>VWZV01009167.1:0-681544 GCA_013397155.1 Irena cyanogastra | reverse complement strand
ATGTAAAATGTATCATGCTATTTCCAGCCCTACAAAACTGGACCTATCTCAGTGCCCTCAACACTAGCAGCTGCTAGTGGTGCTGGTGGTCTGCTGTATCTGCTTCTTAAGAAACCAAGATAACAGCTAGAAATGGGAGGAACTCCAGCAGGAAACTAGGAGGCACCCCCTTTCTGCAGTGAAACCAAAATTACCTGTATACTAAATTTAGGTTGTTGCTATGTGACTAGTTCCATACCATCCTCTTTCCTATTCATTCACACCTGCTTTTCTCAAAATTCATTCAAACCCGAAGAGTAAAATATCATCTCTAATGCCTATTTCATTACATCTAGGACTGAAGCCACCAATTTCAATAAAATATATCCAGAAGGGCACTGTGTCATTTTCCTGAGCATTACAGGAGACATACTAAAATGTGTATGCTAATTGAATATAGGGAAGCAGGATTTGAAGGTTATGAGCTCTCTCTTGCTTTTCCTAGATATTCAGTATTTCCTCTATTTTCACATAAGTTCCCTGTCAACTTTTCTGTATGAAGTAATCATATTTAGCATTAGATTGCAGGGTAGCAATAATAATAATAAAACACTTTCTGAATATTTAAACAGCACGGCATATATCCATGCTCAAAAAATATTTTGAATATGACATGATCTCATTTGCTTCCTGTTCTTCACATTCACACATGCACTGAAGTGAGGGACAGTCACTGCCAAGTTCTGAATCGCATGAGATCCAAGGGATATTTTCACTACTTTCATCAGCCAGGCTGAAGTGTTCGTTGCAACCCCAGTAAGGTCCAATAATGTGCACATTGATGAGAGAAGTGCAGAGCAAACAGAAGTACAGCAGCCCTTTGTGTTTGAGATTCAGCAGGCACATGAAGCTGAAAGCGTCTCCTCTGCTTTGACGTTATCTACAGGTTCAATCTACAATATGCTGATTCTATCATAATACAGAAAATTGGTTAATTCCCTCTGGAAATTTACAATAAAAATAATTCTCCCCTTGAACTGCTCTTGCTTCTTCCTTTGATTGGATGATGCTATCTCCTTCATTCTTAAGTGGGGGACAAAGACAGCATTTATATAGCCAAGTATGTCCATTTATATAAAATCTGCACACTTTATGCACATACTTTACACTTTCTCGAAAAATATTGGCAAGTGAAGATAATTAATCAAACTTATTTCCAAGTCACTAGGACCTGTGCAAAAATTATATCACTTGCAGTTTTTATCAAATCACTTTGTTAATTTTTTTTTCCTCTCCAGAACTTGGCTGCTTCTTTTCTTTTGAGTATTATCCAGGATGTCCGATTCAGTTCTGGAATTACAGGTCACCGTCAGCTGACAGACATTTTATTATCCCAAGAGGAGCCATTTTGCAAGTTAAATAGATGCATTTTATTCCTTCATGTATGGAAGACAAAAAGGCTTGGCAACAACAAGAAAAACTAATTTGAAGTTTACATGTTTCTGCAGAACACAAAGTAGCCAGAGGCTAGGAATAAGGCAGGCACTGTTTTGGCAGAGAATGTAATTAAGCACCAGCACAACTTAACTGTAATGTGGGTGAAGTCTCTAAACTTTTATAAAGTAGCTGCTAAAGAACTGACAAATGCCATGAGCTTGTCTGGCACTTAGGAGGTGGGGGCCATGATTGATGGAATGAAAGAAGATCAGATGAAGGAGATGGTGATCACCTTATTCTGGCTTCCTTATCTTAGACACTATGCATTTCCTGAATTTCTATGTATTTATAGGTAAGTGGACTTGAAAGTCATGTGGCTCTCGTGTCGATGCATAGTGGCACAAGCCGTACGTAATGGGATGCAGCTCCTATTTTCCATGCATGCCATTGTGAAGCTTTAAGGCATCTTTGTGTTCTCCTGAATTTTATTACGGGTGAAATTCACATCTGATGAAAGGAGTTCTCAAAGCTATGTCAGCTGTTTTCTTCCTGATGCAAGTTAGCACTCACTGTGTCTGACTAGGAGTGAGCATAGATGGGTAGGAAAAGGCCCTCTAGGAGGTGATCTAGTAGGACTGCCTTGCCAAGTGTGTGTTTTCCCAAAAAGCACTCTCAAAAATGATAGGCTGGCTGTGCAGAGTGTAGGAAATACACACCTTGATAACAACCAGTTACAAGAATATAATAGTAGACTGGTGGAGATCTCATATCTCTTGTCTATTAATAGTTCTCTTCTATTAGTACTAGCTGTGGTAGAAAATACAGATATAGAGAAGCATAATTTTTGTAATACACCTCTGCAGACTTTGAGGCATGTTGGCAAATACTGGAATACCATGCAATGCTGGTTCCTAAGCTTGGAGGGCTTTGTGAGAAACTCCCTGCAGCAGAGAGTTTCTTACTAAGAAGTGTAATTTCTGCTTCCTATTGAGATTTACTGACTTGCTTATTTTCCCATAAAACATAGAAAGAAGGAATCCACTGGGTAAAATATTTTTTCTCTTTTTTCTCTTTTAAAAATTTATTTTTTTTTTTTGCAAGAAGACATTTTATTAGCAATTAGGGTTTTTTATTTGCCCCAGAGTAATATTTTTGTTTCTGTTTTGGCATATTTTTATTAGGCTAAATAAAAAAGCTCTACTTAATTTCCAGAAAACTAAAGAAAAATAGCTCGTCTGCCAAAGACATATCGTGTTCATGGCCGGACACTTAAGCTTGGTATTGGTTCAAGTTCAGCAAAAGCGCAGGGAGGTAGGGCTGGCTCTGGCCAGAGAATTGCCACAACCTTTGCACTACCTTTCTTGCTTATCCTAGGTTTTGGGAAAATCATGCTACTGGCCTGTGACAAAGCCAGGATGGAGTGGAAGCAAGTTGGATCTGGTTTTGAGTGGGAGAAGAGAGCAGTTAGAGCCTCTACAAACAATGTTTCAGATACCAGAAGCAGGAATAGCTGGCCTGGGTTTCCATTTTGTCTTATTCCCATAAGAATTGAGCAGTGTCCTCCTGTGCCTGGCTTAAGCCATTTCATGGTCTCCTGAGAAACTATGTGATCTATCTGCAAGAAAACTAGATAAAATACACAAGTGCTTAGTCTCCAGGGAAAGGGAAATGAGACTGAGAATCTGGATGGGTTTTAGGGCTTTTCTCCTAGACCTTCTGCTTCTGAATGCAATCGTTTAGTATTTCTACTTCCCCAAAAGGGAAGGGATATGTTCTGAGCTGGCTGGAGAACTAAGCTGATAGAAATAAAATGAAGGAAAGAGTTTTAGAAATATCTTAGTTGCTTGAATTAATCAGGATTTTTTTTTTCAAAAATTTTCTACACAGAACAGAGCTTTTAGAAGCAGTTAAAGAATAATAACAAAAGCAAGATTTAGTTTAGCATTGAACTCCTTATATATGCAAATCAAAACCACTATTTTTTGATCTTTCATAAATATCAAAAACTTTTTTTTGAGAATTATTTTATTTTTATATTTTTTAGATTTTTTTAAATAAAGCAACTAAGCAACCTCTTATTCATAGTGAAAACAATCTGTAAATGCTCTATAATACCTTTGCCTGTAAAGTGGCTTATCATTATTTGTTATAACATATTTTAGACAGCTTGCTACCAGTCAAATGAGTTTATGATGAACTGGTGAGTAAAAGAATCATTCCTGGTTTTTAGCTGTTTCTGTAACTTAATAGAGGAATAGTGAGCTGGAACATTTCCTGCTGTAAGAACAAACTCCCTAAATAACCTCACCCTTAATTCTACACTACGTAAGAATGATGCACTTTTCTAGTGCCTTAGAATATTAGCACACATCCTGATTTCAAGATTGATTGAGTTTTCTTTTTAGAGCAAGAGCTTACAAAAACAACACTGCTTTCTAGAACCTAACAGCTTTGTGTATCTATTAGGTAGAAAACTCCACCAATTTAAAATTTGACAAGATAAAATAGGATACGTGATGTTCTGTTCGTGTATGCCTTTTGAAATGGATAGATATTGCATCACTCTCATAAAACAAAAGCAATATCTTAATAGTCTTGTTATAAACACTTTGGAAGTTCCAGGGCATGGAAGAAATTATTATCTTATTTTGAGTTGCTTCTTCCTGTTATGACAGAGGAAAGGGAATAGAAGGGTGAACTGTAGATTCCCGATGGATGATCCTCTCTGCAGAGTATCAGAGTAACCTCGTGCTTGCTCAACAGTCCAAAGTTTTGGTCTTGCTGAGACATTGCACATGTTGCTTTCAGCAGCTATAATAACTTTCTGTTGTGCCTCCTGATACAACAGTCTCTCGGTCCTTTAATTAACCCAGATATGTCTAATAAGCGAGAGATCACTGTTTTTACCAGTCAGTCCAAAATCACATATTCTGGAGAGAAGATGGTATTGCTTTGACTACTTTATGTGTTGAGTTTTTTAGAGGAGAAATCATTGAAAAGCAAAATAGGAATAATAAATAATTTTATTAAGGATAGGAAATTAATTGGGAAGCCAGTCCAGATACAATTTAAACAGTTAAAGGAGAGAGGGATCATTTTGCTGATGGCTGGCAGTGGCATCTCAGCAGCAAGGAGCCAAAATTTCTGTTGGCTCACAAAACAAGGGAGAGTGAAAAATGTAAAAATAAAGAGATGAAAAAATCCCATATGTCTGTGTGATCCTGATGAACCTTGAAGACACAGTTTTGGTAATCTGGTGCCAATGCTGCCAGCAATGATTCAATAGGAGCCTCTTAGTGATTAAATATCCTTTTTAACATCAGTAATAATTACTGTGTACACTTAAGCAATAAACTAATTCCCAACTCCAATCCCTTATAATTAAGGTTAATGAATTGAGTTGTCTTCAGTATGAGATAGGCCTAAACATTTATAAAACTACAAGAAGAGATAAAACAGGAAGCTTTTGCAGAGATAGCATAAAGATAATGTGACATGCTCTTTCTTTAAAACAGAAATATCTGAAATTGAACAAAACATGTATTTATAAAATAAATTAAAAAAATAAAAAATGTCATCAGAACAGTCTGGATGCATTTTAGCCTGTTGTCTCCCTCCATCCCCTGGTTATAGAGGCTTGTTGAAAATTTTCAGTCTAACAAATATTTTGATTATCCATTCCTACTCTCTTTTTAGCTCACTTTCCCATGTTATTTCTGGAAATATTGTAATGGGAAAGGATTTGGGTAGTTTGGAAAGTAGTTACTAGTGAGCTGGATTTTCAAACGTCTCAGTAATGGCTTAATTCTGTTTGCTATTCAGCATGAGAAGAAGAAGTGTTAGGGCTAGCCAAAAACTCCAAGGTAAAGACTAGAAAACTATTCCTTCTCATTCAGTTTTGTGGACTTTTTAAAAATAATAATTAACAAATTAAAAAATATTCTAGACAGAATCTCATAGCAAAAAAAAAAAAAGTTACATTGCTCCAATTATTACTTCTCTTAGCATTCCAAGAACTCAGCAGTATAATGAAGCATTTCATTCCAATCTGACAGGTTCCTACGTGTGTGTAGTGCAAGCAATAGCTGAAAGTGGTTGAGGGATGCAGAGGGATGCTTGATCTAGTAGATTCATCTTATGGCTATTAGTACCTGCTGTAAGGGGGAAGAAACCCAATGAGACTGTGGTTCTGCCTCTATGCCTTTGCTAGCTGATCTCAGTGCTGAGTGGTTTGGAATCCTATTTTTGTCTGGAATGCATGGTCCTTGGCTCTGTTGCTCATGCAAATGTGAAAATGCATGGGGAGTTGCATCAAAATCTCAGCTGGGATAAACCGATGCCAGTGGACTTTGGTACAAATCGGTGTAGCCCCAGGTGACTGACAAGTCTGAAAATATCTGGATCCTCTGCAGGTTTCCTGTGCATACATGCACAGTTTAATGGCTATTTAGTGTCTTTAAAATGTCTGATATTTGCTAGTATTGCCTTTTCTGAAAATTCCTTTAGATGGCACTTGGGCTGCCTTTAAAAAAAAATATCTGACTCAAGTCCCTTAAGTAGTCTCCATTAAATGAAAATGTTCAGCCATTTCAATCTCAATGGGAGATTTTTGTCTGAGACAGAATTTAATGTGGTGCTCATTCACATCTGTAGGAATATGTTTAAAAAATCAGAATGACCCAATGTACTAAAATGAAGCACATAAATCATATTATGGCATTAATCAGATTGCTATAAGCAGTTGCCAGCCTCTGCTTAATTTGACTGGGATGTATAAAAACATAATGCATCAAGTAAAAGGTATTTTTAAATGGGCTGAAAGTAACATATACTCCATTACCATTTCTATTTTTTTTATTACCACTTCTTTTTTTTTAATTAATGATCAAATGGAAAAAACTCATTTGTAGTGTTGATAACTTGAAAACTTGGCAGTCATGTTTCGGTGTTCTTCATGAAGTAAAAAATATGAGAGAGTATGTGTGCCTCAGAAATGGTTTGTGTCCATACATAAGAGTGTGTTCATATTAACATAATTTACATAATCCCATGTAAGGGCTTTTTTACAAATGGGGCAATGGAAAATGTCTTGAGTGACACTTCTCTGGATAGCCCCTGTACTTTCAGTGAATTATGTAAAGGTCCAGTGAATCAAGTGCTTTATAAGGAAAAGTGCCTCAGATTTTTCCATTCTTGATGCATACAGGATTGAGCGTTTACTTTGCATGACTCAGGCAGAAAGCAACTGAATTGCAAGCAACTGCAGGATTTTAAAGGTCTTTTAATAAGGCTTTCCCTTTTTCCATTCTGCTTAGCACTTTCTTCCATCAAGATTTGGCTGTTTTTTCACCATTCTCATCAGAATTTCTCTTTTATTTTTAAAGAGTGTTTTCAAATGTTATCTACTCATTGTGGTTTTTAGTTCTTTCTGAGTCTGACATTCATAATCAAAATCTAAAAGTGTCAGTGTCACTACCATGCTGGAAATTGAAAAAATGCATGCTAACAAAGACTTCAAAGGAGGAACTGTTTTTATTATTTTAATTTTAAAATGACGGAAATGTTTTCTTGAGTCAAGCCTAAAAAGCACATTTGAGGTAGATCAGTTCAGGGAAGAAGCAGAAGGAGATAATTTGTGAAGTGAGCAAAGGTGTTTCTTGATATCTTCCTGAACTCTGGCAAATTTAGGTACCTTTCTGATTGAAATTTTCTGTATTGGTTATAACTATCTCTTTCTGTGGATTTGAAAGTGCCAGTGTTGTAAACAAATCACAAGCATTGAGTAAAATGTAAAAATTAAGTACTAAGTTCAGGTGACAATTGTAATAAAATCTCTAACTGTGGGAAGAAAGATGAAGTTGGTTACGCATACACTTTGGTCTCTGCCTCAGAATTGCTGATCTGATTTTTGAAGGGATGAAGTAAAACTGAGGATTTTTTCTTTTCATGAAATCCATGTTGTCTTTGCCCTTGTTTAAGATAACGTTTCCTTTTACCGTGGCTCATTGCCTCTAATGCTTTTGATATAACTACTCCAGAGGCCCATGTTCCTGATCTTTCTGCATCCCTACTTCAAGCCATTTGCTTGTGTGATCTGCACATTTTTAGTGGCCTGATGAATGGGTGTTAGCATGGAATAGGAAAGAAAAAGCACATAGGGGCTGTGTTTGAACTTTTCACTTCAACGCAGGTTTCAGCATTGTGC
This sequence comes from Irena cyanogastra, assembly GCA_013397155.1. Lineage (NCBI taxonomy): Eukaryota > Metazoa > Chordata > Aves > Passeriformes > Irenidae > Irena > Irena cyanogastra. The sequence goes on along the minus strand of VWZV01009167.1, from coordinate 673,923 downwards.
CTTCAAAAGGCTGCTTCTGACACAAGATGACTGTGTGCAAGCCAGTGAATGGTTTTCCTGGTTTATAGGGAAGTCACCTCTCATTCTGGTTCAGCTGAAGCTGTCTTTGCAGAGCAGTAGGGCCAGATTTGGCTTAGTTTCTGACCCTGCTGTCCTTGCCCATCTGACCTCTGCAGCTTTCTTCCTGTGCTGCATCTACGAAGCACTATCTTGCTCTGTCTTGTCTCTGACATATTTCTCAGCTGTGTCAGAGGGCTCATGACTAAAACCTGAGTATTTTCTATCTTTGAATCACAGGTTTTTCAGCATAGAGTTAATTGCTGTATGCATTTTTCGGTGACGAAAGGTTAGTAGCTGATATCCTGTGCATGCTTTTCCCTCTCGTGTTCTGTGGCTTGCTCCATATTGCATTTCCCAGGCTGTTGGGTTTCCACTGTTTTGCTGGAATTTTCTAGTCCAAGGTGCTCCTTTAGGATGAGTTTTCTTCTTAATATTCTTGCATGCCTTTTGCAAGAGCTGTGTAGGGGAGGTGATAGACTCCAGTTTCAGCCACAGCCTAAGTTCTCAAACTTGAATTTCAGAACTGCAGACCAGCCTTACATTGCTGATAACTTTATAGTTCTATTTTAGCAGCTGCAACTTAAACAAAGCAGTTTGTTTTGGATTTTTTCTTGACATATTCAAGAACCCTGTCATCCAGCCTCTAGAAACTAGAGGGGAAAATGTAGAAAACAAAAGTGTAGACCTTTGTGGTGACTTTCAGGGCTAAACAGCAGTTTAGCCTTGGAAATTGCTTTTCCTTTCCTCTGTGGAGCTGTGTACAGAGCAGGCTACATTTCCCTCCTGCGCTGTGCAGCATTCTCTGCTTGTCAAGGATACAGGTAACTTTCAGCTTGTCATTTGCTTGATGTTTCTAGTGCTGCAATATGCTTTCATATGCGTACATTCTTGCCAAGTATATGTCCCCTCGTCTGGCTCTATTCCTTCTAGTTTTTATGAGTATGTGCCACATTAAAAACATTGGTGGAATTATCTGCTGGGAGATGACACTCCAAGCTGAAAAAGTGAATGATAAGTAATGAGGGAAGTGAGGAAGTAATGTATAAATGCAGAAGTTTTATGCTCTGAAAATACTGTAGCGTCGAAGTCCCTAGATGAGTAAAACAATGCGCCAACATTTCATCACAGACTCTCATCAAAACTTCAAATAGAATTTTTACATCCATACACTATCATGAAGTATTTATAATTATTGTGCCAGGAAATATAGCTGGCGATTCTCAGAAATCAAAGGATGAAAAATAAAAGATACATAAATGAATAAATAATTACTGACTTTCTCTGTGCATTCTCTAAACCTAGAGTGTCAAAGTTTTTCTGTAGTGGGGGATGACTGACATTTTCAATTCAGCTCCCTAGGAGAGAAATACAAAATGTGCCAGTGGAGGAGGGAAGGCTTCACTATACAGAGCTCCTAGTGAAATGAGAAGGAATGGTAGCTGTGCAGCTTAGTATCTATGCCCTGACAGTTAGGGGTAGGTATCTTTTTCCAGAGGTTCAGGCACTTGATAAATAGGCAACAGTTTGGTGTCTAAATCTCTCTTGGGATGTGGCCCTTGTACAAGTGAATTGTGGTGTTTTTCTGTGGCACATAAATATTGTGATATGCACAGAACACTGCTGCATCAGGATTTTCCCTGATTGAAGGATTGCACTTTCTTCATTAGGATCACAGAATATTAGAAAGGCTTGGGTTGGAAGGGACCTTAAAGATCATCTAGTTCATGTACAGGGACAAGTCTCACTAGACCAGATTGTTTAGAGTTCTATCCAGCCTGGTCTTGAAGGCTTCCAATTATGGGGCAAAACAGCTTCTCTGGGAAAACTGTTCCAGTGCCTCACCATCCTCACAGTAAAGGATTTCCTCCTAATATCCAATTTAAACTACTGTCTTTCACTTTGAAGCTTTTATGCGTCTTCCTGTCACTACATTCTCTTGTGAAGTAGGGGAAAACAAAACTTGTTTTGGAAATCATTGAGGCACTGAGCTCCTAACACAATCAGGATGGAAAGATGGAAGAAGTTGGAGGCTTCTAGCTGAGTGGCTGGGCTGATGCTCCTGTCTTGGGATATCACATGGGGAGCAAGCCAAGGTGTAGAGAGACACAGGTGGTGGAAGGCAACAAAATCATCTTGACCAGCTAAGGCAGTGAGGGAGATTGAAACCCCTCATTTTGCCTGCTGATGTGGCATGAGAAAGGCATAATTGTTTTTTGCTCAAGTTTTACCTGGAGCTGAGCAGAACCTGTGTGATTGCAATTACTGTGTGCTGAGCCCAAGGTAAAGTATCATGCTGGGACACCCTGTGTACCTACCTGGAAGCCAGCCAGGCTGGGGCAGGGTGAGAATGTATCTAAGTGTTGTCCTTTCTGCACAAAGAGGGCATCCTTTTTGTGAAGTGCTATGTAGGCATTGTCCTGGTGGAGGAGTATAGTTCTGGTGCCATTTTTGCTGCCTGCAACTACACAGCTGAGACAGAGGTAGCAAGGGCACTGGCATGACCTGTAGCAAGTGCCAAATGACACAGAACGGACGTTTTGTTGTGGTTTTTTTTTTTAAATAATATATTAACAGTTACCTGTGCCTTACTTGGCATGTTGTCAAAAGAAGCTCAATTTGTGGAAGATAAAAGGTATCCCAAAATGGACAGACTGGAAGGGGAGAGAAAGAAAGAAAACAGGAGCACATCAAGATCCTGGCCATGATTCATTATCTAGATCCAGCAAGTGGCTTTACCCTACTAGAGATTGGTTTTATAGGAGAAGATTCCACATTCTTTTAGGGTCTAGCATGGTAGGCTTATATCTTAACTTACACGTTTTTCAGCTCTTGCTTGTATTCAGTTGTTCCACTCCCACTGCAAAGCTGAATCAATCTTTGTGCCACAGTTAAATACTGGATGATTTAGTGTGCCATCAAAAACTACATAAATGGCCTATTAGAAATGTATTAAACATTCAGTAGGAAATTGACTGTTCACATATCTCTTTGCAGTAACAATACCCAAATAATACAGCAGTCATTACCCAAATTATCTAAACTTGGTTAATTGTACAACAATGTGATCATGGTTTTGTGACTGATGATTTTGATTAATAGAGTGCAAGAATAAAGTATGACAACTACATTTGAAAAGATGAGGCTGTGTTTCCATGAATAAATGACAGGGAAATATTTGCAGTGGTGTTCCTTAATCCCCACCAGGATCTAGACTTCAGACCTGTGACCTTTTCTACAGGAGGTAGATCTCTATTCTAGTAATCACAGTTCCAGTGGTGATGGTAATGAAACAAATTCAGTGCACTTCATGTAAATATCATGAATTTACTTTGCCAGATTTATGCCAAGGAAAGAAACAAATTTTCAGATCTGTTAAATTTTTGAACAGACCTGAAAGATCCTTTGAATCCCAAGATGATAATGTGTCCTGATGGTGGTAAACTTTACGAATGGAGTAGGCTCATTGGTTTATTATTATTCACCCACAGTAGCAGAAAAATTCCACATATTAATCTGTATGTTGCTCTCATTTTGTTATGAAATTCTGGTTACGAAGTCAGGTCTAATGGTTTCAGGTTGTGATAAAGCTTATGAGGGTGCTTAAAAATATATGACACTATTTTGAAATAGATGCTGCCTTTCATATGGTTGAAATACTGAGAGAATATGTACTTATCTAGAATGAGGGGATCAGTCCAAAGAGATGATGGGGCAAAAAAAAAAGGCCTGTTGATTGAAAGATACCATGAGGATACTCTTCACCATCACTCAGACATTGGATGAGGCTGCGGATATGACGGCCAGAATTAACTGTTCTCATCATATCTGGCATTTGTAGGAAATTATGTGGAGCGCTGCCATGACTCATAGCTTCCATCTAAGCCTCATTACTTCCATCATTACTCCTCTAAAAGTCTGTCTGCATTTTCAGAGAATTTCTGTGCTTTCATTTTGAAAGCATAAAACAGCTGGAAGAGAAAAGGAGTTGTTTGGAAGAGGAAGCATGCCTTGAGTTAAGGGAAATGCAGAGGATATTTGGAAGAACATCATAAGGGAATTAATTTGCCCTGAATTTTCAGTGTGTCTGTGGAGAAAGGGAATCATTAAAAGGAATGATGGTCCTCTCTCTTTCACCCAGAGTGGTTTATGATTTCACAGTCTCTAAGCAGGGAGCTGACTGATTTCTCTCCAATATGTTTCAAGGGGTACCTTTTCTTGTCTCCTCTTCTCCAGGGTTTAATATGATGCCTTGCCCTCTTACTGTCTTGCACACTTTCCTGAGGTGGAAGAGTAAGTCCTTCTCATATGATAGCTGCAGGTTCTGAAGGGAATAAATTTTGTCCATGGTTGGACACCAGACCCAGAAGATATCAGAGCCTAGAGATGGGTTCCCTGTCCCTATTTGGGGTCTGTAAAATTGCTTCTCTTTGCCTGGACCCAAACTTTATTTTGAAGTCATGAGAATGAAAGGCAGAACAGTGCATGCCCATAAGTAAATGCATTGGAAATGGGTGCACATATGGTCTCCTGCTGATGCTGACCCTCTCGTTGGCATGCAAGGATATTTTTTTTTACAAGATTTCTGTCGTAGTCCTACACTGTAGACAAAAGACTTGAAATGTCTCCTTTTCCTGTCTCTGTACTGCTCAGGCTTTTGCACCATCAGAGGAATGAAAGTGTTTAACTTTTAAACATGTTGTTGAAATATTAAACAAAGTTTTTCACGCTGATTGTTAATGCCGTATCAAAGCAGGTTTGAAATGGCTTCATAATCTCTTACATAATGCTGTCATGCTGTTTGTGTCACTGATATTATTTCATCCTGATAGCTGCCACTGGTAGGAGGCTCAGAAATGTGATTGTAACCATTCTCAAATGCATCTTAAATAAATTTCACAGATTGCTCTTGGGGAGAGGTGCTTTTTTATGCTACAGTTTTTTTTGGTGGAAACCAAACAGAATCTTCCATCACCTCAGTCCTCTTGTCTGTGCATTGCAACACAGATAATCCTCCTCTTCCTCCCAAAAGGTGGATTGCACTTAAAATAGTTGCATTTTGCTGGAGTAGGTTTAAGGAGCTAGAACACAAACTCTTTCCGTGCATTGTCTTCTTTCATACGGATGGTTCAGGGGTTGAATCCCATGTGGTATCTTCCATTGCACCTGCCTCTGGAGTGAGATAAACCCAGAGAGGAGTCTGTGAATGAAATCAAGAAGTGTCTCCCATCCCCCTCTCCGCAATCTCTGGTAGCTCATGAAGGGACTGATTCATGTTGGATTAGGAGATCCTGCTTCATCTGAGTTAGATCAATAACTTGAGTAGTGTCTTTCCACTTGAGTGGCCATATCAATGTGCCTGGATAAAGGAAATCTGTGCTTCTTTAGGGAAAAGAAAGAATTCTTCAGAAAGAATCCAGCTTAACCTGCTATGGACTGCAATACATGCTGAAATAGCAAATATCTTTTTCCAGTTAGGAAAATGACTTAGATATGGGCATGAAAATTTTTTAAAGATTATATCCTTCAAACCTCAGTGTAAGAAAGTTAGTGAAGCATATAATGATGTCTTTTGGAACAGGCACATTCTTGAGTGCTTCCCTGAGACAGAATGCTTCCTTGGAGTTAGCCTTCAGGTAAATATATCTTTTGACATGTTAATTTCTACCTGGAGCCTTCAGGAGCAAACAGGTATTCACAGTCCTCACTTGAAGAATGGTACAGAATAGTGTATGTTAGGTATTTGTCCTGGTTTGGGGCAAATTGTCCTCACCCCAGGACGATGAGAGAAGGAAAAGAAAGAGGAAAGAGCAACAGAATAGGGACTCCCCACCCCAACCCCTTCTTCTCATTTCCAATTTTGTATTTTAAATAGAATATAAAGCCTGAGATACTTGTGCTGTGGTTTAATAAAAAATTACAAGTGATGTGCCTCAAGACAAGGTCAACCTCTTTGAGAAAACACTGTCATGTTTTTTGAAAATCAGACACGTTGTTTCCATAACCAAAATTTGTACAGTCTGTTTTGAAGCAGCAGTGGTCATCTGGAAAGAGAAAAGTCCCACTTTGTCATAGGAAATTTTGATCTAAGAAAAAAATCAAAATTTCTGTGTTCTGAAGGTAGAACTGCCAGAAGGGAAATTCAGAGGAAGTCCATGAATGCAGCAGCAGCCAGGGAGAAGGAGGACTGAGAGGCTGAGAACATATATGTACACTGGGACTAAAGAGGGCCTGGGATCACAATAAAGACATTTCCATCAGCGTCCCAAAGCTTTGGCAATCGATCTGCTTTTTTGCATCTCTATTGATACTTACTAGGTTTGGCAAATTGTTTGATTTAGTGGCTCAATGTAGCAGGTGTTTCATGGAGCATGGAATTAGTAGTCTACTAAGTGCTAAATCTAATCTGCTGCCCACTTAGTTCAATGGGAGAAATTCCTTCTGAGTTTGCAAGGTGATGGAACAAATTCCGAGCAGTCCAGCCTTTTGAGGGCTGTAGGTGTGTACACAGCTTGCTGAGCAAAGTGTCAGACTCTTGTTGCTTGGATGTTTATCCCTTCTAGAAAGCATTTTTTCTCTTTTCCTCTTTGATACAGTGTTTTCCCTGCTTTGTTATTACTGCATTGATGAAAGCGCACTCAGTTTTTGCAGTTCAAAACCCCTACTGAGCAAAATTTCAGTCATCTGAGAAGAAGAGTATTTTTACCCTATAGGAATGTATTGAAAACTGAATTACTGCTGTTTCTACTGCACAGAGAAGCACTGTTTGTAAGCTTACCATCATGCATGTGAATACAGCTTTATAGGATAAGGACCTTAAGAACTGAAAAGTGTTTTAGAAGATTTTTCAAATGTACTCATCACACCTAAATGTTAATGATAGCAAAACAAGACCTTATCTAAACTAATGACAGGAAGCTGTCAATCCAGGTATTTCTTAAGGAGAACAAAAAACCCCAGGATCTTTAAAAAGAGCAGTGAATTTTAAAATATTTTAAATACTGCACAGATTACCTGTCACTGTACTTCAGAGCGTGATATTTACTATGATTTTTCCATCTTGATTTTTCTTTTTGCAGAGGAAATTCAAAGCAGAGTATTGTTTATTCAGCGTTGGGGCAGGGTTCCCAGCCCCCGCAGAATATTGCCTCACTGTTAGCCCACTGCTGGTCACCAAGGACCAACGCCAGCCTCGCAATTTGCTGCTTTCTGTACACACACTGGGAAAGCACAAGAAGTTCTCAGGCTCATTCCAGCTATGCTCTGAAATCTGTCTGGAAAAGATTCTTCCCCTTCAGCAGTCCTGGTGATTAATTAGCTAGCAGGAACCTCTGCAATAGCTCAATCACACTGAACAAGTGGTGTCACATTCCCTTCCTAAATTAGATTATTGCAAATGTCCATGACATAGCAGCAGGTTCCTTCGGTGAGATCTTTTACTGCTGCAGAGATTACAGAACATTTGCTGCTTTCCAGGCACCAGAACACCTCAAACAATGTCAGCTGCAAAGTCAGGAAATACATATAGAATTTTTGGATGTATTGGAAACTTACCTGCACTATTAAAAATTGAACACATACAGGATCAAACTGGACTTACAAGATAGGTAATTTGGAGATGTGTTTTACGATTGATACTTCATTTTGAAAATGTGATTCTATTGCTTGTTCTTGTCTGCTCCTCCTTGCTTGCAAACACCAAACTCTTCTCACACAGGTAAATTGTTGCCAATTGCACAGAGCAGATATTCCCTGAATACATTCCCCATGGCTCTCCCACTTTTTGGCACAGCTGAGCCCTGCCTCCCTCTAATTCTCCAGACGCTCCTATCTAGGGAAGACAGGGCACCCTGTCCAAGAATTTCTGAAACCAGAAAGCTGGGTTTGCTCTGCTGGACAATACAATTACATGATTAGTTCATAGTTCTGTCACTGGTATTTGTGCCTGAATTCTGAACTGGCTGTCGTGTCCTCCTTATTGTAATCTCAGCATATCTCAGCAGGATCATCCTAACATCAGCATTTACAGAAGAAGTTGTCTTAAACCCTTAAAGCTTTTATCGTGATGCTTATTAAAAGATAAAGAGGAAGGCCACACTACAGAAACGAGAGACCAAGGAAGTGTTTAATACCAAGGCAAGCTTTATGCTGGGCCCAAAGCAGGGAGAGAGCTGGGGTCCTATGCATCCTAACCCAAAATTCCCCCAAGTAAACTGCATTGCAAAAAAATGCAGCTCTGAGCTCAGGATTAAAGGACAAAGCAAGAACAAAAAGGGTTTCCTTTCCTGTGTCATAGTTAAAATCTTCCTAGATGTAACTGTTTCTTACTAATACATTTCGCTATGGAAGATAGTGCAGGGGTTTTTTTACCATGTGGGATACAGTAAAGATATTCTGTTTTAGAATCTTTTCAGGCTTTTCTGACTTTTGTTATTCTTTTTGTTTTATAGAAAGTTTCAGGTAAATTTTCTGGTAATGCTGTTTCTATTCTGGACTCTACCTGCTCTGGTGCTGCTTTCATGAAATCTATTTACATCCTGATCCACAAATACCATATGCTGATAGTTATTAAAACTGGAGATAGGGTCTGAGCTGCCTAGCAAAGGAACCAGTAGGAGATTAGCCTCTGTGAGTGCAGGTCCAGACTGGAATGCATAATTCAAGTGGAGATAAGGGACAAAAAATGAAAGGCAGATAAATCCAGTTTCAGTTCACAGGCAGTGCTCCTACTTCAGGTGCCTTTAGGAGGGAATTCATTGGTTAATCAAGAAAGATGCATAGCAAGACCTCTCTCAGCAATTGCTGTGAGCTTAGTAATATGACACCTTGCCTAGACACAGTGAGAACAGACATCTCTGGCATGTTCCTCTTTGGCAACCACAGACCTCCAGGATTTGGCTGCTGCTCAGACTGTGTGTTTCCCCTACAAAATACTTAGGAAAAAAGAAGTGCTTGTATGTCATGTAGATATTACCATTAGAATAACAAGGTCCTTGAGCACTACTGGGCAAGGCACTGCCAGAGGAGGGGAATATGTAGTCATTCCTACTCTGCAGACATTTGGGAAGTATGGTGTGCTGGTGTAGAGATCATCACCTGAGAGTTACAGTCCCCTGTCATATTGAGTTGCTCTTTAACCTCCAGGATGACATCTTCCTTGCCTCTTTCTCTCTCAAACCTTGCATGTGCACACAGCTGGGATTTGTCCCTGTTTCTAGGTGTGAAGTAGATGTTTTTCTTTTAGCTGTTTGGTTTGCACACATAAGATGTCTTCAGAGCCAAGACTGAGGGACAAGAACTTGTGTCAAAGAAAGGAACTGAGCTTTCTGCTGTACATATCTTTTTGCGTTGACACTAGAGAGCCTCTCCAACAGGATTCTCCACCAGATATCTAAACTGTGTGTCCAGGGCTGCCTGGCAAGGTGTCATGCAAATGAGACAGAAAAAAAGTAATATTTTTAAAAGCATGGGCAAACCTGATCTCAAGGGTCAGTTGTGTTGTTAAAGGTAACAGATGTTAACAGTGCATCTGGTAGTACTAGACAGCTAAAAAAGTTGTTACCTTTCAGATGACTCCCTGTACCTTGAGTGATTTCAATCATCCTTACAGATACTGGGTTATTAGGCTTTGTTTTCTAAAATCCTTTGTTTCAGAAGACGTTTATTCTTGTAAGAGTAAAGCGAAAGTGAGGGGCATTGTGGTATTTAAGTGCCTCCTTTTTTTATAAATGCTGCCAGTAAACTTTTGGCCTCAGTTTCCACAGCTGAAAAAAGACTATGATATACTAATACCTACCTTCTTCCTGTGAGTACTTGGCTCATAGGAATGGCAAATTCATTCCTATGTTCAAAGCACAGTGGGTTGCAAAATTGTGATTATTAAAGCCAGCTATTAGAGAGTGTTGTCTCCTTTGAGAATATTGATTTAATCACATGTCTCTCTGTATTTTAAGTCTGAAGTGATATGATGTGGAAAGATCAATTTATTCCATGTCTGTATCTAGCGAATAATTGTGGAGTCTTCTCTGTTCTTTCTGTAATAAATAAAAATAAATTGGCTTAATCAGAAAATACAAGTGAGCACGCTTGACAAAGGAAGTCCACCAGACCATGCTGCATCTGTTTCTAACTTCATTTTCTTTTTCCAGATGTATTTTTTCCTTCTTTCCTCCCCCTTTCCCCATCTCTGTTCTAGTCAGAGATGCAAGGAGAGTAGATGCATTGCACTCTGTTATGTTGGCCTTGTACCATGCCGCCAGAGGAGCAGGGCAACTGGAGGGACTATACCCTGTCTTCTCTCCAAATGTAGGTTTGCTCATGACCAGGTTATTGTCTTCCTTTCTGTCCTTGTGCTGTTTCTTGCTATGGAAAGAAACAATACACCACTGTTTCCATAGCTACATGTAGATTAAATCTTTCATGTCACTGGTTTTGAGACTGTGTCCAAAAAGGAAAGAGATTTATAATAGAGGGGCATTTACCTACTTGAGTCCTCCCTTGTCTCTGGTAGTAAAAGCTCCAGCTGCAATGAAACTTAGTCCCCATGAGAGTCTGGCTTGTCCTTCTGGGACAAACATTACCAAATTCATATGTATGGCCTTGTTAGTAGGGATGTAAGACTGGTGTCACTAGGGGCTGACCTTTTTCTACAAAGCCACTTCAAAACTCTCTGAGACTGCAGACAAATGTTCTTGTTTGTTGTTACTGGCCACGCTGCCTTATCCTGTTTTATGGCTTAGACTGAAAGAAAATGTAGAAAAAAAATTACCCTGCTTCTCTTGAGCTGTTTAGTTTTTTTCCAGGACTTTTGGGGTCCCTAGGTGAAGGGCAAGGAGCTTTGAGAAATGATAGCAGACCTTTGTAGGATTGATACAGCAGGGGCAGAAGTCCTCAGCCCTGCCTGTGTGTATACATGGAACTGGAGCTTATGTGGATATTTATTTTTCTGTGAGGGAGAAGGTTGTGTTCAACTCAGGCTTAAACCCAGTTTAAAAAGAAATAGAAACCCACCAAGTATCTCTACTTTCCAGCTCCAGCCCCTAATGTTTCCTCAGCTGTCAACACTGTTTTGGCCAGCTTTGCTAACAGCAATTTTGATCTAGCCTTAAAGAGAAGATTTGAAGGATTGAAGCGCTCCTTTGGGGAATGAAAAATATTTTCAGGTCCAGTGAGAGCTGATTTGCTTTTATTAGATTCACTTCTCTGTTGTAATAAACTAGGGCATGATGTTGTGAAATGCATGTTACAGTATTATCACAAATAATGTCAACACTATTAATATAATGCCTGTAATTCACTGCATTGTGCCTCATTATTTCATCTCTATAGATTCTTGTTGTGAGTATAATAATTTTTATGCTGTATTAAATTAACTCTCTAAGAGGTCCAGTACTCCGTTAACATTCCCTCAAAATAGAAGGTACTAAGATATGCACTGCCTCAAAGGTGTTACATTTTTATTGCAAAGTGATAGACTAATCTGAGAAAAAAATCTCCTCTTCAAGGTATTTCCTTGGGATCACAATGGCTCCTGCATCTGCTGCTTTGTGCAGACCCTTTTGGGCAGGATAGTGTAATTATGTTACTGCCAAAGTAGAAGTTTCTTTGTATCTTATTGATTATCAGAAATAATTTTCATTTCTGCAGTCCGCTGAGTTTGTGTTAGCAAACTTGCTTGCTTTATGTACATGCAAGGATGTGACATGAAAGATAGTTTTGTCTCCATTTTTTGACACTAAAATATATACCTTTTGCACACTTTTTATGGTATGAATATGTCCAACTCTTATTAAATAGTAATTTCTGACATTAGGCAGCTGAGGTGCATGGAGTATTGTGGGAATATGTTAAAGTTGCTGTAGGGATGCTGTACTTTAGCCAAGGACACTGCAGACTGCATTAGGGGTATAAAGCAGGTACTTGGGAGGCTTTGAAACTTGCTGGTCTGGATGTAGCTAATGCTAATACTGTGGCACCTTTCTGAAAAAATTAATGTAGTCCATGTCCCACAGTTTCTGGCCTAAAGGATTATTTAATTTGAGAGTAGAGTTAAGGATGAAGTCCAGAACAAATTATACTATTTTTTGCCATTTATTTTATTTGAACTATATTTGTATATATGTGGTGGTGATTGTCTTTACCACTACCAAGGTGTTGCAACTGGGGAGATGTTTTGGTTTTATTACAGGTCAGGCCTGTGGTTTTGAAAGTCTTCCTGCAGTCTGGTTAAAGTTCTTCAAAAGAACATGCATTTTCAACTTTTCTCCTACACTCATTTGGACTAATCCCAGCAGTTTTTCAGGAAATTTTCATGAACCGAATTATACAGAATGGTATATACTGGAAGTAAAAATATTGTGAAAATAGAAACGTGGTATGCCCCATTGAAAAATGGGCATCTTGTAATATTGCATCTTAAACTGAACATGGAGTTTCAACACGACATGGTTTCCTAAAAGCTAGAGATTCCTTGTCTTGTTTCTAGACTTGAAATATGAGGAAGTCTACTCCCTTTAATACATATGAGTGCAAAACCCATGAGCTCGTAAGATTTGAAGATTATGTTAAAGTGAAATGGAAAATGCACAATCCCTTAAAATATGTGGAAGATTACCCAAAAAAGCCTGGGCTTAATAGTAGGTTTCTGTGCATTGTATGTACTTCTCCTCAAGTGCACTTTTTCTTTTAAAGACATAAAAGTCACTGTGGAAGCCTACTGCAGCAGCTTTTGAACCAACTGCAACGTATAAAAGTCTGTTCTGAGAAGGGCTAGTGACAAATGAGGTGAATAATTTCTGATAATGGCACAGCAGAGCTGAAAAGTAGGAAAGAGCAACAATTAGTATCTGTAATAAGAGCCTTTGGGTTCGAAGGGGTCAGTGGGTCCGTCTCTCTTCTACAGAAACTAGTAGCTGAAGTTTCATTTACCAGCTTCATTTTGTAATGAAATTTCCTGCAGTGTCCTTAACAAGAGCAAAACTTGTGAGGTGGAGGAAAGAGATTTAGTATTCAACTGGCTAAAATTACTTTTTCTACAGCAGCCAGGAAGAAATTTTTATTTACTGCTCGTTATTGTTTATGCATCCTACACCTCTATATGTAAAACAAGCAATCAATGTTTTTTGGCCTTTTCCATCACTGAATGTTTGCAGGAGAAAGAGAGTTTCATTTATTTCACTTAAACAAATAGAGTTGCTGCAGGACCCATCCTGAATACCTGAAATTCATTTTTAATAGCAAGCAGGACTGATCTTCAAAAATAAATAGCAAAGTAACGAGAACAGTTGCCAGTTAACTTCATCACTTCTTCCCATAGCTGAGTTTTTTCCTGCTTCAGTTTGACTGCAACTGAGGCAAGAACCAGAAATGCTAATGACTGCCTGTGTACTGAGAATGCGGCAAGTAGTCCTCATTTGCAGGCACCAATTACTCATAAAGGAAATGCCATACCACAAGGGATTTTGTCATTCTTTCATTTGTGATTTGATTCTGTCATCATTATTTGATAGTCATAGGCGTAGCAGGATGCTGCTCAGGCTTTAAAAACAAAGGGAAGTCAGCCTGAAGCAGATTGCCTTGCACACTGGGGAAGTTCAGAACTCACTCCTCACCAGGCTTGCTCTCCCTTTTGGATGTGATAGGAGAACAAAGTTTCCCTCACAGGAAAAACTAAATGTTTTGATATTTCCTTTCAGCATATGTGAAGATAAAAGCAAATCCCTCGACTCTGCTTGTTCCCTATCCTTGCCAGCCATGCTGTTTCCTACATCCCTTCACTGCTTCTCTGCATCAGTCATTGTCTTTTCCCTTTGCTTTCAAACATGTTAATGTCTCTCTCATGCTACCCTACGAAACATCCCCTGTATCCCATCTGCTTCCATCAGTGTTGTTTCTTCTCTTGTTCCTGCGTCCCTTCTGTGCTTCATGTCCTCTGGCAAACTGTACCATGGCGTATTTCCCTAGCTGTTCACTTCCATGAGTGGATTGCCTCTGTCCTCTACTTGCTGTGTGGGCTCCCTGCTCAATAGTAAGCATGTTCTTTGCATCCTGATCCTAAATTGCCTGAAGCTCTAGGATAAAAGGCTGTGTTTCACAGCTTGCTTCCTCGGGAGCTTCTTCCTCAAAGGATGGAGTCTCTGTTCATCAGAGATGAAGTTTACATGCCAGAGTGCAGATTCAATACTGCCACCTTTCTCCCTGCTACGCAGATCCAGGGATTAAGAAATGTGTCTAAAATTCTTCACGTTTTTCCCCCACTGTAAGTTCTGTCTCTCTTCTGCAGTTGTCTCAGAAACAAACAAGGAGTAGAGGACCTTAAATACATCTAGTAAGACTTTTATAGATTAATTTTCCAGTTGCAAAGGAAAAGTGATACAGGCTATAGGTGCCACGCTGCACCTCTCCTGTTCTGTTGTAAATGGTGTGGCTTTTGGTGTTTTATACTAAAGGTCTCTACAAAAACTGCTGGGAAAGCTTTCGGGCTGTCAAGTGTTCTGTGATGTATTTAGTGGGGTTCTCGAGCACTTTGCTGGGTATGTGTTCCGTGGTGAACAATGTTTTCAACAGAATGACGTGGATGAGTCAACGAAATTCACTCCTCTGTCCCCAGACTGGCAAATAATGATTTCTCCTTGTACTGCTGGTGCTGTTTGAATATGAATCTTCAATATTCTGTGGGAAAATTGTGCCACTAGGAAGGCCAGTTGAGGAGCCATGTGGAGTCTTTTCTCCTATGTGCTGTAGATGCTCCTTCAAAATTTTGATTCACTCCACTTCAGAGTTCAGGTCAGCATCCAAAACCTCCTAGTCTTTTTCTGTTCTCATTTTCTCCAGTGTCTGTCTTGCCTTCATTAGGAGGGACTTCAGCTTTCTCTTTGACTTATCCTTGAAGACTCTGCCCTCTCCTAGTGGTCTTCTCTGGTGACTCTTCCTTTACTGGGATTTGCCCTTTGGGTGGGATAGATCCAAACTATGTTTGTATGTGAATTCCCCATGCAGATGGTAAGACCTAACAAGCTGGAATTCTGAGAAATTTTGTATTCTTTCCATATTTTAGTTCAGAAACTGAACTGTGGGAAGTGAAATAATGTCCCTGTTTCTGTATGGTGAGAACTGATTGGGAAAGTGGCCACAACTACCTCCTTTCAGCTCTAAGCTTTAGCTTCTAAGGCTGTTTTCTCTCCCTCCTTTTATCAGCTCTGCTTTTTTTTTTTTTTTTTCCCATAAAGAAGGAAATACTTACTGCAGTGTTGCAATAACATATATCTGAAATTTAAAGAAAACCCAAACCCAGCTTTTCTTGCCCAATATTCTTGGCACTATGACATCATAACCCCTGTGTGTCCTGTCACTAAAACAAATGTATGAAACAGTTCCACTTCTCCTCTTTAATTGGAACTAGCTTGTTTCAAGGAGCTGAAGAGGCAGACTACTAAGAAAGGTTAGTGTGGAGAAATATATCACTGTCTTGCAGGATGTTCTAGATGGGTCTCTTGAGTATCAAGGTCAGAGTTTATTTAGCAGCAAGTTCTACTGGTATGAATCATCAATAGTGTTTCTTTCACAATTTATCAATGCCTGGCAATTATACTTTACTCTCTACAGAAATTCTACGCTTTTTCTCAGGAAATGGTGCATATTTTTAACTCTTCATTGTCTTAATTGTCCTTTTCAAGTACAACTTCCAGTTTCTTTGACACAGAAGAACGGAGATGATATAGCACTATGTTCTTTTGAGCAGGTTTTAGCTCAAAAGTCAGCTCTGCATCAAAACCGAACTACTTAAAAAGCAAAGTTGAGTCAGACAGAATTAATTTTCAGTAAAATCCTGGTTTTCCTGATTTTCTATGCTTTAAAAAACATCACCTTGGGGCAATAAAATAATTTTAATGTAGATATTTAATTTCTAATGGGGGAAAACCACCTTCTTTCAGACTGGGAAACAAATTTTTTTCAGCATTTTAATCCATGCTTCAGTGAAATTCATAAACTAGGTATTTCTGAAAATTCAGGATGGCTTTTATCAGTTTGGTGAATGAACTCTGTAGAATGAACTTCTTTTTACTTCTAGACTAAATATGGGTGGACTCTCATGGCACAAATGGCTCTGAAATTCCAGCTGCTGGCACCTGTTGTCTCTGGAAATGCGCTGAAGCACTTGAACTGGGGATGGATCCCATAAGTGCCAAACATTAGGTAATAAATCATGAACTGCAGCTCACTGAATTGCCAAGATATTTTTCCACAGTTAAAGGAATACTGAAGCAGAGAAAGTAGTGATAATGTAGGCAGAATTTTGTAATAGTGTAAGTGGATCTTGAACTGCAGTTCATCATCTCTCTAAAAAAACCAAACAAACCCAAACGAAAAACCTCACAACTCCAAATCCAAACAAATACCTCAGCACCCCCTGCCAAAAAAATCCCCAAACAAAATGAAAAAAAACGAACTAAATAACTCAAATAAACACTCCACACGCATGCCTTGATTACTGAGCAGGGGAGAGGCACGTTTTTCAAAGAAGGCTGTTTTTCTTTGTGCTAATAATACCCAGTCTCACTGTCTTTGCCTTCAGGGAGCCCTGGTGCACAGCACTCATCTGTCGTACAGTGCCCCAGTGACAATGCTCCCAGACCAGCTCCTGTGCTTTGTTGGAGCCTACAGGACATGGCGAGGCTGCATGTGGCCTCATGTTGCATTTCTGGAGGCACTCCTTGTTTCTAATATACCTGTTTAGTCAGAGTTTCCCAGTGTTTAATCAAAAACATTATTTCTTTATTCTCTGCTCTTAGAGAATCCAAAGTAGATGACTGACACAAAATACTAACCCGTTGAAAACTCATCCTCCTCCAAACCATTTATTTATTTATCAATTCTCTGACATTTCAAGCTTCAGAATATGTCTCCAAGATTTTCCTGCAATTAGGCAGACAAGCAGTTTCCTTTTTGGGAAAAGTTCGGATTCCCATGGAACTGAATTCCGGATCTTGGTCTTCAGTGCAAGTACTAAAGATCACAAGACTCCTCATGTTTCCGTGGAGTGCCCTTCCCAAGCTGTTCCTTGAACTGCAGTTTCCCAAGTTATTTGTGGAGAAGAGGACTTCTGCAGGCTAGATTGTGTCTGTGTGTGTGACAGAGAGGCTCTCAGCCTTGGGGAGCAAGTGTAGTTGAGATTACCAATGAGGCAAATGCAGGTATGAACTGACACGTAAGTGGCAGAGCTACATATCCTCATTCCTTCCTATCCTTTGTGTGAGACTTGAAAGCAGTGCTGGCTGAAGAAGCTGTTGTGTTGTGGGTGCACAGTCAGGGCAGAGCCAGCATTCAGCCCTTTCTTTCAGCATGTAGCTGAACGTAGAGTTGAGACGAGAGCAAAATATCCTGCCCTGCAATCAAGGAAGTTCTTTGTGTTCAGTAGTAGCAGGAGGATATGCTGCTTTCTGATCTTTGCTCTGTTATTTAGGATTCACAGAAGTGTTGATAAGCTTTAGTATTAAGTGCAGCAGGTCAGTCAGAGCTGCACTGTGAGCTGGGTTACAAGGTGAGGAACTCACTTCCATACTTGTATTCTGCCAGGAGGGGTTTGGATTAGATTTTATGGAAAAAAAAAAATCACCAGAAGAGTGTTTAGGCACTAGAATAAATTGCCCAGGGCACTGGTGGAGTCACTGTCTCTGGAAGTGTTCAGGAGGTGCCTGGATGTGGCACTCAGGGATATGTTTCAGGGGTGATTATGATGGCTCTAGGTTGATGGCTTGACTAGATGATCTTGAGAGTCTCTTCCAACCTTGTTGATTCTGTGATTCTGCATGAGCTGTGCAGATTATGCAGGGCTCTGCTGAAAAGTGCATAGGGTGAGAAAAGAAGATTAATAGGGTCTGTGACTTTACTTTTCTCATTACCCAGTGGGGAGATTTGTTTCTGCTATAAGCTATCAGGAAATAATAACCTCACTGGAGCAAAAGGAATGGGGGAGAGAGCTGAGATGCAGGAGTCCTGGGATCTACATATCTCTTTAATGTAGTCATGTCTCAGAGGAGAGTGTCTGCCCATGAATTTTGGTCAAAATTGGCTCATTCCAGCTTGGAGGACATGTACTTGAGCTGATTTGTGAACTGCACTTAGACACACACTTTCTTTTTTGTACCCACTTGATTGAACAATGAAATAGTTCACCAGAAGTAAAATCAAACTGGTACGACTGAGCGTGTGTTGGCAGATGCTGGACACACCTTCTCTGTGCACAAGTTGTGAAGCAGAAATAAGGAGTTAGATTTGACAGACCTATCACCAAGTCTGGAGGCAGTTACAACCATGTCAGCATAGCACTAAACCTGGAGGCAGAGTTTATGTTCTTTGGCTCCATGCCATACTTTTAAGGCAGTATCGAGCCAGCTATTGAATTAGCATCTCCTCAGGGACTGTGTTGTGCAACTGAATGTGTGCAAGATGACAGTTCATTGATGTGGGGGGTTGTTATGTGGCTTTTTGGGTGGTTTTGCTGCTGCTGTTGCTTTGTGCTTGTTTGTTTTTAAAATGTATTATGGTCAGCAAAGCAGGAGGAGGAGGCTTTTTGGTGCTCTTGACTTCAGAGCTTGCTATGGACCTTGTACTCTTCATCAGTACAGGCCATTTTGTCCAGGCTATGAGACAGCTAAGCTGCACTGAATTTTGTGGGAATGCTTTGTGAGAAACATGAAGTAATGCTTTAAACTTTCATACAGGTTGTACTCATAAGAAAAAGCTTTTAAGAGGAGTCTTTGAGGCAGTCACAAGAAGTTTAACATAGAAATAATAAACTTGGTTCTTCTAGAATGCTCATTCTTCTAGAATGTGTAACAACCCAGTCTCCAAGGCAGGAGATGGTGATGTTTCATACAGTCAATGTTCCATCCCAGATTATCTTGCAAGCCTTGGATACACAAAGCACAGCAGGGTTTATTAGGGTAGAACATGGTTTGACAAGCATTCATGAATTAAAAGGAAGCACACTCTATTCTCAGGCTCCCTACCCATGCCCTTTTTCTTTTTACAGGAAAAAATATTATTAGAAGGGAAACAATGCAAAAACTTGGTGGAAAGTGTCCTTTTTATTTTATTTGCTTATGAGTTATTGAGCCTGCTGGTTGCCTTTCACAGAGTTTATTAAAGCTGATTCTGATTTCATCAGAGCCCATGATAGCAAAAGATTGTAGTCTTGGTTTTGGTTTACTTTTACAGGGCACTCCTAGAAAATACATAAAATGGTCAGATGCGTTGAAGTACTGCATGCTGCTTGAACGCTATATTGAACAAGTAGTAATAGCATTGCTATTAGCAATGTAAAATGGTGGTGGATCAAGTGAACAACGAGCAGTGGAACAGAATAGAGGGAATCATCCTAATATCTTCTTATTGATCAAGTTTTTTCCCAGGCAGATAATAGCTGCTTGAATGCGTTCCCACTGCTTGTAAATCCTTCTCCAGTGACTCAGCTGTGGCATCATAAAAATTCAGTGAACTCTGAGTTATCATAATTCCCGAAGTGCAGAGAAATTACCTGGGAATTGCAGTGAAAGGTCACCTTAAATGCAATTAATGGGCATCTGGAACACCTGGTCTACTTCTTTTGCACAAAATGTTACTTCTCCAAGATTCTCTGAGGATAAGCTGTTTCTGGTACAGCTTTCATAGAGAGGATGGCTCTGGTACATAGTTTTGATATGCACCATGCTCTTTGTGGTAAATCTCTGAGGCAGAAGTTCTGCTCTCTTCCTCTGCTGAGTCTCTGAGCTTCCTCACTTCACCTTGTTCTTTCCTACTCTCATTTCCCTCTTTAACCAAGGAAATTTATAGATGTTACTTCTCTCCTTCAGTACTGTTTGGTGAAGTGCTGATAGCACAGAATCCTTAATCTGTCTGAGGACACTGTGGGACAGAATTTTATGTTCATAGTGCCCTTGGTTTGGGGTAGAACTCCACTTCAAAGGATGCCATCTGTCTTCTAGGTATCTTAAGTGGAAACTGGAGGTTGCGTATTTGTGAGGTTCATGCAGATTGCTTAAATAATTCAAGGCTGCAAACCTGATAATCGTGAAACCATAGTAATGATTAGGCTGAAAATGATCTGTAAGATCATCAAGTCCAATCATTAACCTAGAACTGCTCAGTCCGCCACTAAGTGGTGTCCCTGAGTCCACACAGCTTTTTAAATACCTCGAGGGATGGTGAATCAACCACTTCCCTGGGCAGCCTGTTCCAGTGCTTGATGACTCTTTCAGTGAAGAAATTTTTCCCAATATCCAATTTAAATCTTCCCATGAGCAACTTGAGGCCCTTTTCTCTTGTCCTGTCACTTGTTACCTGGGAGAAGTGACCCATCCCCACTTCCCTACACTCTCAGGCAGTTGTAGAGAGCGAAAAGGTCACCCCTGAGCCTCCTTTTCTCCAGGCTAAACACCCCCAGCTGCCCTTCTCTGGACTCTCTCCAGCAATTTAATGTCCAACTTGTAGTCAGGAGCCCAGAGCTGAACACAGGATTTGAGGTGTGGCCTCACCAGTGCTGAGTACAGGGGGACAATCCCAGGTCCTGCTGGACACGCTATTCCTGATACAGGCTAGGATTACGTTGGCCTTCCTGGCCACCTGGGCACACACTGGCCCATGTTCAGTGGCTGTCAAAAAGCACATCCAGGTCCTTTTTTTCTTGGCAGCTTTCCAGCCATATGTCCCAGCCTTTAGCATTGAATGAAACTGGGGGGGGATCCAGCCCCGACCTTGTTGAACCTTGTATGGTCAGCCTTGTCCCATTGATACAGTCAATGCAGATCCCTCTTCAGAGCCTTCCTGGCCTCCAGCAGATGTGTGTCTCTGAAATCTCTCTCAGGTGTTGTTTAATACAGGCTGAGAACTTGTTTAGGGTAGTAGGCACAGACAGTGTTATTGTATACTTTTCTATTCCTTAAGCCATGGAGCTAGAAAACAATACATTATAATGAGATCAATCAACTTCTGTGGCTCACTGTGTATAAACAGAAGGCAGTGTCTTTGCAATGGTACCTTTACAAAAAGGTAAGTATTTTTGAAGTATTTTTTAAATAGAACTGGAGAAGGTAAAAAGGCCAATTTTGTTATTTGCCTGCTGCTTTTATGTGACATGTTGGCGTTAGTGACTTTAATTTCCAAGAGGCACACATTTTACAACTTTTTTTGATTATGCTGACACTCCAGGGGACATACATGGGGGACTGTGACTCCAGCATTACGGGAACAAGAAGAAGATTGAGTGTCATAACTCTTGGGTGAATTGCCCAGATGAAGCCTATGTGACTTCTCAAATAGATGGTCTAAAGATCATCTGACTTTGCCATGAGTTTTCCTGATGAATTCAGACAGCTTACTGTTTTCAGGCACTTGAATTCCACACTAACTCTACAACTCTGTTTGAACAGATCAGTATTTTCATCTTTGCCATCTTCTGCAGAATACAATGTTTTGGTTTAGTGATGAGACAGTATAATTGAAAAATCATTTTTCTGGGAAATTAAATTTATGACGTATTGGAATTTTTTGTTAGATTTTTTAAACAAAAAAGTTTGTCAAAAATGTAAATGTTTCCAGATTAATTGTTTGGATTCAGTCATCTGTTGTCTCTGCTCTCACTTTTCTTGCTGTTATTTTCTTTTCTTAGTACAAATAATCAGAAGGGAAAAGTCTGGAAGAAATAGTCTTGCTCGTATTTATACTCCAATGACAGAAACCTTCCTCTCTGTCTCTCTCTCTTATTTCTGATGAATTTTCAAAGAAGTACTTTAGGCATTTTTAACTGGTCTATTTATGAAATCCTCCCTATCCCCTGTGTTTTTGTTATCTGAAAAGCAGGGCACAGCAGGCTGTGTCTGTGCTGTGCAGCTCCTCTAGGTGCAGGCACACAGGAGAGAAGCCCTTTCCCATGCGCTTGCCAGGAAATATTTTATCTGCAGCTTGTTGTATTTCCTTCTTGGCTGCTTTCTGGCAGGCCTAGGATGACTCTGTGGATCCAAAGAATTAACCCTGTGTCATCACATCACAAACATTTCAAGTGACTTCCTCCCACAGAGCATATGGACTGATTCCACATCTTTAGTTCTGTGTGCTGTTCTAGAACAGCAATTCTACATAATTATAAATAATTAAAGGACCTGACTGCTGTTGAGAAGGGACCCTGTCTTAGCAGCAGGCACAATTTAAATCAGTCCCTCCTCCCCAGTTCCTCTTATTACCTCATCTGTTCAGTACCTGGAGTAAACATGGGGACTTTGAAGGGGATGCAGAATTTTACTATTCTGTGGGATACCAGAAATGTCTGAGCTTTAAACAGAGGCTCTTCTGGTCAGTCAGTGAAGAGTGCTTTTCCTCTATGCAGTTTGCCTTGTCTGAAGTGAAAGGTCCTCTGGAAAGTCATTTTTCCTGTTGTCTTTCAAGATCCTGGGAAGCCTTGTCTTTCTGTAATGATACTTGGGAGAGGATTTCTTTTGTGCTAGTGTTTTACATGTCCTTGGCACCTGTATGCTGCAACCATGCATATCCAACTCCTCATGGCACTATGCTATGAATAGCTACTGTAACTTGGATATTTTCAATCTGAATTCCAGACAGCTGGCAATAACAAACATTAAACATCATGGTTTCTCTAAAGATACAACTTAAGTATTTACACAGTGCAAGTAAATTGCTCTGAAGATACCAAAGATGTAAGTTAAGGCAGAGGATGTTATTGTCATGTGATAAGCTAGTGATATTTTGCAGTTTGCCGTGTTGATTCCTCCAAGATTCTGCAGTGGTTTTGCTCATCTGTATCAATGGTTGGTATCAGAGTCTCCTGTTATGCAAAATAAATCAGTAATATCTCTCCCTTCCAGGGAAAATGTGCAACAGTTTATTGCCTTGTAGAAGGAAAAATAAATTAACAATGCTGACTGTAACTGGAGTGAAACACGAGGGAAATCAGTTTGCCATGAAAACATCTGTAAAGGAATTATCTTGCTGAGAATCAGGTGTCAAAGCTGCCACTTTAGTACGGCCAGCTTAGATGAAAAGCTAAATTGCTGAGCAGTGTTTCTCATACTGTGAAGCAATATAACATATTTCTAATGCAAACACATGAGCTCAGGGCCAACTTTATGATACCTAGAGTCCAGATTCTTGGATGCTTGCCTAAGCAGAGCTGAGCTAACCACATTCAGCAAAATTCCAAGCCCTGTGGTTATTAGGAAGAAGACCTAGACTCTTTATAACATGACTGGAGTTAGAGAGAGGAGGGTTGTGCTTGAGGATTGGAGGAGCTGCCTACCTTTTAGAAAAAACACAAAAATGAAGAGGTTACCATGCAACATGCAAAAAAGGCAGATGTAGGGCCTGAGGAACAAGTTCTCCTTCTTTTAGGCTGATGGGAATAAATCTGGAGCCACCATGTGGGACTTGCCTTCTCAGTGGCTCTGGTGGGGCAGTGCCCCATACTGAGAATCTCAGGTGAGTGACTTTTGCTCCTGCTGAAAATCATCTGCACCTCATCTGGCTGTGAGAGAGAAGCAAGGCATTGGGGGTAGAGCATCAAGGATGAGCTGTAGTGCTGGTCAGATTTCTTCATTGCTATGGAAACAGGTATTGCACTTGCTAACCCGGTGCACCAAGTAGGTATGGGTAGACCTCTGACCTCTCTTCATTTCACTTTTTTAAGCTACTGGAGGAACAGGAGAGAACAAAATGTGTACAGGAGGAGGTAGTCAATATTTTGCTCAGGGCTCAGACCGGAATGAAACGGTGTGAGTTTACTGGCAGAAATTGGCTGATTATTTTGAGCATGCTGCAGCCACATTTATGAAGTATCATTAAAGTGCAGGGGCTCCCCCACCCCACCTCCTTCCTGGAAAGGTTTGCATATCGGCATCACCTGGAAAAGAGGTGGGAGTAGACACCTTATTTGTCTTACGTATGCTCAAAGAGCCCCAGGGTACTATAAGTTCAAATTGAATTGAGTTGCAAGGTTTCTCTGTAATGTGAATCCTGGTTCATTTCTGGAATTATTTTAGTGTTTCCATCTGACAAAGTCTGTGATATTACAAGGATTTTAGTGATTCTTGATCCTTTTTAATTTCATGTCACATTCTACTTAAAATTTTTGTATACTTAAAATTTTTATATACCATGTTGGGAGAAATTTTCTGGCTTGTGAGATTTGGATGGGAAGGAGGGGAAGTCTGGACTAATTTCTACGCTGGGCCATGCTCAACCTGCCAAGTCTTGTGGAGGTGCCTGAGAAGAACTGGGCTTAATATCTGGTCTGATGATTTTATGCCTCTGTGAAAGTAATTCTGTTTGCATATCGTGTGTGCATAAACATATAAAATGCAGAATACTATCTTTCCCTAGACTGCTCACTCGTCTTTTTTTCTGTGATGTGGCTTTGCAGAGTAACTCATCCCAAACTCTTGGACTTAATAGGTAGAGGTGGGACTTCACATAAGGCTTTTGATGGGAAATAATCTTTTAAATTCTCTCTGAACTCATCAATTGTTAAAATAATTTTAACTAGTCATTAAGTGCTTCATTAGAGTGTTTTCTTCTTAAGCTGCTTTAGTTAGATTAAAACTAAATTGTGCCTATTTCTTATTACTCATTTTTGCCTTCTTTTTTCCTAAATGGACTTTGGCTCATGTATTTTTGAGGTTTAATATCAGTTCAGCTGAACGCTCTTGAGTTTCTGAATTAATTCAGTCATTTCGTCTTAATGACCATGAAGAGTTTTGTTAAGCTGGAGTGCCATTAAACTCAAGCGCTCTAGTGTTTAGCGCTAGTGATAACTTGGGGAAAGCTTGCAGGTAGAAAATAAGATTGGAAGTTGGACAGAATGCATGAGGGGTTCATTTGCTGTGAATTCAGCAATAAACACCTGGAGAATACGTGCTCCAAAGGGATGCAAAATCAGTAGTTTTCTGAAGGAGAGTGGGCTAATTCTTTCAGTATAGATTTAGATCTGGAGCTCAGCTCTGCATTTTCTTCCTGAAGTCTGATTAATGCTTTATCATCTGTCACAAATAAAAATATTATATGTTGGGAATATGTTTTACATAGCTACTCTTTAACTAAAGAAAGCTCAGATGGCCTTGGCATACTTGACACATTCTCTTCCTATTGATGCTGGGGAAAAAAACCAGACAGCTTCTTTCGTTGTCATATCTGCACCCATTTAAGAAGAAACTGAATTGAATAGAAGGAGGCTATTGTTTTCAGGACAAACTGCATTTTGCCATAGGACAACCTAAAATTAAATTACTTTTTTATCTTTAAAAATTAAATGAAAGGAAGTTTGAAACAAAAAGTTATTGAAAATGTAAGTTATTTCTCTCAAATTCTTCTGACCTTTTTTTTCATCTTTTGCTCAAACACATTTCTAAACATTTTGACATTACCCAATTGATAATTTTCACAATGAAAAAACCCACCAGATTTAACATATTAACCTAATTCTGGTTTAATTATTTGAGCTCAGGTTGTGCTCTGTGGATTATATGAACTGATGAGAAGTTCCCAGGTTGTACTACATTTGTGACTGGTAGGGACCACTCCTAGAAGACACAGGCAATGTGAAAGTTGCTGGTTTATCCTAATTACAATGAACAGGTTTGCACGTACTTGGAGGAGGTGAGGTTTTCACAAGCAGTCGGATTTGTGCTTGTTTTGTGCTCTCTGAAGTTGTTGGGATTAGCAGCCCTGGCAGGCTGCTGATGAGGACTGTGAGAAGCCCATTTACACAAGCACTCAAAGTAGAATGGCTTCTTCCCATTGCTGACGCGTGTGTGTGGGGTAGGTGGATGGTGCTGTGGAGAAGATGGGATGTTCTTAATTTAAGCTAGTGAACTTCAGTAAAAATCTTAGCAATGCCAGAGCAGTTTTTAATCTTCTCACGAGTTAGCAGGGTGAGTTAAAATGAAGCGTTTACCTTCACTGAAATGTGAAAACTGTGACTTGCTTTACTCTCCTTTTAAAAATAAGCTGTTGTAGTAGAAAATTAACTGTCCCAGGCTGAGGGTGTTTAGAGCACCTGTTGGGTTTCTGTTGTATTGTTGGTTTTGTTTGATTTTTCATGTGTGTCCTTGTTTGCTTTTACAGTGGAAGTATGGCTTTTGCCCTTTACGCTAAAAGCACAGCACTGATTTTAGGGGGTTATGTACTCTCTCAGGAGCCTCAGTTTTTAGGTTTTCCATCTGATACCCCACTCCCTATCAGAGTGCTCTCATGGCTGATGCATCTCAGCATAAGTTGTTTCTGCTTTGAATATCTGCTGTGAATGGTCACCAAACACAGACGAATGTGTTTGCCTTTATAGAACTTTTAGTTCAGGCCAAGTTAAAATTTAAAGGAAATGTGCCTATATTAATGAAATGCAAAGGGGAGTGTAAATGGTGTTCATAGTGACAAAAATGAGGAAAAGGAAAAGAAACAATATGCTTACTTCACTTACTTCAAGATCACATTTGAAAGGTGCTTGTGGTAAACCTCTGGCTCTCCCTGTGTCCACCTGGCAAACTTGGAGCTCATGTCAGGCTATGCAGGGCAGGAAGCTTGCTCCTACTCCATGCTCTGTCTTCTCTCTTCAGTAAAGATGCTTGGCTAGAGTAGGAAAAATATCCTCAGAGGGGTTTGTTCAATTTTTCATCCTTTGCTCCAGATTATTGATTCTTTCTCAGCATACACTTTTGACTTCTCCCTCCCTTCTCTTTTACTACATTTTCCTCTCCCTGGAAGGGTGACCTGGTTGCCCTGATGCACACACATCCAGGACATGACTGAACTGTTGAAAGGTGTTTTCTTGCTCTCTTCCACTTGTACAGTCATGTGTATCAAGTCTTTCCCTACCCTAAACTTTGAGGTTCTCATCAAAGCAATTAAACAACTTAATTTGGTATAATGTTTATGGTAGATGAGGATCATTCACGACTTCTGTTTCTGGCCAGGCCTCATGACAGCTCTTAGGCTGCAATGGGGAAGATTTGAGGGAAGGAGGAGCTGACTTAAAATTTCAGGCTACTGCTGTAGTCCACTAATCAATCTGCATGAGGGACCTACACCACCGTCCAAGTTTTTCACTAATAAATTGATCATAGGCCAGGCTGGTAGAGAGGTGGAACTTTCTGAGCTGTTGTTATTGAGCACAATTCTCCTTGTGAGCTTTAAAAATAGGTGTAGGAAGCCCCTTCCTTCTTGACTGACATGGGCATCTTCATAAAATGCAGGCAGAGACCTACTTCAGCAAAGATTGTCCATGCTTAACAAGCTACTGTACACTTAACAGGTGTACTTCAGCTTTCTTTGAGAGCTTTGAAGTAGAACAAGGGTTGCTCTAAGTTGGACAGCTCTACATCACTGCAGTATGTTAGTACAGTGTGAACACTCTGTATCTGGCATTAGAATATATTCTAAACTTATAATGTAAAACTGGCAGTAACTAGATATCTTCATGTACTCTGAAAGTAAAACTAGGGCTCCAGAAAATGTTCCACTACCTTGAAAATATATCCAGCCATTCACTGGAAAGCACAGTAGTGGAGAAGCTCCTCCTTGCTACAAAGGCCCCAGAAGCTGTGCACTTCGTAGTCTGCCCAAAACCATGTGGGAATGGGGGAATATCTAGCAAGAAACAATACGTAAAAGCTGGAATGTCTTGAACTAGCAGAAGTATTTTGCAAATCGAGCAGATTCTGTGACATACCTGACTGGAAATGCTGGCAGAAAACTTGTTGGTTTTGGTCTCGTTGACGTGGAATTCCATTTAGCTTTTCCAAACACTAAGATACCCTGACAGGCTCTTCAGGCTATCAATACTTCTTGGCAGGTCTTTTCCTTACACTCCATGCAACTCTCCTCTTCCCTTGTTTTCTGTCATTATCCATGGGCACAGCAATGCCAGAAAAGTTTGCCATTTACCACAGACTGGTTAAGAGTGTTTGGAATGCTCTGCCCCTTCTCTGTCACTGTTTTTCTGATGTGTTTTAAGTGGATCTGTATTCTCTTGGATCTCAAACCACAGGCCAGAGGGATTAGTTCCCCTGGATTGTATTTGAAAATATGCCAAGCTGTGTACAGATGCTATTAGATGTAGGTAAGTAGGTTTTATAGTGAGTGTTGGGGGAAGGTGTTTTTTCTGTTCTTTTTCAATGCCTGTTAAAAATAGTTGCTACCTCTCATTTATAAGTGCAATAGGAAAAGCCAAAAAAAAAAATCATTGCAGTGCTTGAAATGTAAAGGGTCAAAAAAGACATAATCAGTCAATATTACTTTTTTGCTTTATTTTTTCTTAGGGCTGTTTGAGAGGGAGAATGCTTTTGAAGCCTTTGTTCAAATTAAAAATTGAAAAAGAACACAAAATGGATAAGATGGGCTAACGCTGCAGGAATTCTTGTTCTTGAAGTATGATCATGTTTCTTGAAAGGAATTAGAAATAAATGCCTCTTAAGGGGCTAAGATAACAGCAGCAAAAGAAACAAATTTGGTTTCTGCACCTGGTGTTGGCTGCAACTGGTAACTTCAGCACCAGAGAAATGGGCAGAACTTGTTGTCTCCATCATCCAAACAAAGATCAGACTAACTTCTGCTGGGATGTTTAAAGTTTTGCTCTTCACTGTACTTTCGCCTATTGGTTTGTAGAAATGTTGCAAAAGATTCCACCTGGTTTGGGGAGACCATGCCCTTACTGTGGAACAAGGTGAGCAGTAAGAAACTTTTTCTTGTCTAGTCCTTTCACTCTTCCCCTTCATTTCTTCTCTTTCTTTGCCTTGTAATGGGATCAGACTCTCAGTGAGACATCTGTAACAGAAAGAGAGGAAAAGCATGCGAGCTAAGGTTTAAGAGAATGAGCAGTGCTCTTTCTCCTTTCCTCAGTTTTATTTCCTCTTGCCATCTTGCTTGAATTTTCCTTCTGACCTTCACCAAATGAAGAATGCTGGAAAGAAGTGGTGGCAAACAGGACCTGTTTCTATGGTTGTAGGTGCACCAGTTAAGTGTAGGTCTGGCAATGCTTCTGGGTCCTTTGACTCAAGAGACCATGTTGTTCTCATTCAGTAGCTGTGCCCTGACATCATCTGAAAGTGGATGTAGACAGCATTTTGTTTCAGCTAATTGAGCATTTTTATATTTAGGTACTATTTTATGAAAATGGGGTGTCTTGGAGTGTCTTATGAACCCCTTGGACGCTTTAGAATTTAGGCATTTCCCTCATAACATCTGTACATTTTCTCTGCATGATATTATTACATAAATAGCAAATAGTGCTATTTAATAATGAGCAGCGTATCCAATTGTTAGCATAATGAGCATGTAAGCTAGTGAGTGTTTCAAAAATAAATAAAATCCTGCAGTCAGTTTTGGATCATGATTTTGCCATGGGGGAAGCTGGTAAGAGAGACAAAATTCCTCGAGATGTTGCAGCAGCTGGCAAGGTCTCCATGGTTACATTGGCAAGAAATCTGGGAAACCACCAAGAGTAGTTCATTGCTTGACAACAAAATACCAGAGACGAGTACTCCTTGGTGCATCTGAAGATTTTATTAAAGAGAAGCTTTAATTAAATAGGAGGAGAGAGAAGAAGAGACGAGGTTTGTTTAGGGGAAAAATGTTTAAAATTGAATGCAGCCAGTGACAAAGATGTAAAGATGATGGGACACCTTTAATCACAGGTTGTGGCTGCAATATTTATGTAAGCTGTTGTCTGTCTCTGCTTATTTCATGTATTCCTGTGGCCTGACAAGATCAGGGAAATAATCTTGTCTGAATGCAAGCAAATTGTCACGGAAAGAGTTGCTACTCAGATTAGATTGTTCTACCACATGTTGTGGGACATGGAATGTCCCTTGCTTCATGCTCATGGATGGAAAGGTTCTGTGAGATTTCAAGCCATCACACATCTCAAAAAAATTATATTCTGTCTTAAGAATGCCAAATCTCAGAACAGTATTTTTTTAGTAAGAAGGGATAGCAAACTACAGTTGGTTTTAGGTGGAATGTAGATCAAAATCTGCATATAAGATTTTCTTTGTAAGAATGCTGCAAACAGAGGGAAAATAGCCCCTTTTAAAAGGCACTGTGATTTTTATCAGCACTGTGGCCAATATACAGTATAGTGCAGTGAATTACCTCTTTTATTTTCTAATACTTAAACTTATAAAAAGTAATTTTGAGCATCACCCTGTTGACTCTGAATTTCAGGTAGAACTTTGAGCATATGCCTATGCATCCATATTAAGTACCTGTTTTTCAGACCTGCTGCAGAGTTTCAAGGTCTAAGTCACAATCTGGTGCCTCATGAGAAGAATACTAAAAGATATTTCTCCCAAGGAGATAGAAGCAGCATTTGAAGACAGTCTCACAGTTTGAGCAGTCTGGGATATATTTAGTGAAATAGAAAATATCGATTTGTTAAAAATATTACTTTGTTTCATTAGTTTATCTTCTTTGACTAAGTTTTTGAGGGATAAGTGTTTCTGAAATTTAGGGCTGTCAAAATTTAGCCAGATGTTGAATGTCAGACACTGGGATGGACTGGCTTGGGGTTAGGGAGACCCAGTCTCTGAACCAGCCCTAACAAGAGACTGGGCGTGGGATGTACCCATCCTGTAAGTGTTCCTGCAGATTTGGGCAGCTGGTTATTTCAAATATTAATCTTTTGGCATCTCTTGTCAGAGTTGGTTCATCTTGGACAAATGCAAATTGCTGGCTTATGGGTCCTGCCTCTGTACTTAGTGCTGGAGCATCCACCCAGCTGGAATGTGAGAGCCTGGCAGCCCTCTCCCCACTATTGCACCCGGCCTCTTGGCCACTTGGCCCCATCTCCCATACAGCTGCCACAGAGATGGCCTTGGAGCAAAGCTGGAAAAGCTCCTAGTTAAGCACATGAAATGCTTTTTGTTGCCACTCTTGTGCCTAGCTCACCTAGGGGAATTGAGATGGTTGGGAAGGTGGCAATGGGCTCCTCCATCAGCAGTGACTCTGCAGTGTTGCTCACAGTGCTGCTACACCTGTTGCCTGCAGAACACTTTCCAGGTCACTGGATTTCTACTTGAAGGCAGTGATAGCTTTTTACTAGAGATAAGCAGGTACAGGAATAATACTGTGCTTGTGCTGTGCTTAGGGAAGAATCAAATACTGTTCTGGTAGTTAATTAAAAATAAATGATGTTTTGCTTTTGTCAGTATTTCACCTTTAGAAAAACACTTAGCCTTTAACCAGGTCACTGTTTTTGACTTTTATAGCAAATGAAGCGTTCCTATGTTGTCTGAGAGATTGAATACATGACCTGCTCATTTGTTTCTGTCAACCCAGTCAAAAAAAATCCAAACTCTCCATTGATGTGTTTCATCCTTCAGATCAAATTCTTTGTGGCTGGCCTGTGGAAAAGGCAGCCATTAGTGCACTGAGCTTTCCTTGAGTGCTACACGTGCCACACTCATTGTTTTCATGTCCCTGCCAGAGAGAATGGCAGGGGAGGGGAAGACACTGAAACGGGAAGAGAGGGGTGTTCTTGTTTTCACCTCCTTCCTAGTCTGCCATATCCTCCAATCTCCATGGTCTTTCTGAGCCTGAAAATCATCCCGGGGATTCCTGAACCATGGGGAATGACTCAGACTTTAGACCCAGTGGTGTTAGAGGAAAAATAATCTGAGTAATTCTGTGTGAAATGAATTAATTTTTTAAGTCTATTTGTTCATCTTCAAACCTTGGGTTTGAGCTGGCCTAAATGTAAAAGACTGTGCTTGGCATTGAGTGGTGCTCTCTGTCACCAGCTGCGGCTTTTCTCACAGCTGTTAAGGGGCTTCAGTGAAGTGAATTCTTCACTCACCACTGGTACACATTCAACAGGGAGGACAGAAGCTAATTCTTTGCCTGATTGTGTACTGTCCAGGGATGCAGTGATAAGCGTTCATCCATCACTAAGCATTTTCTGATCTCATCAATAGTCACAATAGGCGCATTTAAAACAATGACTTTAATATTATGTTTACAATCTGGACTTAAGTTGGTCTTAGTAGTTTTGCAGCATCTGGGCAGTGTAAAGAAAAATCTGGTTTAGCTATATCCTGATTTTATTGCTCTGAAGGCACCTAAATACTATTGTCTTTCCCATTCTACTTATCCAGGGCTCTTAATGAAACACTTTAAGGCGATGTAAATATCCCCCATGGTGTGCTCAATCCACCAAATGTTGCTGACAAGTTTGTTCCCTTGGGTTTTGTTGCCTGTCCTTTGCCTACCTAACAGATTACACGTGGGCCAGGCCTCTTCCATCTCCAAGCTGATGACTTAGCTCGTAGAACTCCTCACCCAGGCCTGGGGATTAGGGGCAGTATCACAGAGCAGACTACACGAGATAACTAAACGCTAATTTTTGCTTTCTGCCTTTCTCTTCAGAGCCTCGTTCTGAAAATCATTAAAGTGAAATGAAACCTCATATTTATTCTCTCCATGACTCTGAGGGAATAATAAAAATTCATACAGAAAATTATTAGTCCCATGCAATATTGGGAATGTCTCAGCTGAATGCCAGTCCAAACTTGCTTTCTTTCCTCTGTATAGTTGTATCTGAGTCTGCTTGCCAAGATTGCTCAAGCATTTTCATTTAACAACTCCCCTGCTACTTCAGAGTTCTTAACATTGGCGGGTAGTTTTGACCTCTTTTGCTCTCTTTCTGCTATGTGCTGTAGTTTTTGAGTCCTATCTTGTATATGTGGAAAGGTCACAATTTAGTTATGTGATGCTGGGGAGGATGGCCCTTGCTCCTGGTGTGGGCCTCCCTGGACTCAGTAATGTATCTCATATTGATGACAGCTTTATTAACATTCCTTTTCCCATTTCTGCTGTCCTGGGTTAATTCCAGATCCAGAAACAGAAGTACTGGGAATCCTCTGAATGAGGCAATGTGGCTGTGACTATTACCAGTTCTCATAACAGCTCTTCCCTCAGGAGACCTTCAGGGCAGATCCATTAGCACTTCTTTGCAGGAGAAGTGGAACTTTCCAGACTGCCTGGTGTGTCTGACCATGCTGATAATGAGATTTTCTCTGGAGCTGAAGCAGCCTTTGGATTTGTTTTGGAGAGGGCTGATTCCCTTTTTCATTTGGCACCAGTGCCAAGGACAATGGCTGATCTCAAGAGGACTATTCTGAAAGAGTTGACCACTTACTGATCTTGCTCCTCTTGCAGTCAAAGACCACCTTGGAGCTGTATTCTGGCATGGATTCAGTGACATTTAAGACATTTGCATCTTGTGGAAGCCAAAGACCCCCTTTTTTTTTTCCCTACTCTACAAGTTTGCAGACAAGCGAGAACTGCAGTTGTTCTCTTAGCAGAATTTCTGTTCAGAAAAAAAACAGTCCATTTCTGAAATAAAATGGCCAGGGGTGTCCCATCCCTACAAGATCTTTTTCTGGCCTGGTTGAAGTCATTGTGAGTGCTCTTTATGGGGTGGTTAATACAGAGCAGATACATTCTACCATCAGTATTGAGTATATATGTGCTGGGTAAAGGGAGTATTAAACACACAGAGCTCAGTCTCACTGTCCTTATGGACAAAAGCCTGAAAGGTTTACAA
Source organism: Irena cyanogastra (assembly GCA_013397155.1). Lineage (NCBI taxonomy): Eukaryota > Metazoa > Chordata > Aves > Passeriformes > Irenidae > Irena > Irena cyanogastra. The sequence continues at coordinate 640,268 of VWZV01009167.1, read as the reverse complement.
AAAGGAGAAAGGGGATAAGCCTCTTTATGTGGAACCTGAAAATGTGTCAGACTACACCATAGATTGTCCTTCAGTCATATCTTCTGGGTTTTAATAATTCAAATAGCTTACCTATGTTTTGAACAAACTACTAAATTGTCTGTTTGGAGGGGTTTTTTAAGTCTAAAGTTATCAATCACCACCTGTCTGCTTTTGTTTTGTGCTGAAGGTCACTAATGGGGGCAATTTCACCTAAGCAGGACAAACTAAACTAAGTTAGAAAGGCTTGACTGTCTAGATCCTAACTGGCAGTAGGGGATTATGGAACACCAGCTCATTGAATGACATTTTGCAAATGTTTGTTCTGATATTCCCAATTAGAATTAGCACATTATTGGCAGCCAACCCTGTGTAACATTTGGAGCATGATTGCATAACTTGCCTTTGGTATTTTGTTGTGCATCAGGTATGGGAGTTCTGTCAGGAGAAGCAAGAGCCTAAATTAGGAGCCAGCATCTAATGTCTGCTTTTCATTAGCTCAGCCTGTTAATTTCTCTGGGTGTTATTTCTTTTTCTGACGTCGTATAGACAAGTCTGGATTTGTCTATATCTGCCTAGGTGTAAAGCCAACCTGTAGTACTACCAGTAGTAGTTGCTGAGTTGATGGGCAAGGAGTTTGTTTCAGCAAGTAATATAGCTCAGTACTGTTTTAGTGGTTCTCATGGATCTGATTTCAAAATGCTGTCCTGCTTTATCCAAGCAGACCTGAGATAAGATTTGAGGAACTGACATATATATGCCATTGAACAGCTAATATTATCTCAATTCTTTTTTCATATCTCATATCTCCTCAGCCAGGCATTATGTATTATGGACAATACAGCTAAATTTCCTTTGCCATAGCATTCCAAGCTAATATTTACTTTCTCTCTAATTTCTCAGTAGAAACACAGGCAAGTCTTTTTCTACTTGTCTGCATGTTGACTGATATAATTTCTTTTAACAATTAAGTTAATTTCATCATCTGGTATTCAGGAAATGAGTATTTTTTTAAATATTCAGATCTTGGTTTTTGATGTTTGAAAAATAGATTGAATATTAGGGAGTATGGTTAAAGGAAATGTAGCAGGGACAAAAAATTCTGAGAGACATGAAGGAGCTCTAAGCAGAGTAATATTAGTGTGTCCACTGTAGGGTCTGCAAACATGTGTAGCAGGAACATGGAACTTCTCCCAACAGACTTCTCCACAGCCAGTCTTACCCTACAGAGCAGGAACACTGCTGTGCTGGGAGAAGCTGAAGAGACAGAGCAGGTGAAGTGCCTAGCTTCTAGTTCTGGACTGTGTCCTCCAAATCCTCTTTTCATCAACAGTCCAGTATTTTTAGCACTGGATTTTTCTGGTCTCTTTGCATGAACTGTGAAAAGAAATTATGTTACAAGAAATGTAGCTAAGAACATTCGTCCTTAGTATCTCACTCATGTGGATGGCTGCACAGTGAACCTCACTGCTGACTCTTGAGTGCTCCAGGGTGACGTACAAGGGTGTCCCATTAGCCTTTGCTGATGATTTATATCTTTTATTGACGCTGGTTGGCATTAAAATGTGTTTATGTAGAACAAGGAAACCATGCAGTGTACCGTTCAGAATAGACTTCGTTGTCTTGCCTGTTTGTTGAATTCATTATTTGGAGTGTCAGTGTATTAAGCCTCAAGCCACAGTGGGAATAGGCAGAGCAAGAAGAGTTAAGAAAAGCAATGCTTCCCAGACCTGGCCTAAGTGAACTTCTCCAATTATAGCTCGATAATGAGTTTATTAATAAAGACAGATGGAAGCAGTAAGTGGTGAGATGGCAATTGTTTTTCATAACTGACCTTAGCTAAGTGTAATTTGAATAGACATACATAATGCTAACTTGGAGGTTTTAATTTTGGTCAGGATAATCACAGTTTGAGCACTCTGTGCTCTCCTACTTCAAGATATTAATACATTCCATATTTTCTTAAGGGCCTTGGACATAAAGTTTAGCTGACAGATGTGCAACAGATTGACTTGGGAACAATCTAAGGGTAGTCAAAAGAGCTGCTTTGATTGTAATTTATAATAGGCATATAGTTTCAAATTTAAAAATGTATAAGTCTGTGTGACTTCTAATGCTTGTGATTCACAGGCAGTTACCACCAGTTCCCATTAATGGAAAATGATGATGATTTACATAATGCTAATATCTATTCATTATTTAAATCCTTAATTGTGTGTGCAGCCATGTGGTGCAGTAAAATAATACAAGGATAAAAAATGCAGGAAGTAATGGTTCTTTCAAGCAACTGGGAAGTCAGGTGGCCATTACATTAAAAAGAAAGAAGATAAAAATCATATTTGTACCACCTTTTGATGGTTTTTTGAAAAGGGAAGGCTTCTTTTAATACTGTCTTAATATTTGAGTCCTAGTTCTACCTCTGACTTTTGCAATATAGCTTCATAAACTCAATTTTGCTTCTCTTATTTGAAATGAAAACTTTTTCAATCCCATATGAAAATTGGTTGTTTCCCAGGAAATCAAAACTTAACTTGTTCTTCCCCTGATAACACTGCCTACTTGGACAGTTCAAAAGTTCACTTGTAGATTTTCCTTGCCTGTGGTTCTTCCTTGCTGCTTTGGATTTCTGAATGAACATCACAGGCTGCAGGATACTCATTGCTGGTCTGTTGTAAACTTTTCCACAAGGTTTATATAAGGCTGATCCCATAAAGACACACTAACCACTGATTGCTTTGCTATTTTCCTGTTAACTGATTCTTCATTAATACAAACCTACATGGTACTGAATTTTAATCTCAGTTCACATCAATGCTGAATTTTCATACCTGCTGGAGCTTGAAAATTGAATTGTGTTATCTTAGGGGTACTTTTTGATAGAGTTCAACTGACCATTGTCGATTTGTTGTGGGTGGTTTGGGGTTTTCTTTTTTGGATTGATTAGTTGGTTGGTTTGGGGTTTTTCTGGGGTGGAGGGTCAGGTGATAAGCAAGAATATTTGAGTCTGAATGCTGGAATATTGATCTTGCACTAGATTAATACAGGGGTGCTGTTCCAGGATAAGAGCCGGGAGATAGGACATTAAGATTGGAGGGTAAAAAAGACTTCCCTTAGGCAATGCAAGAGATGGCTTAAGAGTTGCCCATCAATTTTCAACACTTCAATTTGACTCCAAAACATAATAATGAACAAGTCTGTGCATGTCAAATGTTAATGATCAAAGTCCTATCCTCAGACACCAAGCTAAACTTGCAGTTAAGTAGATTAATAACTTCCATGTTGTTAATGATACATGGAAGGGGTCTGCAGTTGGTGCTGCCTTTTAAATTCAAGGGTCTGATATTTCACTGATGTCAAATGCATAATTGCTGTTGATATTCCTGAGATGGGATCGTTACCTTCTTACCCTGGTGCACAGCTGAGAAAAATGTTGTTCAGGCAGCTGCATCTGCTGGGCTTGTCCAGACAGCTTTCAGCTTTGGTGGAAGGGCAGGGAGGCCTGTGGCATCCTTTTGTGCAGGCACTGCTCTCTCCAGGACTCTTTGTTGGGCCCTGAAATAGCACATGAGAATAATGTAGCAAAGAGTTTCCCTGACAGCTCTCCCTGAGGATGTACCTGGGCATGGTTTAGCTGGCACTGCTGGGCACATCAGGTGCACTCATGCTCTCCAGTAACCTATGTGTGTCTGGAATAGGTTTCAGGAGAGAAGGATGGGTCACTCGAGTTTGATTTGTATGCACCACTACAGTAGACTGCAACGAGCATCCTGAGGATAGTCTTTCCTTGGCTCAGGGTGAGAAAGCAAGATGCAATATTTGGGCCCATCTTTTGACTGCTTCTGGCCTCCTCCATTGCAAACAGACCCCTGCTCACAAGTGCTAATTCCTAGCAGCTACAGAGTCACAGCAGTTGAAGCAGGATTTTTCACAGACCCTGCAGAGACATCTCTAGAAGTCTGTCCCACTCCAAAAGCTTGACTGAGCCATGCTTTTGGTGGGACTGCATGAATAACCCATGAACCGACCCCAAAGCTGGGTAGAGTATAAAGGACACATGCAATGGGTGTGCAATGCTTCTGCACGACAGATAATGCAGACGCACCGTAGTTGAGAGGTTGTTGAATGCTGCAGCAGAGCTGCAAATATTGCAGTCACTGATCTTTTTGTGCCATGATTGCTATGTATTGCATATTTTTTGCAGCCCTCCCAGAGCCAGTTGGAGAAATAGATGGTATAGGCAACTTGTGTTGGTTTGATCACATGTCCATAGGGAATTGAAAATGCCAGACAACTCTCAGTAGGAAAATGGAGCTTTACAGTGACAAAGGGAACAAAGTCTACACCACTGCAATAATGCTCTGAAACTGTCCTCTGTAAGGTGAAAAAGAAACCTGAGGCATTATTAGAAAACACTGCTTACAAATGTCTTGGCTGCAGCAAATTTGCAGTGTACTTTGACATAACCCTCAGCTTTATTGTGGTTACACTGGCTGCAAGAAACCTTGACAGCAGATTTGATGACTGATATTTCTGTTTTATTCAGACATTTTATTTTATGCTTGCTCCAATCATCCGTTGAGGAATGGATTAAAATTCAAGCACCATAGGATTGCTTGGACAGAAATAGGAGTTCAATAAATGTCATCTTTCATGGCACAAAATTGACTGTTTATAGGGCTAGGCCTTTGATTCAACCCTTTATTGAACCTTGGTTTATGCTGATTGAAACCTTTGCTGAGGACTTAGTATAGAGAACATATGTAATGGCCAAAGCTTCTTGATTGCCCAGGGCTATTTATAGAAGTCTCTGTCCTATTTTGAAAAGAGATCTCTGCACCAAGCACTCTGAAGTCCTGATGTCCTTCATGGAGCCTTTAGCTGCCTTGTGTCACAGAAACAGCCTCTTAATACGTTTAGGTGCTGAAGGCAAAACTTCACAGTAATTCAAGGATCAGAGCCCAAAAACGTCATTGCAAAAAGCTGCTGGCTGAATGCAAGCACCAAAGATGTTGCCCCTTTAAGCATTGGCTTGCTTTTTCCCTAAGGACTTCAGGGAAGTATAGTAGTGACTCACATCCAGGACTGACCCAGCTCGAAAAACTGTCCTTGCTTCACACTTAGTCCTCTTAGATCCTTCCTAGCTTCCCTCAGGGTCTCATGTGCACAGCACTTGCTAGGCTGCTGGGAGACATAGTCAGTCCTTTTCCAGTTTCATGGGGATTTAAATTCCTGGGCTTGGCTCTCTGAAAAATGCTTTGGTGAACAAACAGTTCTGTCTGAAGTTTTTTCACCTTCTGTGAAGAAAGTTACATTCTCAACTCAACTCAAAATATACCCCATTGTATTTTATATTGTAGTGGGGAGCCCATCTCAAACATCCTGACAAATCAGTTGATTTTTCCCAGCTTCCCTGTGAATTTCTGCACTCTTTCTTACCCTCTATTCCCTCTGCCACGGTGAACTTTTAGAGCTTGAGCCAGAGGATTCTCAGCTTTGCTTTGAGGCATCTTGTCTCTTTCCACTGCAGCATAAGATGATTTTAAAGGTCATTTCACCAAGATGCTGTGGCCTGCATTCTCCTTCAGGCATAAAGATGAGGCATAAACAGTGAAGTCCATTTGCAATGCATTTAAACGTTGTAGGGCTCTTTATCTTGTGAATGAGGGGAAAAAAAAGATGTTAACACTTCTGACTGTGGATGTCAGAGAGGCTTCCTTTTCATAAGAAGATATGGCCTTCCACAGAGTTAAGCCCTGAAGAGGAACTTACCATTTGAACTTAATTTTTCTCACAGCCATTTACTGCAGCAGTGGAGAAAATGAGAAGGGATTGTCTAGTGGAATCCTTCCCAGAGTCTCAGTTCCTGAGTTGTGGAAAAGAAAAATACATTGAACCTCCATCATATACTGAGGTTAGTCTAAGAATATAAGTTCTTTCCACGAATATCTTGATCCTTTATTTTTCCCCTGAGCTCTGAGGCTGATGCTTTTGAGCTATATAGACCCTGCTGCTTAAGTCCTCTGTGCCTGTGTAGTAAATATGATATCGATGCCTTGAGGTAGCCAGGCTGCAGCAGTGCCCTGTCTCTCACTAAGGTGTCCCTGGAGGATTGGGCACTGAGCTGAGGCTTCTTATCTCATCCATTGCTGCATACTTAACTGGAAGTGCTTTAGCTAGCAATGGGAGCACTTCTGCATTGCTCTGCTCATCCTTCCATTAACAGAGAGAAATCTGAACTGCTTTTTGTGTCCCGTTTCTTTCTGGCCATTTCAGAGGGTGATTCAGCATACCATTTTTGCTCTTTATCTGCATTGATTCTCATTTAAGTGGTTTTAACTAAGCACCTGATGTTTTATAGAACTAGTCCAGGTCCCAGTGTCCTCACTCTACACAGGCTGCTTGCACTGTGATGAGCCTCTGCACACCATCCTGCAGATCCCCGTCCCCCTCCCAAGTCCTAGACATTCTCTTGTTACTCAGGCTTATATTCCTAGCTAAATACATGTTCTACTGAGCAGTGCTCCTTTTACCTGTTGGCACAGGGATCATCCAAAATTGCCTAAAAAAGTGTTTGGCATCCTAATGATCAACATTTTTGATGTTGTTTCTGCTTCCAAAGACAAGCTGCTGTGAGATCAGTTCCCAGGATCTCACACAGTATTCACAGGATAGCATAGACAGGGCAGCAAACAAGAATAACAGAACTTCATGTGTGAATGTTCAATTCCATTGGCAAATTTGAAACTCCCACCAGGATTAGAGCCTTTTATCAAATCACCAAGAAGGGAAATATATTCCTTGTAGTAGAGAAGTAGAAATAGGAACCAAAAGCCCTGAAAAATTTCAGACAGTATTTTTGCAAATATTTTTAGCAAGTGAAATGAGGTTACCTCTACAAGCTCCTCTTACTGCTCTGGTTGAAATCTGGGGACCAGAGGCAGTGGGATTCACTGTTGGGTACTTTCAGATGCTGCTAACTCCATTTCCTGCAGAATATCATCAACAAACTCATCTTCCACTCATTTCTGCTTGTACATTGTTTACTACTTTCTCAAGTAGAAGAGAGCTCAGTTCTTGAGACCAGGCTACAGAATTGCACAGGTGCCACATCCTACGTAATACAGTCATTATTCAATTGTGTCTTGCCCCTTGATATCAGAAAATGTTTTATGAAGGAGACAATAACATCGCTCCTTGTTAAATTGCTCCCTTCTAAGAAAGGCTGAGATATTGTAAAGCAATGTTGGATTTTTATGCCATTACTTGTAACAACCAGAGAATCCAGGGAGCTTTCCTGTTATGCTAAGTGTAGGAAAAGCATCCTTATTCCTTCTCCTGATCTGCTGCCACCCCAGCCAGCAGGGGAAGCTGTGCATCATAGACTGTGTTTGCCTGTAGTAGTTCAGTGGAGAAAATGGCACTGTTCATCAACACTTTTATGGTTCCTCAAATATTTCATTATAATCCTGTTCATCCAGCTACTTGCAAACAGAATCCTACAATTAGGAAAAGTGTGTGTTCTAGAAAGTCTGGTCCTGATGAAAACTAGAGCTATGGTGAAAACTAGGGCTATGGAACAGGCAGACACTGGTTTAAGAAACAGAGCATAGTTTTTTCTATGTCAAAGTTTCTGATAAATACTTGAAACAGAACTCCCGGCACTTAGTCTGAACACAAATATGAAGATAAGCTACATTTGAAAAAAATAGAGTAGGACTTAAAAACCAAACACATTAAAATCTGGAGGAAGTAGATCCTCAAATGTAAACTATTCACATTTTTCAAAAAAGTGCTTCAGTGCTAGCTAATAAAACACAGTGAACAAACACTGGAAAACGTGGAGGGATGTACTCGTAGGGTGAGAAATGCATTGCAGTGAAGTACATTGGAAGGTTTAAAGCAAGCCACACATAATGCAAGGTTCTTCACTAATTAAAATTACATAAAGATAAACCTTGTTCAATTTCCCTAATAACAGATTCCTTTTAAGTTCTTTTTTAAGTACTTAAATATGTGCAATGAAAATTAGCAAAAAAATTGGAGAACAGGCAGGAAACAACCACCAAAAAAAAAAAAGGTCTGAATGATATAGAAAAGTTCTGATGGTGAGAGTTTTAAAGAACTCCATCTCTCCAGCTTACAAAAATGAGTTGGAAGTAACCTGATTTCCGACAAAGGACCTTTATAGGTAGGAGAAACTAGGCACTAAGTGGACTCTTTAATCTTGCATAATTGATTTCAGTAATGTCTGCATCATGTCTTCCCGGCACTATAAGGCAGTAGAATTAAAACTGACTGGAAAATTTCTGATGAGATGGTTTTGAATTGACACCTGGAAGGTACTGTTTTTGAAAATTCTTTTGATGAGAAGTTTCTCTAGCTCCAAAGAGTGTTTCAAGCCCAAACTCATGAGTCTTCTGGAATGCCAAACGAAGTAAGGTAATTTATGGGCTATGGAAAGGAAAGTTACATGCTGTCATAGCATATAATTCATAGGAGTTTTCCTGCTGCCATATGAAAAGGAATGTGTCATCAGCTAAGCTACCTGCTGGTCTGGGGAATACCTCTTGACCCTTTTGTTTCAGTCTTTTATTTTCTCCTCCTTCTTTTCTATATTGATCTTCTCCCTTCCTCCTCTCCCCCCCCATCATTAACCCCTTCTCACAAAAACAACTTTTCTTGAAACAAAAAAGACCCTTTCAAAAACATCCATGCTGTCCAGATACAGCACAGAAGATACCTAAATTCAAGAGGGTCTTAGGGTAGGGAAACTGTTTCCTGCAGGGCTGTAGGGAAAATGTCAACGTAGCTCTTCATGCTGGTTGCTGCATGGTTTTAGCTGGAGCAGATGGATTTTCACTGCCTATGATACAGGCTGGGAGGCCCCTAAGGCAGATGAAATTGTGTGAAGTCAAGCTCATCCAGTGAATTCGGTTACACCACCAGTTGCACTCCTCATGGAACAGCATTCTGTAGAGAAAAATTTCCTATTCAGGTGGCTTCTTCAGCAGTTTATTTATGCACCAACGTTTCAGCAAACATCTTGCTTCTCCCACATTCTAAATAAGGCATTTTTCTTGTAAATAAAATATTGATTGATCTAACAAGAAAGGCTTGAGTATATATTGCATAGCAGCTCTAATAGAGAAAAGAATGTCTGTGAAAACAAAAAGAAATAAAAATTACATGGTATTTATATGAAAAGAAAGGTGTGACATTCTGTGAACAGCAAAGACCATCCTTAGGAGAAGACTGGCAGCAAAACTAGTTATTTAATGTATAAAACAGTGCATGCAAAACAGGACAGATTTGGATCTAAACATCAACTTAATGCCTAATTTCAGGAGGGTTTTGAGCAATAAGGCTTGTCATCAGTAAGCTAACAGCTATCATGGGATGATAATTTTTTATATGAATTTATGAATTTTCCTTTTTGACATCATGAGTTAGAACACATTAATCCTATTTCTTCCTACAGTAAACAAGGAATGTTTCTTTCTCAGTTTAACTGATGTATTGTAGCTTTCTTCTTCCATTGCAAAGGAAGGCTTTATAATAAACAGGAAATTTTGTTTGCTTGTTAGCGCACCCCAAAATAAAGGAGCTCTGTGCTGTGCTTATAGTTTTGTTTTCAAAACCTTATGCATCAAAACACAGTGACTATCTAGGTATTATTAACTCTACGCTGGTGAAGCTAAAGTGGCTGTCAAGGGTCCAGTTGTGTTTAATCAGCCAAACAAGGATGAGAGCTCAGGATCAGTCTGGGCTAAGCACACACAAACTCACCCTCAGTTTCCCATAGGTTTTGCAGTTTGTTGGAGAACTTCTAGTTCACACAGTTTTGCTGCTAGCAGGGAAGAGTTGTCACTTCCTGCAGGTCTATGTTTTGCCCAGCTGCAATCAGTCTTAGAGGTTATCACATTCTGAAGGAATAAAAGAGTAGGATAAGGATTTCAACAGAGATGCAGCATTATAGTGATATATGCCAATTTATCTGGTTCAAGCAATGTCTGCTGGAATTTTTCAAGGAACATAAGGGAATTAATGCCTGAGGGCCATCAGAGAGTAGTTAAAATAGGATACCTGTGATCCAGAGTTTTCCAAAATGTTTTGTTTGCCATTTGCCTTTTCATTAAACATGGCACACCTGTCTGACTTTCTCCTTGTTGATCATCCTGAGACTTTATTATCCAGAGTGCTAAGTTTGGACTGCTCAGTCCAGGACAGATGTGTTGATACTGCAGATAAAAATAACCACTGGTTTTGTGTCCAAAAGGGACTCTGCTGTCAAACAAAGCCTCTTGTGATGCTCCTCTCAGAAATGACAGAGTGACCAGAGCTGCTTACAGTCAGTCTACTTACTGAAATACTCTGGGAAAACTTGCCCCGAGCTGCAGCCAATTGGCTCAACAACTAAAAATTCAGGCTCCTCATTGGGCTGTGACACTTACGTGCTTAGACCACAGCAAAGTGAAGCCATCAAGGAGAATGAAGCTGTATTTTATCTTGCACTTCCCAAAACCTATTGTCATGGTACAGTTTCCCCAGTTCAGCTTGTACATGGCAATTTGGTGGATTGAAATGCTCAGTTTTCTGTGTTTGCAAAAGGAATTACGTGGGAAAAATATTTCTGTTTGATAGCATCTGTAAATTTTGGTTCTTTAAAAGTCCCCTTCCAAAAGCTGTGAGTTCCTTGATGTCCTGAAACGTTTATGTTTCAGGAAAAGGGTTGGCCTAATTTGTAAATCTTACCTTCTATCCTGGATATGGTCTTGGGAATCCTCAGCACCTCTTTCAAAGGAGTGTTAATCAGAAATTCTACTGCCTTGTTCAGGCTGGTTTTACCACAGAAATGTGCTTCCTTTTTAGTGCCACTTTGAAACATTCACTTGCAATTGCACTGGCTAAGTATGAGGAACTGAGTTTAAGACAGTGTAAATGGGTTCAGCTCCACTGCCTTGCTAAGTTTGTGCCTGCTTATCTTAAGAAAGAATTCAGTTCTTGGGTTGTAGCAAAATCATAGAATATTTTTTTCTTATTTGTTTTCACTGCTAAGCAGTATTGGAAAATAGTCTGAAAATAATACTTTTGCATCATCGCAAGTTCTGCATTTTGAATGTGCATTAAAATATACCTACTGTGAGACCACAGGCCGGGTTAAAGAGAGCTTTGCAAATTAACAAAACCTCTGGAGACTTTTTTTTTTTTTCTTTCTTTCAATTGAACTCCGTTTTTACTTACCCATCACAACAAGAAAGGGATATACCACAAAGAGGATGAATACCTGGCATTTAGTCATGGTGGGATCACCCCTGGCATTTTTCCTTTCTTGATTAAGATTGGGATTTTTTTGTATACACGTCAAAACAATTTAAAGCAGATTTCTCTTGGGATTGTTTCATTGTTTTATTTTGGTTTTTTTTCTCTAGGGTGCATATCTTAAAAAAATAGCAATAAATTTTCTTTACGTCTTAGCAATGCCCAGTTGCCTGCAGCCCTTTCTTTTATTCCTGTCTTGCTGTGGACAATGGCTGGTTTGGTTTTGGTTGCTCACAAGTATCCTTACTTCTGAATGCCCAAACTGATCTCTTATCAAAGCTGACATCTTGTCTTTAAAGAAGTAGTCTTTGGAATTTCAGTGTTATTATGGGAGTTAAAGAAAAAAGTTCTAATGAAAAGAATTTTGAAAAACAGTGCAGTAAGGATCTTTGTGCTTCTCTAGCAGTTTCCTTTCATCTTCTGTATCAGCTTCATTTCCAGAGCTGACGATAATTGATTACAGTCTCCATTTCTTAAATAGCCTTAAGAAAACATACTGGCATCCTTGTGCCTCATTACAGGATTCACATCAAGGCCTGGGTGACCTTGTCAGTTTTCTCTGTATCTCTGAGACCCTCTCAACTGTCAGGAAGATGAAAGCTGCGCAATAGAGAAGGATGATTCCTGGAGGGAATGCTTCCATGAGATGCTTTAGCATCTCTGAATAGGAGTGGCATCTTGGAAGGTCTGGAGATGTGCTTGTGGCTAGTGCATCTGTCTGTGTGATTTTGGACACGAGATTTAGGACAGTGTGTGCCACTGGGTGCCTTACTGTAGACCTAATGACTGTTTGGGCTTATTTCTTTCCACAGGAGCTCAGAATGTCTCTTAAGTGTGTATTCTGTGCTGCATCACCCCATAAACCAGGAGATATTAAACCATTTCATCAGCTCTTTACACTAAATAGATTGAAAAGCGATTCTGAAGTACTGCTGCAGTGGTCAAGGTATAGGACAGAGGGTTGCATTTTGTTTGCATTTCAAACCCTTCTACGAAAGGAAGGAGGGAGTACAAATCTAAAGCCATCAGGCCCTGGTGTGTGGGGTAAAACCTGCATCTCTGGAAACTAGACCTAGAGATTTACACAGGCCTGGGAATAGCAGCACTGAGGTATTTTGCCAAACACAGTACTATTCATACTGTCAGTCAGGCAGACTCTCTGAAGGTAATCTCGAGTGGGGTAGTGCCACAATGAAATGTATGATGTGGCAGTTACTCTAGAATGATGTTTAGAAGTCTCTGCTTCAAAATAGTACTGGGACTATATCTGCTTTAGTGCTGTAGAGTGCTAAGGTTCTCTGGTGATAAGGAGCATATGGCTAGAAAAACTAAATAGTGCTTTAAAACCGAGATCACAAAGGTCTTGCGGTATTAGAAATTGCTAGGCATCCTGAGTGATAATGTCTTAAAGGGAGATCAGATGTTTAACTTCCTTCTCAGTTATCTATATTTATATTCCTGATTGGAGCAGGATAAATGTTAAGATCAAAGACAGTGACAATGCCCATATTGCGGTGAGGAATTACTGAAATACTTAAATATAGTCTACGTGGCTTTTACAAGAGAGGATTTTTTTTTTTTTTTTTGTTCTTAAATGTCATGTTTTTCTGCTTTCTCTTGTAGGACATCTTTTCTTAGACTCACCTTTTGTAACCTCTAATAGCATCACAGCCCTAAGATGCGCAGAGTGCTCTGTCCCCACTGTCCCAAGCTGACTTGCATATGTCCAGGGCTGTGCATTCCTGAGTGGCTCCTTAGACTGGGGCATTGCTGTAGAATACACGTCATGCAGGTGTGCAGCCAGAGTGCATTGCAGCTTGTCCTGAGGGTGTCAGGAAGTGACTGGAGCCCATGACAAGAGACCATGACCTGTCACTGACTCATTAACAAAGAGTAAGGAAACCTGTCTGACTCTGTGTGTGTGTGTGAGAGGAGTGCAGGGAGTCAAGCAGGGCACCCATCAGGTCACCAGAGCCTCCTGTGGTGAAGGGGCCTCAGTCCCAGCAGTGACCGAGGTGATGGAAAGGTGACGGACAGAGTGGATCCTGAATGCTCAGACAGGAAGGTTTGCTTAGCAGGCAGGTTGTGGTTTAACAGCTGTGGAAACAGACTGTTTGGTTTAGGTTGTGAGAAAATGACTCCAAAATGACCACAGCATAGATATGCCTCTTTGAGCTGGCACTGCTTGACTTCCCATAACTTGTGTTCAGAATTCACAGCTTTTAAAAACAAAAGCAGCTCTCACTTTCAAAAGTTAGTATCCACTTAACATGTTCATGACTTTCCATCCAGTCCCACTTTCTCTCCTTCTCTGTCACCATTTTCAAGCACAAAAGTGAATTGATGAATTATATTCTGGTTTTGCACAGTGAGAGAAAGGGAAATCAACAATTAGATATTTAGGGCTGGTGGATGCTGCCTGTATGCATCTTATTTCTTTGCTGGTAGACGATTATCTTTATTCCACAAGACTGCTCTCCAGCTGTGAGGCACAATCCAAGCAGGGACAATGGAGTGCGATTCTTTATGGTGTGTTAGCTGTTTGTTTCCTTTCTGGCAGCGTGCTGTTTTCCATGAAGAATTCTGTATTCATGCAGACCTGGTTTTAACACTACACCAAAGCTGCATGGTCTCAAGGCTCCTTTCTTCATAAACCAATTTAATAACTATTTTGATTGTTGACAACTACACATTGTATATTTGAAACACATCTTAACCCTTCAGGGTAGCAGCATGGCTAGAGGACACTTGAGGAGCTCTGAATAGTCTTTTTGTGAGATCTGAAGGTTTTGGAATGCACGGTGAAGCTTTATGAAAGAGGCATTTGAATATAATAAGGGTTTTAGTGTAGATTTACTTAGTTATAGCTTTCCTGATTTCCAGGTGCTGATGATAGTTCAAGGCATAAAGCCAGGCTTATAAAAGTACTTGCTTGGCATTTCAGACATCAGTGAGACCTGGATGGAAGGGTCTAAGGATCAGTCAGCTCAGTGACAGTAGGAGGGCTCGGACACGGATAACATCCATGACTGTGACCCACAAAAAATGGTGAATATTTTGAATGTGGTCTTTAATGTATGAATCAAAGTTTCCTTAACAGTGTTCTGTCACAAACTCTGAATATCTGAATGTTTGATCTACCCTGTGACTACGCCATATCAGTAGCTGAATATCAGTGTTTCTGTGTTTTTAATGAGCATCCTGTCATACCTACCTATAGATAAGTGAGAGGGGGAAAAAAATGCCAACTGGGGTGGACAGATTTAGCTTGGTTAACATTCAAAGTTGCCAGCCTCTTGTTATTTGTGTGGGACATTGGGTTGCAATAGATGTTATTTTCATTTCTTTATTCATGGAAGTATTTTTTCCGTCTCTCTGTAAAGTGTTGTTTCATGTCCTTATCTTACAAAACGTGAAGGTAGCAGATACCTAATGAAACAGGAGAAATGTGTCAAGGGTAGAAGGTGAGGTGAATTGGATAAAAACTGGGTAATGAGGAGATAACGGTCTTCTGGAAGAGGCTGGAAAAAAATTGGGAAATCAAAGCTTCTTTCACATTATGTAGTAACTTGTAAGTATTATGGAATTTCTTTTTCAAAGGGTTATTATAGACTTTCCAACCCAAGGCTTATAAATATGGCACAGTGAGTTCCTAACTTAGAGCACTATCACAACATAAGCAGACAAGAAATGGGATTACTCTGAGCAAGGAAAATGTGCCTTCAATACTGGCATTCTAAAAAGCTTTGTTTATGTACTTAAAATATTTCTGAGATATTTGAAGCATGGGAAATATAACACATAGTAATTTCTTTTCTCTCTTAGAAATGTATATGGTTTAGGAAGTGAGATTATTTATTTTCAACAGCATGTTAATTTTTTTTTAGCTGAAGCATTGGATTGAAGCATCACTGTGCAGAATCCGTTTGGGTGTGGTAGACCCCCTGCACTTCCACATGCCTCCCTCATCAGGAGCTGTCCATGACAGAACATTTATACATAGATCTTACAGAAAATTAGATGTGACCAAGGCCCTACCTTCCCAGATTGTGAGTTAAAGCTTGTTTGAAGCACCAGTGGTTTCCAAAGGATTTTTTTTTAAACTTATGCTTTTTGTTGGTGTTTTTCTCTGAACTTCAGGCATTTGAGCCAAAGCAATAACTCTTTAACTTTCGAAAACATTTCCAACAAAGAAAAAATTCTGATTTTAGTTGCTAGGGACAAAAAAATATAATAAAAGTAGAAGCAGAAAATTAAAAACCACTAGGCTAGGATCATTTTAATACCAAGCTTGATCAGTTTTTTCCCTCCTGTACTTTCATTAAGTACACAAGGCCCCTTTTCTAGCTTAATAATTGTCTAGTGAAGCAGAGGCTGTTCTGCAATGAAAAGTATGCAAAATCTTTACTGTGTAACATGCCTATCATGTAGCCATTGTTAGCTAAACAGTAGATAATTGTTAGGTTTATTTAAGATCTGCATTTAAAGTGTCACTGTAATAACTAGGGAAGAGGAGACCAGGCTGAGTTAGCATAACTTTGAGGCAGGGGTACTCTACTATTGCAAAAAAATTAAGTAATATTAGTCCCACTCATGTATTGCTGGTAGATGAAGAATGTTATTAGGTCCTGTCATTCATTCAGAAGTGTTTCTGTAATGAGTTCTTTAAAAAAAGGTTGCAGAAGTGGTTAAAGGAAAATAAAAGGACTCTTTGTTCCACTTAGGAAATTACAGGCAGTTATTTTTGTGATGCTTGTGAAACAACAATACTGTATTAAAAAAAAAAAAAATTATTTCAGACCAGAGGTTTAATTAAAAAAACAAACAAGCAAACTCAAATAAAAAGGAGATGAACTGCAAGGGTAGTAATTTTCTAAGCCTTCAGCTTCTAAAGGGAATCTCCTTCCTGATGCAAGCTAAAGGCTGTGTGGTTGTTGGCCTTATAGTAGTAGGCAGTATGCTCTCTGCCCATTCTGTTTTGGTTTTTTTCTTTTTTTTCCTCACAACACGCCTGAAGACACTGCAGCAGCAAGTTAGCTATCAAAAGATTATGGGGTGGGTTAATCTCTGATTGGGGCTTAGGAGCAGCATGACATTCCCTGACAGGTATCAGCCCTTTTCCCAAACACCCTGTGCTGGCAAGGGCAAACAATGACAAGGGAGGTGACAGTGATTGCAAACATGTCTTGGAAGCATCTGTTTCAGCTGTAGACCATCTGTATGCAGAATGACACTGACATGCCAATGTCTTCGGCCCATTTATTGTAACTGGGCAGGCTTTGTGCACATTGGTGATTTGGACTGTTTTGGGAACTGCTCAGCTGTCAGGCTGCTTGAGTGAAAGTTGTTATGCAAAGTGGCAGGGCACATCTGCACTTGTAATGTACAGGTGTTACACTTGTCTTGCTTTCCCTGGCTATTATGCCCCCCACCCTGAGGTTGCTGTGCTGCTGCAGAGAAGCTGCAGCTCTTGTGAAATTACCTGAAAATCTCAGATTTTACACTTTAGTGCATGAAGGCAGATCAGCACTGATTTGTTTTACCATAACTGTTGGCACAACAGAGGGAAGGGATCCCCTTCAGAGAGACCTGACCTCAAGAAACGGGCCCACAAGAACCTCAAGAAGTTCAGTAGTGCTGCACCTGGGTTGAAGCAATCCCAGATGTAAGTACAGATTGGGAGAAGGAGTGATTGCTATAGATGTGTGGTCATACTGCCTCAGGATGAATTTCAGTGGAAACAAAGTTAATTCATTACTGCATGTTTTGACAGTTCAGTGGCTAGATACCAAAGGTAAATACATTTAGAAATTTTACATGCAAAGATTCTTAACTATTGGAAAAACTTACCTTAGGAACGTGGTTAGTTTGCTATCACCCATATGATTTGATCAGGATGAGGGGTGTTCTGAAAAGCATGTTGTTGTCTAGCAACAAAAATGAAGGATTATTGAGTTAGTCCCAGTGTTCAAGAGACCAAATGAAGTGGCCATAATTGTGCTTGCCTTGCTTATCCCCCTTAAAAATGTGATTCTTTGGCTGGAGATTGAAATGGAAGACATTAAGGGAAGCCTTTCCAGAGGACAAAATACCAGGAGGTTTACTTGACTTGTAAGGTCTGTGTACTTCCAAATGAGAGATGTGCCCAGAAGATGTGACACCCTTCCAGAAGCTGGCAGGCAAAACGGGCCGGGTGATCCTGCCAGGACTAGGCTGTTCTGGTTGTGCTTGAACACACTTCCCTTCATCCAAGACCTTTTCTCCTTCAGGCTTTGTGATATGCTGCTGCTCTCCCTGCAGGGAAGAGCTTACAGTGACAGTGCTGTCATCTCCTCCAGCCCGAGGCTTTTGCTCGGGTTGGTCACGGCGAATTGATCCAGGGAAGGCCTTCAGAAAGGAATTGCTTGCCAGACCTGTATTGGAGAGAGGCTCCCAGTTGTCCCTGTGCTGAATGGGGGGCTGCAGGACAAATGCAGGTCTGTAACCCCTCCTGTTGGCTGGCTCAGAGACTGCTGACAGCCTGCTGTTCTCTTCCAGAGGGACCTCTCCTGCACACTGCACTGTCCCCTCTTGTGACCCTCCCTGAGCTCAGCTGGCAGGTGCTGAGAAGTGGCTGCTGATGCAGTGTGTTGTAGGAACCTCACTGGCAGTAGCTCAAAAGCAGCATTTCTCTGCAACAGAAAACCTCATGTATGTCTACATCTACTGTGGTTTTCCAAGGTTTTATGCTTTGGAAGGAAACGTTGGAAAAAATGACCAGCGCTCAGTAAAATTACTGCTCTCTTTTTTTGATAAGCCAAATGGGCATAAATTAGAGAGAATGTCTGCCCCATGTTTCAGAGAGCTTCCTGAGCCTGGAAGGTGAGACAGGACCATGTTTTCACCTGGCATTTGGGAGGGCAGGAGGAGTGTAACAAAGTCTTTTCTGGTGTAGTGATTTGGCCCTATCAAATAGACCAGTATTTAGCAATTTGTTCTATGAAGTGTAACAACGCTGTCTGCAGCTCTTCGGTGTTTCTAGATGATGTTTGGGCTGTGTAATCAGAATGTGATTAGGTGGTTTACAGCTCAGAAGTGCTCTGACAGCTGCAATTTTGTGGCTGTAGTGGCATCAGCAAAGGTAGTTCTCGGCAGCACCTTTTCTGATGGTGTCATCTTGCAATTAGTATTTGAACTTTGGCTAAAGGCCTCACAGGAAAAAATTGTGTGCCTGTGTGCCTTGGTTGTCTGTCAATTACTGTGGATGTCTGTCAGACCTGCACCTCTATAGTGGCTCCTTCCCTGCTGTACACTGGGCACCTGAGCCCTCTTTCCTTGCATACTCTCTTTATGAATCAAAATATGGTTTCCTTGGCCTGAGAGCAGGATAAGTAAGGCCCTGTCACACCTCCTGTGCTGAAAACACCAGCAGCTTCCTACTAAAATCCACAGCAATTCTTGCTTGGAAGAGTACAAGTTGGTAATGTAGTTCTCTTTTGTCCTGCTATCAGCAGCATCAAGGGCAATTTAATACCAGCCTGTCTGCTTTCTTCATCTTATGCTATAAAAGAATATCCTCAAAATTTTAACCTTGTAAAATTAAAAAGCAAGTATGTGATTTCCATTCAGGGTCTCGGGAGACACATGATTAACTGCTACTATTATCGTTCTCTTGATAATTGTTTTTACTGTAGCTGGACAGTGGTGCTGACTCTTGAGGCTTCAAAAATGATCTTGGTTTTTATTGGAATTTAAGTAGAGCCTTTGAAAAGGCTTTTTGGGAGACAGACTTCTGGCCAAAGTTTCGTTTTTGGAATGCAGATCCAGGTTTACACTGTGTATTTTGTATTCTTGCTTTGGGAATTTTTTTGTCAGGTGGTGGTGAGATAGGCTGAGGGAAGCACCCTGGTTCCCCTAAGACTTTTCAGGGTGCTATTTGCCAAACACTTGGCTATTCTGAAAACCGGATTTAGCTTCAGACACATATTTCGTTAAAAATGTTCTTTTCGTTCTGATGATTGCCCCAAAATGAAATAAAAATCTGTGGTTTAAAGCCAGTTCTTACTGTAACATGACAAAAAAGAGCCCACAGAAGATTATTTGACAATTTTACACAAGGTACGCAGTCCCAGTTGTCTTCATGGAAGAAACCTCTTAAACCAGTTAGACTCTTTATAGATGATGGCTCTAATTCACATTAATAAATGGGTTGTTTTATTGCACAGACTGTGGAAAAATGGAGGCAGTGTTCAATTGTATTATTCTACCAATGCAGAACTACTGAAGACGCAAAGCAAGCAAAGCATGATTTAAAGCAAAGCCATTTATGAACATTCCACAAGTTTCTGTTAAGAAAAAGGTAAGAATGTTCCCTTGCATTTGCCACAGTCTAAAAGTATCACAGTTGCATTTGATAATAAGAGCCCATTTATAAATATTTTATTGTGGTTCAATAATTGATAAAGTGATTTACAGCCACCTTGGTATTACATTAATGCTTGCAAAGTACATTATGCTAACCATATTAGCTGAAAATATGTTTTGTAATTGTAGTGGTTTGTCGGTGCATCATCTGTTAAGCGTTTATTGCCAAAGCCTTTTAATTGTTTCTTTGGTTTGTTATTTGAAATTACTAGCCATTTATCTGAAGAGTGCCTGGCCTTTCTGACTTTTTTTCATTAGTGTGTGTGTGATAAAAGTACTCCTAATAAATGCAGAGTAGCAAGTTGTTACAACCTTTCTGTGGCCCAGCATCACAGGGTTGGTTCTGCATGAACACACCTCGCTCTCCCATCTTTGGCAGTATCTCAGAATAGCCCAGTAAATAGCCCAGAAACTGCTCAGTCTAAGCCTTTTGCTTTCCAAGATTAAAAGGCCCCCAAAATTAGTATCACAGACTGATTTCTTCTTGTCATAGGCTTGTCATTGTGCCAGGAAGATGATATGTGCAGCCTAAGAGCTGACTGCTGAAAAGCCTCCAGGATCTCCCCAGAAAGGGTTTACCTACTCCAGGAAAGACTTCTCTTCTCTGTTATAGAGCTGTGGATAGACCAGCAGAATTTTTGTCACAGGAAGCCATTGTAACAAACATGGCAGAACCCTGTATAAAGGCAGTAATTTCTTTCTATTTCACTTATGAAACTCAAACTTTTTTGTCAAAAAGCTGATAGGTGACATTTTTAACAGAATTTTTAACAGAATTTGTTTGAAGACAAACCTGGATTTTGCAGGGATAACTATGTTGTGTACTGGTAAGAGAAAATAGTAAACAAACGAGGCTTTTGGAAGAGGGAAAGAACTTCTACAGCAGGTATCATTCAAAGTTGAGAGGATGTCATCCTATATGTCCATCCAAAAAATTTCCTTGCATTTTGTTCTGAGAAGCTTGACATTAGCTGCTGCTAGACATTGGGCATGGGACTCAGTGCTCATGGCTTAACCCTTTCCTGATATTTTTATCAAACCTTTGAGACAGTTTGCTACAATAATATTTTGTCTTGTGTTCCTTTGCTTCTGAGTGCAGAGCCACAAAGACAATGACTGATGCATCTGAACAACTCCTTGAGAAGGTACATCTTTGTGTTCATCATTGGTTTAAACCATAAAATAACAAGTCTACATACTTACAGGGCTGGCTGCTCTAGAGGAGATATTTTCAGTAATAATAATGCTTTCAGTGCAATATAATTATCTAATTCATCATCATCATCTTCAAACTGAACAGGTTATTGCAAAGTCAATCTAAAACTATAGCAGTTATTTTTTCTCCATCACACAAAATTTGATTCTTCTTAATCAAACTTAGTCAACATCCACACAATTCACTGAGTGTTTTGTTTTCCTTTTTAGGGGTGAAACACTGGCTGGAGAAGTGAGTTTTGTGTGGGCTGGATAGTTATGTTTGGGGCTAGCCTGCACAATGCAGCCCCGGCTGAGTGTAATTAAACAGTGCCAGGATTTTCAGACTTGGCTTTTGCGACTTTCCAGATCAGCTGGGACCTCTTGGGTGCTGAGCTTGTTTGAGGAAACGATCCTCTGTAAATTTTGATCAGGCCTAATTTTAGGTGTGCCACTCAGGAAACTTGTTTCTTGTTTCCTTTATGAAATTATTGCACAGCATTAGTTTTCAACTGATATTAAGCCTACATTTTCACTACTGTAGCATGACCCACTCTTTGTGGTGAAAGCCTCCACATTACTCTTTAGCTACGTGGTTTCATACCTTTGAAAGAGAGCTGTGGATCATCATCCTTCTCCTCCTTTTATATGTTTTGTGTCTCCTTTTTCAGATGGAGGTGCTCAGTTCTGCAAACATTTTATTTGATGACTGACTTCCCAGGCTGGTAATTCTTGGGGCTCTTTAGAGAGCTCCTTCAGCTTGCTTATTTTTTTGAGAATGCTTTGTTTCCTATCCATGCCTGAGTGAACTCACTTTTGATTCTTACAGGAGTAGTTTGAATCAAATCAAGGGAGCTGAACATTCTGTGTACTAACATGTTCTCAGGTCATCTTAATGTCCACCCCAGTCACACCTCTCAATCCAAAGCATGAGGGAGTTTTGTTGTGACCATGTGCCAACAGTTCTAGAAACTCCTCTGTATATGAGGTACTTGGAATATGATGTGAAGCTTGAAGTTGCTGGTTTTGTAACATCAGTAAGGTTTCTTCTTATGTCCTAAAGCTTTCATCAAATGCCTGTCATTTCATATGTTGATTTGAGAAATGTGAACTGTTGTGAACTGTTTCTCATGGCCTCCACTAAGGGACCTTGGCTTTTGTCAATAATCTTAGACTTGACAGGGACCTGAAAGGGTGTTGTGTCTACTCTGTACTGCCCAGCATTAACCTCTGCAGAGTTAACCCATGAGAGAGCTCCAAGTAGCTGGTGGCTTTCTGTGTCACAGAATGTCTGAAGAGGTAGGTAGAAATAAGCTTTTGGAAGAGACTTTTAAAAAATGAAGGGTAAAAGCTAAACTTAAAAAATCCCCAATGAAGCAACTGAGAAGTGTCTTTATTGGTTCCTCAAATCGTATGAAAACACCTTCTGAGGCAGTATGAGACAACACCCTTAGTTTCCATTAAAGGGTGGAAACTCAGCCTGGAAACCTACAGAAAGAAATAGTTTATCCTGAAATGCTCAGAAGTGCTGGAGCACACCAGGACTCAGCCTGTAGGAAATCTGGAGATTGTAACACCTGTGTCTTCTGCCAAAAAAAATCTGCCCCAGCATTGTACTGAGGTTTCAGCTTCTTGTAACTTGAAAAATTAATGCAATTCAGCCTTCTGGTTATGCAAGATTCCAGAGAAGTGTTTGACACATGTAATAGAGAGAGTTTATTTTATCTAAATAGGCTTTGCTGTCCAGAAAGAGGCAAGTCTCCCAGATCTGTGTTATATTTGTCAGCTGTGAGTAGATGGTTTTGTGATGTGTTGTAGATGTGTTGTGATGATGATCACCTGCCTTAAAGAACCTGAGTCACACCAACAATTAACACTAAAGATTGAAGTTTATTCTAGAGCTCTGGGTGTAATATTTTTGGATTAAAATTATCAGCAGATTTTAAAATAGAGAGGTGAAGGAAACCAGAAGCCTGCTAAGGATGTTAAAATGACATTATCATAGCAAAGAAGTATTCAGTTTACAAACCTGGATCTCTGAAGGTGTAAGTGAACATCTGGTGTTAATTGTAGTGATCTAAAGTAGGTGACTGTGATTTTGGAAAGGAGATATTAGCAAGGACCTGCAGCAATGATATTGACACCTGAAAGGGGTAATTTTAGAAGTGTTCCTCCTTGCATGCAAAGACTTTTGGTGTCTACTAACTTTTAAATATACCAGTTTACTTGCACACTATGCATGCTCTCCTATTATTGAGATGGTTTGGTGTTTAAGATCAGTGTTGATAAAAGGACTATTGATTTTTGAGTATCTTTTTATTTTGTTGTCATGTTTGGTTTGGGGTTTTTGTTTTTTTTTTTTTTTTTAATTGGTCAACTTGAGAGACTAAAATGGCAAGAATTCCAAATTTCTGAAAGCTGAGTTCCCCTTTTAGGTAAATTATATCAATTGCATCTATCCATCCAAAATATGTTTGAATATGGCAAAAAATAGTTCCTTTTTCAGACCCCGATGTTTTGGTTCCATCTATCACTTTAGATAATATCTCAGGTTTAATAATCATGTATATTTTTTTATGCTCAGTCTTCTGCAGAAGAGTTAATTTTATGCTTTTAACAGATAAGGTAAAAATTCATCAAACACCTCTCTGGTGAAAGCTGACATTTCTCTGTCATAAGAATCCCAGCCCACACTTCCCTCAAAAGTTTCTCTTTTAATTTAACCTCACTCATTATGTGATTTCTGATATAATTTCTAATGCTACTGTTTTTGTGTGTTTGAAAATATTAGCAGAAATGAGCCAGACTTCAAAAGCTCTTTCTTCTTTGGAGAATTCTGACCAATTTACAAGGGGGTTGTTTTACTTGTGCATGTTTTGATTTGTAGAAGAACTCCATTCATACCTGAGAGTCTGAATAGAGCAGTTAAACCAAAGAGGCAAAGGAAGGAGGTTGAGTGTTTGGTATTATCATTGGTAAGACTAATTATCTTGAAGAAAGGAGGCTAAGGGAGCATTGGTTTCAAACCAAACAAATGTGTAGTGGGGGCTTCTACAGCCTCATATTATTCAAGCAATATTTGTGTCCTTTTGAAATAACACACGGGGCACTGACTTGATTACTCTGTTGCTGTGGAGACCACAAAGGTATGTATCTCAGAAAGTCTCATTTCTTTCCTGTTTTTAAGGCCATGTGACATGCACTCAGAGTGACAGTCTTAGAAAGGGCAGCTGCACCTTTTAAAGAATAAAATCCTGTGAGCAGGGAACAGGGCTGATGGCATATGGAAAAAACATCTCTCCATTAGGAAATTAGAAGTAACTTCAGTTACTTCTGATTAGAAGTCCTGACAAGGACACCTAATGACACGTGAAGTGGATGAATTGAGCTTTTCCATCTGCCTAGTTGCAGTAAAGCCACTTTATGAAGAAATCCCAATGGATTTGGTTAAATGGAGTTTGGTTAATTCAGGACATTGGGTGACTGCTACAGTCCTGAATGGACCCTGCCTTGTTGGTAGATGGGATTTACATTAAGTCAGTGCCCAGCAGCTCATGGCCTTCAGAGTATTTCTGATTTAGCTGAGATGAACAAGAGAAATTCAGAGAATGTGAGAAACCTGTGAAGGAGACCTGAAGGCATCATGCAGTAGTCCAACCCTCACATGACATGGCTTTCAGGTCCTGTGTTAGTGGCAATGGAATGGATAGAGACCATATAGGGAGAGAGAACCAATATAGAGCCAGCTAGGCATTGTTTGAAATGGAGATTAAAAAAAAAAATTCTCAGAGTTTCAAAACCAAAGGCAAAGAAAAGTGTAGACTTGTTGAGGGGAGAAACATCTTTCCAAGGAGAAGTTAAAGAAGTATAATTCTGGACAAAACTAGGACACAAGTTGGTAAGAATAACAAAAAAGTTTAAAAAGGTGAAGTCTCAATTTATTGGGACATGGAGACACGACCAACAGGACCTCAAATATGTGTGGCCTTCCTGAGAAGACTAAGAAGTATCTGTTATAATTAAAGGAACTGATATAACAGCTATTTTAGAAAGTTAGTGGAATATTTTAAAAAAATGGGACACTGCTATCTTTAGGTATAAGGTCTACAGAAATGATAGAGCAGGTAATTCTTTGGAAGTGAAGCTGCGTGTTAAGGAAAGCTTGCAGTGAAGGAAGCAAGCTATCAAGAAGTATCTTTATGGATTAAATTTCTCCTGAGAATGGAAAGAAATCCCTGCAAAGCCATTGTACCAGCTGGTCAGAGTATCTGTGAGATACATAGATTGAAGAGCCTGTGGGGGAGGAAATGCCACAATAATGGGAACCTACATGGAATACACAGGCAATGATAGCAAGACAACTATCATTTTTGTCTTGGTTAATAAGTATGGGAAGCAACTATTCTGCTGAGTGTTAAGGGAGAAAATTCCTGACATAGCCCCAAGTAAAGCAGGGATTCTACTTCAAATTATAAACTTCCAGTATCTGGATGCAGAATTATTCAGTGGCCATTTTTCCACAGAAACTCACCCCGCCACACACACACACATGTAAAGTAGCACAGGGAAAAATAAATCACCAATCTAGTGTTTAGCTTTTAAATAGAAATTAGAAAGCTCATTAAAAAGTTTTCAGAAAATGTCTTAAAACAGGTGCTTTGTCTAGGTAGGGGACTGAAGAATAGCACCAAATGTAAAGCTGTGAGGCTTTTCACTGCTTGCTTTTGTGCTGTAAAGGAGATGTGTGACAAGGATGCCTTTTCCAGGCACTATATCTAAATATACAACAAAAATACAGTCTTCATCCTGAAATATTGATGGTTTGAGGGGAGAATGCTAGGGAAAGAAGAATATTTTTAAATAAAAATGTTTTTTAATGAAATGAACATGTGGACTTGGTAAAACTGAAGCTCGCAGAGGGTTCAGTTAAGGTAGAATAGATCTATCACAGAAAATATATTCTTTAAAAATAGCAGAGTTGCTATCCATGGTGACGCTTTTCACCTTTGCTTTCTGCAGTATGAGTTCCAGAAAACTTTCTTAAATTGTGTATATATTATAAATTGTATCTGTATGAGAAAGGTCATGCTCAGAAGTGGTTGCTATGCTGCACTTGCTGTCTCATGATGTAGCTCATAATGCTCTATTTGGCATGAAACAAACCTGATAAATTGTCTCTTGCAAGGAAAGGACAAAAGACTCGAGGAAAAGGAACCCATAAAAAGTAAGGGACCAATTCTCATTTTGCAGATGTTAATTCTTTCTGTGCTGCTTGGGATGACACTGCTATTCTGATCAGCTCTGTCCATTTGTGACTCCACACAGCTGCCTTTTAGCTAAATAAACCAGATGCATAGTTCTGAGCTACAAGCTATGATGCTCATTGTAGCAGTTTGGAGTTCTTCCCTCTGACTGCTTTCTCAAACGGAATGTATTTGGTATGATTAAGTATCTTGTTTTTCAAAGGATTTGTGTGTGCATCCTCACTGCAGCCCTGAACAAGTAATTCATACATCCATTAAATGGATGCTGCTGTGCAGGTGACTCACCCTCCTGTTTTCTTCTGCAAATCCACCCTCCACACACCCCCCAGAGTGCTGCCAGGTGAGAAAGGGTCATGGTTCCTCAGAGAACCTGTGCTGTTGGTGAGGATGGAGGCTTGATGGTCTGAACCTACAGTCAGGCACAGGCTGTGCTTTCAACAGAAATGATTTGTGTTTGGCTTTTAGGTTTGATTCTCTGTGTGTGTATGTTTGCCAGAGGTCAACTTGCCTCTGAAAAAGTGTTTCTAAAATGAAATTAAAGAGTTTAATGTGGAGGAAAGGTCAAGAATTGCTTTTTGGGCTGTGCTGAGGCGAAGTAACTCATAGAAATAGGCTGAAAGAGAATTAAAGAAAATGTCAAGTAAGATTTCCTAACAATGAGGTTCATTAGTCTCTCCAGGGAATGATAGGAACCTGTGTTAAATCCTTTTGGCTAAAAATGTGGAAGATATTCAGTCAGCCCTGATTTTATATCATTTGGCCCCTTTTTGCTGAAGTTAATTCAGTTTGTAAAGAAAAAGTCTCCTGCCTACTCTTCATACCAAAGACTTTCTGGGGATTGAAATTGCACAGCTGCAGATAACAGGAAATAATGCTACACTATCTGCGTGGGGTGGCATCTGTATTCTGTCCCTGGTCATCATTTGAAAGTATAATGTGTCTTTCCCATGTGGAAGAACAGAGCCCCTTGGAGGCAGTAAAACAGGACGTAGGCAGTTTAGCGTTGAAGATTAGAAAAATGTTTACAGATTGTGCAAACACAGTTAACAGGTGTACAAAGTGATACTAAGTATTTTTGGCATTTCCAGGCTACCTGGATGTGACGCTGTAACTTCCACAGGTCTCTGAAGCAGCAGTGTTCACCCTGTTGGCCAAATCTTAAGTCTTGTGGTCAGCTGGGGAACTGATTGTTGAGGGTGTGCAGCAAAGGAAATATGAAGCAAGACTGCAAACAGTATGGCTAGTAGTCATTTTTTAAGTTATTATTCAGTAATGTATGACTTGCATGTAAATTCTTCACTTGAAATTCAAACAGCAACATTATGCACTGTGTTCATTTTTAAGATTTTTTTTTCACCTCCTTATATCTCTAATGTCCTTATGCTGAAAGGTGAGTTTTACACTAAACACATGAAGAAGACAGCATAAGGATTATAGTAAATCCAGTAAGAAAGCAGCCATGGCTTCATCCAGAGTTCATTTGTCAGGATTTATATATGGAATGATCACACAGAACACTATTCCCTTGAGACCCTCCAGCTAATAATGGGTAAACTCTGCTTCATCACTAATGGATCTGTCAAGAGAAGTGGAAAAGTAGTAAAGGAGTGGCTTCTTGGCAATAAGGTAGTTTCCTGTTGTGTTTGCATAGAGGATGTTTGAATAGGTGAAGAGAGAACATAGTAGAATGGGTAAGTACGGGTAGCATTCAATACTCTTATTTGGCTCAGACATGGAGTGGATATAAATTGCCACTACTCTCTTAAGTCAATAAAAACAAACTGCTTATGTTTATGGAGAGTGTAATCCAAAATGTTCATCCAGATTCTATATGGATTTTGTGAGAGGCAGGAAAGGAGTACTGGAGACCACTCTGTATGATTTTTCTACTTCTACACACCTTACAAAAAGAATTCTGCTTTTGTATTATGCTACTCCCTAGTGTACGGCATAGCCTGACTCCCTGATGATTGAAAGAAATACTACAAATTCTGTTCCAAAGTGCCAAATGGGGGGTTACAAATCCATAATAATTAAGCTTTCACCCCTCAACAAAATAAAGTAATTAACATCTTGTTATAAAAGAGATTTAGCAGCTGAGGATTTTACCCAGCTGTGATTTTTCTGAACATGATGAAGTTGGAGTAGGCGATTAATGCACTTTGCATGTAAAGGAATGACCCTTAAACAATAAATGTTACCAGACTTCTGAGAAATCTCTTAATAAAAGTAACACCCCTATACAATGGTGCAGTGATTGAATTGTTTCTCCAGGCATGATTTTGTGTAAGGAAAAAATAACAACTGAAAGTAAAGCACCATTTTTTTTAGTATATCTCTCAATGGAAAAAAATTATGCTAATGAAGAAAATACATCTGGCTTGTAACTGTAGTTCTTAATTCAGTGAAAGGCTTATTTTAAAAGCAAGCAAGGAAAATAAATATTATCTTTAAGTATCATACTCAATGTTACCTGAAGCCCCTTAGTTTTCACTATGTCACTTTTTCTCATCACCAAGACTTGAAATCTGGGTGCTGTAATTGGGTGATGTGACCACTTTGGCATTGCAAGTGAATCACAGAATCTTAGAATGGCTTGGATTGGAAGGGACCTTAAAGATTAGCTAGTTCCAACTCCTCTGCTGTGGACAGGAACACCTTTCACTAAACCAGGTTGCTCATAGCCCCGTCCCAGCTAGCTTTGAATGCATCCAGGGATCGGGAATCCACAGCTTTCCTGGGCAGCCTGTTCCTTTACCTCATTATCCTTACAGTAAAGAATTTAATATCTAATTGAAACCCGTACTTTCAGTTTGAAGCCATTCCCCCTTGTCCTGTCACTACACGCCCTTTTAAGTGGTCACTCTCCATCTTTCTTGTAGGTTCCCTTCAGGTACTGGAAGACTGCAAATAGCTCAGTCTGAAGCCTTCTCTTTTCTAAGTTGAACAATCCCAATTGCCTCAGCCTTTCCTTGTAGGAGAGGTGCTTCATCCCTCCAATCATTTTGGTGGCCTCCCCTGGACTCTCTCTGACAGGTCCATCTCCTTCCTACGCTGGGGAGCCCAAAGCTTGGATGCACTTTTTTGTATCTCTCAGTAGGCTAAGTTTGGAAACTTTTAATATTTTTTTTAAATTACTTGTTTTTAGGGAGGAGATTCTATGCAATGAAAGTGATCTGTATGTCTCTCCTGGGCATGATTCAGAGCATTGCTTGAATTACTCATTAGTCTTTCTGAATTTCTCAGTATATGGGAAATATTGCATCCATTATATCAAAGCAAATAGCACTACCATTGCTGAAAACTAGATTCCGAAATGCCCATGTGTCATCTAACTAAATTACAGAATGCGTTTATTAGCTTACAAGTATTTATGCCCTATGTTCTTCAAAATGTTTTCTGTATGCCTGTACTACTCATTTGTATGCTAATATATTAAAATTCTGCACTCCTTGAAAAGGCCTGGGTGATTATTACATCATCTGGTGATTCTTCCTTAACTTTATGATGTCAAATGGTTTGAGAGGTCATGCCTCAGCATTTCAGCCGCTGGGACATGCAAGATTTATGTTTGTTACCGTGGTGGGAAAGCTGTCCCCAGTGGGAATGCAAGAGAGAAAAGCGGAGAGAACTATGGTTACTAAGCATGAGCTGCTGGTTTTTAACTCAGGTTTTATGTGCTTAGTGGATTGGCTATCTCAGGGCTTTGACTGACAGAACTAACATCTAGGTGTTTGAACTATAGTCTCCAAAATAAATTCTGATTTCTCTGTGTGTGTATTTCAGATCCATTTCCATTCAAGGCCATATCTTGATAGATTACCTGTAACTACAAGGTAGTTTTTCACCTGGAAAAGTCCAAATATCTGCTTCTGCATCCATGGAGTTTTTTGTCCCCATTGCACTGGTTTCATATGTGTTTGACAGTGGATTGCTTTCACCATCTTTTACAGGCAGGTCCTTTGGTTTGAATTTTTCAAGTCACAGTTAAGAGCTGACTGTCACAAATCAGCCTTCCTCAACTGAGAGACTACAGCATGAAATTCATACCTTCGTTTCCTAACTATCCTGATGGTGTTAGCAAAAAGTGGAAAAATTGCCAAAGAAAAAATGGGAAACAGCAACATCAGACATGTTTAATGCGCAGTTTGCTACTTTATTTACAGTTCAGAAGTTGTGGAAAATGACTGGTTAATAGCAGGATGTGACTAGGAAGACCTTAATGTAATGGATTTAAAAAACTAGCAGCACTGTTGAACTGCAATAAAGTAGGCAAGCAGGAAGGTCACAGGGAGAAGCCTAATGATGGAGTGACCAGTACTGAAATGTTGCATATGACAGTATGCACAGTACTTAAAACTAGGAAATGCCAAATCTGATGTTATTAAATGAGGTGGCTATTCAAAAAGGCATGGTAAATAGGACTGTGCATTCTCTGTGATATCTTCTCCTGAGCTCATTATTTGTGTTCCACCAGAACAATTCAGTTTCATTCTGAACTTGAGAAACTCAAAAGGTTCCTGCAGTTTAAAGACTGTCAAAGGTTAAATATTTATCAGAACAAACTGAGGCTATAGTCATAACTGGAAAACCCTTTGTAATAACAAGAGATGCTCAGTAGGACTGTAAATCTCAATTGCATTAGTGTGGAAACAGTGCTATGTAAAAAAACAGGTTTCATATGTTTTTATTGTTTGATTTTTGAGTGGATTTGCTTACACAGTCCACTGAAACTTTCTTGTCTAAGCTGTGCTTTTTACATGCAGAAAATGTTATAGAACAGGAGTCTGGCCCTGATTTGCTGGATCCCTGCACTGCTGGCTCTGTGTGTCTCTTCTCACAGGCATGCTCTCTCTCCTGTTCCCAGTCTCTTCAATATTTCTTCTGTCATTGTGCACATATGAATGTCTGAACCAGCCTTCTAAACCACCCCAGCTCAAAGTCTGGCTATTGAAGAGTTTTAATTTACTTATTGATGCTGTATTTTCCCTAGGGCTTGATGCGCCTCTGCAGTGGTTTCTTGACCTTTCTCCCATGGTTGTGGTGAATAGGTCATTTCCTTTGCAGCAACCTTTTGTGTATTTAGCAACATCTCACCAGTGACCTAGGCATGTATACCCTTGCAGACTTTCCTTACCTGTTTCATACCTAATTTTTATTGTGCTTCTCAGGCCTTCTCCTGCTGTGTCCATATCCTTTCTAAACTGTGCTGAGTGTTTTTGCTGTAGCCTTGCTGCTACTGAGATCAGGAGCTTTCCACCTATTTGGGTACCCTCTCTTTGCATCCCCTGGAGTTGCATTTACCTTATCTGTTCCTGTATTTTGACTTATTTAGAGCTAGCTGGGAGTCACCTTATATTACTGATAATGATTTTCTTTTGAATTTTGCAGGATTTCAGAAGAGCGCTTTGTATTCTATTGCCTAAGTTGTCAGTCATAGCACGGCATAATGTAGAAATAGGAAAGACCTTCTTGGGAGTCTTCTTGATAA
Organism: Irena cyanogastra; assembly: GCA_013397155.1. Taxonomy (NCBI): domain Eukaryota; kingdom Metazoa; phylum Chordata; class Aves; order Passeriformes; family Irenidae; genus Irena; species Irena cyanogastra. The sequence continues at coordinate 608,579 of VWZV01009167.1, read as the reverse complement.
TCTAACAGTTTGGTTCGAAAATGACGCTGAAGGACTTAGAGAAGTTTTCTGTAGGGAAATCTGGACTCTGAACAGTTGTTTTTGAGCATTTCAGGGTTGTCTAAACATTCATCAGAGGCTTGAAAAATTTCCTCTATTTTAACTCCTTGCATCCTTGAAAAAAAATCCCATCTTATTAGATGTTTACTCACATTGTGCTTAAATTTACCTTGAAAGGTCATTTGAAGTCATACCTGAAAATGGAATCTACTTTCCTGAATAATTTGTGTGTCTTGTCAGGTTGTATAAAGGTAGCTTTGCCATTAGTGCCAGGGTCGATCCAATGTGCAATACTTCAAAACAAAAAAAGGAGATGAATATTGGATGCAAACTTATTTACTGAATTTTGTTGCAAATCCTATAATACACCTTATTGCAACCAATAGAGTCAACCATCAATCTGCTTAAATCTTCAGTGAAGAATGTGCTTGTAAATAACCAAGTGTAAGAATTAGTCATTATGTGTCAGCAAGTGCTCTTTCTTGTGCCTGGTTTGGTCAGTTTGTAAGGCAGTACACATAAAACTAGCAGGTTTTGGTGACATTAGATGACAAAGAGTTAAAGTTCCTCCGAGGACTGCAGACCTCATAGACAGCAAGGTTCAGAATACAGCCTCAATATCCTCTCTCAATATGCTTATATGAGTTTAAAGAATATTTATATTCTCTAAACCTAAAAATTACTGAAAGAAAATGAGTAACTTGAAGGTCAAATGCTTTACTTGAAAAATGGATTTTTTCCCAGTGCGCTAAGATACTGCTCACAACTTCATCTATAAAGCAGAAAAATGGAAATTATTATGCAAAGGCCTATCCTGGCTGGGAAGAAACTGAAATTTGAAATATCCTGTCTCTTTATACAAGAGTGTTCTGTCTCAGAAACACTATGGAGAGCCCTGGTGCTTTAAGCCCATGAAGCTCTTGCAGAAAATTGCAGCTCTGTCCTAATTTAGAGAATTCAGTATCCCTACCTGAGGCACATGGAAACTCTATCTGCTGGGGATTGGACTATTGATTTGTTTCTCTGGAGTTCTGGAGTATTCTCCTTGTCTCTCAGACATTCCACAGCGATGAAACCTGCAAGTAACAAAAGGAATGTTTTATAGAAAATACTTATTTTTCACTGTGATGGGAAACCCCTGAATTTTTTTTTAGTCTTTGTTCAAGTAACATTTAAGTGATCTTCCATTGTGTGCTGAGGTTTTTTTTCAATGTCTATTTATTTCTGTAAGTTTGTTTAGGAGAACTGAATATTTAGAGAAAAAAGTAGCATCAAACTGAACTGCTACTACATAGTTCTTCCAGGATAATCTATGAGGGTGAATAGAGTCTTTCACCAAAGTACAAAGGAAGGAGTGTCTGACTGTGAATTTAGTATTGATATCCTGGCAGAGATAAGAAAAAATAGTGCTTTTAATGAAGTGACTAATTTCCCAAATTACCTTTCATATTAGTAACTGACTTGAAATGAAGAAACATTAATTATATGAAACTAAAAATCATGGATAGTTTCAAAGTAAAGGAGTCTTAAGTCATAGAACTATTTCTTACATGAAGCCCTAAAAATGTTGAATATCGTTCATAAAACAATTTAATAATTAATGCTCCATGTAAATTCTCCAAACAGCAGGGAGAACAGTAGCTTGTTTCCATAAGAAAATAAGGGCATTTATATAGTTCAAATAGGTCAGGAAAGCCCTGATTTTTGGTTCTATTTTCACATGCACCAGTGTTAAGGAGAGAAGCCTTAACACTGTTTCCATGCTCTGGCAAAAATAGTCTTTTTCAGCTTTCCCCCCTTAATGTAAAGTTTTCTGGATATGAAAAGCTCTGATTTTTTTTTTCTTTAATGCACATTTTTATTAAAAATTGCCTCTCTCCAACCATAGTAGAAAAATGCAGTAATGTTTTAGAGTATGATTTTGTGATAATATCTGCTTTGGGGGGAAAAAAAAGAAAAGGAAAAGGTTTCAAAAGGTTTTGAAATGTTGAACTAATAGTGTAAAATTCTCTGCTATTGCCATCACAGATGAGAAGGAAGGAAGTTTCATCCATTTAATTAGGTTTCTGAAAGAGGGCAAGGGTCTGAATGTAGTTCCTGTCTCCATAATCTCCTTAAAGGGTTTAATTTAGGAATCTGGCGCATTGGAGACAGGATAATTTGGAAGCGAAAGAATAGTACAGGAAAGCCCCTCAAATATCTTCATGGGAGATCATAGTCTACCTCTGTGTAAAACAAGGCAGGCCCAGATGATCCTTCCCTTGCCACTGTCAGCCAATGTCTAAATAAACATTTTTTAAAGTACAGTCAAAAAAAGCACCACATGGGAAGGGACTTCAGAAGGACCCCAAGTCTCTGCCAGAGCTCCTGGCCTTTCTAGGATACACAGAAATGAATGAAATTTCTTCCAGTTCCCAGTAAACTTCTGGGACTTGAGGTCTATCTCTGTCACCTACTGCAAAATGAAAGGTGTTGTTTTGGTTCCTCTGTAAGGAGGCAGCAATAGCTGTCGAGTACCTGTGGCTCAGGCTTTACTTCTTCCACCAAATCTGTGTATTTCTTTTCACCTGAATGGTGCTATTTAGCTATTCACATCTGCATTGCCTAATTGTGGTTATTTTATGGATCTAACAAAGTGGTGGAAAGCACAAGGCTTTGAAGACTGATGTTTAAACAGACAGGGAAAAGCTGCAGATTTTCTTTTCATTAATCATGCTGGGCTTGACCTGTGCCTGGCTTCTCGTGTAGGAACTTGAGGCTTTTCAGGTACATTGAACATGCTTTGGGCTGGCTGTACAAGAGGCAGGTATCTACCATCTGCCTTTGGAGTCACAACACTGACTACTGAAGGATGTGTATTAACCTCTTCCAGCACCCTCATTTCCCTAAAGTATAGCATGTGTTTAATTTTAATAAGGACATGTGCAGTTTCATTGCTGTACTTACTTGAAGGGCCAGACTTTCAAGTATTCTGAGATGTTAAGGATGCATCAGTTCGTCCTATTATATGACCCTTTGTGAGAGGTTCTGGTCTCTGTTGCTTGGCTCCCTAATCTACCTTGGCTGATGGTACCAGGGTCAGGAAGGAAAGTTCTGAACTTGTTGAGTGTCACCACTTTTCAGTTTTCTTCCTCTCTCTGTAGCAGATTTCTTCCAAAACTAAGCAGTCACCATTGTGCATTGATGTGCATGGGAATTCATTGTCAAACAGGACACAGCTCTCACTGTGCATATGCTCTCACTTCTGTCCAAAGCTCTGATTGCTGCTTTGGTTGAACTGTTTTGGTTCTTACTTAAACACAGAATACTTGTGACCATGATTGTTCCCAGGCTTTGCGCCTTGTTAGCTTCTCTGTCACTTGGACAGGGAACTTACCTTCAATGCATCCAGGAACCTCATGGATTGCTTATGCGCTGCTGCATTGTCCCTCCAGCCGATATCCAGGTGGTTGAAGTACCCCAGGAGGAGCAGTGCTGGTGGACATGAGGCCACTGCTGTCTGTCTGTAGAGGATTCATCTGCTCAGTCTTCCTGAGTGGGTGGCCTGTAGCAGCTCCTCACTGCAATGTCTCTCACCTGTCCCTGCCCTTCCTTTAGTCCTGACCCACAAGATCTTGGTCAGCCCCTAATCAATCCCCAGGTGGAATTCCATGCACTTCAGCTGGTCATTGACACAGAGGACAACACTCTCTCCTTGTCTCCTCTGCCTGTCCTTCCTAAAGAGCCCATAACCTTTTATTCCAACACTCCAGCCACAGGAGGCATCCCACCATGTCTCCATGATGCCATAGTCCTGCAAGTGTGCACACATCTCCAACCCCTCGTGTTTATTCCCCGTGCTAAATGTGCTTGCACAGAGACATGTAAGTTGGGACTTGGATGAGGCCAACTTACAGCCTGGAGCTGCTGAAATTCCAGTGTGCTGTGCTTCGGGTGCTCTCCTGCTGACCTGTGATCCATCTCCACGCTCTGGCCATCTTTCACTGCCACAAGCATCACACTTGTAGGAGTGGGATGGGTTGAAGTTCAGCTTCCTCAGCAACTGTAGTTTAAAACCCTCCTCACCATCTGGGCAAGCCTATGAACGAAGGTGCTCTTTCCCTTTTCTGAGAGATGGGGATCTCATCAGCCCCTAACAGGTCAGGTTTCTCCAAGCAAGTCCCATGGCTGAACCCCTGGCTGTGCCATCTGTCCTATATCAATTTGTTACTTGCTAGATTTGACTGGCCCTTTCAAGCTTCTTCCCTCTGATTGGGAGGATTGATAAAAAAGCCCCTCCTGCAATCCAGAGTCCCTCACCACCACTCTGTAATCCTCCAGTTTCTTGATGACCTCCTTGACAGGAGCCCCAGTAAGCAGCACAACTCCCAGGGTCTGCAAGTGGTCGCTGAGGTACCTCTCAGACAGTATTTGTTGTATATGTATACATTTCAATCATGTATAATATACAAGACCTTTTCCAGTAGGTTATACAAACTGGCAGTGTACAAACTACTGTTGTAGTCCTCTTCTCTGGATATGATTTGATGGAAGCATCAGTGATTTAGGAACTAAAAGCCCCAGGGTCACTCTTCTGCCACTGGCAGGAGCTCTTACCTTTAGCAAAGCACTTCTCTCTATCACCAGGTTTGTTTGGCTGGTCAACTTTCTGGAAGAGGGCAGTTCTCTCACATAAGTGAATAACTTCTGTGAGGCTTGTCTCTCTTCGTTTTCTTACATCTGTGCTTTTTTTCTAGTATTGACTTTGCAACCCTCTCAATTTGCAGATCATTGGAATTTTTCCGGTGCAGGTATGGACTCCAGTTGAGTAAATTTCAGCCTTCTGATAGTGGGCTTTCTTTTCTTCATTACCTCTGCTGCTGTAATTAAGTGGTTTCACTTGGTAGAAATGAAAATCACCAAAATGTTTGCTTAGTTCACCGCACCAGAAATGCTGGATTCAGCCTGTTGTTTTATGTGTAGTGCTGAGAACTGTCTTAGGAGTGCATGAAAACAGAAAATGTGTTCCAGTGACAACACGATCTTCCCCTTTCAGACTGGAAAAATGCTTTCTCAGAGAGACTGATGAAGAAGATTTTGGTTGTATGTTTATTTCCTCCTGTAAAGACTGCTAACAGATAAGGTAAATGCAAACAGATAAGGAGATGCATGCCATTAGGTGTAAAACATTTTGCAAATGCTTCTAATCCTTTCCAAAAATTTTTGCTAATGATGTTAACAGAGCAAAGCACAGGAAGGGAATTCATTTGTGGCTGTGTCTGGTTGTTGCTACTTATTTCCACATCCAGGTGGAATCATAATTCTGTGTTTATTTGTCCTGAGAATTGAAGTCTTTTCTTGCTGGGATAGCGCCTTTTAGGATATAATTTTATTTGGGGAAAGACTTGTTCTGGGGTAGTTTGAAAAGAGTGTATTTCTGGGCCTGAACTATCGTGGTGGCATTGAGCTGTAGTTCTTAAAGCTCCTGCTGTTTCCTGAAGCCTGACTTACAGGTTAACTGAAGTCCTCAGTGCTTGCCACAGTGGAAAACATTGGCTATGGTGCTCTCAGAAGTCCTAGAGAACAGAAATTAGCTGTAATAGTACCATGTACAACAAAGGCAGTGTCACAAAAGGGCCTTATCAAGGTCTCATTAAGAGGCTTAAAGTTGCACTGTTTAGGTTTTGAGTGCAAAACTCAAAAGTGTGTTCGTGTGTCATTTCCTTAGCTTTGTTTATTATGGTTATTTCTAGCACTATAAAATACAAAAATTTCACGGGGCAGTGATGAATGCTGGGTGAAAAGTACAAGATGTTGCTGAGTTTCTGTAAGACTCAACCAAGTATGTTACTTCACAGGATCTTTTTTTCCTGTGACGTCAATTAAAACTTCTTAGCTTCAGAACTACGACCGCAAAATTGTGAGGTCCAGTTCTACAACCTTGCTGCTCAGTCAGAAAGCTGTTCAAATCTGATTTCCTTATTTATTTTCAAAATAAATAAATGTGGGATTTGTAATAAAATGTTTCCAACTTTCAAAAACCATGGAACAGGTTTTCTTTTCTCTGAAGCCCCATTCCCAAGAAAAACAAAGCAAAAAATTCCCAGCTTGGAGTAGACACTTAGTAAAGGAAATTGCTGGCCAACCAATTAATTTGGCAATGCTGTAAGTAACTGAAAACAAAGTCTTACCATGAGATGTGTCATACCACTGTAAACATTGGTGTAACTGCCAGTTCCTTCTATATTATCCAGCGTACTGTTCATGCTGTTCTGACCTTTTTTTTATTAATGAATCAGATTTTTTCCCTTTCCCACTGGCAATGGCTGTGATTTTGGTGTTAGAGAGTGGAAGGTACTTTGAAAAGCATTCACTTGCCCCTGACAAACATCCCCACCAAAAACCCCCGAATGTAAGGCTAAATCATAATATAAACAGAACCAGTTGGCACTGTGCTGTTTTGCTCTTGTTCAGATGTGATAAGCATATGGAAATCATTATATAACCAGAGACCATTGCCAAAATGTGTGGATAAAAGCCTCACTCTGCTTTCACAAACAGAACAAATGCTTTCCCATGTCTTTGCAGGCAGAGACTTAGGGCTAGGTGTGGAGCAAATGTTTTCAAAACCAGTCGTTCAGCTGTGCTTCCAATTCCTTTCAGAATAAGCAATAAGAAGAAACACTTTTTTCCCATGAATGCTGTTTTCTCCTAATGAAACTGTTTTCCAGATTAGTGTCCCATTAATATTTTAATACTCTGTTATCATTTCATGCTCTTTCAAAGGGAATTGCATTTTTATGTGTAATAAGAATATTTTAACTTATGTTCTGAAGACTTTTTTCATATCCTTGAGGGGGGTTTAGGGATTTTTCCTCTCCCTGCCTGTGTTGGAAGAAGATGTGACATTTAGAGACTTGCTCTCCCTAGGTGGAGAAAACAACTGATTCGGGGTGATTGAGGGAATCTAATTCCTTTTCCTGGTTTCATACCTTTTCCCTTTTCTTATAATTTGTTTTTTGTCATTGGTAACATGGACTGGACTGAGTTTTGTTACCTGGTTTGAGTATTGCTTAGAAGAGACAATATGCAAGACAGTTTGCTGCATCTTCCTTTGAAATATTTTTCCCTTTTTACATTATCAGATATAACTAGATTTGATTTAGTACAGAGCTTCATTTATGCCTTGAATAATACTCTTCATTGTTGGAATTCATATTTGGAGATTACTTCAACACTTCCAGATGAAGATAAAGAGTTTTCCTGAGCCTGTATTGGCAGTTTGGGTTATTTAACAGTCACTTAATCAGATAATGCAGATATAAGCCCAGAGACTGAGATAGGAAGCACATGAAGTAAAAGCACTCTTTTCAATTTATCTAATCTCTTGTACAAAGTACTGGTGGTGTTGCTCTCAGAGTGGGTGTACTTGGCAGACTCTTCTGCTGAGTCTTTGCTGAATGACATATTTGTTGGCACAGTAAGCAGTGGTGCCATCCTTCTGATAATGCTGCACAGGCACCACCTCAGAGGTCACAGGGTGTTACTTTACATCCAACATTTTTGGTGCACGTCCTCATGGGAAGCTGCCATGTCAGAGACCCAGTGACCTGGTTTTGTGAGATGTTTGCTGTCAGAAGCACAGGCAGAGGTTTAGAGGAGCTGGTTCCTTAGTCAGAGCAGAAGAATAGGTGGCACACAGATACAGACTTCAGCAAACTGCATGGTTGTGTTTAAGAGCACAGAGGGGTGGTCCTGATAAGCTTCTAGGGCCCAGGGTCAGACAGGTTGGGAACTTTTAGGTCACTCAGCAGTGCAGCAGAGAGGAGAATATGGAGATGGAATGTTGCTGTGGGATGTTTGTGATGGGCTCAGAGATGGTTTAAGGGTAGCAGTATCCAGAATTAGAGAAGGGAGGCTGTCATTTTGCTACTGAGAAGACCGAGGGCAAAATAATTAAGCTTTGTTAGTTGATTGAAGGTACAGAGAAGATCAATGTTGCTGTCATGTTTTACCTAATACTTTGCATTTGAAAGAGATATAGCAGTTTGCACAGACTGAAGTTTTTATAGTGCTGGTAGGAAGGCCTGGCTTTGTGTCTGCTCTAATTTCTGACTGGGTTCAAACAGATGGTCTTTGTATTCCCAAGATGTTCTGTACTCTGAGCTTCATGCAGAGCCTATATACAGCCTATGCTCTTCTTCCCAGGAATAATGTTTTGAGGTGCTGCTGTTCCTCTGCTTCTCATGTTCAACCTTCTTTTGTGAGATACGTTTCATAACGTGAATATTCCCATCAGTAGAGAGAACCTACTTGCTTGTAAAGGCTTCAAGTAGGAATGGGGAGGAATAAGCACAAACATTTACATTTGCTGTTGCCTACTGAGGTCAGTATTAAGGGGATGAACATATTTTTCCCCAAGGGATTTGAAACAAAACCTCTTTTCGAAGGTAGCTGGCTTACTTGGCTCCACTGGTTGCTTTGGATCAGATTCCTGAGATATGCAAAGCAATGAGCTTGATAGCTGGTTTGGGCCAGAGGCTTTTCGTTTTTCCAAAGGATCCTTCTCACAGGGTCTCCCATCCACCAAGGGGATTGCTCAGCATTTCTGCCACTGCCCTTGATTCCTGGTCTCCTGTGTGTTGTCTGCATGAGTAAACCCTGTGGACAGGCGTGCTCTGGGCAGCCTGGACCTGGCATTTAGCTGGGCTGAGGCTTCTGTTCCATGCAGGACTCCTCTTCCATGAGCCTGTCACCATCTTTTCTCTGTCAAGTCATGCTTCCTTCACTGGCACAAGTAGAGATTTTTAAGATCAAGACATATTACAAGGAAACAACACTGCTGGGTAAGAACAGTGTTAGGCCACAGCATGTTTGGGAGCATGGATTTGACAAACAAATCCAACTCTATCCCAGATAGGGAATCCTTTTGAGCAACCACCAAGCCTTTTCACCTATGGTATGCATTTTGAATTCCAACACTGAAAACTCTTTTGCTGAAGTGTAGAAAAATTTTGTTCTGTTTGCATTGTGTTGGCTGTAGATTCTACTCTTTCATACTACCAAAACAGAAACTATATGAATGAGCAAGATTTAGGAAGCTATTTACTGCCTTCAGCAAGCTTATAAGCTCCTCTGAGCAATGTGGTGACAAGCAGTGGCAGCTAGAAATCCCCAGTCATGGATCATCTGAAGATTTGCTTTCTACTGCAGGCAGCATCTGCTCCAAACTTGATGCAATTTGAGGTGGAATACCTGGACGAAGGGTGTCTTGGGATTCATCAGCAATCTTCTTAAATTTTTCCTTGCATGTCACTCTGTGGGATATGCATGCCTTTGCCAGTAACTAGATTAATTAAAAAAAAAAAAAAAAAACCCAACAAAAAAAAACAGAAACAAAAAACAGAAGAGAAGAGGAGAAAGTGGATCTCATCCCTAGGCTGTAGGTACTGTTTGTCAGGAAGAGTGTAACATTAAATGCCTGAAGTGAAAACAGATTTTGGTGATGGCAGCAGCATGTCCAGAGGTGTGAGGGTAATTGAGAATGGCTGTGTGTGATGTGCACAGTGGTCTCACACAGTTCTTCCCTCTGCAAGCTCTATGCCACAGGAGTAGTGTGTACTCCTGTGAATAATCCCTGTGCTGCAGCAGAATTTATCCTGCCAGCAGGAGTGGCTGCCTGCCTGGCTCAGGCCCTTGGCTGGCTATGCTTGCCCTCAGCTCTGCTCAGGAGTGCAGGTAGGGGGTGCTCAGCAGGATGGTGGGTTAGGGGACTACACACTCACCCTTGTTGCCCCAGACTGCTGTGGCCTGGACTTTGCAGGATATCAGGGCTCTGCTGCCTGTGCTGGGTTGGAGAAATACACATTAAAGCCTTCTTTCCCTTCCTGGAGAGCAAACCAGCAGAAGTAGAGAAAAATAGGAGGTATTGTTTCTCTTCCTGTTGCCCTAAAAAACAAGAAGGGGCCATCAAAAAAAAGCACCTGCAGGAGCATGGTAAGGGAGTAGGCTGCAGATATGGCTTTCTAAGCTGCAATGGTCACTTCCTCACTCATTTGGAAACACAGATTATTCTAGGGAAAAGGGGCTAAGGAAGAGAAAGCTGTTGCACAAACACTAGCTGCAATCCTTCATGCTACTTACAAGAGGGGCTCAAAAATATTTATTTGTAGTGATGCTGAAGTACACTGATATTTAATTGAGAAGAGGGGAAGATTTTCTTTTTCAGTTTCATGGGCTTTGAGCTATTCTTTCCTTGTCTGTTGGAGAGAGAAATTGCCTTTGTGTTGGACAAAGGACAGAACTGAAAGTAAATCTTGCAGAAGAGATCCTTTGTCAATGAGAGTTTTGGTTTTTTGTGCAAAAGGTAATTCAAGTGTTTTGCCTGAAAGATTGAAATCAGTTCTGCAGCTAACAGTTACTTTTGCAGAGCCCCTTGTTTAGCATTCACAGAATGAAGCTTTTTGTATGCTAGACATCTCTAATAGTGTTTTAGCCTCCAGTGGCATTTTTCTTGGAAATTCTTTCTTTGAATTATAAAACAAAACAGAATTGTCATTGTTGCCTTCACGCTGTGTGCAGCAATGCCTTGATTTCAGGCTTTTGATGTCATTTCAAACAGAATTGTTATGCATAAGATTGATTTCTGAGTCATAAATAGACACAGCTAGTTGAAAATACAAATGACCACCTAATTAGCTGGCAAAGGATAACGAATGCTTGCCTTATCAGTATATTTTATTTCAGCTGATGTATTTATCAAAATATGTACAAATTCACATAATTCTGCAAAATCAACTCATATTTCTCCACAAACCTACTATAAGCACCCACTAATATGTTTTAAAATAAGAGCCATGAAGTACATACCACATCATACAGTGCTTGAAAAATTAAATCACAGTGTTTTCATGCAAAGGTTCCATACCTGAGAAGAAGAGAACATCAGTAATGGGGGTAGAAATGAGTGCTTAAATGAGATCTGAGGGTGAAAGTCGCTTTAAGAAGGGCCGCATTTTGTGTTGTTCTTACAATAGGTTCATTTTACAATGTGGTCTTTTTCTGATGCTATTGTCTTGAAAGATTGTTTCAGTCTCTATGTCATCTTGATGAACAAAAGTGATAGATGAAAGCCTGTATGACTTAAGTCCAAACCTAATGATGATACGCTTTTCAAAAAAAAAAGGGGTTTTTTGGTGAGTTAATGTGGTGAGAATTAAAGAAATAACTGCAGTTGGGCTTCAAGAGCCCTAGGAGGTGAGAGTTTCCACTACTACACAAAAAGAATGTAAATGATCCAGATTCTGTATTACTTATGTCTGCAAGCCTGCCACTAAAGCCAGGAGAGTTGTAGATGCTGTCTCTAAAATCAAGACTGCTCACTGGGACCATTAAGTCTAAGCAGCCAAATTTGAAACGCTCTATATCTGTGGTTAAAAATATGACAGTAACTCTGAGCTGTAGCCTTTATTAATTGCATGGCAGCTTTAGGATTATTGTAGCACAAGTAGAAGAGAACTAGGCCCAGGAGACTTAATTAATGAAGTGCTTTGTTGCTCGGAAAAAAAAAAAAAAAAAAAAATTACACCTAAAGATAGATAAAGCAGTTATAGATAAAGACAGATATAGCAATTTGCCATGTGATGATCCAGAAAAGTAGCCCTGCTGTTAATTAAGAAGTATAAAATGTAAAGACTTGTTAGGCTAAAATCCATGCAGTCTAAGTTTCAGGATTGTTGTAGTACTAAATGCTTTTATTAGAAATTTGCAAAGTTAGGTTATTGTAGTGTGGCTGTATGGCAATACAGCACTGCCACAGAAGTAACTATGGTGTGGTTACCTCCTAGGGGGGATGATGTTGTTCCAAGGTATGTGCAGTATGTGGGTTGGACTAGTTCATAAAAATGGCCAAATAAAAGGAAAACCTGCTGACACTTGTCTCCCAAGTACAGGCATTGACTTGGGGCACAGAAGAGAAGGTGAAACCTGTGGCTGTGCTGAGTAGGATGTCAGTGGGGGGAAGGCAGGAGCAGGGCCCTTCTGGGGCTCATGTCGTTTCCGTAGAGTCCTGCAGCACTTTAAAGCCCCTCTGTGTTATGGGGGCTCCTTCTCTGGGCACATTTTACCTGGCTTCCTTGCATTTTCTTTTTTTGCTTTCAGGTTACTTGCTTGTCTCTTGCTCCTTCTCCGGTTTCTCTCGAGTGCTCTCGGCCAATGTGGTGTGTTTTCCTATCTTGTTTTGAATCACAGCGGGGCAAGAGGTGGTTGACATTTTGTTTATACCAGTGCTATTTTGTTACCTCTTTTTTTTTTTTTTTGTTTGCTTGAGCCTCTTTTACAACCAACCAAATTTACTGCTTCCTCCTTGTTGCTATTTTCCTCTTTATTGAATTCCTTTCTTCACCCCATTCCTTCCCCTGTGGCTCTCCATTTTCCATTGTCTTAGTTCTTTATTTCCCCCTTAAGATCCTGCAACAGCTCTTGGAAGACGAAGTGTTCAATCTTATTTTCCATCTCCAGCTAGCACTTTATTAATAACCCATATTTATTTAGCATCCAGAGTCTGCCAAACACACACATACATACACACAAAGCCAGTCACCAGTGTTTGCTGTCAGGATAATGTCTTCCCAGAGGCTTACCTCCCTCTGCCAAGCCTAGCTAAATGCCTCTTTGTGGAAAGGAAAGAAAAGGCTGCTCATGTTGAATGATGTTTATGCTCCAGCATCTTTCTGAAGAAAAATGAACATTGCTCAGGAATGCTCGTGGGCCCTACTATTACTGTGGCAGAGTGTGCTGGTTGGGTGGATCTGTAAGATGAAGAGTTGAGTTAGAGCTGGCTGCAGAGCTGTGATCTCAGTGTTCAGGGCTGAGGGCAGAGGCAGCAAAATGTCTCCATGTGTTTCATGGACCTCTCAGTTGCCTTAGGAAATGCCTGAGACCTTGGCTCCATCAGGACTGGGGGGCTTCTGGGTTGCAGCTGATTATTCCCTGCCATATGACAGTGAGGGCAGAACACAATTTCCCCCCAGACTGCTGCCCAGATCTGCACAAAGATACAGTGCATGAGGAAGCTGGGTGACTGCAGTCAGCTCAGACTGCAGCAGAGCATGCAGAAATGTCAGAAACCCCACTCATATGGCAACATTTGTGGATGGCTAGGTCCATCCCAGCCAGACATTCTGTACTCTATTGGTGCAGAATTATGAACAGCAGCTGTAGCAGTGATGACTTCAGACCCCTTTCTTGGGCTTTTGCTCACACCTGGATTCTTGGGGTCAACATTTGCAACAGCTGAATGTGCCCATTTTCTGTCCCTGTCATTAAGTAAACTGGGCTGGGGTGTACTCCCTAGGCATTAAAAGTAAAGCTGAGGGGCATGGCTCAGTTCACAGTTTGCTAAATTTTCCTCTCTCACCATATTGGATGGCATCATCATATCCACCAACAGGTCCTGATAATGCCCTACTTGTGTCCTGAAACTTCCTGGCACAATTCTAACTGGCCTGGCCAAATCCACTCCCAAACTATCCCAATAGTTGCACTGTTCAGCTGTGTGTTCTCTGCCTGTGCTAGGGCTCTCTGTTTCCTTTGGTGGCATGGATGCTACTGCTGACTCCTGGCTTCCAGAGCTGAGACAGCACCGAATCCTGAAGCAAAGGACCCCAGTACGTCTTAGGAGGCTGGAGTTGAGCTTCACAGAGCAAATCCACGTGACATGGCATGCTGGCCATGCCTGTGAATAGCATGATGAGCTGTGTCATTTTCAGGGTGCTCCCCATCAGTGCAAAGTGCCCCTTCAGAAGGGAGTGCAAGCTGTGAAAGAGCTCTGAAAAATAGTGTAAAAGGGGTGTGCGGCAGTTACCATGGAATCAACCTGCTACCATGGAATCATTCAGGTTGGAAAAGATCCTTTAGGTCCCTGAGTCCAACTACAAACCAAGTCCATCACTAAACCACGCCCCCGAGTGTCACACCTATGTGTCTTTTAAATACCTCCAGGGGTGGTGACTGAAGAAATGTTTCCCAACGGGTAAACTAAACTTTCCCTGGTGCAACTTGAGGCCATTTCTTCTCATCCTGCTACTTACAAACTGGGAAAAGAGACCAACAACCCTTTATAAGTCATGCCTGTTGCAGGGATCAGAGAAGTTGCTGGGTGTTTATGGAACTGCAAAATAAGAAAAGCTAATCTCATGTGAGATTTAAATGTCTTCCACTAATCCAGCTAGATCCCACTGGCTTCAACAGGCTTTAAATGGTAGGCTGCAAAGCTGGTTGGTTGAGTCAGGTTATTTTGAAGTTGAATGAGGTTATTTTCCAAATGTCACTGAATACTTGTTCTTAGCTGCTGGTTACGGTTGAGAAATTGAGAAATTGTTGAGAAATTTCAGTCTCACCAAAGACTTGGGTTTCCCATTGCTTTTCTTCCCACTGATTTTTTGAGTGAGACCAGAGAAATAGAGTTTTACTTGTTTATTGTTTTGATTGTGAGTAACTTTCAGAAGGAGACAAAAAAATTAGAGAAGGAGGGAAGCCAATGCTTGATTTGCAGTGAGAGGTGCAAGGGAGGCTTCTTCTAAACAACCATGATGATCTAAAGATCAGGCTGGTCCTATTTTTAAATTAGACCTGTATTTTAGCAGGACTGAACATGAACAGTTTCACTCCATTTGTTACAAAATTCACTAGACGTCTGATTCAGGTAGGTTTAAATTCTTTGTCAGGGACCTAGAAACCCAGAGCTGATGCTGCCTTTCTTGTGGAAACTTACTTTCTCTTGCAAGTATATTTGGTGCCCCCAGAGAGCAGTAAGGGTCAAAACAGCAGAGAATAACAAATTAATAAATAAGATACATGAACTGAATATACGTGTTGTGAGCAAGCCACACTTGTGCTGGAGCAGTAGGACTTCCAGACAGAGCAGTCTTTGCTCTGAATTCAAAGATAAGCATCGCTCTTTCTTGAATTGTGCTCAAGTCAGTGATGAAACTGAACGGAAAAGCAAGAAGTTAGGTTGGATGAAACTAGCTCTTTTTTAAACCATGGCACACAGCAAAGGCTTCTCCACAGCAACAATACGTGTATTTTTCATATCTTCCTGTCTGATATATAATATGTGAGTTCCAATAAATGATTCACCTTTTTTCCTGATTCTTTTGGCAGTGGAAGGTTCATCATAACAGCCATTCTGTTTCAGAGATGGAACTTTATTTTCCTAATAATAATCATCATATGATAACCCCAGTGGAAGGAGAGACAAGTATAGAACTATGGGGTAGTGTTTGTACTATCAAATGCCTAAAATGCTTTTATCCATCCACAATGAGCTTTCAAGTTCTGTTCTTATTACCAAAGTCCTAGAGCTGTTCACAAAGAGATAAGCCCCACAGCCTTAGCCACTGTCTCATTGAGTTAAGAGCAAAGACTTGCACGAACTTCAGGGGGTGCTTAGGGGAGAGCAATATGCATCCAGTGCATGTAGAACAAACAACCCTATTGTGAAATTCAGGGTTATCCAGAGCCCGAACTCTGGGTCTCTTCACTGAAATAAAAATGCTGACTTACTCCACGCATGTTTGGCAGCTCCAGACCTGCCACTTGATAACTGTGCTCAGGGCACATAATGTTTGCACTCAATGTCCTTCAAGCCTTCAACTTTTAAGGAATTGCTTTTTAACGAACACTGCTGTTTTGTATATGGTTCATGAGAAAAAATAAGTTATCTTTCAGTGTGGGTATAACATGTTAATTTTCTGTAGCACATTTAAATCCCTTTTGCACTGGGAAGCATTGTGTTGCCAATACTACAAGGAAATGCAGTTACAGTGAAGTAAAAAAAGTTCACTTAAATTCTGCATTGTATCTTTTTTTTCCTGCTTTTGTCTCTGTATGGCATGTTCTTACAGAAGGAAATCATTAGAAAGTCAATGTAGAGCTTTGAAATGAGTCAAACTGAAAAATTTCCAGGTTAGAAAGTTCTGTACAAACCTTACTGAAGTTACTGACTGAGGTTTCGGAGGATAGTTTCATTACTATGACACTTGAATCTAAATTAGCTGTTTCTCTAATGAAGCTAGTATCACCTGCCAGTTTCTATTGTGTTGAGTCTCTCCCCTCAGACTGTGTTGTTTTTCTGTCTTCTGAGTTCCTGAAGCCTGTTGCTATGTTAAGTACTTCCAGTAGATTGAGATACTTAATTGAGATTGCTCAAAGTGGGGGTTTTTTTGAGTTATTGTAGTTAGCTCTTTCTGTTTTTCTTGTCAGTCACTTGTATAATTTTACTGAGGTGACCTTGGTAAGATTTCCAGCTGTGGAACAGCAATTAAAAAAAGTAATAATAACTGCCAGGGCTATTGAAATTCACAGTGTTGCTTTTTGGCTTGCAGAGAGTCTGCATAAGATCGGTGTTAGGAATGTAAAATGTTTTGTGAAACAGAAAAACATCCTAGGTTTTAGCCAGTGGGATATTTCTGATTATCTGGGGATGAACCTAGAACTCATCAGAGATTTATAAGTGTTTCATTTTTTGACAAATCCTCGCAAATTAAGCACTGAAGAATGGCAAAAACCCTTAGGAAATGTATTTGTGACATCAATAATTTACCACATATATGGAATGATGGTATGATGACATCACCTTTTTTGTTTGGGTTCTTTTGTTTGTTTGTTTGTTGGGGTTTTTTATTTTGTTTTGGTTTTAGGGGTTTTTTGTTTGTTTGTTTGGGAAGGAAGTTCTTTTTTTATTTCTTCTGCACAAAAACATCTAAAGATAGAAACAAGTAGTCCTAGATTTTACTGCAAACAATTAAACAAGTGGATCCCTTTAAGGAAAGCCTATGGAGATCTTAAAACCCCTTCAACTTTTCAGTAACTGGCATTGCTGCATTTAGCATCAGGATCTGATCTTCATGTAAGAAGAATCTATCCTGTCGTGTAAGTGATCTGATGGGTCCCTGAATATGTGTCCTATAATTCTTAAACCTCAGATCCCATTATGGGATTCATGCAGCTATGATTACCAGGCTGTTTTAACCTGAAACTGTTTGTGTCGTTTGTTTCATTTTTCTGGTAGTATTTGGGTTTGGATGGCTTTAGACATTTTATTAGATGTGTTTAATTTTGAAGACAATTCGAAGTATAACAGACAACAATGAAGGGAAATAGGAGATAATAACAATTGACCATCCAAGGTTGATTGAACATGCAGCAATTGAATTTTTCCTCAACAAACTGTAATAAATCAAATTATGAGCAAATTTACAGTCTGGTAAAAAGAACATTTAAGCTGTTCTGATCTAATTAATGTTTGCTATTTCTTTATGCTGGGATTTGGTCTATTTCACATCAATCCATTTTCTGGTCCATTACTAGCTTTTCCAGACAGAGAAGAAAACAGTGTCGTGCTGAGCTGGCAGAGCTGTGATTGTGGCTAGTTGAAAACTTTGCCAGCTGGAATTGTACAGTGGAGATGAAACAGAAAAAGTCTGTCAAGGCACAGGTCTGCCACTATCCAGGGAGAGACTAGAAGTTCATGTTGGAGAAATCCCCGTTGGTAAAGGGAGCAAGTTTGAGGAGTGAAGATGCTCAGCAACAGAAGGATTTATGGAAGGATAAGAAAAGATTCTTCATAAGAAAAACCTCTCAGATTGAGGTGTAGGATTTTTTTGTTTGGTTTTCTTTTTTTGCAATAGCATTTCTTGGTTCAGTGAGTGAAATTCTGTTACTCAGGGTGGCAGATCTTATGCTTTCCAGATCTTAAAACACAAAGATGTGTTTGGTCTCTCAGCTTTTGAAGCAGATCGCTGCTACACTAATTTCCATAGGAGAGGTGTTATCATTGTCTAATGCCCTTAGGGTGAGGGATGCCCAATCCTTTTAGCATCTTCTCCCTTGCCCAAAGAGAGGAAAGTAGAGCTATAGCTCCAATGCTTTACTCTTCTCTGTGGGAATTGGTAATAGAGACCATTCAATGCTTTTCAATTGCTTTAAAAAGCAATCAGGAAGTACTAGAACAGTTTTCCTCTTTGTCTTCCCACATTTAAAACCTCTTAGAGGAAGCCTTGGAGCTATAGCTTGATGATTTATCCCAGAGCTTTCCCTAAATTAAGAGAAATTAAAATCAGAGAGAAGGTTGGTATGGCCTGGTAGAGACTGATCATTTAGAGAATGAGAGTGATTGAGGTAATGAACCCTTTGTGTATTATAAATTCAGCAAGAACAGCATTTTGCCCCTTTAATGGCATTTTTGCTGCTTTGTTTCTCATCTCTGGCCAGAACTCAAAACAGAAAAAGAACTGTGAAGGTGAATAAAGCTGAGGAAACCAATTTTTCCTAGTTTTGTGAAAATCATAATAAGCTCAGGTTGCATTTAATTGGCAGTTTGGACCAAGTTTCTTTAGAACATATTTAATTCTTCCTAATTAGTGTGTAGTCTTTGGTTGAGTAGATTATCATTGAGGAAGAGGTGTACTCGCTGATTTCCTTTGAGGTGGTGCGATGGTACAACTGATACTTTGTCCCTTTACCAAATAGCTTTTTGGGAGGAAGAGGATGAGTTTGATCTTCTAGCAAAGGGGGTGTCCTTGTTTCCTATGTGTTTAGATAAATAAAACATGGTGTGTTAATGAGGCAGGCAAATGAAAGACTCTTCTTCTATGAGACTGTTTAGGAAGCAAGAGTAAAAAGTAGGAAAAGTCTTGCAAAACAGCTGCACTAAGATTTGATCTGCAAAAATAGATACCCCTCCCAACTACAGGATATTTTCCTTCCAAACCTTTTGTGATGAATGCCTCTATGTGGAATAGGACTGTTCACACTTTGGACTCTAGAAGCTGTGATTTACAAAACAGGCTGCCTTAATTTTGGCAAAACTTTCCCTCCTCTTATGTGTCATGAAAAGAAAAAAAAAAACAGCAAACACCTGTTTATAGAAACCTTTCTGTTTGTCAGAGTGTCTTGAGTATCTCTGCACTCCCATCCTGTTTGCCCACCTGCACAAGAAGTAGATTGCTAGAATATGGTTATTAGCCAGAAATTGCAAAAGCAGGTTTTTGTGTTTGATTAGTGGTGTGCACTTGAACATGGGGCAGCAGAATATGATAAATTTTAAAGGGTGTGTTTGGAATTTGTTATACTTTTACCTGGAAAGTCCCTGTTAATACATTCTATAAGTAATTTTTTCTTTGAAGGGCTCTTGTTCACTGATGAAAATGCAGAACCCTCTGAAAAAAAAAATCTAACCTTTCAAGCTGAGAAAATGTGCCTTTCAAAAACTTAGCTTTAAGACACTGAGCGCTGGATTAAATGATCGTTGTCTTCATTGTAGGGAGAAATATTTGAGACACACAGAGATTGAAATCTATAGCAGAGATGGAATTTTGCATCTTCTACTTCAGTGACAGAGTTTGCTTCCAGAGTCTTGAGTCCACTGATTATAAACATCTGGGTGTAGTTCTGCTAAATCCTCCTTAACGGTATATGTGTCTTTACTTAAGCACACAAACTGACAAAATTTGGGGTTCTCCTGAAATGATGATTAAAATATGGTATCTACTGAAAAAAACGAAATCATAGACCTTTCCCTCACAGATACAGATGGGTGGTTGGTTTGTTTGTTTGTTTGTTGTCCTTGAGGTTTTTGACAGCTCACTTTACCTTTAACTAGCAGTTCTTACTACTTTCTTTCAGCTGTATGGCCAGCAAATAGAAAAACTTTCCTGAGTAGCTTTGCTTTTCTTTTCTGGTATGCTAATATTACCTGATGAAAACTCAGCTATGTTTTGTTTTATTATACTTTTACACCACTGTGGCTCTGTACAGTGAGAATTTTGTTTTTCTGATCTAGGAACTGAGCTTTCTTTCCTCTTGTTCATGCCTGAACTCTGATGACACTGTCTTAAAACTTTTTCTGCCTATTTGCTTACCTCCTCAGTTTTCTCAGTGTAAGCAAAGAGAATTGTTTGTTTCCATATTATGAATCTGGCAGATATTCAGAGGTAGTTCTTTGTTTTTTGTTTTGTTTTGTTGGTTTTTTTAGTTTATGTAGTGTCTAGTTTATAAACACCTGAAAAACCCAAGCCCAAGAAAACATGACAAGGCTGACTTGTTAATGCTTCCTTGTTTCCTTGTTTGTTTACTGTTTTGCTTCTGTTGACAGAAGTCAAGAGGTTTTCATCCTCATGCTCCTTTTCATGACAGTGTGATCACATTCCACTGTTCTTTTTTATGGTTCTATACCTCACTTTTCCATTATGGGTGAAAAGGAGACATGATTTGGCAGTCAATGCAGCGTAATAGTACCTAAGTAAAAAATATAGTACCTAAATAAAAATGTAGTACCTAAGGAAAAATTCCTTAATCTATCCTAAATCTCCAGCATGACCCTTGGCAAACCAAATATGCTTTTTCTACTTTTAGGAAGCATCTTGCATAGAGACTTTTTGTAAATTTGTGATCTCCACCTTGGTATATTTAATTAGACTCAGTGATATTATAAGTCTTTTCAAACCTAAATGATTCTATGACTTAAAAATGTACCCTTGGCAGCAAACAATGGTTGCACAAGTGTTAGAGAACCACAGAAGCAGAAGTAATCCAAATGTAGATAAGGCCTTTACTACTTACATTTCAGTTCCTTCAGTGCAAATGAAAACATTTTAAATTATTTAACAAATTCATGCATTTTCCGTTTCATATATCTTTTGCTCGCCACTTCTGGGTACAGAACTACTAATTTAACTACCCTACTAATTGGGGTAGTTAAAGTTTTGGTGTGTTGCTACAAATGTTGCTTCTGCTTACAATGACAAATTTTGAGGATGAAATTTTTTGATGGTTGTTTTTATCATCATTGGCATTTCTTTGTTTCAGTCTTCTGTGCGTCCTCTGGTATTACTGCATTAGAAGTGCTTAGAGTGTGCTGAAACAGGAACTCCCAGTGCATGGAAAATCTGTTAGCTTGATTTCAAGGACAGTTTTTTAGCAGAAGGAAAAATATCCTTTTTGAACAGAAGACCTGAAATGGTACCTATAGAAAGTTAAAGATGTTCATTTCCTTTATTTCCCAAGGATTTTGTAGAGCTGTTCAGAGCAGCCTGCCAGGGAACAGAGAAACCTAGAGAGACTGATCCTTGCAGTTTCCCAAGAGCACACTGAGAGGCACTGAGCATCCTCCTACTAAATCTTCTTCTAACAACAGGGGAAGCCAGATTTAGTTCTTTAAATATGGAAGATCTTGTAATATCTGGCTCAGTCTTTTTGGAGGAGTCTGTCAAGCTGCAGTGCTAGCAGGGAGCAGACTGTCAGTTTTGAAGAAATTGCCATAGTGAATATTTTCTGTAGTGTGTGACCATATGAACGCATGCACTGGAAGTTGTGAAGGTTCTTAGATTTGGAACCCTAATGTGAAGTTAGAGAAAAGGAAGGGTGGTTCTTTCTTAACCGCAGAGGGTACCATTGCCTTTACATTTTACTCACCAGTGCCTTGCAACTTCTGATGCCAACCTGAGGGATTTCAGAGGCTGGTGTTTGGACTATAACACTATCCTCATCCAAACTGTAATTGCAAAAATGCTGTAGGAATATGAGGAATATCTGCTGTTCATCAAGCGCACTGTTTGCAGTGTACATCATAGAAGAGTGTCAGTGAGACAGAGCCTTTTCAGGCATTTTTGTCCGTTTCCCCATTTTTTAAAGGGTTGAATAAATTCGATTCCTTCTATTGAAGGAAAGACATGAAAAGCCTCAACCAAAATGCGTTGTGTGTGGCAGTTTCTAGCCTATTGCTTTGTGATGTGACTGTCTTTAATAACAGTCCTTTGGAGACTCATAACCCTTTGTGTGATTAAGTGTGATTATCCTGCATGGCACCTGTGCACAGTATTAATTAAGACCTGAAAAGACAGTGCCCTGAAGCTGAAAAATTCCCTTTGACAAAAGGTAGTGCAATGAAAACCAGCAAATCCCCACATGCAGTGATTAGAAATTTCTTCCAGAGTTGGTTTATGACTTTTTCTCCCAAGAGCTGGAAGGAATATGGCATCTTAAAGATAAACTTACATGTTCAATTGCCTGCTTAGATGTACAATCATGCATTTTTGTCCACTTGAATTAAATGTGCCTAAGGGACTGGGTTTATTTTCTGCATCCATTCAAGCACACGATAGAAATAAACAGCATGGTCCCAAACATAGGCTGCTAGCTATTAATCTACTAAGTACCCTATTAGTACCTGTCACTTTGGATTAGCAAAGAGTTTTTTATGTTCATTATGTATTTAAGTATACTGATTTTTGGATGGATTAAATCTCTCTTATTCAACTAATTCCCCAAAAGCATCCATCTGGAGAACTTTATGCCTTAGAAGTCTATTTCTCAGCTATAAGTCCAATAAGATGGCTTTATCATCCCAGAGAGTCACTCAGGATGAGGTAATGGGAATAATAATTGGTTTATTCAGTTTTAAGTTTTTCCTGCTAGAAGTCGGCTCATACTAAATCAAAGACAGATATTTTGTTTCTGTCAAGCATTTAAATTGTTCAGTGATTGATTAAATGTCAGGCAACCTAGTAATTATTGTATCTGAGAATCATTTAGAATGTAAACTCCCTGGGTGGGGATTTTTCTGCTTCCTTCTTTCTGTATAATCACCATTTCAAGTCTCACAGTGCATGATTTGAGCTCCATAACTGCTGCCATAAAAGAAATAATAATGTCTGCACAACTCCCCAAACTAACACCGTATTCTCTAGTGATAATCTAATCACTACATCTCTGAGGCACATCAATGTGCTATTTTGGAATGGAGCTTAAAAGGGACAACTTGGAGGTTTATGTCATTATTTTTTCTACCCCTTTAGTCTGTTGTGCATATGAAGTACCTCTTGCCAAGGTTCTGCTTGAGGTCATTTATTGAGCCATGTTACTTGCACCAACATATTTTAGTTATCAAGGTCAGTCATTGTTTTAACTGAGAGGAGTGGAGTGTAGAGAGCAGACATAAAATGAATACTGTGGACTCTCTGGCACTGTCAAACAATTGCCTTCTCCCAGCGAAAACGAACAGCAGACCTGCAGGTTCACTGCTGCTTTCACACAAACAGCAGAGGCAAAGTGAACTGTGCAAGCGAGGACAAGACATCTGCTGTGCCATGCAGCAGTCTGCAAAAGCAAAATGGGGAATCTCGTGGCCTGTTTATTTAGCTCTTGGTCTCTCTACTGTGTCTGAAACTGCTGGAATGGATTTTGATAGTGTTTCTGTTAGTGGTCTCAGTAAGAAATATCCACCAATCAATTTTCTTTGATCGTCATCAAAGAGCCATTTCATAATGTTTTCTCACAAAAAGCTCTGTAATTCTGGGAAGTCAGAATCTCCACAAAAAAAAAACAAAAAAAAGAAGAAGTAGTTTTACTGGAAAGTGTTGATTTCTTAAGTTTGAAGTGTCTGGCGGTCACTGAAATGTTGATGAATCAAAATCAATTAATTGAGGATCTGGGGCCTTTGACAAAGAATGCTTTTCTGGACAATAATCCATGTCAGGAAGAATTTGTGGACACCCTGTCCAATATTATTTTAGATGCTCAATAGAAATCCTGGTGTTTGTTTTGTGATTGGAATTAGAGGGAACTGGAAAATCCATTTTGATAATCAATTTCAAGTTCCTAGGGAGCTTTTACCTCACTCAAATTTTCTTGAGTTTTAGGCTTTGAGTCAATGAAATTGAAACAGTATTTTGTGGAAAATAGTTTCCAGAGTATCAGCAGCCATGATTTTTGACCAGTTGGAGTTATACTAGCAGATCCTGTGGCAGGATGAGAGACTTGCCCTGGACATGGTGCTGGGTCTGTGTTCTGTGTTCTACTCTGATGTGCTGAAGTCTGAAATACAGTCTCTGTTGGCACTTTGCAGACCCTGTGTAATTCCAGCAAAGCAAGGTTCCTTCACTGTGAGTCCTCTGGCTAGCAATAAAGCACATGCTTCTGACTGACTAATATGATTGCTTTCTCCAAATTAGTTGTAACACCTAATCTAATTTAATTAAGGGATTAAATTTTGTCAGTAACTTGAAGGCTTAGGAAATGGAATAATAACAATAATAATAATAATAAAAACCCAAACCCTTGGCATTTTCGGATTTCGTTCACAATATCCTCACAGACTGTTTTGTTGCTACTTACGTGATTGCTATGTCTGCATCAATGGCATGATTTGGGTTACAAGCATGAGGGTGTTCCAAATTTCTGTGTATCAAACAGGCCTTTTCTCTCCTACCCGATGTATACAATTTTTTATCGTATAAGATCGTATACAAGATATTGTATAAACATGCAAAGGCTGCATTTTGGGGATAACCTGATACATGTGTTTTCTCAACCTCCTGTTGTTTTTGCAACAAGTTTTCAGCCAATCTGAAAGATAATTGCACCCTCAAAACATGACAAGTACGATGTATTCCTCCCTAGGTAGTCTAAATTTCTGCCATGTTGCTGGCCTTTTGTTAAGGTAGTATGTGGTTTCTTGGTTGCTTAGCACAAACACTCAATTTATTGTTTAGTTTTTACAGGGAAAAATAATATATTAGAACAGACCATCCTTTCTTAGATTTATGTCGCACAAGCTTTTCATGTTCTGTCATTGCTTATATCCCATTGTTCTTTCTGTGTGCTGTTTTTACAGGTTACTTGGAAATTGTGAGCTTGTGGTAGAGACCAAGGCTGGGGTTTTCAGAGTTACTTAAGGATGAAAACAGCCCAGTAAATGGTGGACTGGATCAGAGGTCCAGAATGTGTCTTTCTCTAGTGCTTTCTTTCCTCTATAGTTTACAACCTGCATGCATACTGCTCTACTCTCTAATTTATTTATGGAATTTCTAGTACCAAAGATAGAATATGTAGAAGACAAGACTTTGCAACAGGACAGTCTGTTCAGTCCGTCTTGTGGTTTCAGAACTTCCAGTCTGAATGTACAAATATCTAAGATCACATCCGGTATAAGCTTTAGCTTGTATCTCAAGATCAGTCCTGAATATGCATCAGGAGTGATGTCCAATGAGGGGTATAAGTGCCTTCAAAGTCTGCCTGGCATTTGAAATGAATTTCAGAACTGTGAGCAAAGCTCCTGAGTTGCCTGAAGAGAAGTAACTTGGTGACAAGGTTTTTTTTTATTTCTATGATGTTCTGGTGCGCGAGTGATTATCTGGGGATAGCAAACCTGATCCTGTGCCTCCCTGTGCTCTGAGAGTCTGCAACAGCACAGCTTCACCTGCCAGGGAAAGGGTTTGGGCAGAAGGGGTAGGCAGCAACCACCCTGAGGTGTCTCCTGGACTAGGCCCCAGTCAAGTAGATAATTTTATTCCTAACGAAGTTACAGAATTAGGTAATTGTGCTGAGTCCTTTTTCATGGTGCCAAAGTTCTTTCTCTGATGTAGTTCCAGGTGATGTCTCAAATCTTCTGGTTCTCGTGTGTTGTGATCAGCTCTAATCTGTTGAAGACCACACCCTCACTGTTTCTACTTTTACGGTCTGCTCCAGAACAGAATTTCACAAAGTTGGATTATTAAATTTTCTTTATGGTACCCTCCTTGTACCCAGGCCTCCAGATCCAACTCTGTAGAAACCTGCAGAATTATTTTTAAGAGTTGTCTATGTCTGGTTGCTCGAGGAAGGGTGGAGGAATGTTCCCAGCACACGTGTCAGCACAATTCATTTCTCTCCAGCAATCAGCTGTATAATCTGGATATAACCCAATTAATCTTCCCTGAACAGGCACTTCCTGTTCTGTTTTTCCATTAACTCTCTAAAAGGTTATTATCTATCTGATCCTTTGTTCAGTCCCAAAGCTGCTTGAAAAAGAGATTTCATGTGTTTCTTGTCTGAGTTGCCATGGCTTTTGGTTGTTTCAGAGCTTACAGAGATTTCCACAGAGGAGAAATGGACTCAACTTGACTACTAGCATCAGTGAAATATTTGTTTGTTTGAAGGATTCATTTACAAATGCTTTGGGGACTGCCCTGGAAGCTGTTCTAATCAAAACAAGATTGACAAGCATGAGCAACTTGTGGCAAATTTGAATGTGAGAACGTGAGATAGTGTCTGCGCATCAGTTGTGGTTATGATTCTTTCTGTCACACAGCTTGAGGTATTTTTTTGTCTTAATTCTGCCAGCATTGTGTGTTTAAATTTCTGCAGGGCAAATGGATTATGATTTCTGCAAGAATATGGAGAGGAATATCTGGACTTGAGAGTAAAGCAATATGACTGTTGAGAGATGTCTCTACTCAAGTAGAGGTGCAAACAAGAACATAGGCCAAAGTCAGTAGCATGGATTTTATTAACAATAAAATGTGAGAGAGCGAAATAGAAATAGAAAACAGGAGCGGGAGAGAGAAGCAGAGAGACAGAGATAAAGCAGAAGGCATTCACTAGCCATAGATCCAGTGACATCCTGCTGGTCCTTCTTCACCCTGGGCTTCTCAGTGGTGGGGGTCCCGAGGTCACTAAGAACTTTTCACTATTTGTACCTTTCAGCAAACAAAGGAGTTAACAATGCACAGCTCTCTTATTTTATTGGTTCAATTATTCTCTTGCTTCTAATGCTAATTAGTCCCGTGCTCAGTCTTTCTCTTCTTTTGAGTCGCTGGGTTTCTTTGAGTTGGTGGCTTGTGAGCAATCTTCTGCTGCTTCTTGCCTTCCATCTTGTTGGAGCTGACTTCAGCACGGTCGCTGATCTGCCTTTCCTTGTGGGTTCTTTGCAGCAATTTGTTCTTCTCCCCCTAGGCCTAAGATAACACTCATTCAGAGGAGGCAGGTGGGGGGTCTGGTGATAGACAGTGCCGTCTGCCCCATACCTCGGGTGCCTTGTTTGACTGCTGATATGTGCACGGGCAGTGGTCCCTGCGCGCAGTTTGCCGCAATGGGAGCCCGTGTCTGGATGCATTGCCCAGGATGTGCCAGCCAGGCCTCAAGCCAGGCCACCCTGCCCTCCATTCTGTGCTTGTCTCACAGCAAAACCCTTCCGTGGTCCAAACAGCGTTTGAGATAGGCAGTTGTGAAGTCCTTGCAGATGGCAGGGAGCTGGAGAAGGTGTGCATCCTGTTGGATTTAGTCAGAGATCTCTGCCATGGGCAGAGGAAGGCAGAGAGTGTGGCAAGAGTCAACAGAGAACACAGAGGCCCTAAGATTTTGTTTTGTGGATATGTTGGCTGTGGGGTGTAGGGATGCACCCCTGTTCACAGAGTGACCAGATTGTTATTTGTCTGCTCAAAAAGGTAAAAAGCCCAGAAGTTTCTCTCCAAAATTTGGGGCAGACACACCTCATAGGACCTTTGGGACTTCACCTCAGACCTGAGGCTGGCAGACTGGACCAAGGCCAAGAAGTCTCACCTAAGCAATTTGCTAGAAAAAGAAGAGAACAAAGGAACTAATCACTTTTGTGGGGTGTATTAGCAGGAGTAAGAAGCTCTTGCCCCTGGCTCGGGTTTTCTCTGTAAGAGTTTTTTTTATTAAACATTCTTCCGTTTCCAACGCTGCCTCAGAAGCCATCCTGCTATTTTTATGCCATTTTGAGTAGCTGGGCTATCATGGGTGTGGTGGGGACCCCCTTTGAGCTCATAAGACCTGGCTCAAAGAGTGCCCCATCAGTGGGGGTTTTTTGTTTGGTTGTTTTTTCCCTCAGTTGCAAAGTGGTCATCCTGGGTTAAAACTGCTGTGGAAAGTATCAAAAGTTTAACAGTAAGGAGAGATGTATGTTCTTCCATTTCACATTCACCTGCTGCATGCATATTAACACAATGTTGGTAAGCAACACTGAGTCAGGCTGATAGCATTACAACAAAATATATTTCGGCTTGTGTTCCTTTCAGTCTGGTCATTGGAATGCTCCAAATCCATTTTTCTTCTTTGTTAATAAAAATCATACTGTACCAGTATGTAGCAGCAGGAACAACAACAATCTCACTCCAGCAAAGCCTGATCTTTCCTTGCAGCAAAAGCAATGAATTTGCTATCAGAACTGCAAATATTTGATAGCTGTAATAGCTATACTGAAGGAATTGACTACAGTAATAATGTTTTGTTCTTTGTACTCAGTTTTTCTAAAGCAAAAGAAAATGAGAATACCAGGCACTACAGACACACACTTCACTCTCCCCTCACTCCAAAATGAAAAAAAAAGAAAAGAGGAAAAGAAAAATCTAGGGCAAACAAAGACAGAAAAGATTATTTATTAGGAAACTCTGACAAACACCAAAGGAGGATGGTGAAAGCCAGTTGAAAGTTTCCATGTATAATGTGCTAAAAAATATAGCATAGAAAAGCAGGAAGGCAGCAAAACCTTTCCTGTCTTGAGATTAACTCATTTTATTTCAGCCAGAGAGGGATTACACCAGGCACTTTGTACCAGAGTGATGGAGCTTACTCTTGTACCACAGCCTGCCCAGGCAGCAATGTCCTCTGTCTGAAGTAGCTGGAGGAGTTTCACACAAGGCACTTCTCAATCTAGCTGTAGATATATATTTGTGAAAATCCAGCCCAAATGAAATCAATGCCTTTGTTTTAAGGTAAAAAAATCTTTCAAAATCTGGAACGTCCAGATGCTTGTTGGTTCCATCCAGCAGACATGGAAGGGAAAGTGCTTTTCTTTTCATTCAAACACATCCACTAATTAATTATGAAACCAGACCATAAGAACAGTCAGGCCATGATAAAGAAAAACTAAATCATTAGCTGTTTTCTCTGATGCTCCAGGTCCTGGAGTGTCATCTTAATAACTAACAACTGAAGTGTCCTTTAGTTGTGACATTTCATATGATTTTGAAGACCTTTTGTTGTGGTTTAACCCTAGCTGGCAACCAAACTCCACACATCTGCTTGCACACAGCCTCCTACTCCAGTAGGCTGAGGGAGAGAATCAGAAAAGTAAAAGTGAGAAAACCTGTGGGTTGGGATAAAGGCAGTTTAATGGGTAAAGCAAAAGCTGCACACACAAAGCAAGGAATTCATTCACCTCTTCCCGTGGGCAGGGAGGTGTTCAGCCATCTCCAGGAAAGTATGATTCCATCACGTGTAACAGTTATGTGGGAAGGAAAACGCCATCACTCCAAATGTCCTTGCCTCCTTCCATCAGTTTATGTGGTGAGCATGATGCCATATGGGAAGAAATGTCCCTTGGGTCAGCTGGGATCAGCTATGCTGGCTAGGTTCTCCTCTCAGCTCCTTGTGCACCCCCAGCCTCCTCGCTGGTAGGGTGGGGTGAGAGGCAGAAGAGGCCTTGATGCTGTGCAAGAGCTGCTCAGCAGTGACCAAAATACCCTTGAATTATTGACACTGTTTCCAGCACAAATCCCTAACATAGCCCCAGAACAACTACTCTGAAGAAAATAACTCTAGCCCAGCCAAAACCAGAACCCATCTCCATTAGATTATTTAGAAAAAAACCTAGCAAGTCCCTTTTAATGTTGTTTTAAGAAAAACTTACAATACAATATAGTAGCTCAGGTACACAGGAAACAACTGCTGAGTCGAGAGATTTTTACTCCAGTTAGGTATTGAGTTAATTTACTTTTTCCCTTGGTCCTACAAACCTAACAAACTTAAGAAACCTGTGGACATTGTGGCACAAGAGAAAAAATAGCAGTAAATCACCATAAAATTTGTACTTGAATTATGTACAATTTTGTGTGTTTAAACACAATCTTCTACAGTATGGTCTGGTCCTGACTCAAATTTTTGGAATACTAACTCAATCCTACTGTGTGATAATGGTAATACGTGCCTTTCTGAGGCAGAAGTGACATTTTAATTTTCCAAGTGGAGATCAAATAATGGTCTAAAGGAACAGGTGCATTTAATTTCTTAAATATATTTTCCAGCAGAAGATAGAGTCTTACTGTCATTGTATGTACTTAAAAAACCTAATGTTTGTTTTGAAGAGTTCTTTTTTTTTTGAGATTTTTAAGGAAGGCAATGAATTATTGTTCCAAATGTTAATAAGTTATTCCTGTGAAGTACAAGACATTTCAACTTCAGTAAACAAAGTCATAACAATGAATTTAAGCATTTGTTTTCTCTAAAACAATGTTTGCAGTTTAGACTGTTTTGAATGAACAGAACTACCTCTTTTTTTTCCCACAAACTTCTTTTTCTCCTATCCTTCTTTAAGTATATTAAAAAGAAACCTTTCCAATACTCTATTTTAACTGGAAATCTTTTGATTAATTTAACAATTTCCATTGCAATAAACAGGAAAGTTCCCTGGCAGAATGCACCTCTGAATCAATGCTGGACAGAAGCATGCCCACCTTTGAAGCTGTAAACATCCAGGAAGTCCATCCCAGAAGAGCATATTTTTTCAGGTAGGCACATAGCAAGATCTTCATTGTTATTGTAAAAATAAATGCCCATCATTTTTTTCTGACTTTAGCTCATTTGTGTTTTGAATGGTAGCAAATAGAATCTCAGTCTGCAGAGAATTAAAACCATGCAGTCATTAACGATGTTTTAAGCTCCCAAATAAAAAGTTTAGTTCTAGGAATAGCAAATAGTGACCAAATAGCAAACCACACACATTTAGCAT
Organism: Irena cyanogastra; assembly: GCA_013397155.1. Taxonomy (NCBI): domain Eukaryota; kingdom Metazoa; phylum Chordata; class Aves; order Passeriformes; family Irenidae; genus Irena; species Irena cyanogastra. Next base: position 577,990 of record VWZV01009167.1, on the reverse strand, counting down.
AAAGGGCCATGTAGAAAATGAGCCTTTCCATTTAGACTCGTCACCATCAGTGCTCCTATGAGCAATAGAGATACTTCTATCTAATCTTCCAAGATCTATTTGTCACATGCATATTGCTGGTAGTACTTTGATAATTTTGTGCTCTGTATGCTTATTCACATTACTGGTCTCTCTAGTGCTTGCATGCTTCCCATTTTAATACAGATTTCTGGGAATCTAAGTCATGGTTCAATTACCAAGACTGCATCTGGTAGCCTCAAAATGCCAGGAATGAAGACTTCACAGAACTCATTAAATGTTTGCATGGCTGAAAGAGTATGAACCAAACATGTTTTGCAAAGAGAATTGTTTGGTTTTTTCCCATTAAGGTTCTTAGGAACAATTTATTCTCTTCCAAGAATCCTCCCCAATGAGGACAGGGGAAGGAAAAATGTAATACCTCAAAAGTGACTGCATTCTACTTCTTTGCAGTCTGACAGTCTTGTGTCTGAGGTTTCTTCCCAGAGTACCATTTTTCCATCTTGCATTTGGTCATCTCCCTTAAAAGTTGTTTCTGAAATTCAGAGTGACTTCAAGAGGACTCAGTGCATCAATGCTGGCCATTTTTAAAACTTCCTCCTCGCACCACTGGATGACATTTAGCTACCTCAATGTGCCTCCCATTGCTGTGAGTCAAGAATGTACATGTAGAGAGTGACCTGACTCAAAAAGGGCCATGGAAAAGCCTAACAGTATCACATACAGTAAGAAATCACTGTGGAGCTCTAAAACCAAGGACTTCAATATGATTCTTTTGTAGCCAAATTGGGCTACTTGGCTTTCATGACCAAACATGCTCCCATTTCTTGTGGCATCTTTCTTTCATTCTGTGGTGTGAGCAGCAAGGGAATTCCTCACTGTCTTACCACCTAGGAACTCTTGCCACTGGGACTGTCCTTTTCTTTGCTCCTCTGGACCAGAGAGAAAAAGGACAGGATCTGAAAATGCTACTATGACCTACCAATCTTTGGTAGATAGATAGGTGGGGAAAAAATAATGAGGGGTTGGTGTTTGTTTATTTGGCCTTTTTATGTGTTTGCATACTTGATTTTTTTCTGGAGTGGCATTCTCAAAGGCTTAAAGTGACATTTGGGCTTATATTCGCATTGAAAGCCACTGAGAGATGACAGAGCATATATTTTCTGCAGCTGTCTAAGAAAAAGGCAGCTTTTATTATTTTGTCTTAATTAGATGTGCCAATTGTGATGCACTAGGTGTAGCCTGTACCTCACTCACATTTCCCATCAGTGACAGTTTTCTCTGTGCACAGGGGTGGGGAAGTTGAGGAAGAGTAGTGCAGGGACTTCCTATCTCCTGAAGCTCAGGGCAAGAGGTCTGGCAGCCCAGGCTGCACATCTGCAGGGTCCAGCTTGCTGAAGTGTGTGTGCAGCACACTTTGGGCAAGAAATTGGAGCAGATGTCCTGAGATGCAGATCAGTGAGATGTGGGTGAGTCAAGGCACGATATTTCATCCCAGTGACTCTGGGGACTTGACTGCAGCCTTCTAGCACCTGACACTTGTATCCTCTACATCCTCAGGTTGTACAGGGTGCAAGGAAGTTCCCATATGTACAAAATTACAGAGAACTTATACAAACCCCAAAGTCTTCTGCTCCCAGTGGTACCAGAGAGGCTCAATGCTCGGGGCTTTCGGCCTCCTCTGACTTATGCTTGTTTGTCTTAAAACTTTTAGGCCACTGACGTGACCAGAATTAGCTGCAGGGTAGCAAAACCCTAACAATTCATATTTTATAATTTGCAGTTTTCTTATGATGTGGAGTATCTTACAGTGCAATGAAATACCTTCCTTATTGGTCTACTAGTCATTAAATAATTCCTCCAACTCAGTTTATGTCTTTCTGTTGCCAACTTTGAGACTTATACTGCTTTCTCAGTTAAATCATCGGCTCCTAATGATCCAACTGAATTTTTATGTCCAACCTATCCCCCAGGAGACTTTTATATACACTGCAATGATACTGGTTTGCCTGGGCCCTGGCAGTTAAGTGTTCCAGCACCTTCTTTTACAGCCTTTGATACATTTCTGAGAAAGCGAGTGCTTAGACTATTTATGAGAAATCAGAATGGCAGCTGTGCTAAGACTGCAAACACAAAGCACACGCTGAGCTCTATTTAGATGCTCCAAGCTTTGCCTGAAATGAAAACTCGCCCCTGTACCAACCATTTGTTTTGTCATTGCTATTGCTGCCTTAGTGATGCTGTTTGTGCAACCAGCATGAGTGAAGGCACTGGGAATTTGGCACTGGAGAGGTGCCTCGGCATGAGAGAGCCTGGAGGGTTTCTGACCACGTACTTTCACCTCTCAGGCTCTTTGGGGTGTCTCACACAACCTAGCTGTTGTACTTAATGCTGCTTTAAGTAAACTAAAGCTATGAAATGAGTGTTTTAGGCAGTTTAATTATTAAAAATCATGGAATTTCTGGACTATCAGAAACAGAAATGCAAACATAAATAGAAAAAAAAATCCCCACATGATTTGAATATTTTCAGAACAAAAGGCTATGCCATTGTGTTTCAAAATGTTTTGATTTCAGCTTAAGGTTTCATTTGTTTAGTTTTTAATTTAAAAAATAAACAAGGCAAGTTTGTGATGAAGCACAATATTTTCTTACTTTTTACATTAACTCTTGAGGAGAAATATTTTTAGTGCAAAACTAATGGGTTTTTTTTAGGATTAGCATCTTTCTGCACATGCCTGCACATACCAACATTTTCAGAGGTTTCCAGTCCAGTTATTCAACCAAAAAAATCAATTACTAGCTGAGCCCTTGCTAGGAGGCAAACTAGTTGAGGTGAGGGCAGCTTTCACAGCTTTGCTTGTTTCTTTCTTTTCTTGCTCAGATGCTGGCTTCCACCTCGGGGCCAGGTACCTGTTGTGGGAGGCACTGCTAGGTATCTCCTCTTTCTGGCAGGCAGACCATCCTCCTGCATCTGCTGAATTGCTTATCAGGCTTTCTTCTCCCTGTTGTTCCCTCTGACATACAGCTATGGGGTTGTGCATTCATGTCCCCTGCCACGAAGCATCCAAGGATAAGACACCTACATGCCCTAGGTGCAAGGTGCCACTGCAGCTGTTTTGGGGCAGGTAACCCAGGTAGATATTGCCTGTCTGCCTGTGGAGGGCTGGGCAGCAAGTAGCTGAGAGCAGGGATCCAGTCAGGCAGCTGAGCTCTGGTAGATTGGATGCCCCTATGCTGCTTATAATGGAGTTGGTACAATGGCATTACTCCCTGCTGTGACAGTCCCTGCCAGCCTGGTGCACAGACTGGCTTTTTTTCTTTTTGTTTGTCAGTTTTACACCAAGACTTCAAATCCTGAATTCAGCTGGAAACATTTTTCCTGCAATCCAGAGTTATAAACCTGTACCCTGTAGGCCAAAACAGGGAGATAATGTTGCGCCCCTTTTTGATTTCAGATATCTCTGCTTCATTGCGGGAGGTGGGGGGCAGAATAGGGGACATATTATGATAAAAGATACTTTTATTTTTTAACATTTTTACTTGAAATCATTGACACTGCTTGCTTCTTCTGAATGTTTCTTCCTTCAGAGCATTGAGACCATTGTATGAGGCAAAGCTGTCTTTTGGAGCCTGAATTCCTATTCAGTACTGCAATTCGGTGTGCCCATCATTTTGAACATACTGGGGTGTTACAGAATAAGGCATTAACTGAGGAAGATGGCAGAGTTTGAGGGAGACATGTTTTCTTTCAGGACAGGAATGTGTGTGCTGTGTGCATGCAAATCAGTAGTACTTGGTGTTCTCTGCAGGCAGCAGGATTGAGATTTCTGTGAAAAATTTAAATTTCTTTTTAAAACTCGTTATTTTCCCTTTTCCTTGTGTTATAGTTTGCTGTCTTCATTTAGTTGGTAGTGTTCCTTGGTGTTTTGAGAAATGCTGTGTAAATAATAAGCTTATGATTCCTATTCATCAATTCTTGCTCATGCTGTTTGAGACCATTAGGCGGACACTGAGCCCCCTCCTACCCATGTCAAATTGCTGTGTGATTTCTAAATAATGATTTTGTGTCATATAACTTAGGTTAAGAGAAACTCCTGGACTGAAAACATGATACTAATACTTTGTATTTGGTATTGTAAACATATGTAATAAAAGGCTGCCTTATGTAGTGCAGTTTCTCTCATACTGGATCTGCAGATTTTAGATGATTTGCAATCACCATATTACAAGATCTAGGAAGAGATTTGTACAGCAGCAGTGTCATGCTAGTTCCCATTAAAATCAAAGGCAGTTTTTCTGCTGGCTGAAATTAAAGCAGCTAGACAGCACTGAACCACAGGGTTAGAGGCACATCCTTCCAATTACAGGTAGCTCAATCAAACCCTTTTGTACTCCTGTTTGTTTACTTATTAAATGGATGCTACACAGGGCTATGTGGAATCTCCCCCACTGGGGGAAAGAACAAAGCAAGTCAAATTGATAATATTTTGTCACTCTATGCTGTGGCATAGCAGTTTTCTGCTTATTGGCATGTTTTGGGATTTGAATTATGCCGCTGCAAAATACCCTTTTAAATATATCACAACAGTTCATTAAGTTGAGACCCTAAGTCATCATTCAATAACTCTAATCCAGAAACTGCCAGAGGAATCTACTCTGAGGCTTGCAGCTACATTTCCCCAATAGATCTGGAGTAAGATTTCAACCTAAGTATGTGCAGTATTATTCTGATTATTCAGTTACCTGCAGGTAAATTTTCAGACTTAGTGAGGAGAGTAGAATTTGTCACACAGGGAAAAACTTGAAAAATATTGTTTAAGCTCTCTTTTGGAAATTACAAACCTTAAATTGTGGGCCCAGAATGAGCATTTCTATGAAAAAGAGGCTGCTAAACTATGAATTCTTTAGTTTGAAAATGCCTTAAGATTACTTCTGCACGAGCTGTTTCATGCAGGTCACAAGCAAGGTCTAGTCTCTTCTCAAAATTATGAGCCACATCGTTTCCCAAAAGCACTGGTAGCATTTTGTTGCCACTGCCAGATACAGCCCTTAGTAACTGGCCAGCTCTACTGTCATCCAGGAGGAGGAGGGGACATGGTGACACTGACTGGTTTCTCCAACTCAGACTAAAAGTGCTAAAACAGACTAGATTGGTTGCAAAAATAAGGAAATGGTTCTTGGAGCAAGCCATGACAGCTTACCAGCTGCTGACTACATGACAGTGTGTGTCTGTCTGCTCCTGTAAGGCCTGTGTTGGAATACCAGGTTCTTTCTTGCTCCAAGGTCAGGGCGAATAAAACTCAGGAGACGTTGGTTTTTTGTTTTTGAAGTCTCACTCTGAAGTTTATTATCCTCATCTATTACAAGCTCACAAGATGTGAGCTCTCTCTAACAAGTCGAGAAAGTGAGCTAAAATGGTGTCTATTAAGGCTATTTAAGTCTTATTATCCAATAAACAGTTGACATCTATATTATTTATGCTTCTAATTCAATTATGATCACCCGAAACCCTCAATGTGGACATCTTTCACCCAATCAGTGAAAACCACCCAGATTTGTGAAGAAGAAGGAAGAAGGTGCAAAAAAGACAACTAACCCACACTCAAAATTCTCCATTTTTGCTCCCATATACTAAAATCCCAGATCTAAGTTTTTTCACCCTGTGAGATCATACAATACTATCCAAACCACACACACACTGTTTCTGTGCTATTACTCAATTTTTGGAGCCTTTTCCAAGGTCTCAGGTCAAATGAGGTGTTTACTTGAGGGTTGGCACCCTTAAATTCAGAAAGCTCAAAGTTTTCAGCTGTCAGATTTCCAGCAGGCCTGTACCATACAAGACCATCCTTGCTAAAATAATTCATTCAGAGCCTGGTACCACGAGCAGACATGGGCCTGCCTGCTCCCTGCCTTTCAACAAACCTGGAGAAATACTGGAAACGCAGCAGGGCCACAGACTGCTGTGAAATCAGAGAGTGACAGGTCTGTAGATGGGTGCAGGCAGGATGAGGGAAGGCAAGTCTCCCTTCTGAATGGCAGCAGGTCCCTGAGCCACGCTTATGAGCAGTTTCCCAAAGATATGGGGCTCACGTGGCTGGGCAGGCTGTTTGACTCCCTGCTCCCTCAGCAGCATTTGAATTTGCTTGCCACTTAGAACCAAAGTTAGCTGAAGGGCAGGGATTGCAAAATGAAATGTTCCTGAAACGTAACTGAGAGCTCGTGATGTGGTGGAGGAGAATGACTTCAAACTGATGTCTCCGCAGTGGAAAAGAGGGCAGCAGGAGCCCAGCTACTTTAATTAGGCACTGGAGGATCTGGATGGGAGCACGCTGCAGGAAAGCAGGCTGGGAAGTTCACAGACTACTTGTTATTAGGAGGGCAGCCTGCAGGGGCTCAGGGCGTGCTGCTGAAGTTTGTTTATAATGCAGTACATTCTTCCAGTCTGCTGTAAAGGAAGTCTGGATGGGTCTTAGAAATCAAGTTTAACTCTTTGCTGAGTCCAGTTCAACCTTAAAACACACAGCAAAGCTGAGTCTTTGTTTTTCTCCTAACCTTGCCTGCCGGCTCTTGCAGCTTTTCCCTGTTTCTGACCTGAGAACTGTTTCCTGTGAGTGTCGTGGGTCACACACACTCCTGTGAATATGATTGGATTTGTCAGAACAGAAGAGCTACATGTGGTCAGGAACTTCATGATCTCCAACCTGATGGGGAGAGACAGGGCAGCATAATCTCCCTATAGGTAAAAGATCCTGCTTCCATGAGGTTTTAGAGCTACTTATTTTATTTTTATTTGAATATAAATATAAAAAGGATTTGAATGTGAAGAGGCTAATCAATCATTCAGGTTTCTGTGATCCTTTGGGGTGAGACAAAATTAATTTTAATCTCTCACTGTTTGTACAAGAGAGAGCAGTAGTATTTATTCAGCAGGCGTGTGGGCACGCTCTCTCTGAAGCACGCAGTAAAACAAAGCATAACAAATCTGTATTTACAAATCTGAGGAAGCCTGCACTGCAGTCAACATATTAAAGTTCTTTCAGCAGCTTGAGAGATGATTTGCATTGAGCGTCTTAGACCAGGTTTACTGAGACAGAGGAAGGTGTTGACACGATATGTGTTTGAAACATAGCTTACATTTTCTCACATGAAACTTCAGCTGTTTCTTCGAAGTTTGCCACATGCTGAGATGAAGCAAGAAATACTTTAAAAAATTCCTTGTCAGACGCCTTGCTAGATGAGAGAAAAGATAAGAAAACGAGTACAGAAAAGCAGAGGAATTATTTCCACTCATTAAAATCTTGAGTTTGCAGTCTCTTATTTACAAATTTAGCTAGAGGGAGAAGATCAATATTAGAACTCTGGTAGCAGCATTAGTTGTTGCATGCTTTGGAGAAACCAGGAGTTGGACTTCAAAGTGCTCTTCATTCAGTGAAGGTTATACCATTTAAGGCTTGGAGAATGCTGCTTAGCAGAACGAGATAATTGGAAAGCAGAAGTAAATGCCACTGCTCCAGCAGCATGGAGAAGTGTAAAACACCATTGCCATGTGCATCAGGCTGCAAAATGAGGAAAGCCATCTGGGAAATAACGGTTCAGAAAATCACTGTGTTAAGGGATAATGGAAGGACTGCTGTGCCCTCTCGTTGGTCCCGAGGAGGTCAGTGGAAATATAGGTGAAAGGAGAAAAGCAGCTTAAAGATCCCCTGCTTTCCCTTTGCCGGCAGGAGGAAACAGGAAGCAAGCATAAATTCCTCTTGGGTAGGAGACAGTTTTTCCTCCTCTCTTTCTTAGCTGCCTTTTCCCCCCTGGAAACTTTTCAATCTCTGAATAGAGTTGGTACTTTTCCGTAAGATGTGCATCAACTTCTGTAGAGCTGAGGGTCTGCTAAAGGCACGGAAGATCTCTGTTACTCACTGGCCCAGATGTGATGTGCACATTCTTTCAAACTATCACAGTTTCAGGTGAAGAAGCCTAGGAAAAAACTCCAGAGATAAAGAAATAATGCAGATTGTGGCCCCTGCTCATTTTAAGTAGCACTGTTGGCTTCTTGAGACTTGTAAATTCCGACAACTGCAATTTTCTTCCAGTGGAGAAGTGCCCACCTAAATCATGATTCATTTGCTTGCAGGAAAGATGGAGCTGGCCTACACCAGGACTAAAGGAAGACAGCAGTGGCGTTTTGTCCCTTCTACACCCCAAGATAGACCCTAAATAGACGGTTTGAAGAGTTAAAATCAAGTCAGCTGGAGAGATGGTGGTGAGGGGATTCTCTAGTCAGGTAGAAGGGATGTCAGTAAGAGATCTGCTTGTCTGGGTCTATTGGCTCTCTGTTGTGCTAATCTCCAAAAGAGCTAGGAGGCTGCAAAGCAGGCTGGAAAAGGCTCCCCACAGCTCCTGCTGTCCAACAAATCAGTTCTAATGGAGCACAAGGATTGAAAGTTGTCTTAGGAGGAGAGGCCTGCTCCTGGAGAGAAGAAGATTTACAGACAGGTACACAGCTTGAAAAGTTGTTGGCTTTTTGCCATCCTTCTACACACTTGCTAATGAAGTTCTGTTTTGCTTTGTTTTGTTTGTTTGTTTTGTTGATTGTTTTTTTTCTATGAAGCGTACCAGCCCCACCAAAGGAGGGGCTTGGAGGCCACCTGGCCTCCAAGTTACGTTCAAATGCTGGTCCCTGAATGAGCCCTCTCTAGCAAGAATAATGCACAATGCCAGCTGTTGTAAGGGGAGTGACTCTTTTCTCCAAGCTCAGCACCAGAACGTGTGGTAAGTGACAGCAGAGCTGAGGGGAGCACGCTGTCCTTGTTGCTAATCAGAGGAGCTTTGCTCTTGATTTGTATCTCTCCTGTACAAATCAGAGAAAACATGATATGGAAAAAGATTTGGGTGGGTATTTTACATCCTTGTGCTCATTTCTCACCATTCATAAGGCCTCTGAATTATACAAAAACGTAAGTAGTTCTTATATTTTCTCCTAGTGAAAAACAAGATTGTCCTGTTGTCATTGAGGTTTCCCAAGTCTAGCTAGATTTTTACAGGGAAGAAAAGACAGGTAAGTTTAGGAGCTTTTGAGAGGTCCTCAATCTAGGCAGCCTTTTGAATCAGGTCTTTGTATGTGTCAGAGCTCACAAGCCCTATCTTGCTCTTTTGATCCTTCAGCTTTTCAAGGGCCCTACAAGAAAAACTACGTGAAAGCTATTGAGTACCACCTTTTGTGGCTTAATTTGGTTTATTTTGGTCTAAATTTAAATCATTGAAAGTGTTGATCTCAGTTTAACTCTGGTCTCATCTCTCGCTGTGAAGCCAATGTAAATGTTTCCTTGGTGGAAATTTTTCTTTTTAGTGCTTTGGTGACAAAACAGATACAAAAAGTGATATTTTCCATAAGTCTGGCCCAGCTCTACCTCATTTGGGCTTGAGTGACTTTAAAATGCTAAAAAAGGGATTATTCACAGGTTCTCCTCTTCCAATAACATTCACAGCTGTTGTGGTTCCTTTTGAGCACTGCATTTTACCAAGGTCCGTTTTGTTTCCTTTTGCATTGCACAGCATTCCACAGCCTTAAATTGCCTTGTCATGGGTGGCAGTTGGGCCTGATTCAGCTCTAGGGGGATGTAAATAAACCTCCATAGTTCTACAGTGTAAAAACTATATTAATGTTTTTCACAAATAGTCGATAGGAAAAGGATGCTTATTTGTCACAGTGCAAAGATACCTGTACAAGTTCATAGATGTTCTGCAGCAAGGCTGCTTCTGCCCACCTGCCCTAATTCAGTTTTCACATCCTCCTGAATTGAAGCAGAGTGTGCAAGTCACCTAAGAGCCATGCCAGCAAGCATGGCATCTATTCCAGGCTAGGCGTCTTGGCTTCCACATTCAGCAGAGATTACTGCACCTCACAGGCCCATCTCTAGAGAGATTCTGGGTAGAAGGCTTGCAAGATGGGTCAGTTTGCTTTCTGACAACATTAGTAGGTAGGATGGGGTCCATCTGCCCATATATTTGGTTTACTAGCTGTCTAGGTGTAGGCAAATGAGCTTAGGTTCAGGAATAGACCCTCAAAAAAAAAAAAAAAGAAACTCTACTTTGTGAAAGAGGTTGAGGCTGTTCATGGCCTGCCATTACAGACTTGAATACAATATTCAGTTTGCCTGGGGACCTTGCAGAATTTGACTTTCAAAGAAAACTTTCTGTAGAATATGCAGGCTTGCATGTTTGCTTTTCTGAGGGTTTTTCTCCTCTTTTAGTCAGTCAGAGGTAAGTGGGTTGTCCTGATGCACCATGAAACAATCTTTGAAGGGAACACAAGTCTTAAAATACAAATGCTCTCCCTGTACAGAAGGAGAAATACAATCCAGAACTAATCACTAGAACAAGAGCCAACTGTGCTTGTGTACCTGACTGCAGCCCAGGCTGAGGTGGGCAGTGCACAGCAGTGGATTGTATTTGCAAGGATCCTCTAGAGTGGAAGCGGTGGGAATGTGAGAGAGTCAGGAACACAAAATTGTGGGACCTGAAACTTTGATCAGCCCAAAGGCTGTGTACAGAATTCTCTGTTTATTCTAGATCCTAGTAAAGCTTCTCAGTTCAGGAATTGAGTAAAGGGGTATTCCATGAGTCCAAGTAGCAGAAGCTGTTTGGTTTCTCCTGTGTGCTGTTACTGTGGGGAGATTTTTGGTGGTAAATTTTAGCCCTCAATGTGATGCCCACAATGTCTGCTCTCTAGCTGCACACACAGCTCCTGTGCTTGCAGGTCCCACACCTCAAGGAGCTGTTCCATAAGTTGTCCCTGGGCTGCCTCCTAGCACTGTAAGGCTTTCCCTGATGTGGGGTCTAAGAGCAGATGCCAACTCTTTGGAGAGCAGACAGTTAGATGGTAAATTCAGCCAATGGCCCCAACAAAACTGTAGAACAGCATGGTTATAATAAAGTTTTAAAATATTCCTATATCACTTGGATGAATTTTTTCATTTTCCACTCTGAGAATAACCTCTGATCTCCCATGGAAATGCATCTAGCATTTAAATGGAATCTACATGTTTCCCTTGGACATTCAATTTTGGCTAGAGCATTCAAAAGAAAAATAAAAATCAGACAAAAGACACTTATTCTGTGATAATGGTTCTGTTTCAGTGGTGTCTTTTAATTATGCTAGCTGGCTGTGTAAACTTAATTGCATTAGAGGCTACTAATTATCTGATTAGGAAATGCTTGGCTGTAATAGCTTATTTTAATGAATTGACGATGGATGCATGTGATTTTTAGTTGTTTAGCTGTTACCTCAAATTGTTAAACTCCATAAGCTGCATTCAGTTTTTTTTTTCAACTTTTAATTTTAAATCTAATATGTGAAACATGAACACATTTTTTGCAATCTGGAATGGCTGCATATGTTTTGCTACTTGTGCCTTCCTGTAAGTGACCATATCTCTGCTGTCATTCTTTCACTGTGGTGGGTTTGTGTGGCTTTTTCTTCTTTTTTTTTTTTTTTGGTTCTCCTTTCTCTTCACATTTGTTTCTACTAGTGACATGGGAGGCTTTATTTAGAAGCTAAATTGTATTTAAGTTGTCTCAACAAGGAGATATTGGGGTATTCTGCTTCTCTGAAGTATCTGCGATAGCACAGGGGTTGTCAGAAATTGCATGGGAAAAAAGATGGTGTCGAGATAGTGTCTTCTAGCTAATGAATTTCAGAAGATCTGGTCCTTCAGATCATCTGCAGGCATGTATTGTTTGGCTGAATGTAGGCTCTCATATCCATCCTAGGGGTCATGGCCAAGTGGTACCATTGGAATGAGAAGCAGAGATATGAGCTTGACTAATCTCATTTCACCAGCTGCTTATGCTCCCTCTTGGGAATGCACTGAATTATAAATCTGTAAGTAGTTGTGGCCAGGAAGATTTCTGAACAACTGTTCAAGCTAAAACAAGGCATTTGTTCACTTGGTTTCAATTGATTTTCAAGGAGTGATGTCTTTAAACATTTCTTGCCCTTTTGAGCACTTTCTGAATGTCAGGGGGATTTTGGAGTCATTGCAGAAATGATGATAAAGCAGATGAGATGAAATGGAAGAAATTTGAGGTGTTTCAAACTCCCCTATTAATTTAACCTTTCTGAAGTGGCATATGAGCCACCCATACATTTTTGAAGCTATAGAAAATATAAAAATACTTTGACATAGACTTTATTTAAGGTAGATTTCAATCTTGATTTCCCAGTTCTGTTAATGCTGAACAAAATACACACTCTCAAAGTGAAATATAATTACTTCATGTGGCAGATTTTTTTCCTCTGATTAGGAGGCAGAGTTGGTTTAAAACCCAACTTGCTTGCTCAGATGCAGCAGCAAAGTAATGACAGCAACTGGAAATTCATCTTGCTGCTGAGAGAAATCTCGGGAGAGTGGCTGTTATTTATGTGTTTGACCCTAACCTGAGGTTTGGTACCTGAGGAGAGCTAACATCTGGATCTGTTTGCAGGAAAATTTCCATTGGAACTTCCTCATTGTGGTTTAGTCTTGTTCCCATGCCCAGCTCTTGCTATGAGCCCTGCCTTCCTTTACTGCATGCTTCCTCTTGGATGCACCCAAAGCAGGTTTCAGAATATTCCCAAGGAATAGCAGGCAGTCCTGCTCACTAGACAGGTGGAGAAGGCACAGATGCTGTTGAATGACATCCATGTCATCCCTGCCCTCCCCCTACTCCCATCTTCCCAAGTGCCCAGCACAGATAGACTCAATTCCTCATTTTGGGTTTATCCCAAAATTAACCATTTCATTGGCTTGTCCTCTGCAGTGTATAACTCTCAGGAGTTTGCTGATGACTAAATGAAACCTCAGACTTCTCCAGCCTGCTTCAAGAGTGAAGCGGGAACCTCTTGCTCCTCCTCACACCACTACTACTGCAGAGCATTTAGCCCAGGCAGGCTCACAGCGGCAGGCAGAAGGAAGATTCTTCTGTGTCCAGTAGTGCTGGGAAGCTGTGGTGTTGGGAGGCTAGAGAGGTGTTGTCTGGGACTGAGTGAAATGCTGTGACATCAGTTCACAGGATCTCTGTTGAACCCTGCCTGGCTTCCTTTGGTTCTGACTCAATGGATTTTTTCTTGGTTTTTGCTTTTGAAGTCAAGCAGTGTTACTAAGGGATTTAACAGTTTCTGGGCATTTTTAAAAGTGTCAGAGCTGCATGTCCTGATGCTTGGGCAAAGGTGTGCAAGACGTATCTTCTCTTACCTCCTTAGCCTAGGATAGAAACACAGGCCTATGGATGGGCTCTTGTGGCAAAGGATTAGGGCAGCTGTGAAGAGCATCGCTGTGACAGCTGTGTCAGGCTGGGTTTGGCCTTCAGCAGAAGGATCTCCAGACTCCTGCTGAGGTTCCCCGAGCACATGTGATGATCCCAGGCCTAGAGAGGGACTGGTACAGCCTGGCAGCCCATTGAAGGGCATCAGTGCCTGCTCTAGCCTGGCTGCAGGAGGGGATTTGCTGCTTGAGCAGGGAAAGTAGCAGACAGCAAGAACCAGAGGAGAGGAGAAGGAGGAGAAAGCTGAGAGAAGGGTATATACAGCTAGAAAGAATGGGTTAAGGTACCAGCTACTGTTCAGTCTTCTGTCACTCTCTGAAAGGCGTGTAGAGAGCAATTAGGAGCTGGAAAGCAAACCTCTGTCCTGCTGCAGTCTCAGCTTTTGCTGCCATGTGCTGCAAGTAATGGCAGGCACTGCCACTTCATATTGAATTGCTGTTTGGTGAATAAGCCTTTGCCTTTTTTTCCTTTTCCTTATTGCCACCTCCAGAGTCTGCAGGTGGAAGAGCCAGAAGAAATAGCTTTGGGAACTCCAAAAATGACAGCTCTGCAGGGTTGGTGATAAGAATTAATCTTAGGCACACTTATTTTTTTTCCTGCTACCTTTGGAGAGAGAGGGGAAATAAGAGGAAAGGTGCATGAAGATACTGTGGGACAGTCTTCACCTTTTTTTTTTTTTTCCTAATGGACAGATGTAGCTATTAGCTGTCTGATGGGAGAAAGAATATAAATGGAGAGGGAATGAATTACAGTGTAGTTATTTCTTTTAGGGGAAAAAGAAAAAAAAATTATGGAATTTTGTGGTTTGTGCTTGAATATTTTTCAAGGGACTGGTGCAAACTATAGTGCTAGATTATGCAGACCTTAAAAGAGTGTTCTTCTAATCAAAACAAAACTTTCTTCAGTGCTTTACCAAGACTGCACAACATATGCACATAATGACAACTAAATATAGTCACTTGCCATGCTGAAGGTAGCCAGTAATCTTTAATTTGCTGAATGTATTCTCATGGCTGTGTTGAATATTATTTCCATCTTCAGAGATGCAGTTATCATAACTATTCCCCTCCCCAGTATCTGATAGCATTAATACTAAGATTAACTTTCTCTTTCTTTTCCTAACAAAAAAGAGATTGATGTAATAAAAAGTAAATTAGAATAGACTACTAAATGGGAATAGCCAGCTATAAATAACCAAAGCATTTCCTCTTAATTACAGTTTTGATGCTTGCCTTGAAATTTTCTGATTTTTCTTCTAGTATATTAAAAATCTGACAGTGACGGGTTGGGAAAGAACCTTAGGAGAGCTGTTGTTACTTTTCATTAATTTAATACATGATTTTCTCAGTGTAAGATTTTCAGAGATGAAAGATTCAGAAACTTCTATTCTGTGGAGCCTGTGATATCTCACCTCCCACATTGATGAGCTGTAGGTGTGAAACTTGTCTAAAAGGTGTTTGTGAAAGGGTAGCAATGGCCAGTGCAGAGATGGTTACTTCGGGAAGAAAAAAATTATCCGCAGATGTTACAAATATGATTAATCGTGTAGAAGTAGATTGGAAATTTGCACGCTATGGAAATCACAGATCCAATTTGTTCCCAGAGGATATATTTAAGTACAGCTCCATTACTTTAATAGAGTTACTTGACACTTCACAGCAGTGTCAGTGAGAGGACAATCGAGCCCACCTCCTTCAGAGTAAATAAGTGCTGGGCAATTTCAATCAGCATTTTTTTCAGATTTTGGTTACGAAATTGAAGCTGCACATACCCATCTCAAACATAACTTTTTACACTTATTTGTATTTCTTTTTGACTTTGTGATGAAGGGCAGTAAAAAGGAAAGAGGTTTTGTGTTGAAATTGGTAAAATACAAGGTTTGCATACTTTTCTACTGGCTGTAAATTGATAACACAGTCTTTCAGGATGGGCTGTGGTTGCCACAACCAGAAACACATGGTAGCAATGCAGACCCCAAACTCACAGTCTTGTGCTTGTAGCTGGTATGTACCTCTGTGTTTGCCACAGCCTGGTCAGAGAGTGAGAAAATTAATTTTCCCAGGATTGGCTTGTGAGGCCCTAAGTAAGTTGAACCTAAACAATGATAACTTGTTATTACAAACAACCTGCAGGTGCTGTTTTTTCTACTTTCTGTTTTCTTGCTCTCTAAAAGATTGTTTATTAGAAGAGTGTTGAGCTGGCTAGCCAACCAAATGAAACGTATTGATTAGTTGACCAATCCGGTCCAGATGGATTAGAACAGTGTATAAAAGGAGAAGAATTTGTAGTAAAGGTAGAATTTTCTGCAAACCCAGCCTTGGAGTCTGTGTCATTTCTTATGGTTACAGTGACACAACTCAGGACAGAAGTTACAGGGGAATTTGTGATCTTACTCATGAGGGCAGGATAGTTCCTAACATCCACCTTCCTTAAATTCACCCTGATCATTCTCTGGCTTCCCTCTCAGTGGTGCTGCTGGCTACAACCACACTGCACTGCACTGGACTGCTCTCACTGTCACCCAGGCACATTGCTTTAATTGCAGCTGTTCTGCTGCTGCTGTTTTTACAGCATGGAAATTCTTCGGGGCTTCCGTCAAATTTGATATTAAATGGGTGCTTGTTATCATCTCACAGAATCACAGAATGGTTAGGGATGGAAGGGACCTTAAAGATCATGTAGTTCCAACCTTCCTGCCATGGGCAGGGACACCTTCCACTAGACCAAGTTGCACAAAAACCCCTCCAACCCCAACCAATCTGAGTGCTGTTGTTGCAGAGGCTGAGATGCTTGTTTGAGATGGTGCCAGATACATGGGACAGGAGGGGGGTGTCAGCCTTCCCACTCTGTGTAGCTGTTTAGTGTCATGTGGAGATGAGTGTTGTCATGTGAGCGTGGAAGAGAACGTGTTTTCTGTGTGAACTGAACATAACAATTAGGTAGCAGGAGGAGGTCGAACATAATGACTGTAAATCCTGGATTGTCAGGAAAATCTTCCTAACCCTAGACATTTACACAGCTGGAGCTCTATCTGCTCTAGCTCTGTTGGCATTGATCCTGATGTGGGAGAGGAGGAGGAGGAGGGTCGGACTGATTACTGGTCTTTTGTGCCTTGGTCAATGTAAATTTTTGCCTTGCTGAAGTGTTTTGATAAATGAGAATCTTCTTTTAACTCCTCTTGAGATAGATGTTTCTATTGAGCCTGGCATTTGTTTTTCTGTGCAACATCCAACTCAACTTTGAAATACCTTGAAGCCCAGTACAGGAAGCAAGGAACAGTTCTGTGCATATAAGACTAAAGACAAGTCTTTGCTGAACTTGCAGACAGCCTTGGCCTTATTTTGGTTAATTTTGTGCATGGACCAAGATGTTAGTTCATGACTTTGTGGATTTGATTTATTTTTTGAAAAGCTCCTTGTAGAGGTTTAAGTAAGTAAAATTTCTATTTGATGAGTTATAAAATATTTTCTTAGCTCTAATTGATTTGTTTCAGAAAACAACCTAAAAAGTCTCAAACCAGCTGCACAACTAAGGTAAAATTCATAATTGAATTTCTCCCCACTTGAAGGTGAGGTGAAATGATGTTTGCAAGTCCTTTCAAAAATATCTCAAACCTGAAATCTTGTAAGAAAATAGAGCACTTATGGCATGTGAGGCTTACTTACATGACCATTAATTTAGCAACACAAAGGGAGCTTTTAGAAGTTATAAAAAGAAAATAGGGCTCTGTGGTCTTTTTTCACAGTAATAAAAAATTTCCAGTGGAGCTCCAAAGGTTTTGTGCTGGGATCAGTGCTGATACTAGTTCATATTCATCTATTCATTCTCAATATATTCATACACGAAATGGAAAAGGGGAGAGCTGTTATTAAGGATATGATTTAGTGCTATCAGTAAACATTATTCAAAACAGTAAAGATGAAGGCTTACTGAAATTTATGGAAGGACCTTATGAGACTCAGTGGCTAGGCAGTAGATGGGCAGATCAAATTAAACATAGATAAATGTTAAGTGATGCATGGAGGGAAAACAATTATAGTTTCACATTTTATATGATGAGTTCTGGACTGGCCATTGAGTTCCTGGGAGGCAGATCTGAGCTTATGGCAGAATTCCTTGAACACATCATCTCAGAAGTCAAAAAGCCCAGCAGTACTGGCATTATTAAAAGAAGAATAGAAAGGAAAACAAAAGCATGGTACTGTACAAAACTGACCTGTGGCTTGCATTTTGAAAGTTCTGTGTCGTTCTGGTCCTTTCATCTCAAAAAGAACATGATGCAACTTGAAAAAGTTTCAGAGAATGGTCAGAGCCTGATGGGGTATTATTGGGAGTATGCTGGTGGGGAACAACAGTGAGTGGTATGGGAAAGATGACAGAACCTCTGGTCCAGGTTCTAAAGACACAAACATAGTTTTCATGTGAAGTTTAATTATACCTTATAAACCTTTGTAAAAGGATGCTATGAGTACTAAAAACGTGATGGTTTCTCTGGAAGACTGGATGAATTTGTGCAGGAGACAAGTGATTCCCCAGAGTCCTGGGGAGTTTTCTCAACTGGGGGAAGTACCAAATATAACTGATCTGTTCCTACCCTTTTAGCTTGACATCTGCTTTTGGTAGCGGTCAGTGTGAGGATACTGGCTCAGACAGACCTTTGGACTGACTCAGTGTGTTATGTTTCTCTTCTGAACACATGGGCTGCATAGTGTCTCTGATTCTTATAAAAGAATTCTTATAACTTCTTGCTGCTCCAGAAACTGAGGGCAAGAAATAAAATATTATCAACCTTCTCTCTAAATTGGAGAGATTTGATGTATATACTATGCAGTGGATCTCATATCCTGGGTTGCATCAAAAACAGTGTGGCCAGAAAGGTGAGGAAGGGGATTCTGCCCCTCTACCCCACCTGGAGTACTGCACCTGACTCTGGGGTACTCAGTTCAAGAAAGATGTGACCTCATGGAGCAGGGCCACAAAATTGGTCAGAGGGCTGGAACATGTCTCCTCTGCAGACAGGCTGGGAGTTGAGGTTGTTTGGCCTGGAGAAGAGAAGGCTCTGAGGACACCTTGTAGCAGCATTCCAGTACCCAAAGGGGGCTTGTAAGAAAAATGGAGACAAACTTTTTAGTAGGGCCTGTTGCAGTAAGACACGGGGTAATATTGTAGACTAGAAGAAGGTAGATTTAGATTAGATATAAGGAAATAATTTTTTATCATGTGTGTGATAAGACACAGGAACAGGTTGCTCAGAGAGATTGCAGATACCTCATCCCTGGAAGCATTTGAGGTCGGGCTGGATAGATCTCTGAAGAAACTGATCTGGTTGAAGATGTCCCTGCTTACTGTTGGTGGCTTGGACTAGATGACCTCTAAAGATCCCTTTCCAAAACATTTCTTTATTTATAAAAAATAAAAATCCATCTTCTCGGTCCCTCTGTTGTCTTCCCCAAAACAACTGAATCTTTTAAAGCTTTCTAGAAAAATTTGAACTCTGCTATGCTGATATAACAGATAGATAAACTGGCCAAGAGCTCTCATAGCCAACAGCACACACACAGGGGCACGAGCCCATGGTGCTCTTCTGGCTCATTTGGGATACACTGGGTGTTTCTCCAGAGCTACCTTCTCTCTGCTGTAACAGGCATGTCTTTCATCTCCTCCTTGTGCAGGGGACCTTGGTAACGTTTATGTCACACTGGGAAGCTGAAATAAAGTTAAGGCATAGGTAAAATCCTGTGGGAAGTCATTCTGCAGGTGAACTGCTCTTACACATCTTTATATGCATGTAGGTGTTTTATCCATGGACCTTCAGTCCCAAACACTCCTCATGTGGTGAGGCAAGATTATCAGGGGATGCAACATCACTAGCAACCGGCATTCTTTGAAA
Source organism: Irena cyanogastra (assembly GCA_013397155.1). Lineage (NCBI taxonomy): Eukaryota > Metazoa > Chordata > Aves > Passeriformes > Irenidae > Irena > Irena cyanogastra. The sequence continues at coordinate 558,778 of VWZV01009167.1, read as the reverse complement.
TCCATCTATGTTTAGCCCTTGTGTTTTTGGAAAAAAAAAAAATCCCATCTACCTCTGACCTTTTGCTTTTGAAAATAATCAGTAAATCACCATGGTGTTTTAGCCTCTCTTTGAAGGTCGTGTTTAATTGTGTATATCATTTGTATGTGGCTCTGATCTTGCTACCCCTGAATCTGCAGAAGTCCCTGAAAAGACCTGAAGAGATATTTTACATATTGATGGAGAGGAAAAAAAATGTCCAGGGATACTTCTTATCTCCTCTGGCAGTGACTGTAGGAAGCCAGAACCCAGGAGGTAGTAGGGAGGACAAAGGGTAGCCTTATATTTTTAATGAGATTTAGCACAAATGGTAGGGAATTGTTTGATTTTAACTTATAGTACTTTAATTAAAATCTTTAACATCAGAATCATGATGTTCATTCAGACAATCTTATGGGAAAATTCTAAAACAAAATTCTGTCTTTGATTTCTTTTTGTTTATGACAAAGCATTTAAAAGGCCAGAGTCTGGGTAGAATATTTCCTCCTGCTGTTGAGGTTGGCTTTATCTGGGTAATAAGTCAAAGCAGAGGCCTTCAGGGGTAGCTTGAAATGTATTTTAGATCTGGAATGCACAGCAAAGATCCTCCTTTAGCTGTGTTGTCTCAGCATACTTTGATGCCATTATGACAACCTTCCTATCTGATTTTGTCTATGATTACATCAAAATTGCCCTCCTGGTAAAGTGCACTATAAACTTCAATTGAATTCTGCTAACTTTACCACACTCTTACAGGCAGGAGGAGGCTGGAATGGATTTTAGTGTGCAATGTAGTTATTTCTATTTTCTGAATGCATTTGAAAAGTTTGCAGATGTTAAGAGAAAGGACAGAATGACAGAAGCTGCCCACATTGTGGACTCCTATTAGGACACTTGCATATAAATCATAGGCTCAAATATGGTGCCTTTAGACACGACATTTGAAAAAGTTCAAGTACCTTCTGGCCCTGGCAAAACCCATGTATCACTATAAAACAATAAGAAAATGGGTGAGCACTGCCTGAAGCCTCTATCCCTGTGGATCTTCCCTGGTTCAGAAACACGTATGTAATCCAGACAACAGAAAATGCCATAAGCTACAAAGGAGGAAAAGTCCAATAAAAACATTTACTGTTCTGAGCAACCACACACTTTGCAAGGTGTTTAACCTTGAGTGTGCAAGCAAGAGTGAGCAATGAAGGAAACTAGCTGTGAAACCAAGAGGGCGTGCTTCTGTCTGGCAGTAAAGCCAATGCTAGAGAATTAGTGTTAGGTATCCCAGCTCTCCCTCCCTAGGAGCTTGCAATGGCTTCAGTGGCTTCCAGGCAAAGCACCATGAAGGAAAGAAGAGACCACACCCCAAAATGCCAGTATGTGAACCAAAGGCCATGGGCTGCTGGTCACCCACATGATGCTCAGAGAATCTTGTGGGTCCCTTTGTAGGAATTGCTGAAAACAGAAGGCTTTGTGTTTGGATGAATATCTCTTGAGGAGTAATGAAGGTCAGAAGAGCATTCTTGTTGGAAGAAGCACCCTGCAGGCATCAAGAAAGCAGTGAAGAAAGATTCATCTGAGGAAAGAAGTCTCTGCAACAGCAGTACTGAATCACAGAGTAGGACTACTGAACTTCCCCTGGTTTCCTTCAAAACTGAGGTGCAGTTTGGCTGCTACACTCACCTCTGGAGAAGTGCAATGTTTGAAGTTTAAGTGGTTACCAAAAACAATGCAAATGTTGTTTCTTGCTTAAACTGGCAAACTGGAATGAGTATCTGCCTATTGCAAGTAGACTTTTATCTCCTGATAAGGAGACAAGATTTTCTTACATATAAAGCAACAACTCTTCATCATAAAATTCTTTGCAGAAAATAATCTCGTTTTTATTTATGATGTAGAATTGTCATAGGGTTTTTCAGGTAATGCTGATCTTCAGCAACCCTCTGCTCTGGCTAGGGATCTCATCTCTTGAAATGCCCCTAGTGAACTCATCAACAACACACTGGCAGTTCTGAGTGTTCCTGCTTTGTTTTGGTTTTTCTTTTTTTTAATTTCACATGTCAGTCATTATCAATTTGTGCTGTTTGTTCACATTATTTGTTTTAAGCAGACAAAAAGAAGGTAAACCAACTGCAGGATTTTCATCTCCTTTGATTCTGAAATTCTCTTTTGATTCCTAAAACACAGCTTCTTAAGCTGCTAGGACTTTGTTCTGCTTATATTCAGTTGAGTAGCAGTCCAGCTGATTTCAGAAACCTCTACAGTCTGCAGTTTCTCATTTAATAATGCAGAATAAAGTAGCTGATTTACATAATTTATGTTTCCCTTGTTTCCAGTGCAGTTTCCTGATTACATTAACAAAATCATGCTTTTACTTTCTCATCTTTGAAGTTCTTACTTTGAGAGCTGAGGATATCTGCTTTATTAATTCAGTGTAGGTGACATCAGGAATGGGCCATGGCCTATAGTGCACGATTACAGGCAGATAAAACAGATTCTCATTAATATGAATATATAATCAGTTTATTAAGGTAGGGTCTGTAGTCTGCAAGGAAACAGGGCACCCTAGTGCAAATTGCTTTGTTTATTTAGAAAAAACACAAACCCAGTCTTGGAGAAAAAATCAACTAATAACTAATCAACTGAAGAAGACAAAAAGCAGAAAAGGAAATGGAAGGGGGGAGATCACATGTCTGCCATTAGTGAAGTTCTGATAATAGCTGAGACCTCCTCAGTGCAGCGCACCCTTTTCCAGACCAATCTTTCCTTTCAGTTCCTTCTTTGTTACATCCAGGGTCTACCTAATGTTTCTAGGTAAAATTTCAGTCCCTTTATTGTGAAACAAGCTTCAGATAGGAATTAAGAGAAGGTTTAAGGTGGTTTTTTTTTGTTTTTTTTTGCCTCCTAAGTTTTATTTACTCTCCTTTTGCTTGTTGACTTGAGGGACTTTGTTCCATGCTCTGTTTGGGTCCTACAAAACAGCTGATTGACATGGCCAGGAACTTATCTTCTTATCTGCTCTGAATCTTTCATAGTGCTCCCCAGAGCGACCATGCTCTGGTGTGGCTTGCTAGATGTTACTACCTGTCTCTTTCCAGGAGTCCTATGGGGGCTAAAGGTTTAAATTTAACCATTCTCCTTTAAAAGTGACGTATTTTTAATTTATTTATACACCTCTGATAACAATGCCCCAACAAATTACAGACTGCCTTTTGAGTCTGGAAACCACTTCTGTTTTCATTTGGTGATTAATTTCCCTTAAAATGGGAACTACGTGTCCTATTTGGACACCACTGTGTCCACGTTGAGGATTAAAGTCTGCATAAAGACATTTGAAACTGTGGGTTGATGAAATGTAACTGATACAGCCAAGTGGAGCAACTGAGTATGTGTTGAAGACAGTTGAGTCTTGATTCTGACAGGACATGAATGTAGTTGAGCACAATGATAACATGATTTGCCTTTCCAAATCTGCAGTATTAAGGAAGGTTAAATACGCTAAAAAACACTAGGCAGATGTCCTGCAGGTTGCTTAATAAAAGCTGAGCTCAGCTATTCATATTTAATATTCAGAATGGACAAGCTTGTAACAGACAAGACAAATGCTTTCTCTGCAGTCATCTCTACTTTTGTCTTCACACTATGTGTTAGAAGCAATCCTCATAAATCTTAAAGGATGTGCAGATTGTTTCACCCTGTTTAGCTTTCTTGGAGGTACTACGGACTTTCTCCTGGAAGTACAGCCCTGGCTAGCAATTACTTACTGTACACCAGCCATTGGAGCTGATACAGAAAAGAGAATTGGGTGCTTCAGCTGGAAATGAGCAAAGTTGTACGTTGTTGCCTACTCTATCCCACCTAGAAAGGTGGAGAGGGGATATTACCAATGAAAAGGCAGTCAAAAGTTGGAAGTCCTGGTACCACTATATTTTGATTGGTCTGCCTTGGACCATGATCTGTCCTGGTGTTTAGAAACTGAGCTCACTTCTTGTCTTCCCAGATGTCTATGCTGAAACAGTTGTTTGTGTATTGTACTGCAGAGGGAGATTCATACCTCTTGGTTTGATGCAACTAGTTTAGTTTTCTTGTGCACAAATCAGGCTAATTTTTGACTGTAAAGGGAACTTTGACAAAGACTCTGTTTTGTTTTTTGCAGAAATAACTCTTCATTGACTGTGTAGGAAGCTTAGGGAGTCTAAATTTCTAAATATGCTGACTTAGGTGTGGGATATTTGGCAGTGTTCATAGTGTGTCCCCCCCTTCCTCCTGGCATAGAATAATCTATTAGTGGGAGGCTCAGGTGAAGAGAGCCTCCATAATCTATGCAGTGCTGAAATACCCTTAAATTTATCCTCAGGTGTTCTGAACATTCATGTGCTTCTCTTTGTATTCTGTACATGTTCCTTCTCAAGTCCTATACATTAACATTCTCCAATGCTGTATTAAGTCATAGATCTAATATCTCTCACTCCCAGCTTATCATTTCCTTGAGCAGAATTTTACATACAGGGTGTTTATTCAGGACATTTTTTCTCTTTCTAAAAGAACAGAACGGATAAGGGTTTCTAGAAGGACCACGGTCAGTCTCCAGCCAGCCAGAGTTCCCTTGTTTGAGGCTTGCCCAAATAAACCAGCCATCTCCGTGGCATTTTGGCAGTTTAGGTTCCATGCAGAGGATGATGTTCATGGGCAGGGAATCAGTAGGAATCAAGAAATTAAAACTTTCAGCCTAGCAAAAGCTTCACTACACTTCATCTGTCTCATTAACCAGTAAAATAGCTGTGCTACCAATGCTCCAATGGAGCATTGCATTTCTTCGTGCAGCTGAGAAAATACTTTTCCCTGGATCATTTGTTTATCCCTTGTCAGGTTGAATTTGCTTTACCAACTTGCACTTTCCATTGTGAACTTGCCACAGTGCTAATTTCCATCAGCTGTTCTAATGAGCTTGTTTTCCTTAAAAAAACAAACAAACAAGCAAAAAAAAACCAACCAGAGGAAAGCTCACACACTCATAACTTGGGCTGCTGCTGTTTCAAGACCCTGAGACAAAAATTGTGCTGATGGAGCATTTTTTCTCTTTAAAATAAAACCCAAACCCAAGTAACCAACCAGACAGCTGTCTCAGCTGCTTCCCTGTACCTGGCACCTTGCTGCATGCATGTGCACTGTCAGCTTAAAGTACATCAGAAGATCACAGCCAGTGTTTTCTAAAATAGGAATGGTCAGTCTTGAGTTTGCTCCAGCAGGGAAATTAAAAAATGTGTCTGAGCCTGAAGGGTAAATTCAAACTGTCTTTTGTTGAAAGGTCTGTGTCATAACATTGATTTGCTTGGCTTCTAGATTTCCTAGCCCCTAAGAAATTCAGTTGTGAAAAAGATATAAAAGAGGCAAAAAAATATGTGTGTTTTTCTTCTAGTTTTCTGTTTGCTGACATGTAAGCAAAGGGAACCATTTTGATGCCAAATTCATGAAGAGAAAATACCTAAATTTGTGTCATTTAAGTGCTGGAGCGGGTGTTTTTGACACTTTTAAGGTCAGCTTTTGAGGCTAAAAAAAAAAGGAATGCTATAAAAATGATGAAGATGACAAAAAACTTAGTGACTTATAGGAAAAAATTTATTGTGAAATACAGGTCTTAAAGAGTTGCAGACTGTGTTTCATACTTAGATTTCAGTAAGATTTCCAAATAAATTTAAGATTGAAGGAAATTCTGACAGTACAAATACTAGTTGTTGAACTCTTGATTTCTGTCTATCCTGTGGCTGTATATGGCTTTTGATGTATTTTCACCTTTGAATTGGTTTCTCCATTCTTACTACCACACACCACAGAGTATAAACTGGGATGAGCAGAGTTGAGAAGCATTATTAGGAACAAAGGCTCTCTGTTTGCCTGTTATCATGCTAGAAACTGGAAAATTTGAGTAATTTAGGTCTAAAACTAAAAAAATAATTAAAAATCAGCCAAGGACAATATTTTGCCATAGAGAATATAGGAGTTCTTTTAGAGAACACAGAAGTTTTTTTAAAGCTCATGAAATAGTCTTTTTGGTAACATCTTTAAGGCTTTGTTTGCAACATGGAGGCTACAAATTAGGTTACATAAAAATAAAACTCCCTCCTCTTGCCATGATTCCCATATATCACGTGGACTATCTTACCCAGGTTCCCATGGAACTCTTGTCTCAATGTAAATGCTGAATGTTTATGTGATTTTAAAAGAAACAACTGGAGAAAGTTATGGGGCTCTATACCTCTGACTCAGGAAGTCTGAATCCTATGAGTCTGAGAGTACATCCTGGGGATGTACATGGCTTGGGAAGAGCATGAGCCATATCCAAGGTGACCTTGAGGGAAAGCAGTGCATCCAGAAGTGATTATAACAGTGTGGTGTTAGTGCTCTCCAGCTGGCCTCCAATGGTTCATGCTGTATGGGAACCTGTTGCCTCTCTCCCTTAGCTCTGAGATGCCAAACAAATTTAAATTCACTTGTCTTTCCTGTTTTACCTTCAATGCTCAGTCCTTGAGGCTTGCACTCTACAGAAAGTGTTTCCTTCTTCTCTGGGTAGCTCAGAACAGTTCTTGTGCTCACAGAAGCATTTCCATTCTGATGATTTGAGAGCTTTTATCTCTGCTGCAGAGCAGATATTAAGCCATTTCTTATACAGGAGAATGGATTGATGGCCAGGCAAGGAAACTGTGATAGCCCAAGGTATATGTAAACACTGCAGTAATTCCCATCACCACACCATCTCAGTGACAAAGTTTTACACAACCATGTCACCAAGGAAGGAAGCCAGCCAGCATCAGCAGGCTTGTGTGCAGTTTGGAGATCCAGGTTGAGCTTCTTGCCCAGGCAGTGCTCTCATGTGAATGTGAGCCAGTCAGCCTGCCTGTGTTGTAGCTCTTTCATCAGCAGCATGGGGGTAGGAGCAACAGTCCTGCAAGGAAAAAGCCAAAGAGCACCCTAGTACAGTGCTAATGAGTATGTAAGTACCATAATGGGAGTAATGGGCAATGCTACAAGGCTCTTCTGTTTCTACAGTGAAGAGTACCCTGTCTGCTTCCATCTGAGTGTGTCTCTGTGTGCTCAGTACCTGCAGGGATGGAATTCTTTATAGAAATGATAGTCATTTCACTCAGTAAGTTTTGGTCAAAGATTGCCAGTTGAATATAGTGATGATAAATTAATACTGTTTTAGTCAGGTGGACTGTTACACTAGTTAGGAGGTTCCACTGACAAGCCCCAAATTATTTGGCTTAGGGCAGCTTGCAGCAAGCAAAAAAAGGGATTTTTTTGGTGTCTTGAATAAATGTGAACTCAGGCTCTGGTTTCAGAAGATGCCTCACTCCTTTTCATTGTGGAGACTTTTTATTCCTCAAAGATAGCTTTATGTTTGGCATCTTTCCTGAACATACTATGCTGCCACACTAAAAATGTGTCCACAGGCTCTATTTTTAAATAGAGCTTTTAAGGCAGCTGCTGCTCTCACTGGTGTTTGCAGTGGAACACAGATGCCCAAACCCTGCTGCAGCTGATGAAATAATACAGGCACAGCCCTGCCCTGCCCTTCAGTTGTCATCTCAGCAGCCACAGTAACTTTCCTGCATCAGCCCACAGGGATTTTGTGTAGTAGGAGGGTGTAAATCTTTGATCTGTGCTGCTTTTTCCTTAGAACCTCTGAATCCTATGCCTTATTAAATGCTCCTTATCTTGGAATGTTAAGGCTGTATTCTGTGTTGTGGTTTCAAAGTCAGAGATTCACAGAAATTAGGACTGGAAGGAACGGCAAGAGTTCCTCTAATCTTTGCACTGATGCAGTGCAGGGCCAGCTAAATCTATTATCCTTCACAGCAGAATAAGAATAGGGGAGCTTTATTGGAAAGTATAGACATAGATCTTGAGATCTGTAATTGCAAACTTTATCATGCTCCTGTATTCTTAAAGCACTGCAGCCACTATTGTGATGTTATTTGTGGCAGATGAAGACCCCTTAGGTCTGGACATGGCCACAGCAATCTGTTCTGTTGCTTATCCAGAACAACCAGTGGAACTTAGCTCCTGGGGATATCGTACCTGCTGCTGCAAGATTGACCTTTGCCAGTAGATACATGGAGCTTATTTCGTGCTACCAAGGAAGGAAGGTGATGCATTTTGGGTACCACTCACATTTACAGACACTGATTAATACTTATAGCAGTAGCTGTAAAAAGACATTGAATGCAAGGAAATAAAACATCACTGTAAATCGTTGAGGCTTTGCTGGTTTGAGTTAATCCTGTTCTCTTTGGTCAAGTGGGAATTTGGGTTTGTGTGTGTGATTGTTGTGTGCAGCAGGATCACAGACTTCACAAATAAGGTATTTTTTCCCCAAGTGTGGGTGCAGGGTTTTAATTTTAATAGGTCACCTTTTGTTTCAAACAAGTTTGTTTCCAGAAGAACTGTTCCAGAAGTGGTCTTATCTTTGATGAAATGTTTTTGTCAATGTTTTGCTTGTAGAGATGGCTCTGATGATGTAGGTCATAGCCATCCCCTCTATTTTGCTGTTCCACAGATTAATATAGTGTGCTGCATACAGAATGTGCAGAGGTTGTATATATCACCCTAACAGACAGTGTTTGCAGAAGTTATAATTCACAAAGGCTGTCACAGCAATGAATTAAGTGCTCTTGGCATTTGGGAAAGAAAGCCCATTTGAAATCCAGCTGCTTGCCAGCTGTGGATATTCATAGTAATTATTACATTGGTTGCTTTTTTCACTCCATCTTTTCATTTTAAAAGTGTAATGAATGATTTTATTGCCATCTTAAAAGTCTATTTATAATCCATTCATCTTCTGATGAGCATGTGTATCCGATTCTCAACCTCTCTTTAATACTCTACAAAGTAGTGTTGCTTAGTTTAAAGTTTTCTTGGCACAAATGTGGGACAATCACATTTCTTAACAGCTTGAGTGACCTTAACTTTCTCTCCTGTACTACTAGAGTGTGAGTTTTAATCAGTATTTAATATATAACTAGGATTTTTTTTTTCCCCTTTACATTTCAGTCATCCCTACCTTCCATTTCTCTTGGCTAGCAATATCTGAGGAATGACTGGGGATGCTTGGAGGCATGGCAATATGGGCAGAATTTTGTTAATTCATTCTTTAAGGTACTCACTGCAGTTTTTGATGCCTCTGTGCACAAAATAAGGCATCTGATGACCACATGGTTGTAACACTGTTGTTTTAAACCTATTTGCTCTGGCAGCTGCAATTGCAGTGACCACTTGACTGCAGCACCGTATTTTTCAGCTTGTATTCTCATCTGTCCTGCTGTGCCGCCTTTGCTAACAGTGACTTAGCCCAGAGCTGATGATGGAAGCAGTCTCAATCATTCTCATGCTTCTGGCAGACCTGGAGCCTAGTTGAAAGAGCAGCAGAGATTAAATATCTTAGCTGAACAAGGAGTGGCATTTAGATTCTTGGCACATGGTTGTGGCACTGGGCATTAAAATTTCAGGTATTTTTGGTCTTATGCTCATGTATTGGCTGTGATCACCCTTCTTAGCTGCCGTGTCTCAGCTTAATGCTCAGAAACTGGGAGATCTGAGCATGTGACCTTGTTGTTCTAAGATGATCAGATTCTTGATGGGCTATATCTGTATTTGTCATCCCATCCTCTTTTGAGCTGGCTCTGCTGTCCTCTAATATTTATAAAAATTATTATTTTGTCAAGCCCCTCTGGATAAAAAAAAGTGAAGATTCATTCCAAAACAAAAAGCCAGAGATGCCTCTGTCCTGTGGCCTGAAAACCTCAATGCAAAGCCCATGGTCTGTTACTGGGTGCTGTATTTCCTGACCTACTGGGCAGCACTATGTGGCCAGGGTGAGAAAAGTGGTGGAGGAAGAGCTGGATTTTTTTCTGTGAATCCCTCTTTGGAGGTGCATGCCTGCTGCTGCTGCCTGTATCAGCCTGCCAACCTGGGTGTCTGAAAGGAGGGCTAGAGCAGTCCTCCTCCAGGCACAGATAAACTGCAATACTTGGAAGTTGGCCCTTGCTCCAGTAAAAACAAACTGAAGGCTGTGGGACCCGGCCAGTGGAAGATCATGCCTGAGGAACACCGGCTCTGATTTTTAAAAGCTCCTTTTTCATAATTCCCTACCGAAGTAATAAGAGAATTGCATGCATACACAAGCACGAATTGAAGGGGACAAGAGAAAAATGAAGCTAAATGATTTATGACAGGGAGGATTTGAAGTACAGCAAAGGGATCTTAACCAGGAAGCCAGAAACATATCTGTGCCTTGTGTGAGGATACACTTTTCTGAGGACAGTGGGTAAGACTGAAAGCTGACCTGAAAACTTGAGCCTTTCTATGCACCAGAAGATCTAGAAAAATATGGCATATATCCATTTTTGCCCACTTGGCTCCCCAATTTCTTTATATCTCGATATGGACCTGTGCAGTCTTTTCTAATATGATCTGGTATGTTGGGGGATTTTTTTTCCCCTTCCTTGGCCTGCCTCAATTCTTTTTAATAACAAAATGTGAAGCACCAAGGTCATCTTCTGAGCCACCAAAACTCAAAGAAAGTTGCTCTTACTTGCTGCTTAACAATTTCAGTGTCTGGAAATTACCCTACCACCAAGGAAAAGTACTGCCCCTGGAATATCAAGTCTTAAGCAATGAGGAATGTCTGTGCCTGTTTCTCTCTAGTTTTGATGATTTCATTTCTCTGAGGAACATAAGCAGTGTGTCAGCACTGACCCCCAAATCACCTCCCTTTCCTTTTCCTGGGAGGGCTTGAGCTGTCTAAGCAGAGTGAAAGGGACAAGACATGCAGGTGGGAAGATCCCAGCTCTTTGCATAACTAGCTCCCACTGCATCAATCCTGTCTTTAGCTTCTCTCTTCCCCTGCTTGCTGGACGTCACATTTACTTTTGTGATATATTTGGTAGAGAAAGTTTCAAGCTTTCCAAAACATTATTGTTAACTGTACTCAATAGATTTACTTTTATTTATTGGTAGCTAGGAAGTGGAGAAATAGCCTGCTAAAGGTAGTTCTAGGGATAAGAAGCTGAGAAAATAAAAGAGAATTAATTGTGTAAGGCTTAGCAAAGAGGTAATGGATTGAAAATAGAGTTGCAAATGCTGGTGTGAGTGAATACTACTAATACAAATAACAGCTACTTGAGTTCCTACATGGCTGGAGTCATTAGCTTCATGGAGAGTTACTTGCAGAGTTCCTCATCCCTCTTTCTGCAGTTCTTTTTTCAGTCCTTCTATGTCCTTGATGAGATTAGACCCCACCTTGCACAGGCTTATGCCACTTCATGGTGGTGCCTGTTTTTCAGCTGGTTAAAATGCAGAAACAAACATTGGTTTAATATATCATTTGATAATTTTCTTTACTCTCCTTGTACTGTCTTTCAAAACCACACAGGTAACCCCTTCTCCAAAACTAGTTCCCAGTATGAGTGGTATTTGTTGTCTTGAACTGAGATTGTTTAACCTCATTTAAAATCCTGTTAGAAAAACTTGAAGTGATTTTTTACTTATTCTGCATTTTCTAAAGGGTTTTCAAATGTCTAAGTTTTTCAAAGCTGTTACTTGATTTTATGGATTTCCAATAAAGAGACACTTACAGGCTTGATTTTTTGCAGAAAATTCTGTGTCTTGGGGTCTAGGCTAAAAATTCCTTCTCCCCCAGACAGACAGCTAAATACTTTCATGAAGCTTTAATTTATCTGTGATATTTTTGCCCAAAGCTTCTGTCCAGTACTTAGAAATCTGATCATAGGATCTAAAAATAATATTGTTTGGAAGTACTTTTGCACCTTGGAAAGTTTTGCTAGTAATTGTTGTAAAATGACCGTACCAGTTAGGAATATGGTTTTACTTTCTGATATGTAAAACACACCATGAAATTAATAACTAGACACAGTAGAGCAGTTCTTTTCATTACTTAAATGGGCTTAATTGGAGTTACAGCAAATTTAGATGGCATACTAGCAGCACTATATAAATTAGGTATGCGTTCCCATGAATAATACAGCCATTATCCAACTCGCCTTCTTCCTAATTTCATTCTCCTCCTTAAAAGAAGCTAACATTTTTGTCACCTACTTAATACAAATGATATTTTACTCTTAGGAAAGAAATAATAGAAGAAATGGTGCCAAACTGTAAGGCAACAGTTAGAAAGTCACTAGGAGCAGCAAAAGATTTTTGACTTTTGTGATAAAATATGCCTTGAATTTGACCGTGATTTTGGCATGACAAGAAACTGTAATGTGCTATGACCTGCTACATTTAGCAGACAATGGCAAGATTAAGAGTCAGCAATAAAACCTTTTTGTTGATCTTTCTACTCACTTCTTCTCTGAGAGACACCTGAACATAACCCCTCCTATGCATCCATTGGAGAAATGCTTTCCGAAGCAGTGACACAGCTCCTGGACCTACATTTACCAAATTATTCCTCTCTGTCCATCAATGGTGAATAGGTGGTGGGCTGATCTCTGTTAGTAACTTTGAGAGAAAGGAGATATGCCCTTAAGGTCAGCTAAAATTTTCACAGCTGGATGCCGTTGAGGTGGTTTCATCAGTGTTGCTCAATCAGCAGCAGCAGATGCGAAGCCCAGGCTGCCAGTTTAGCTGATGGGGTGACTTTCACATGGAATGACCACTGAACAAAACACACTTCTAGCAGCTGCTTGCTTAGACAGTGTTTTTAATAGATCATCCAGTATCCCTGAGCAGAGTGGTACTCATTTTCCATGGAAGAAAAAGCCCTTATTTTTCAGGCTTTATAAAGCCCATGAAGATTTTCCATTTCCTCTTATCCTTCATTGAAAAAATTGAAACAATTCTTATGAAATAGGAAATTTTCCCTTAAAAACTTTAATTTCTTCAGAAATGCTTTTTGAATAAGAGGTGTCTGGAACAACCGGGCAATTTACCTTTTAATTTGTGCTTAATCTTTTATCCGGCTTCTCAAGAAGGAGGGGAAGATTTTTAGGACTCAAAAGAGAATTAGGTTTGCAAAGCTTCTCATCTTTCACTATTACTTGAATGTTTCTGTCTTTGAACCTTTTAAATATCCTCTCATAACAAAGGTGCTGAGTAAGCGTGTTCTTTCAGCTTGATTGAGAGCCAGATTTAAGGGTCAGAGTTATTTTTTAATGGCTGTTTTAGCATTTTTGGTACTTTCTACTCTCATAGTTATTCAGAAGTGTGCATGAAATGGAAATAGCTTTGAATATTTATCTTGCTTCCCTTTCTATTACTTGCCATGCTTTTATAGGCTTAATTTTTCCTTCAGTATTTATGATACATTCTGCCTAACTTCAATTCTGAGTAGCAGTTGTAACTGAGACTTAATGAAGTTTTTTGATGGTGTATATAGATGCATTCAAATAAAGCATTTTATTGTAACATATTCCAAAACTAGCCAATGGTATTAATTGCAGGGTTAGAGATCCAAACAGCAAGGTGAATTTTTAGGTTGTATAGCCTTACAGTAAGAGCTGAGCAAATCACTGATGGAATAGAAACTAATAAAGTACCTGAATTCTCGCCCCATGTCTGATTTGGCAACAATTTTACATTTTCTTTTATATATTCAGTTGAACTTATTTATAGATATTCTTTCTGGTATAAACTTGAAATTGTTCACAAATATTTTTTAATGGATATTTCTAAGCATTTCCCTGTGAGTTTTTCTAAGCAGTTGATTGCAAGTAATTGGTAATCAAAATGCAAGCTGTGCAGATTCGTTTTTATTAGGCATATCACTTACAGCAAGGTATTGTTTCTCTCCCCAGATGGAGGTTCCAGTTTAGGAAAATATTAAAACAGAGAACTCAAAGGGACTTCATAAAATGCTTACAGGTATGTTCCTCAGCACTTTACTGAGTCCAGAGTATAATGAGAGTAGTTTTTTGAAGCAAGTTTCTGCTATGCATAGTTAGTGTTTATGAGTTTAAAATACACTTTCTGTCTGTGTTTCTCTGATGTTAAATTAAAACTTGCTGCTTCCATAATATCCTTGCCAGGAAATTCACTTGCCAGAAGTATCTATAGAGAGGGAGTAGAAAATGAATGTGAGTGCAACCACAGCAAATACTGGTGAGTGAATGGTCAGGGGAGCAGGAGGTGCAATTCCAGTCTAATTATGGTTTAAACAATGGATGTCATCCATGAAACAAAAGGATTTAAAACAGAAGCCATTTTCTGTACATTATCCCGCCACCCAAATAAGGATTGGTTCAGATATCTCTTGGGGCTTTTTCCTCATCTCTGTAGTCATACAAGGCAAACAGATGTTTGTAGTTTCAGGTTCCTGTCCTTCCCATCAGAACAAGAAATTTTAAAAAGCAATAGGATTGAATCAATTGTACACCCACATATTGACAGATATGACCATCTTCCTTCCATGCTGCCTGGTTTTGTCATGTAATTTAAGGAATGTAATCCAGAGCACTGAGAATGACATTTATCATGTAACAGTTTGAAAGACAGTTTGTCATATAAAGGGGCTCAGACCTCATTAAAATCTCATTCCCAGCGAGCATCTGGTGATGGAGGACTTGATACAGGTAAGGAAAGTTCATTGTAGGGTCAGAGCCTGAGGATGGGGATGAAATTTCTTTTGACATCTGCCAGGGGATAGATCTTCTGTGTAGAGTGTTGTGACAGGACAAGGGCATGAGGTAGACCTTTTCTTCTGGGCAGCAGAGGATAGCATCTGCCCTGTAGGATCTTCTGCTTTTAGATTTCTAGCCAGTGGAATGGCAGTTCAGGCTACTGTTTCCAACTGACCATGATAGTGACTTGCTTTGCTGCCTTAAAGGAACTTAATTTAGAATACTTCTAAAATTACTGTAATTTCAAGAATTGCTCATGTCCATGTGGGTTCAGTAAGCTTTAATATAATTGATAGGTGTATTAACTATATTAGTAATTTAGTCTTACTTTGGACTGTGTTCTCAGTTATGACCCGTCTGATTTTTTTTTTCTACAGAATGTTTGGTTATTTTAAGTATAGTGTGTGAAACATACATATTTTCCTAACAACTGGAGATGTATTTGCAGGAGTGTGAAATTTCACTTGCAGAGTTTGAAATTGTAATCAACAAACTGTTCTTTAATTTAGACAAAGCAAGCATATCAAACACAAATATTAACCATTCTATCTTTCAGTGAATGCTTTAATGTAATAACAAAAGATTTGGAAGTAAATCACCACAGCTATAAAACTCATATATGCATTTCCCATGCTGATCATAACACAACTTGTTTACTAAGGAAGAGGGAAGTCTTGCTTACCTGGCAGAAAGCAGGGGGAAAATAGTTTCTCTTTGTCATTTACCATGTATGTCTGTGTGGGCTTTATAAAAACAAACAATCAAGCATATCAAAACACCAGGTTTACTTTCCAGTCAGCGTTACCTGGTAGAGGTATGAGGGTGGATTTTGATTCATCGTATAAAAAACTGCAGACATACCTTCTTCAGTGCAAAGCACTGGGGTTTGGAACACAAATAGTTGTTACTGGCAAAAAACACCTAGATGGATGTGAATCAGTGCAGGGAATTTAAAACTCTGCAAAAGCATGAAGGAGGAAAAGCCAGTGAGAATGCCAGTGGTTTTTTTGATAGGACTGGGAGGCAGTGGTCTGGGCTTTTGGTTCTGCTATTGATCTGCTGCACACAGACACATCATTCTCATTTTGTTAAATCAGCCACAGCATCTCAGGGTCACAATGAGGCAGTAAGCTCAGATGGTCCTGTGGAGGCCTTCTGAATTGGAAATTGAGGAAAGTAACCTTTGCTGCAGTGTGGGATAGGTGAAAGTTAGTCTGTGCTGTCACACTCTGTTTTCTGCTTCTTTCTCCCGTGAAATAGAACCCAAATTTTGAATAGGAGTAAAAAGACCATTGACTCTTCCTGGATGTTCTGGGTTTATTAATAAAGTGGTTCTGAATAACAATTTTCTCTTCAGTCCTGAGGATAGGTATGTTTTCCTGTATTCCTGTGTCCTGACAGTGGTCAGACCTGCCTGTGTGTCATAGTAGGGTAACCAGATCTTTATTCCAAAGTCAGTGAATTCTGTATGGCTCAGGGGTGGTGCATGGGGGCTGCCAGCCCTACTGCAGACCTATCTCCCCAACATGCTGCTCTGTTCTTTCCATCTACATCTATGTAGACCACAGAGTGAGGCTATGCACTTAAAAGTGTGATGTGTTTAAAGAGTAGTCATCTGTATTAAGAAAATAAACTTTTGGGTGAAGAGGGGACCGGGGTGTGGAGGAGAGTTGGAGAGAGGAAGTGTCTGAAGTTACCTGGGAAGATTAAGTTAAAAGCTTAGTTGTATTTCATACTTACTGGGGCAAGACTTGCCCTGGAAATTGTAGGGATTTAAGGAGCACAGTGTCTCTTGGATCCCTTTAAGCATGGTTTTAAGGGTTATTGTACACAAGTCAAGCAGTCTATAGTTTTTGGTTGCTAATGGTTGGTGTTTTAGGGATTATTAATCCTTCCTGTGGACTTCATACATAGAAGGCTGTGGCAGAAGGGCACGGATCCCCCAAAATGGTGTCTTGGGGATCTCAGTAGGTGTCATGTCACAGTAGTCCAGAGCTCAGTATGGACTAATTTCTCCCGGGAGCATTACAGACTGAATTTGTTGGCCTGTGTTGATTGTTTCTGAGCTGCTTCTTTTCTTATCACAGTACAAAGCCGACCCAGGAGTTCATGGCATGATGACATGTACTAAACCTTCCAACAACATAACACACTCAGCAACTCTAGAAAGTGGTTGTTCAGCAGTAGTAAATGAAAATGGCCAGCCAGTGGCTCAGTTCCACACACACAAATTGTCATTGCATTAATTGCCATTATCTCTGAAAACCTGTCAACTTTCCCACCAAATGGCTCTTGCAGAGGGCTTGGAGGGCCATCAAATTCAGGCTGTTTTAGACAGTTTTCTGACTCACCTCTCTTCGTTCAACAGCAGAAGGCCTTTCAGGGCAATTGCAAGCCATGAAAGGGCAAAGGTGGTTATTCTGAGGCAGAAACGAGGTAATGAGTGACTCAGCCTTGAGGAGGAGACAGATAACAGTTTCCATAGTGTGGGCCACAAATACAGATGTAAAGCAGTGGGAAATCAGTGGGAGACCTTTTGCCCCTTCACACCAAGCCCTGCTGTCTCCAGCTTCTTCCTTAGTCACAAAGGAGCTGGCCCATAGCTAAAGGTCTGTAGAGGCCACCCATCCACACCACTCAGCCCTTTCACTCTTTTACAGTCAAACTGGTATTTAGGTGAAGTTGACTTTAGCCTGTGAAACATGCACAAATAACCTCAATTAGTGTATTAACCTGGCTGACCAGGTGGTAAAAGGCTCCATGCAATTCTGAATGCCTTCAGAAGAGCCTGACTCAACTATGACCCACTAGCTGGGAAGAGAAATGACAAAACCAAATAAGAGGAAGCCTTTCTCTAGACCAGGTTATAATTATGCTGCATGCACCTTGATGCCTCAGGATGTTATGCAGTTGGCATTAGAGAAATCTGTGTCAATATGTGACCAGTAAACAGTGTAGTTCCCACGTAACCTCCTAACAAGAAGATTTTTAAACTGTACATGGCCATTATTAGGAGAAAACCCTCTTAAACAAAATAAGTGCCCATATCTACATTCTTAATCATCCACACTGGCTGTTGTCAGAGGTGGGATTCTGAATAGCATGTTTGGTCTAAATCTGTGTAGTTGCTTCCATGTTTTTGATCTATCTATGAATTAAGACAGGGGTTCTACAGCTTGGTGCTTTGTAGCTTAAGCCCCTCAGGACAGAACTCTCTAATACACCTAACTTCTCAGCCAGTAAACTGGCTGCAGGCTGATTGGTGAGGGGTGAGTCAACTCATTTAAAATAAATCACCCTAGAACTGTCTTCTCTGATTCCAAAGTGCATATCCTCTTGCCATTGTAGCAGGATCTTCATGTGAAAATGAAAACAGAATTTCATCTGAAGCTTCAGTTCTCCCAGAGTACTTTAAAGCAGACACAATTTTATATTCACAACACAAAAACCTGATCCATTCTGTATGTCACTTGAGCATGTCATTTATTTTCAATCTCCCTCTGAGTAGAGAAAGGTACTATGATAATAAATGAAAACATAAATTCCCTTGAATTGCTGTTCTTTTGCTTTTTATATTGCTGCTGAGATTTTTGCTGGCCTTGGTTTCTCTTCCTCACTGCTTCTGAGTCTATTAAGTGACATTTCTTAATGGTTCCAGTTGGTGTTTAGAAGAGGAGAAAATCCTCTCTCAAATCCAAGGGGTTGATGAGACTCTGAATCAGAATTTTTTCAAGATCAGATCCAATATGATATATCTGGCCAGAGCCAGTAAAGAGAAAAGAGGCTTCTCTGCACAGCTAGTTACTTGGCATTCTTACCCACAGCTGCCAGGCATAAAGATCTGCTTACTGTAATTTGGAACAGGGACTTGAATGTTTTTTTTAAACTTTATTGCACTGTGTCTTGCTGGGTTTCTTCTTCTTGGACACAATGGATATTTAAACACTGATGGGGACAAAGTGACTGATTCAATGGCTTGTGGACAATCAGCAGGACTGCTTTCAGCTGCATTTTTAGTGTTGTGTGTTTTTCTTTTTTGGCTTTTGTATCCCGGGAAGTTGCTTTGGCTATTCTGGAAAAGCACGTTTAGCTTGCATGTCGCTTCAGAATTTTTCCACAAAAGTTCTTCATATCCTCTTGTTTGTGCAACAGAACCAAATGTCAGAGCTTGAGTGTCTGTGATGAAATAGATTTTTTGTTTTCCAGACAGACCTGCCTGTGACATATAAATGCTGGCAGCATGAAGCAACTGTTGTGACACAGCTTGTCAGGAAAGTAAATCTGGGACTTGGGCTTTCACCACTTTGGGCTCCTGGTGACAGGTGTCCAAGCGGCTGCTGCCTGACTGGTCTGCTTGTATCCATAAAACCTCTCACCACTAACTTACAGCAAAGAAGCTGGACACCCTGTGAGTACTGTAACAAGACTATCACAGAGTGAAGGCTTTTCAGATATGATCAGATGCTGCTACATCTCTTCTTGATTTTCTCTGCTGTTCCAGTGAGCAGGGCTTTATTCTGGACGAGGCAAGTGGCGTGTTGCTTTCACAGCCTTTTGGGCTACTATGAGCAGCGAGAGCCAGCCTCAAGTATTCAGTTATTTCAGTGGACATTGTGCAGTTGAGAATTTCCTTTTAAATATCCTTTAATGCTTGTACTAGTGCTCGTAAGAAGGAAATAATGATTTTAGTAAGTGGGTGTTTGGGTTGTTTTGGTTTTCTTTGGGGGGGAAGGGGTGGGGCATTGGGGGTTTGGTTTTTTTTTTTGTTTTTTCGTTGTTGTTGTTTTTGGGGGGGGGGCTTGTGTGTTTTTGTTTTGTTCTGTTTTGGGTTTTTGTTCTGTTTTCTTGGTTTTCTTGTCTTCTGTGTTAAGATCCCTCAAGTAAATTTGTACATAAATTACTGTCCTCCTGCTATTTGAGCTGCATGGAGGGAATCAAATGGCCGTGGGTCATCCTTACCCTGCAAAGCTGAGCCAATGATGTTGCAAGGAGAGTGACCCCTTTGCCAGTCTCAGAAGACATGTTAGAAGTCTTTAGACCAAAAAGTCATATTCCAAATTAAGGGACAGACGTGCATGTTCTTCATTTCTTAGCTGAAATTTCTGAAATATTTTTACTGGTGAAAGATACTTTTCATATAAGTGGGTAGCCCCTTGAGGGATAGCTCACTGTTGTAAATTCTGCTTATAAATTTTAATTAATCTTTATTTCAATAGATACTGATTTCTGCTAGGTCAACATATACTTAGTGAACAGTGAGAGGCCTCTATGCAGTCTGCTGCTTTATGCAGTACTTTTGATTAAGCACGTAATTTCAATTACTTTCGATCTGGCTTTATCAAAAAGCTCTTTTAAGTGTTTATCTTTTTTTTCAGCTTACCGTTGCCAGCAAAAGTAGCATTGGCATTTTTATATCACTTGTAGCTACAGAAAAGCACAACTATTACAAAAAACAGGAAAAGAGCAATATGTACACCAAGGGTCAGATTTAAGACAGGAAAGTACCTACATGTCCCATAGCCATGTAAATCCTTCTCAGTGTCTGAATCAAACTCTCTAAGTATTTTAAAAAGCCCTGGGCTACTTAAGGCCAGATTTTCAGCAGTATTTATAAGAGAATGTTGAGGGACTGTGAACTTTGGTCGTTTCAGCATTAGAAGCTTCAAGATAGAGATATCTAGCTAGTGCGATTTTCAGAGGATTTTCATAATGTGTGGAACTTAGGCATTTTTCAGAATTCTGCTGCTGTCTGTATCTGCATCTTTAAGCCCTTAAATACTTCCACAAATCTAAACCTAACATCTTTGGGCTGCATCTGAATGTTAGACTTCGGCATTAAAATTTTCCTGGTGAAACTAAATAAATGTCCTACTTCTCAGAAGTCAGCACTTCTGGAGGTCGGGCTATGATTAGGACTGTGCTTAACTCTCTGAGGTTTGTTACTTGAGGCTTGTTACTTAGTTCGACTGCAATTAAACTTGTTTGCTTTGAGGTGCTGGTATTTACAGCATTTCATTGCAGCTAAGCAAGTTAACCAATGACTGCTACAACTCTATGGCTTCTGGGGTTTTTTTCCCCTTTTTGTCTTTTCTCATCTTTGGTGTTCTGAAACAATTCTGTCAGAACAAAGAACTGTGCAAGGGCATGCGGCTGTGGGGAGAGAGGACAAAGATGTGGAGGGGATTTTGGTTGTCAGTAATTTGGAGTTTGTGCTGCCTGGCTTCACTCTTGGCTTCGGTTTGCATAGTTACAGCATCAGATTTAGCCCTGCACTGGAACCCCAGTGGCTGAGGGCAATGAGGTGCAGCAGGCCTGAATCCCACTTTCATTAGGGAGAGGGGAAGGAGTGTGCCCATGTGTTCAGAACTCTTTAGCCTCTGCCGATTTCCCACTTTGAAAGTGTTAGCTGAGGTGACTACAAGACTGGGAGGCATTTATGTATTATGGTGGTAAAGGGTCATGAGATTCTGGGGGGTGTTAAACTTCTGGAGAAAAAAAATATGTGACTTTTCTTCTTCCTGATAATGCAAGTGATGATAAGCCCCAGGGGATCATACCATTCTCTGATAGCAGCATTCAAGTCCCTTCCTCTGCTCTGAGGACATTTCATTTCAGGGATATAAGGACAGTAATAAAAGCTTTCTCCACACCTTCTTCCCAGAGCAATTCCCAGTTCTTAGCTGCCTGTCCAAAGCTACGTCAGTAATATTCCTGTATTCAGTCGAATAAAAATTTTGTCAAGAAAGCATAAAGTTTCTGTCAGATCTTTTCCATTAAAAATCACTTTTATAGCAGCAGGCTATAACAAGCACACAGCTATGGAGTGAAAGTGTGAAATGATGAGAAATTTGGACAGTGTTATCGTCCAATGGGGAGTCAGTGGCAGGCCACTTAGAATGCCTCCAGTGTATGGAGCGTGACAGCCAGAATATTTTTCACAACAGATTGTAATGTAAGAAATTTACTGCAGATCTCAGAGGGGAATAACCCACACCACTGATTCTAGTCCTTCCCCCCAGATGTATTACTCAGATAATATAAAGTCATAATTCCTTGTAAATTATTTATGATCCTGTCTCACCTTAGATTAAAAAATATTTCTGCTGGATACTTGCAGGATTAATATCTGTAGCCCCTGTGTTTGATTTGCTGAAGGGAACAGTTATCAGTACCTGTAGTCAATGGGAGGTGTGTAGCATTTGCTTTGTCTGGTAGCTACTCAGCTAGCTGTGATGTGATCAGAAACAGGACACGAAACCGTGACCAGAACAAGCAGATCCAAGCACAGAAAGCCACTCTAGGCTAGACAGAAGACAGTTATTCAGTGAAAAGATTTGCATCGTGATCATTGACTGAAATGAATCTGATTCATAGGATACCTCTGTTTAATTTTTCATATGATGGATCATAACACCAAGAGCATCGTGACATGCCATTCATTGGATTAATTCCTCATTTTTTATTGAGAAGTCAGGAATGTTGATAATTTGTAGTGTATTTGTAGCAGACAGCAGCATCTGCAAGACAGACAATATAAGTCAACGACCAGTTCCGTGTGTGCTAATGCATTCAGGAAACAGCACACTACTCAGAAAGTGACTTAAGAATATAAGTATTCTGAGATAGTGGCTTCCACTGTGAATGCAAAGGTTTACCACAAATAATGGGAGAATTAGTTTAAGAATAAGGAGTACATTCTGATCTGCACCAGACTTTAAGCTGTTGTAGACTTAAAGAAAGTGCTGGAAAAAGAGAAGATTTTTAGAGTCTTAAAAATGAAAAGTTCATGAGCAGTGCAGAATTAATCATGGAAGACTTACTTGACCTTGCACTTCAAGGTTAAACAAATAGCTTGGGATAAAAAGGAGGGGTTTTTTACAGAAT
Organism: Irena cyanogastra; assembly: GCA_013397155.1. NCBI lineage: Eukaryota > Metazoa > Chordata > Aves > Passeriformes > Irenidae > Irena > Irena cyanogastra. The sequence goes on along the minus strand of VWZV01009167.1, from coordinate 536,246 downwards.
ATAAATTTAGCCAAACTCATCTACAGCAGTATTTTTTCACCTTCCTCTGAGTATCTTGTGACTAGTCATTATTAGACACAAGATGTTGAACTTGAGGGCACACTGGTCTTATCTAATGTATTGTTTCTTCTGTAAACTACTTTCAAACAGCTTTGTACCTTATTTATTAATCACAGGTTATAAGAAGGAGACCAGAATGACCAGGGCAGTCAAATGCCTCCTTCATCAACATGCTTCAGAGAGGCTTCTTGGGTGTCCTGACTTGGCAGCTTGAGTTGGTGCAAGGCAATGAGCACCTTTATGGCAGCAGTGGTGCAGGGCTGAGTGGTGGTTGCAAGGCTTCTTGATACTTCTTCTGAGAAGAGAAGCAGCATCATGAAAATCATGTCAGAGATGCACAGGTAAGGAGTAAAATTAATAAATCAAAGCTTTCACTGCTAGCAAGGTTTTACTTTTATTTCTGTGGTAACTTATAAACTATCATAGCCTGCGTGTGGTTTAAAATCCTTTGCTGTGGTACCAAAGAAGAAAGTAATCATTGCATCGCATGATGGATGAGCCCTTGTTGCCCCCGGCATGTGCAACCCTGGGACTGGATCAGCCAAGAGTGTGGCAATAAATAAAAGGGATGGGAACGCCTGGAGTGCCCGAAAATCAAAGTTTAATAAAGGAAAATAAAAGGTGCGCTAACAATCGATGCTCAACAAAAACATAAGCTGTACACTATATAGAGCTGCTCTAAAAGATCCCGCAATGAAGCAAACACAACCTTAGAGACATTAACTAAGGGCAGGGAATCAACGAACAAAGAGGAACAGAAACAATACTTTATATGGAACCAATCAGAGGGCAGGGTTCAGTACATAACCTTATAAAGAATAACTTAATTTACATAACTATTCCCATCATTCTTTTCTTCTCACTCACCTCTCGCCATAACCTGACTGGATGTTATCTGTCTTGGCATCTCAGTGTCTAGGGTCCAATACTGTCCAATACACACTTGTAGTGTGGCTGTTTCACAGCACACACAGCTTCCTCTCCAGGATGGACCACCACAAATAATCTTTCACTTTCATGGGAAAGAATGGACAGTCTATCCCATGCATTGGAAGAAGCCTGTATCCCTAAAATTATCTTGATCCTTTAGGGAAGAAGAGAGGAGAGACTGGATAGGGGGTTACAGAACTCCCAGCATAGAGGGGTGTATTAGAAGAGCTCCTCCTAGATATTATCCAAAGCATAATTTAGCCATGGATGTATGTCTGGCAGGCCAGGTATAAAGACAGGACAAGAAATCACTTGTTAAGGCAGAGAGAACTTGTTCTGAGATAAACATAGTAGAAGTTTGAGTATGGTCATTCTTTTATCACTGATGTTCTTTGCAATTGTCTAGATGAGTTTAGTGGAACAAGGCATTTCTCTTGGCTTTGCTAGAATTATAAGAGTCCATCCACAAGGATTCAGCACTCCAAAACACTTTCTGGAATCAGGTCAGGGAATGAGAGGAGGCATAGAAGGGTCTAAAACATGGTGCTTGCTTAAAGTTGCTTGCAAGAACGTTAGACCAGAACTAATGTTGAAGTCATGTTGTAGGACATAAACATCCATCCATCTGTGCTTTTCCTCAATCAGGTCAGTGAACTTTGTGCTAAAAGTGGGCTTCAAACTAGGAAGAAATTTTTTATGCCCTCTTCTAAAGGAAGGTTTGAACACAAAAGTTAGCATTTACTGCAGTATGTGTTGTTAGATTTTGCATCCTGATCTGTTGATAATTTCATCACTTGAACTTCTTGATGTATAGATCTGATTTTAGTCATGACCTTAATGCGATTGTCAGATTGTTCTGTCTTTAATTACCTCAGTAAAATTGTAGTGTATTAGCTCAGTGAAGTGCTAATTTAAGTGCCTCTTTGCTTGCTCAACCTCTTCTAGAAAACTAATTTTAAAAAGTCAACATAACAGGTTTCATCTGTCAAATTTTGCAGCATGGACATTGCATTCAGTGGATACAAATAACCTTCAGCAAAGAAGATTGGAAGTCAGTGGTTTCTGAGACAAACTTACTACCCAAGCCTTTTGGGATAACCTACTAAGAGAAAAAATCTATCTGTACCAGAAACTCTGTAATGGAACAAGGGGAATAAGCCATTCATTAGAAAAATTTAGCAAACAGAACATTTTTAGAACTGCCCATGTGGGGTAACTTGTATGGATTTAGGGCCAGTGTCCTACAGCCAGTGAAGGAAGGGAATAGAAACATTTCAGTGAATAATTTAAAAGGAGAATTGAATAATAAATAAATAATAATTGAATAAAAGGTGAGGTGAATAATTTATTGGTGAATAAACCAAACCCTAGTTCATTGTGCTTGTACAAGCTAAGTAAAGGGGGTATCCCTCCTATATGCTGCTTCCATTGCGGGCAGAGTGTCAGGGGAGAGTTTATGGGAGACATTGTCTGGACTCCTGGGGAAGTTTTTTTTCTCATCCCATAAGATTTACCTTTTCTTTCTGATTCTCCTCTCCACCAGTGTGTATGAGGGGAGAGTGAGAAAACAGCTGCATGGTACTCTGTTGCCAGCTGGTGTTAAACCACTACAAGCCCCAGATTGCTTCTGCTGAAGCTGCTTGGCTAAAGCTGCACTGTTGCTGCCTCAGCAGGGTTGATGGGCCAGCTATGGGTAGCAGTACAGCCCCTCTCAGCTTGGTGCTTCTTGGAAAATAGAGGGAAGGTGGGGAAAGAGGATACTGCTTGGCAGTGGAAGGGCAAAGACAATACTACTGAGAGGATTGAGGTATCTTTATCTCAGTTATACCTTAGGGGTGGCTAAGGGGTTCACAAAACCAAGATGCAGTCAGCCTCACTAACAAGGTCCATTTTCTCAGTAAGAGCTGTGTGCTGCACGCAGGCACTGTTAAATCACTCTGATACTGCCCAGAGGTTCTATACAAATTGCTCTGCTTTTTAGCATGTGTGTCCTTACAGCCAAACAGTCCCAAATAATTTTTGAGAGGGGCATTACGAAGCCATGAAAAGCCACTTGGTTGACTGCACAAATCCACAAGTAAAAGCTCCCAGCTATGTATCTCCTTTACAGTTGCATAAAGCCTGCTGATATCAGCCGTTTCAAATGGGTGTGGGATGAGAGGCATCATTGCTCTTTCACAAATGGACACTAAGGTCACTCAAAATCAATAGCAAATAAGAGGTGAAAAGCAACTCTTAGAGAAAATAAGGTTGAAACTGCTCCAGAATTTGAGGTTTGACCAACCACTTCTGTGCAGCTTGCACAGCTGCAGAAGCAATTGTAAAAACACCTGGGGTTTGTGCTCCCTTGTGTTTACAAAGCCCCTGCCCTCATGTACCTCAAAGACAAAGCCACACAGTTACAAAGGAGAAGGAAGTAACTTACCCAGAAATGGGCACTGGAATCCAAAGTTCTTATTTGGACACCAGAAGCAGTTGTCTTTGTATTTGCCAGCTCTTAGTTTTTTTAATAGCAGCATGGTCCACTGCAATGTTTCATAGTGATGTTCCATTAATATTTGTCTTTTTCTGCATCCTCAAGTACTTGTTTTCTTATGGATAGCTGCAGAGATTTTTTTGTTGTTTTTTGGGTTTTTTTGTTTGGTTTTTTTTTTTGTTTTATGAGCTCATGTTTGTGTATAAAATGTCTACATGTCTACTAGCATATTTTTTATGCTCATGCTTATGGAAAAATGCATGTGAAAAAATAGCTTTTTACTAAAATACCTGCAGAGATGCATATTTCTATGCAGGTTTTCTAACTCTTTTTAAATAACTTATTTTGGATTGCTTGGTATTAGTGATAAGTTTTTTTGCATTATGGGTCCTAAAAGTAGACACAGTGCTAAAACTAGTGTAGAGCATGGAAGAAGGATAAGGTTTTGCACCACAGAGATTTGCCTCCTTTTTCTGTCTTAGACATTTGCCTTTTCACAACATTTTTGCTGTTGACATGCTCAGCTTGTGATCTAATCTGTACTCATTAGAGGGCATTTTACACATGCACAGAAGGCAGACTGAGGGAGGGGGAGAGCCTTTGCCAGTACTTAGAATCTGAAGTTACTTCTCCAAAGTGGAATTCATGTACAGCAGTCACTCTCCAGGCCAGATTTTGAATCTGTCACTCCAACCATAAATCATATATTCACAGGAGTGGAAAATTCAAATAGGCACCTGCTGTCTAATGGAAAAAGTTCTTCATCCCTGCTCTAAACAGCATTGTTTGTAGCTTTTCACTGACTTGGATTGAATAAATTCAAGCTCTATTAAAGCTTTAGCAGAATTTCAGTTACTCCAAGTGGGTTAGATTTTTGTTAAACTTCATTTGAATGCCTATATATTTTTAATGCTATATTAAGTATATCATTTAATGGATTTTGATTGGTAATGCAGCCTGAAGCCTCATTACTTGGAAGCTTTATAGCTACCAGAAGCAAGTGTTTTCAGTCTCTGATGGAGAAAAATCAGCTTTCTGGTAGGGGGCTGGCTTTTTCCAAACTGAGAAATCAATAAATTATCTCATCCTTTTATGACAGATCTGGAATTTCAGCTCTCTGTGCCCTGAGTTGTGTTCTGTGAATATTCCTTAAAGGAGAATTTAGCTGTCATAATTGATAGGATGCAGCTTGCAGTCTGCTATTGGGCACCTCAGACTGGGAAGGACATCAAAGTGAGGCTATTTATTGGGATAACAAAAAAACAAAAAAAACCAACATGAACATGTGGAAACTATTACCCCCTGTTGCCTCTGGGTGTCTAGTTTGTATTCACTCCAGTGGAGGCACTCATGGTGTCCTGTTTTCCAAGAGCCTTCTTTCATTCTTCCTTTTTAAACTCTTTTTTCCCGTCCTACATACTTAACACAAAAGTAAAGCATGATACTGTAGCTAAATGGGATTAAAGTGAAGGAGAATCCTCTGCTACTTTCTAATCCAAAGGAGGAGGGTGTTGTAAGCAAACAAGTGAGATGTCCGCTGTTCTGTGACACAGCAATGCTGCTTTCCGGGGAAATGCCTTGTGTTTGAAGGCATCCAGTGGTGCCCATAGTCAAGGCTGCCTCTTAGGAGTGAAAAAGTGGTCTTAATTAGGATTATGTCAGCAAGAATATAATAATGCTGCAGGTACAATGTCCCTGTGAATTAAAATTGCCATGAAGTTGTCCTTCAATAGTGTGCTGAGTGTCTGAGAAAAGCCTTGGTAGAACTGACAATTTTATTGAAGAGGATGTCTGTTGCAAAGCTATTTTTTTTTTTTAGTGAAGAACTCTAGCTTCATGCCATGTTTTCAAAAGGATCAGTTGTTTTGTTCTGAATCTATGAGACAGAACTAAAATCTTATTGTAGATCATGCCTAGTCCAGTAAGAAAGTGCCTTGCCAAATGTTGCACTGCTGGTGTCTGGGGCCTGGGTCCTTGCAAAAGAGAGATGGAGGTTTCAGGCTGTGCTGGTGTTGAGTGGTGGCCATGTGTAACTCAAAACTTACTGCACCTTGCTTTGCTCTTAGAAGCAAGATCTTCTTCAGATGTGATTTTTGTCTAGAAGAGAGTTATTCTGCAAGTTGCCACCTTTTCCTTTGAACAGTAATTGTACAACTTCTGCCTGAAGTCCAACCTACCCACCCTTCTGTTTGTCTTCAAGACAAAATGGTTCTGCATCAGTTGCATGCTGCAGATGAATATGTGAGGATGGGGGGTGACTGGTTACCAGGGAATTGTCCTCCTGTCTGTGCCTGGGAGTGGGTTTCAGATGGGTGGGATGAGCATCAACCAACACAGGTTAGGACAGTATACAGAGGAGCTGAACTTCACTTGTGTGTGAAGCAAAGGATCTAGGGATAGGGCTGAGTCTCTTCTGTCCACAAAATGCTGCCTCTTCCATGGAGCAGACAGAAAGAGCTGCAGGCTCTGTATTTACTGCAGAAATTGTGCAGAATATACTGCAGAATTGGGTTGTAAGTGTGTGAAGGTCATTAACTGAGTGCCATCTACTGGCACAAGGGGTCTTTATTGTCTGCTTGCTTCACACGAGAAAGGAGTGCTGCAGCTCATGCTGAATCACTTCCAGGTGAGCCCTGAATGCAAGGTGCTAGCCTAGTTTTAACTCTGGCCACAACTTTTATTCTTTTTCCAGCTTTTTCAATGTCTGTGGAAATCCCCTCATGTCATGCTCTCTTTGGCAGAGCTTATGGACCAGAACCATCTCTTGCTACTTGACCAGGCTGCATTGACAGAACAGGTCAATGCACATTGTTGAATGACCCTGTTTAAGTGGCATGGTGTCTCACATTCAGCTGGCTTCTGACAGAAGCATTGCGTGTCCTGCCACTCTTCCACATGTCCCCAGCAGGCTCCCTTGGGTCTTTGTAAACTTGGGTAGAGAAACTACCTGGGAAATCATTTGCAACTTTAAAGGAATGCACAGCAGAGCAGGAGGCTATTATTGTAATTTAATTAGTTTAATAAATATATCTAATGGAATAGGAGCCATATCAACCATATCACCAGGAGGCCTCTCATTCATCTATTTTTCATGCAGAGCAGAATTTTGTACAGCATAGGTGCAGTTTCAAAAGATGGCAGGACCAAAGTCTGAGTAGGAGGCAAGTAAATCTTCTAGCACTTGGGAAAATCCAGGCGTGACTGGGCAATTTGTCACCCAGCGTTACGGTACAAAGACACTGTATCTATTTTGTTCACAAAAGAAAAGGAGGCAACTTGCTTTTTTTTTTTTTTTGTGGCGGGAGGAACTGTGATCTTTTTAACTGCTTGTGTCAACAGATGAAAACTGAAGTCCTCTGACAGAGCTCTCTAAGGAAAATTTGTCCTGCTGCTTTCCTTGATTAGGAGAAAGCAGTTTTTCTGCCTTGCAAAAATGTTTGACATTTAAAAGATTATATGAAAAAATCCTTTCTTCAGTGAAATAAAATGAAAGGTTTGCAAAGTTCTTCACTGAGAATGAGGCACTAGGATAGACTGGGGTACCCATTCCCATGATGGAAGCCCCAGGCTCAAGCCATTACTAGAACAAGAAACTCATATACAAGCTAGGAAAGATGCCCACATCACACAATTATTCTCCAGTGAATTCAGTGTCCATCTTTTCCACAGGAAGCCTTTGAGAACCATATTGACAGTAGCTCTCCTCACAGAAAAATTTGTCATCTTTGTGCAGGGAAGATGTATTTCCTAGAAGATTTCCATCTGTCTTGAGCACGCTTTATTTAAACATCCAAAATATTGAAATAAGAAGCTGTTCACAGAACAATCACCTTATCATAAAACACACCCTGCTAAGAACATGATTTCTGTTTCCATTTAATGTGAGGCAGTGTTCCTCATTATTCTCTACACACTGAGCTTCATCTAAATCAAATTGAACTGAAAAGGACAATAGTGCTATTGATTTCTAGTACTAAAAATAATGCATAATAACCTCACTGTACTGTCAAATCTGTTCAGTGAATGAAATTGCTATCACAGAAGATGTATCATTATTCATCAATTTTATTATCCTTGCCAAGCAGGCTGGCATCTCCATTGAAGTAATTTCTATGGAACCTGACTTGAGCAAGAAGTGACAACACAATCTGCACTTTTTGGTCACCCATGCATACCCAGGAGCTGTTCAAACCTCTTTATTCCTGTGAGGAGAGCTTGGAGGTGCCTTCTTGCTGATTGTATTTCTGAGGCTAATGGGTATGGGAAAGTTCCAGTTTAGCTGAAAACAAGAGGAGAGATGGCACGTGCATGTGTTTGAACGTTTTAAATCTGTGTGCAATGGTGCCAGGAGCAAAGATTCCTGAATTAGAAAAGATATAACAAGAAGATGAAAAGCACAACTAATTTGTTATATGCTATCATCTAGGCTATAAGCTTTACTCTTCTGTTTTTAAATACTGTTATAAAGAGTGCTACAAAGGAAACCCTGCAGTACAGGATGTCATGTTTTAGGACAGGGAGTTGCGGTTGTATTGGAGGTTCAGCTGGCATAAATGGGCTTGGGTTCACAGATGGCCTCTCCCTTCTCTGCAATGTGCTATGACATGGCTGGATTCATGGATGCATGCTGGGGATGATTATTTTTAGATTATAACTGCCTAGTTCTGGAGGGGCCTTTAGCAGTCTTGGAGCCAATGAGGGAACTATGGCATCGGCAATGTGAAAATTTCTGCAGCTTGGCATCCAGGAAAAATACTGTTTGGTTTGGGTCAAGTTCTGGTCAGAGAGAGACACCAGAAATACTGACACCAACAGCAAGGGTGTTGAGACTTGGGGCTTTTTCTGTTGATTAAAAAACCCAAAGAAAAAAAACCACCAAAATCAACCACCCCTCTTGCAAATATTTTTCTTTTTTCAGACACACTTGGTTTTTCTGAACTGCTGAGTGATTTGGGTTGGGATACACTTCCTTTCTTTATTTTTGTAATATGTCAAGAATTCATTATAAGGAGTTATTGATCCTACATGCCTCTGTAGCCTGTGCTTTGTAACAGTTCCACCACTCGCAGCTGAAGTCCAAAACTGGTCTCCTCTTTCTGGTTTCGATTTGTTGGTGTTTTTATCTGCCCTTCCAGGGGCTGGCTGGAACCTACTACAGAAGGGCAAAAGTGCTGAGTGGAGCATATTTCACTGGTTTCTTTGTCTGACTGCTAATGGGAAGTACCGACACTCTTTCAAGAAAGCTCACTCACATGGCCATCTCAGTTTACCTTGAAAGTTCAGGCTGACTGCAAGGTTCAAGGAAAGGGGGTTTAACTGACTCCAGCCTTCAAATTTACTTCAGTCAGACTGGTAAGGGAGTTTACAGGAGGTTGAAAGTCAATTACTTTGTGTATAGGTGTTGGAAAATTCAGAGGGAAAAAAAATAGTTATTTTTGTGTGAGGTGCCCAAGGACTTTGTCTGTAAACCTCATATTTCTGCTCCCCACCTCTTAGATCATGAAGATGATTATTTTCTGGTGTAAACCCCACTCATTTCTGTTCCAGACTTCTTCCCAGGCCCTCCTATCTCATCCTACTCAGGGCGAAGGAGCATGTGAGTAAGGAAGAGTGGGGGGAACTGGCAAAACCCCAAAACTTTCACATGGTGTAGCTTAGCTGGTGATGATGATGGGTCTGAGGACCAAAAGCTTCTGCCATTAGCAAGGCCTTTTGAAGAAGGGAACCTCTGTAGGGCGGCATTGTGAAAGGATAGGAGCTCTTGGGCAGGTTGCACAACTTGAGCTCAATGGATGGTCTAGGCAATGCACAGGGCCTTTTAGAGGGCTGCTCTCAAGCAAGAAATTTCCTCAGTTGACCTTGTGGCATGGGCTAACTCTGCATTGAGCTGACAGTTTGCTTTCCAGGACCTACATGACACCTGAGGTGGAAACGCGCTTCCCACAGCAAGGCTATTAATAAATCTGGTTTTGTTAGCTCTTGGCCACAGTCTGAAGCCATATTCTTCTAATAGCCCTAAAATATGTTTTGTTTTTATGTACTTGTGGATATTAGGTTGAACCTTTCCTACTGTCAGGGATTTCTGAAACCTTAATTGCTTTTCCAGCTTAATTGCCCCTGGAATGAGCTCAGGAATTAGCTTTTTGCTAATGGGAAAATATTTGAGCTGTTAAGGCTCTAAACTATTATTTTTAGACCTAAATTAAGGTGGGGAAATGAGATGCAGATAACAATCAAGGTTTCAGTGTTATTACACTCAAATGCACTAGGACTTACAGGATTAAATACAGCCTAAAATGAATCCAAGAACCTGTTCAAAATGAGTAGAGCAGTCTTGAGATGAAACATTTTCTCATCATGCCATCTTGATGTTATTTATCCTTGTTTTAATGTAAAGGTTTTGTTGACAGGCATCATTCCAATAATTTCACTGGGTTTATATGCTGAAAGAGTTGGCTTTACTGGAATAATATGGGAAAATATCAGGTTTTATATTTTTTTCTCTTGTCTTAAAGAAAAAATTGAGAAATTGAGTAATGACCTAATTGGTTTTGGCAGATGCTCTGCCAGCATGTGGAGAGTTCATGTGGTATTGCTTGTCATTGGAGGACCTTAACCATTTTTGAGCACTTACAGCCCTCAAAACCAGTACAGTAATACCTTACAGTACTTCTGCGGCGTATGCAAAATACAGGAGATACAGCTTAAAGCAGAGCAGTTTGTGAGTGTAAAAACTCGAGTGTAGCAAATTAGCAGTTTTATTTTATACCCAAGTCATTGCTCAAAGATGGAAAATTATGCTACAAAACACAGCATGTGATAAAAACTAACATTATTTTTATTCCTAGAAAGAAACTTTCACACGATGGTTATCAGTGTGGCAATTTTCAACACTTACTTGTTTGTTTAAGGGACTCCTATGTGATGGCCTCTCTGACAAGGCACACCTCAAAAAAAAATCAAATTCATCAGTCAAAAAGTCTTGTGTTTGATCGTTCTGCTTATGTGTTTCACTCAATCAGGTTTTTACCGAGATTTTTTAATTTGCAGGTCCTACATAAGGTAATATTTGAGACCTTTTAAAAATGTAACATGTGGTTCTTCCATTAAAAGCTGTCAAAATGTGTATGTGCAACAAGACCTAAGTAAGATCTCACTGGGGAAAAAAGAAATAATTTGAACCTGAATTGAAACATTTTTTGATGTTTTGGTGAAACAAATGGAAAATTCTGCATGAATCTACTCTAGATCTTGTCCTGCTATTTTTCCCCTCTTGACTCTGTCTTTATAATATGAACAAGGCTGTTCCCTGCTGGAGACCTTTTCTGTGAGAATATATACAAATATTTGGCTCAGAGGCAGGAGAGCTGGACCTTCCTGGAGCCCTGCTCCTTCTGGGAAGAGGATGCGGGAAGAAGTGAAGGGCCAGGTACCGACTGGCTCTTGTATCCAAGAGCTGCCAATACAGAGCAGAACATCATAAAAAGGGAGGAGGCACACTCCTAGAATAATGTTTGTACATGACTGAGCATGCCTTGACTTTACCTGGGAAGACAAATATTCCGTCAATTTGATCCTGCTGCAGAGCAGAAACTGTGCCAGCCAACATGTGGTGGTCTTCTCCAGGCCTAGCAGCTAGAAAGGCCATGGTTTGTGTCATGGCCACCATGGGAATGTGCTTTGGTCCAGCTGATCCCTCTCCAGGAATTTGCCCCTTTTAAGCAGATGGAGCTGCTCTGGCCAAATGGCAGTTGTCTGACCAAACTGGGCTTTTCAGCAATCTCTCCCTGCTGCTTTTCATGGTTCCTGAGCACACACAGGTCCACTCCCCTGAGTTCTGGGTGTCTGTTCCTGCCTCTTTTGCTGTTACTGTGTTCCCACGGGAATGCTGTGCTGTGCAAAGCCAGCATGAGCCGCATCATGCTCCATAATGAGATGCTGACTCTACTGCCAGTGCACCACTTCCATCTCTAAAGGATAAGTAGCATCATTTATGGGAAGTCTTGAGAGCTAAAGCAGATCTGGCTGTGACAGGGGCAATCAGATTTATATAATTTTCTGACAGACAGTTAAGCTTAAAGCTGCACAAACCGGAAATATGCTGTCAAAGAAAGTTAATGCTTTAGAAGCCCAAGGTTTTATGAGGCAAGGCACAAACCTCTCCTCCTACAAAGATGCTGCTGCTTTCTCCTGTCTTTTCGGAAGCCCCATACTGCCATGAGACAAAACCCCACCCTTTCATAAATCTGATCCCTATTAAAGGTAATAGAAGTAAGAGCATTTTTAATGAGGGTGTGTTTGGACTAGATCCTACCATGACTTAGACTTTAGTGTTTGTGTGACAAGAAGTAGCAGCAATTCTCCTTAGTTATAGCTGGAACAATAGGTACATTTTAAACTCACTAATGCAGGGGAGATGATATGAAATGAGTTAAAAGCTGAGACTGGGTCATGATTTTCCAGCCAGCACAGTGCCCCAAAGGTTTCCTGAACCATTAAGGCTGTCTTATGCTGTTTCAGTAGAATAATTTATCAGTTCTGTAAGTTTTGGCACAGTGTTTCAAACCTAACATTTAGCCAGGGCATGTAGGTACCAAAGGCAGGAAGGACATGGAGGCTGGAAATGTATTACACACAATTCTTGCACCCATGACTGTTTATGTTTTGGTGGCAGGGTATGTTGCAAGTCACAAAATGTGATGGTGGAATACATGAGCCAAAGAGAAGGCTGCTGAAAGCAATGGCAGCAAACTCAGGTCTGTGCTGTAGAAACCTGTGGAAAACTTGTTCTACTTTACATGTCATGTAACCCTGCAGTGTGTCTGGGGGGTCTGACTGCACCCTAAAAACACACATGGTACCCCTGATGTGCACAGGAAACTGCAGAGCTTTGGGGGCCTAAACTATAATGTTTTAACAGTGTCTGACTTTAGGTAAGTGATGATTTGACAAAGCCACCTTGTGCAGTGTGTTTAATGAGATCCTACAAACCCAAAGGACCTGGAGATAGCAAACATCCTTAATACATTTGATGGCCCTGCTAATTTGTTTTGTGGGGTTTTTTTTGTTGTTGTTTGTTTGTTTGAGGTTTTTTTGCTTGTTTGGGTTTTTTTGGGTTTTTTTGCTTTTTTGCTCCCGGGACTTCATAGCTAAAAGAGAGTTTCTGAGGGTGAAGCGAGTTTGTCATTCAAGTATTACTGCATGCTCAAACCCAGCAGGCTTTTGCGGGACATTGTGTGATCTTGATACCCTATTGTCCCAAGTTCAAGCGGCATTTATGCTTTTCCTCCTATTTGAGTGTGGTCTAGGGTGAGCACAAAAGAGTGAAGAGTACAGACTCTCTCCAGGTGAAGAACACAAATGATTATGTTTTTATTTAAAAACTAAAGAAGCAAACCTGTTCTTTTAAGTAGCACAGTTTGTGCTGCAACTGCTGTAATTCTGCAGAAAATTGTGCTACTTTAGGATCTGTGTGCTGGAGGCAGGCATTAAATTTAGTTCTCCCTCTTCTTATTGTTACAAAACAACTGTACCTGCTTATTGTATATTCAAGTAACTGTTCAATGTAAGGTTTTAACCAGAGACAATGATTGCAAACTCTTGTTTAAAGATGACAGATATTTTTCCCCCTGCAAAGACAATCTGCTACTTTTTAAATTAAGTACTTTTGAAAGCTGAATGTATCCTTACTGCTTTAGCATCTCTTTCGTTTACATACTGCACTGAAAAAAAAAAACAAGTAGGAAGAAAACAAGAGAAGGAGGTGGAAAAAGAAGACAGGCTAGATAATCAAAAACACTTGAAATTTTTTTTTCTGTCTTCAGATATTTCACGTGCTTCACCTCTATTTATCCATCCAAAAGGAACTGACAGGAACTCATCATTTTGGAGATTTTTCCATTTGAGTTAGGTACCTTCATACACTGTCAGCTGCTCCTGGCAATTCATGCTGAGGAAGTGGTGCTAAATAGGTTCCTGTATCAAAAAAAGGTAGTTCCTGGAGTTGGGAGGCCTGTCCAGCAGACTGTTCAGGAGAAGCAGCTGAAAACACCAAATCCAAACCCTAAATGGATCACAGGAGGATCACAGGAGCAAATGAAAAAAAATCAAAAGAATTTTCAGGAATTTTACACTACAGCATAATTATGGGTCTCATTAAAATGCTCTTCCTTTTGTTATCTTTGCATTTAGTGCAGTAGGGGTTCTGTGTGATGTTATGTGGTGATTTATGAGTACTTGTGAAATGACAAGGAAGGCAGAGTTCTGGTGAAAGGAGAGGTAAATTATTGCCTTTAACGGACCAAGGGATTCGTAGCTATAGCTTTGTTTGGCAATACTTTCCTAGTTAGTAGAGCACTTGTTTGTACAGTGTTTCAGTGGGATACAAATCTTTGATCATCTCTGTGCTAAATAGGTATTTACCCAGGTAAATGTTTTGCTTAGGTTTCAGATATCTTTTGGTTGGGTAGAGTTTTTTACTTCATGATAGTTTCGGTCATCACAGAAATTAGTGGTTCCCAGGTGATTCCAGCATGTTCCAGGGTAAAGATGAGATGGCATTAGGTCTGTATGGAATCCATAGGACTTGAGGACAGAAAGCTGTAGTGTTAGTGAGGCTGTATCAGCTTATATCAGGGGAAACTTGCCTACTTGGCCCAAGGGGAACTCAAGGAATTTTTTGGTCAGACCTTTTTATCTGTAAATATTCTGTTTACTGTTGATTTTGTTATATATCCATCTGTTTACAATGTGCTTGTTTAGAGTTTTTTATGGGTACTTGAATAACTGCTTTAGATTTTGGATTTTAAACTGCTTTACAAACATTTCACAATTTCTACCTCACAGTTGTTAGGGATTTTTACCTCTAATGCACATAGTAGGAAATCATAAAGTTGAAATACAGAATCATCATAGTGGTAAGAGATGGACCTGAAGTGCTGAGAAGCTGGTGGACTCTCTTTGGATCTGTTTTGTTCATAATAATGGCAAGCCTGCTCCCTTGGTTTTACTATCCAGAAATTCCAGTCTCCCAAGTCTGAATCCAGATGCTGATGATGTAGGCGGGTGTTTTCCTAAAACTGAGTGAGCATCACCCTGTAGTAGCAGAAGCTGTTCAATTATTATTTGATGAGATTCCCCATGTGAAACTGACATGAGTATATTTAACACTTCCTATTTGTAATCACCAATGTTCTGCAACATGTTAAAAATAGTCCAGAGGCTTTGGCCCTGTGTGCCCTACAGTATGTTAAACTTTGTTTAGGCTTACTGCAACACTGTAATCACAGATCTTGTTGCCTAAGGGAATTTTCTCACGTTTCTTAATTTAATTAAACATTTCCCATTAAGTTTAATTAAATGTTAAGATGGAGAATTCCTCCTTAACCCTACAATAATGAGGCTTTACAGACCAAGGTACAGTTTTCACAGATTTTATTCTGACACTTCATCTCATTTGATACAGTGAATAATTTAACAGTGATTTTAACATTCTGGGGTTTTTTGAGGTCTGTTTATATTTATCTCCCTCCAGCTCATTGGAAGCAAATTAGATAGGTAACCAAAATGCCCTAATAATTAGAAATGAGGTGAGCACTACATCTACACCATCTCTGCATGTCTGCTAGTTGTAAACTTGGATCAGTGCAGTGCCCACCTAAGAATCCTGACAAGTAATCACTTTTCTGGAATTTTCCAAATTTTCCAGTTTTGCAGCCACATTTATCAGAGTGTAGTGAGTTCATGTCCCATATTTTTGTAGTGACAGCACTGGGCAATCAGACTGTCTGTTGGAATGTTTAGGTACCATGTAATGTAAATAGCTGTGCAGGTTAGCTATGCTTATCTTTATTAAAATTCTGAAATGTCATGTGAAAGCTCTGTTGCTGCCTGGAAAGAGTACTGCTGCAAATATTTCACCAGTCACAGAGATATTTCCATATTTCTACTCAGTGTGATTACCCTTTTTTCCCCATTTTTATGTGATGGTGACTGAAATTGGTCATTGATCCTTTGGACAGAAATTATTTCATATTGCTCATCAAAGCTTTGCATCTCTTTGGGCTTTTCTGTGTGTGTGTGTGTGTGTGTGTGTGTGTGTACGTATTATGAACACCACTATTTAAAGAAAAAAAAAGAGAGAAATGTGACACAAGAACTGTACATCCCACATGCCATACACCAGCATGCTGAAGGAATTTCAGCTTTAAGGTGTTTCTTTAGGCTCCCAGCTGACTTATGATAGCACAATGTGAAATTGTAGAATGAGCAGAGTCCCATCAACACCACATCTGTTCAGATTGCTTTTTAGCTTCCACACTGACATTCACAAATATGAAAGGGAATAAAGTTACAGTTCTTCTGATATGCAGAACACTTTATGTGTAAAAATTTACTGCAACTATTTTAGTCAAATGCATTATTCTGTCATGACCTGGATATAAGCATAGTAATTTTATATAAACAGTTTTCACATAAAAAAAAAAAGGTTTATTTTCAGTATTTCCATGCACAGAAAAATCTGCTGTAAAAGGTCAGCTCCTGGCTGTATTTATAGAACAATGAGGTGTGGAGCCATCCCACCTTGCTTTCTCTCCAGATCTGCTGTTTACAGCATGAAGGAAAGTATTCAGATGCCACTTGAAAGCCAGTTGACCCTGTGGAGATGCTGTTTCTTCTCCATGGTCTGCTGGGTGTATAATGCCTGGACTACTATTTTAGGCACTATATTTTGGCGGAATGCTGAGCTCAGACCTGATTGTCCTCGCAACATCATTTAAGGCTGGAAATTTCGTAGGTAGGAAAAACCAGAGCAAGTCTTTTACCTCGAAGAGTTATCTTAGCTCATCGATTTTCATAGGCCACATCACAGGAGCAGGTTTCCTTTACAAAAGGTGTCTGTGCTTTGAAAGTTACTTATTTGGTGCCACACTCACATATAGCTTCAGATCCGATCAGGACTCTTTGGGGGTCCACTGCTCTGAGCACAGTGTTCCCTTCTCTTATGGATCTATCATGGTTCTTCCACCATAAAATCTATAGGAATAATTATCCATTTTCTTGTCTTTCTGAATCACATCAACAAAGTCTGTAGCCCTCAAAGAAATGCTTGGAAATCGCCTTATATTGAACATAAAGATTAAAAAAAAAGAAAAAGCAATGTAAGAAAGAAGGGCTTTACTTCTTTGCTTCTTTCTTTTCTCAGCGCCTTTAGAATTTAGGGTGTTTTTTGTTTGTTTATTTGCTTTTTGTTGGGGTTGTTGTTGTGTAGGTTTTTTGTTTCATTGTTTTTTGTTGGTTTTTTTGTGAAACAAGCTTCCTAATTTTACAGCCTAACTTGTAATTTTAAAATACCTATAGTCAGCAGCACAGGGATGGATAGAAAAATACAAAGGATTTGTGTGATTCCAGGAAAGACTATGTAGTTCATTCCCAGGGAATTGTGCCAATAGTTGTCAGAGAATACTGATAAAAAGTCAGTTTTTCATAAGAAAATGAGCAGGTGTGTCTGAATACATGAGGTGAGCCAATCTGTTGAATAAGAAGATTATATGTGACTAATTTTTTAGTTTTAGGTTTTTAGGGCAAATCCTCATTTAAGGTTCTTGCATGGGTTGCTTTTGCCTTAAGCTTCTGTGCTTTGGAAGGATAAACACTGGGTCATGCCTGTTGGTGTTTGAACTTTTAGCTTAAGAACTGTTAATGAGAAATGTAACTGCTGCATTGAGTTACACATTATAAGTCTTTTGATTGAAAATTAAGAAGACAACTTTTTTTATAAGTTAAATAGTGTAAAGCTCCTACTAAGTATTGTTAGCTTTTGAGAACTCATATTTTGCTTTAAAAATGAGAAAATCATTACTCATAGTTCTCTTTCCTTCTAAAGAGCTCCAGACTGTAAGCAGGGAGCTAGCAGGGATTAAGGGTTTGGCAGAGATGTGCGACCCTGTCACATTGCCTGGGTTGCTTCCACCACAAAGACAAGTTTTTTTATTATTATTGCTAATTTTCCAGAGGGTGCTAGCAGCCATTATTTCCTCATCTGTATAAGCAGAGAGTCAGATCTGTGCCTGAAAGAGCAGTCAGTACCTTCCCAGAAAGGGCTGTTGGCTCACAGACTGCTTGAAAATTGAGAAAGTGCTTTGTTAAATATTTCAGAGCAGCTGAGCCTTAGTCTGCTGTGGCCTCAGTTTTCCTCTCTGCTATTTTCTAAAGTTATTTTTTCAGTTGGGTTTTCTTGAGGGGGTTGGGCATTTTTGTTTGGTTTTGTTTTGATTTTTTTGGATTGCAATTTAAAACTCATGACTCAGAATTTGTCTGAGAAGGGAGCCTTGGAAGCTGCTTGAAAATTGGTATCGCAAACTTATAGGGCCAATAATTGAAGTGTTTTCTTGAAAGTTGTGAAATCAAATTAGCAACTCAATTTGCTTATGATTTTTAAGAGAGGAAAAAGAAAGGGCACTCCTATTTTTGTCTATGATCACTGTCTTGAAGATAAATGACTTTGCTCCTTGCTGTAGGCCAGTGTACATAGCCCTAGCCACTATACAACATTTTTTTTTTTGTTGTAATTGATTTTTTTAATGAGGAATTTTCAGAACAATTTCAAACCCAAATATTTTCCCTCTACCCTTTTATTTCTTACTTGCTCCCTGGCTGATTTTGCTGTCAGTGTTGTGCACTGACAAATAAATCATTGTCAGGGCTCCGTTCTCCAGTGCACAAGAGTCAGGAGTCCCAAACTAACCCTGCAGTCATGCAAACGTCCTTACTCCACAGTTTTATCAAGGCTTGCTGATTTCACAGCATCCCACAGAGAAGGGAAGCTCATGGCATGAAAGACAGTATCTTCTGTACTCAGAAAAACCAGTCTAGAAACAAAGGTGCCACACAAATACAATATTTAACACAGGCAATGACTCCTTTTGCCGAGCACGTGACCTGCTGGGTTAAACAAGGCAGAATGACTTGGATGACCAAAATGTGAGGGTGTTCTGTGTGACCTTGAGCAAGCAGATTGCTGTAATCACAGCTCAGTTTCCATTCTTGTTTCATGACAGAGTTGCTGCATACCTGGAGTAACGAGCAGGCCCTTGGTATTAGGCTTTCCTACCTGTCTGATTTCATGCAGGTTGTGCTAGTAAGCCATATGGGAAAAAAAATCTTTTTCTGATAGTTTTGGGGCCAATTTCTGTCTCTCAATATTTACTAATGTATGGCATCTCATAACTCCAGTGATATTTTTGAGGGTTTTGCTGGAACTTCAGAGGATGCTAGTTTATTGCTAATGTTTTGCATTTGCTCCTTTTCACACTGAAATTTCAGACCTGCCACCCTGCAGAGGAAAGCTTTAAAATACAGGCACATTTGGTGAAACTAGATGAAAACCAGAAAAGCTTTAATTTCAGCTTTAACTGATCATGTTAAATTCCCACATACTCACAGAAAATGGAATGTGGGAATTTTCTGTGATGCTGTTTCAGCTTGAGCATGCTAGTCTGGCTTTTATGGAGTCTAGGGGTTCCTGTGAGCTGCAATATTTTAATGTTTTTAATTTCTTGCTGTACTGCAGACATTTGTAGCGAGCAGAAGGCATCAGATGTAGGATAGTGATCTTTTGAACTGCTGCTAAAGCAAAATGTGCTAAACTGTAGAGTGAAAGGTGATGCCACAATCAGCCTTAGAAATTTCACTTCATTTGTTTTTTCAAGGATAAGAAACAGATGAAAGAAAACATTTTTAAATTTTTTTTTATTTTTCTAGTTACTTTCCTCACTGAGAAAAATAGTGAATTCACCTTTCAAGATGAATTAGAAATGAGTCCTAGCCACTTGCTCAAGGAGGGCCAAAGAACAAACAAACAAATATTTGAAGTGTAGAAAAGTATGCTAATATGGCCAAGTTTGGAGAAAGATAATCTAAATTAAGCAAGAGGGAATAGAGAGACAGCAAAGATGTGAAAAGACAAAGAGCCTTCAGAGAGTTCCTCTAACAGATACCATGTTTACTTTGTTAAAAATGGGGAAAGCAATCTTTGTCTGCATGTTATCAGTAAATGAGAGTTTTAATAATGAATTATCTATGTGATTGCTCTTTTCTTTCCCTTTGCGAGGAGAGAGGCTCTAAAAAAGAAAATAACTATTTCTGTAACTAAAATGTTTCACTAGTGGACAGCAAATAGAAACAAGTCTGAATTATTACTGTCTTTAATTTATGGGGTGTTGGATTTTTGTGCAGGTTTTTTGGGGTTTTTTGAACGGAATAGGGAGAATTGCTGTCTCATGATGGAGTAGTGTGAATTTAGCACCATTGTCACAGTTACTGTGGCATTAGCAGATCTGGGAGCACTGTGAGTTGTAATAAAACTATAATCTTCTAATCGAAGTGAATGGTGGGGGTGAAATCAGTGTGGGGACACAAGTGACCAAAAAACTTGAGTGTGATCAGCAAAAAGGGAGTCATTGGCATAGGACATGATGATCTTTGTGTGTGTTCTGTGACTAAACTGAGTACTCCAGGAGGCAGATGGCCAGTGGGTGGTTGCACTTTGCCTTTCAGTGCCCTTCTCCTGATCATCTGTGCTTGGGAACATAAGACTGCCTTGGCTCCCTTTCTGCCTGTTTCCCAGCTCTCTCTCTGAGGATAGTAAGCACATATTCCTCAGAAGGAGAGCACACACACAACCTGTGAAGCGTGGAAAGAACTGGGGTGGTAGCATGACTGGGAGATAGTAGCGCTTGTGTCAAAATAGTGGAAGAAAAATGCTGCAACTTCAAAACAGGATTAGAACCACAAATCCCATTTTGCTGGTACTGCTGTTTCAGTCCTAAATTTTGGAAGTTTTGCCTGGAGGAGTGTAATTACATGCCTGAAAAGAGGTCTTAGGTGTCTGACCTTAGGTCCTGTAATTTACATTTTGTGCTTATGGTCACCTGAGAAAGGAAGAATATGCCTCGGGATGGATTTTTATTTAGGAGGACCAATTGTGCCTTTTTGCTGTCTTCTGATTCTCATTCCGGTCCAGTGGTGAGCATGAGTCCCTTGCTTTCCTGTAGGGAGAGATAGATGAGCAGACATGTAAATGAACCTTCTGTAACTCTTCCACAGGATTTCATAGTCTGTCACAGAGGAGCAATCGTCTGTCACATTAATATGGTTCTTATTACAGTATTTATGTCAAACCCCCTGTCTTTCATCATTTTCATTAGCATGAAAAGTAAGGTTTTAACAACTATGGTAATAGGTAATAATGTAGCATTAGAACATAAATCTAGTGATGATACAGATACCCATGAAGTGACATGGGGATGTTATAATGTGCTTCCAGCACTTATTTTGGGGACAGATTTGTGTAGGTTGCTTAATTTTAGGAAGTATTCACTATAATTATCAGAACTAACAGGGACGCTTGGCAAAGGAGAAAAAGAAATCTTTAGGCTGTAATTAAATTGAAGACAAGAGGTAGCAGTTGCAGTTACAAATTATCAACTTTCTGATGGTGCTTGGCACACGTTCCCTTCCTGCTTCTGACCGACGTGTGACAAAACCTCACAGCTACAGGAGGGTTCATTGCCAGAATCTCTGACTTTGGTGTAGGAAGGACATTTTATATGCAGTGTGTATTCACAGGCACAAGTGGGATAAACTGAAGTGAACCAGATCATTGAGTTAAATAATTTAAATGTTAGAATACGCTTTGTTCACAGTCAGAACTGTGAAGTACATTGCAAAGATAGCGAAGCCCCTCCTGAGCAGAGGAGAAATTGCTCAGTCATGAAAATTTACCTAGAGAGTTGAGGTAAAGGCAACCATTATTTGGAAGAATAGGACCATTCAGTGGACCTGCATCAGACTGAGAAAACACAGAAAGGAACATTTTCCCTACACATTAAGGAAAGGAAAAGTACTTTAGTTATTCAAACTAGCACTTGAACACACTGTTACAGTTAATTTGAGATGTAATGGAGTGTTTAATGGCTTCCAGTGGTCAGGAAGTTGGTTTTAGAAAGATTGTGGGTGAGAACACTCTTGCCCATCCAAAGCATCCAAGTGATTTACAGCGTTTGTAGGCTGCACAGTGCATTGTGGCGCTGAGAAGCCCCAAGCTGGCGTAGTCTGCTCTGCTGCCAGAGCTGAATGCGAAGCTGAGGTCTCCTGGCAGTGCTGCTATAGATCTAGAGAGCCCTGAGACCCTTGACATGTGAAGATGTATTAGAAGGCTTAGATGTTGAGGACTGTACACGGCCTTGCACTGCTTCCCACAGGAATAATCCATTTGCTTTGGGCATGGTGCTGGTTTTGACCCTGTAGTCCTGTCTTCTCTGACTGAGCTCTGGGACCAGACACCTCCTACTGCTTCATATCAAGTCAGATCACATGCTACCACATGCAGCCAACTTGTCCATGATCAGTTAATGCTTCTCCATGGGACCCAAGTCCTAGTTTTTGGATCCATCTAGTATAGGCAGTGATGGGATTTTGCTTTCACTGCTGACCTAATGCTTTCAAGGGGCTGAAATGTGACTTCCAATATTGTGGTTTGGGAGCAGGCTCCATCACTCTTTTCAGCATCACTTAGATTTTTCCTGGTCCTGGTTTCCACATATTAAAATGTGTTGGGCTGCCTTGGAAGGGGGCAAAGCAGAGGGGACTGATCTCTCATCTCTGGTGACCAGCGACAGGACCTGAGGGAATGGCCTGAAGTTGTCAGGGAAGGTTTAGGTTGGATATTAGGAGAAGTTTCTTCACCCAGAGAGTAATTGGATACTGGAATAGAGTCCTCAAGGAGGTGATGACAGCACCAACCTGACGGAGTCCAGGAAGTACTCGGATAATGTCCCAAGACACATGGTGTGATTTTTGGGGCTGATCTGTGCAGGGCCAAGAGTTTGACTTAGATGATCCTGGTGGGTCCCTTTTAACTGAAAATATTCTGATTCCTTGGGTAAGAAGCTGGCAGCCTGAGGTCTGTGCATGAAGACATCAACTGGGATATGAATTTACCGCATATGAACTTAAGTACTCTCTTTCTATGTGCAAATCCCTGCATCCAGCACAAGTATTTGGCTAGTGGGTTGAACAGCTGTCCTGGGAGTTTAGGCTCCTTCTCAGTGCACTGAACTGCTCAAGCAGACCTCTGGTTAGTGACAAGGTGCATTTGTCAACTGCAAGCCCTTTTTTCCTGCTCATGAGTTAATCAGTCTTCGTCACTCGTGTAACTGAGCTGGCTGTTACTGCTGTTGATTTGTGATACTCAACTTTTTTGTCTGGTAGAGATCACAGCAATTTGCAGATGAAGGTGAGTGCCCTCATCCCCATTTAACTGATGGGAAAACAGCAATGAGAACCAATTTCTGAGAAGCAGCAGAGCTGAGAGTTAGCCATTGGGAATAAAATCTTGTCTCTTACCATCCCCGTGGATGCTTCATAAATTTCAAGTGAGCCTAATGTGCAGTTTGAGATATGTTTTGATATATATCCTTTCGACAGACAAATCATAGCCTATCTTTGTTTTTCCAGATAGGATGAGCCTGATTCTTTCTAAAATGAGATTTCCAGAGAATATTCATGTTCACAAAACCAAATTCCACCTTAGTATTCTGCAATATCTGTGTGTTTAAGCACATAGTCTTGCCTAGTAGTTTACTCACTACAACGTTCACAGAAATAGTTGGCAACCCAGAATTGGATACAGTCAAAGTAAATTCATGTGGAATAGACAAATAATTGCCTGAACAGTGGTTACCATCAATTTACCTAATTTTCAAAATCCAAGTTCAGGTCCATATGAATAATGAACTGCCTTTGTTATCTCTGTCATCTCTTTGTTTCAGTGTAGTAGATGAGCAGGGAAGCGTGTGCAATCCCGGCTATCAGCTGGTGCCAGCTGTTTGTGCCCAGGGAGAACCTGGCTCACAGCATGTCTCTCCACTTTGAAAGATGCGCGGAGCAAAAGGAATGTCTACATTATATGGCTAGAAAGGTTAAGAAGATGGCTGGTTACATTGTCAAGCTTCCAAAATATTGTTGCACAGACAACAGGTTCTGCAAAGTCCATTCTGAAATGACCAAGCAGTTTGGGGTTACTGTGATAGGCTGGAGTTTGGTTTTTCAGTGGGTTGATTCAGCCCCCATTCTCTAATTATACTGGACCTTCCAGCACCTGTGACTGAAGTTAGAAAATCTCTCCTTGCATCCATTAACTCCTGCCCAGCTCCACATTCATGCCTTGCAGAGGGACAGTCACCTTTGGGCAGGTGCACCAGTCTGCTGGGACTTACATACTTCTGTTCCCCCGGTGCACCTGCAGGGTGACATCTGCACGTTGTGAAAGACAAGCAGGAATAAGCACTGCAGGCTTTTTTGTAAAGATGTGGGTCCCTCTACATGTAGGCAGTAGTGTGGCCTGATTATGCAGGAGCTCTGAGGCTTATCCCAAGATGATGATTTTTACATCAAAAGTAGATTAATGGAAGTCGACAGCCTTGTGTCCATCCAAACACAGTATGAAATGATAATAAGTATAGAATTGCTAGTCAGTAGGGTCTCATGTCACATACTCAGACTAGATAAATGATGAATATGGAATGAAATTACATAGAATTGAGACAGATGGCTCTAGCTTTTGATAAATGCATATATCTTCACAATCAGATAATAATGCCAATGTGTGGAAGATCAATTGGGATATAACAACTTTGAAATAGAAAGTAATTTCTCTGCTTTCACTTTAAGATGCGCATTTAAATAAGAGTCAAGCTTAATTTAATTATAATTTTTTTCATCATGAAATTAAACAAGAAGAAGAAAGGAAACAACGGGAAAAAATACAGGGGCATTTTAATCTTATTTTGCTTTGAATTGTAGTTATTTATCCTAGTGCCTATAATGAAATACCATTGCCAAAAAGAAAAGACAATTATTTTCTCCCCAATAAACATTAAGATAGATTGATGGTCACCGTTATAAAAAGGATTAAATGAAATTCTTGACACCATTTCAGGAAGATGTCAATTTGTTCCTAAGAACTCTAGTTATGAGGAAGCTTATAATACAGTCCACTTGTTATTGATAGGGATGTTTAATATTTTACTGACTATTTAAGGTGCAAAGTCCTTGAGATAAATCAACTTCTCATCCTCTCTCTGGATTTTGCTATTTCACTAGAGGTATATCTTTCAGGGAATTGACATGATTGACTAGGGACATAGTGTAAAAAATATCATTTGAAATAATGTCATTACCAAAAAGGAAGGAATTTTGAGAACAAAATAATTATGAAGCTCATTAAATTCACAGTTTCTGCATATTACAGATTAGTTAAAGAGTAATGGCAGTAACTCAACACATAATTTTGGATGGTGGTTGTGTATTATCTGAGTTCCTGTCACTTTCTTTGAATTTAAAGTCCTTGCTTGTGTAGATAAACAAATATATCTGTCCCTCATTTGCATGGGATTTAGAATATTTTCAGGTGAAGAGAAAGTAGCTTTCAGTTTTCTGCAGTCCATCAGCCAAACATTGAGTAGTAGTTATAATGGAAGAATACCCGCTGAGGGCTGAGGTGTCAGGTGCTGTACCAACACACAACAAGAGTGTTACACGTATGGAGAGTTTGTAATCTCTTGTCTCTCCAGATGAGATTTCCTGAGTTGTGAGATAGGAAATGGGTAAAAGCAGTGCTGGGTGGGAGTATTAGGGGTGGTCCTCTGTGCTCCATGGCTGTCTGCGATGCTCCCACAGGAAAAGCTTCAGGTGAGATATTACCTTCTGTGGTTTTGGAGATTTGGAATCAGCAGCTGGCACAAGAGAAGGAAAATTAAGTTTAGGCTGCAGTCAGCACATGAAATGCCTTGATGTCTTCAGAAGATGACTCATGAGTTCGTGCAGTGGCGTTGCATGAGGAGTGTGCCATTTACTCTGCACTGAGGAACAGAAAAATAAGGCTCAGAGCAGTGGACTTGGAGGCTTTTTGTGCAACCATTGGAAAAAACATGACAAGATCCCTTTTTCTTTTAGCACCATCTGTGCTAAAGGAACAGGTGTTTTGTCAACTCTGTGCATTTTCCCAGAGCCTCCCAAATGTTATTTCAGCAGTCTTTACAGGAAGTGCTGCCAGGTGCTGGCTCGCAGTGGAAGTGAGGCAAAACCCCTGCCCCTCTCAAGCTTGAGGGCACTGATGCTCCCAAGGGAAACCCTTCTTGGAGTAGTAAGACTTTCTACCTCACAGGCTGCTGGCTGCAGAGCCACCACAACAGGAGACACATTTCTCCTTCCACAGTTAGCCACTTTCTCAGTGCTTCCAAAAATTGCTTACAGCTGTCTCAAGCCAAATTACCTAAAGTTGAGGCTCCCTAATAAGACTTAAGAACTTTAGCCCTGTCTAAGCAGAAGCTGTTTGCATCTACCTTTCAAGTGGAAGGATCACTGACTGTCTAAAGCATTTTTACTGGTATCAGTATTTGCCTTCAGCCTGCATTTACATGGAGCCATGGAGAATCTGGGATAAGATCTTAAAAGACTCTATCACTTTGTGATATTGCCTCTAGAGAATTTCTTTTTTCTGTGAATCATAACTGTGATAGTTTATTGATCAGATTAAGACAACTTTCAAAAGAGAAGATAATGCCATACATTTTACTTAAGATGTTTGTGCAGCTGCTAAACAGCTGAACCTCAGTGAGCAAACTCCTTGGTGGTGGCAGCTGGAGAGTGCTCTGTTCTCAAAGGTATCAAATATTTCATTTTCTATTGATGCTTTTTAGAAGCAAAACAGTGTTTTCCATTAGAGCAAGTCCTCAGCTGCCTTACAAATCAGCAGAGGTGGTGAATTCCTGGTCTGTGCCCCAGGAGTAGCCTGCCATCCAGTCATATATGGCCTATAGCCATTTAGTTTTCTAAGCTGTAGCAGACTATACAATCAGGGGCATTAAAATGTGGTTGGCCAAAGGTGTTAGAAGGAACTGTTGGCTCCCACTAAGGAGAAGATTTGCCATCTCTGTGGTATAGCAAAAAGGAAAAATATAAAGGGAAGGTCCTTATTTCTACACTTCCATAAAAGTATAGATAAGCATGAAGAAAATTTTCTCTTCTGACTGTGGATTATGTGTGCTATCAAAGACAGGCCATCCTATAAGTGGAATTCCCAGTAAACAGATCTTACCATTTCTGTCTGTGTAGTGAGAAACATCTGCAGGAATCCACAGAAGATGTTAAAGCACATTGGTGTTTGGCATTTCATGGTCAGTGACACACACACACAATACACATGCTGTTTCTGGCATTTCTCATGCTTCAAGATGACTAAGAAAGACCTTTTCTTCCTCTCCATCCCCAGTCAATTTGTACAAGAGCTACCATGATTTAGAGTAGGAAATAGTTCATGGAGCTGGGCAGACTTCTGTGGAAGCTGCTGCTGTGGGAATCCCAGAGCTACGTGACACAGGAAGCCTGACTATTAAAATCCTCAGAACAACAAAGGCCCAGGTTTACTTGGCACTTTTGAAAGTTAGGGAGAAGAGGAAACGGCAGAACTCATCCAGGTCTTGAAAAGTTAGAGAAAATTATTTCAGGAGAACCATTGATGTGATGGTAGGTATGTTTTCAGGGCTTTGCTTGGATACTACAAACATCTGTTAGCAAAGGCTATAACGAGTAAATACTCATTTGCAAAAGGCAGACTTCTGCCATTCTCTGGTTTTATCCCTACTTTCTAATAGATGCATGCATCTCTGCAAGTAAATATTGGAGTTAGTGAAACTGCATGGTATTAGGCAGTTTCCTGCATCTCTCTCTGCAGCAGAAAATGCAGTGTGTTCTCCTTTCCTCCATCCTCCTCCTTGCCCTCCTCCACATTAGCTCTGGCTTTAAAGCTGTTTAACTAAAACTCAAATAAAGGAATATGCTAGAATTGGAAAGATAATTATAAGGCCAAAACCTCTCACACACCACTGGATTCTTTCCCTCCTGATGTGGATTCTGGATTTGTCTGTGAAAGCAAAGGAAAAGCTTTCTTTGGTGCATTGTCATTAAAACAGTTAGAATCTGCAAATCCTGTACAGTCAAGACAACAGCAGGATTATGTTTGAATCATAAGAATGAGCAATGTGTTCTGCTTAATTACAGAAGTTACAGAGGGAAAGGATTTATTGACTGCCCTATCCTTCACCCCTCTTAGTGTAGGATTGTTCTCTCCATAGTGCTTCTTAAGTCTTTTTCTTTGCTGTGTTACATGCACCACGTGATGGATCATCCACAGCTTAACTGGAGGTCTTGAAGCAGTTCTTAACAGATTAAAAGGTGTAGTTGAGCCTGCTAGTTGCTAGCAGATCATGTTCGCAATGTGGACTTGGGGAAATTGCCAGGACGTGCTCATCTGGGGCTATCAAGCTGGAGAAAACAAAAGTGTCTCAGCTCACTGTCAATGTTTTCCCTGGAACTCAGTTTTTACATTGGTTGTCTCAATTTCATCTGAGAGATTTTCCTCATTATTTCCTTTTGAGAGTTTGGAAATAGTTCCCCCCATCACTCATGTTCATAGCCTCTGGTTTCACAGTCTCTCCCAGCTGTTTTGTTAATGTGGACTTTATCTGTAAAATGGTGCTTATCTTTGATCACACTTCAGTTGGTAGGAAATTTCCTGCTAAAATCCTGTATTTTGATAAAGCCCATTGCAGGAAGCTTTGGAATTATTACAACAAATCCCACCAAACCAAAAACCATTTTTGATTTTTCTTTCTCTGTTTCGTCCTTAATTCCTTCCCCACCCTCAACTGAAATCTTTCTTTCTTATTTAAACTTCTGAGGTTTTATGAGCAATATTTGGTATTTACATTTTTCCTGAATAAAAGGCTGAAGGTTTTTTCTACATAAGAAGACTTCTCCCAGTCTGTATCTAATAGCTGGCACAAATTTGTGGCAGTAGAATGCCTTCTCCCAGGTATCAGATAAAAACCCTTATTAACACATTCTAGCTCTGTCTCCTTCTAGATGTGTCACTGAGAAGCATATGAGAAATTAAGGCCAATACTTTGACCTGCAAACCCACCGTTATTTCTGTATCTAGGCTCTTGCTATTGTCCATCCAAGGATTTTCAATATTGTTTCTTTCAAGTTTTTATTTTTACTAAGGATAGAAGTGCTAATTTTCCCCAAATTCTACCCTCCTGAAGTTGCTCCATGTATTTCTGACAAAGGTGTTTTAGTGGCTTCCCCAGCCCCAAGCAGTCAGAGAAACTGTCAATCTGTGGAAGTGCTTTTCTTGTCACCCTTTCAGGTTTCCAGTCTTCAAAAATTGCAAGCTCTTTCAGTTTTTATCTACTCCAGAAAGAAGGAAACTCCTAATTTGAGGAAAGCAAACCCAACTCCTCTCCCTAAAGCCACCAACCCCCACATGAGTAGAAAAAGCCTCCATACTTAATATATCCTGAGAAAAATAATTGACATTTTCGGAATATCTGCCATTCCAGCTGACTCAGATTTTGATCTTGTGACTCTCCACTTCCTTCTCTCCCTGTAAAGATGATTTTATTATATTTTTGCTCCCTGACATTTAGATTGTCCCTGACATTCACATTGACTACTGTCTGTAAATTGTTATTACAAAGATGCTTATTCTACTTTAAAGTTTCTCTGAATGTAGAAATAGAAACATTTGCAATTTTGATTCTTAAACCAAGCTTCTTAGAGATGGAAGACTAAACCAGCAGAGAGTAGAAGTACTGAAGTCCAGTTCCAGCCAATGTACTGTTAGTAAACCCCTTCAGAAAGAAGATTGCTGTTTTTGAAACACACATAGCTTTTTAATGAATACAAAGGACCCTTGCTGCTCTTGTTCATGTTGCTCATCTCTGCTTCCATCTCTCAGGAATGCCCTTTCTTGGCTAAATCAATCACTGGCTCTACAATCTAGCTGGGTTGTCAAATGAAGACCTATCTAGTTTAAGATTTGTTCTGTGAGGATTGTGCTTTGTCTAACCCCATGTGCCCTCTGTGGGACAAAAAAAAAAAGAGAGAAAAAACAGAGAAAACAGAGAAAGGCTCTTCCAGAAGGAAGTTCATCTTAAGCTAGGAGTGGATGAGATGGCTGTGTCTCCAGTCCCTACTGAAGGAGCCTAGGCCAGCTAATTTGTAGAAGAGCTAAATCTCCCTCAGTCATTCTGCCCTTTGTTACAGCTTGATCCCCAGGAATTGCGTGGGCTCAATCCTGTACTTGCGGCACCCTGGAATAATTTCAGACAAGTATTGTGATGAAAACAAGAAATCCACAGAGACATTCTAAGAGAAATATGTTACTTTTCTGGAAAAAAGTGACTCTGTTGAGTAAAATAAGTGCTGTTTTGGTTACTTTGAAAAGTTGAACAGATATCTAGCTTAGGGTATCTCTTTATGGTATTACCTTAAGCTATCTAGGAAGAGAGAAGATTTAATCATCCCTCTAGGTTATAATTTCACTTCCCAGTAGAAAAAAAATCCTGGGACAATTCTTTATGACAGCATTCGCTGTGGCAAGGGGTGACTTTAAAATGATTAGAGAGCCATTAGCTACAGTGATCAGTCTGTGAGAAGAGAGAGAAGTTAACTTTATCAATAGCCTAAAGAATAATTCTAGAGTTGCACTCTGCCAAAGTGGAAGAAAATAAAAGGCTAGTGTAACAAATCCATGGAAAAATTGGGATCAAAAAGAGTCCATCTTTTCTCTAAACTGGATTAGCCAGAGGCAAAATGCTTTCCACAGTCACTGATTGCCTGACCATTTTTTTTTTTTACTCAGAAAGCTTTAGAAAGTGGATAAAGAGAAATTTCCTGCTTCAAAGTATTCAAGTATTTGTTCCTGCAGGCACTCTCAGGGGATTATAGTATTGTTTAGAAACTCACTGATTGGGGGATTCGGAAACCTAAACTCCAGGACTGCACTCATACTAGAAAATATTTATTGTTATTGGCAAAGTAGCAGCAGTAGTAGCTCTTGGGCCAAGTTTCTTTGACTTTATAAGGAGTTCAAGGCACCTTTGAGAACTAATATCTTGGGCTATAGGCAGCATCAGGGCTAAAAGTTCATAGGACTTCATTCTCTTGCTGCAGCAAAGTGTTTTTTCCACCAAACACCTCACAGCTTTGATGCTACTCACTTGCTTTTGTGTTAGTGGGAAATTCTACCACAGTGGCTGAGCCAAGGCAGGACTTATTCCCTCATCTGTGATATGCAAGAGTTCTGTTTCAAGGCTAAATCACCAAGACCTTCCTTGACATTTGTTTGAGCAATTTTCTCTGGAGCTCTTATTGAGCTCTGTGGGAAGGCCATGTATTAGAAGGTAAATACACATGCTCTGTTTCTCTGTTTTGGTATCCTCTTGAAGGGAATTCCTTCGCTAGTGCTTCCTTTGGCTCGCCTAATCTGATAATAGTCACATGGGAAGCTATTTGTAAAATAGAGTTTTGATACAAGCATAAATCACCCAGCTGATGCTTTGGTAGACCACCAGCTGCCCAAGACCTATCAAGAAGGTATGTGGAGACTGAAGACTAAGCTATTGACAAGGATAGGAAGGGTTTTAAAATAAGTTTTAGTTAATATTAAAACTACAGCTTTAAAAGTAACTTGTTTATTGTGTCATAACACTCAGCAAAGCCCACATTCCATTCTGGTAATTTGTCACACATTATTATGGTTCCTGTCACTTGCTTGCAAGCTTGGAGACTGAAAAATAGGACATCAAATGTATTTGATGAGGCTGTGTTTCCTGAGAAAAACCCCTGCCTTCTATCTCCTTCCAAGTGTGGGCACTTCCCCGTTTATTAATGGTAGCTGCTTATATCCACAGTAGAAGTGAGCATTCTCACTGATGTAAATTGATCTAGTGTCACTGCAGAGCTTTAGTCCCACACAAGTAAAATTGCAAGCACTATGGTCATTTTGAGTAGGAGACATTAATCCAAACTGGTGACAATTTGCAGCTTAAATTCCCTGATTATCCCAGTCTGACCCAAGGAGATACAACTTCTAAAAGCTCACTCTAACATTTTTCATATTTGGGTAACTTAAAAAATTGCTTGTTTTGTTTTGGTGGTTTTCTTCTTTCTAGTTAAAAGCCCTGAAAATAATGAACCCCTGTCAGCCTGGCAGAAAAACATCTGCTTTATTTATCAAAACTCACAATCGGCAGAGCCTTGGGTCTTAAGTGAAAAACATAAGTTTTTTAAATCTTGGGTTGGATTTAGCAAAGGAAGAACAGCAACTCTGTTCCTTAAAACAAAGAAAAAAACTCGATAAAATGCCGTGAAATTTCAAGTCTGGTATGTGACAGGTCTGCAGTTTCAGAAACGGGAGTTTAACACTTCTGGAAAGCCACGATCCCATAGTGACAGCCTCCCCATCATGAAGTATTCTTGTCTTGTCAAAGAAGTTTTGAAAGGAACAAATGCTATTTCATCAGTATCTCAAAAAGCTCTGTGTTCGTTGTGTTTTGTGTATGCTTTAAATAACGTAGAGAAAGTGTGTTACATGATGGCTTAGCAATTAAAGGGCACAGTTGGCTGTCATCTTTGTAACACTGCCTTGCTGGTGTCTCTCGAGCAGCCAGAAGTTTTTTCGTGTTGCTGAGCACAGAATTTCCCCGTGGGCAAAATCCCATTCGGACAGGACAAAGAGTTTGTTCCAAGTTGTGCTGTCCCTTTCTTTAGGCATCTTTCAAAAATTAGGCCAGGAGAGATATTCCAGCATCTTGCAGATGGTGCATGCATTTATTCTGAACGGCAGGCAGCCAGTTTGCCGCCATTCAGCAATCTATGCTGTGGTGACATGGATTTTTGCCACATGTAGATTTTTCTGGTGTTTTGCTTATTTCAAGAAAAAAAAAACCGACNCAAACTCCACACTGTTGCTGTTATGAGTTTTGAAGTGTAGGCAGTGAATATAAAGCCTTCATCTCTCTTACATGGTGATATTTTGGTCTTATAGCTGATTGAGAAGCTGTGTAGCTGTGTCCCTAGTAACTGTTACCTGCTGTCTTAAAACATTCATGCAGATTGATTCTGTAAGGGGTGATTTCCATTCAATATACCTTCCTTTTCTCATCCAAACATGAGACATAAAGTTGCAGTCTTATTTATCTTGTAAAAATAACCCCAAAACACAACCTCTGTTATTGGATAAATTGTGTATTAAGTTCCTATTTATTATTTGATGGTTCTACGTACTGTTACTGTATGCCACTGATTCTCTGTGCTGATATTTTCTGATATTTGTTTTTCTTATATGTAGAGTGAACCAGAGAAGGTCTGCTTTCCCTGCCTTGGGTATATGTAAC
The DNA here is from genome assembly GCA_013397155.1 of Irena cyanogastra. Classification (NCBI taxonomy): domain Eukaryota; kingdom Metazoa; phylum Chordata; class Aves; order Passeriformes; family Irenidae; genus Irena; species Irena cyanogastra. The sequence goes on along the minus strand of VWZV01009167.1, from coordinate 503,474 downwards.
AAAGGATTTCAGTGACTATTGTTAGGCTGTCTCTGTTTTTCTCTCCTCCCTATCAATATTCATCCCTTTTTGGGTAGTGGTGTACTCTCTGTACAGCTACAATTCATTGTGCACCTGAAGAAATAACCTGAAAATATTAAAGTGGAATCCTAGCCTTAGGGAAGCCCTTAAGTACCATTTTTAAGGGCCTTAGTTAGAACCTAATTATGAGGTTTATCTCCTTTCAGAGACCAGGTACAGGGTATGAGCTGAATCCAGATCCCCTGGAAAATGGCATTGGCAAGCAGATATACCGGTTAAAGCAACAGGAGGAATAGATGTTGGCTTTTCTAAACCAGAAAGGTAGGACTTCACTCAGTATTAATCTGAGGTCACTAATCTGCTTCTTGTGTGTAAAAGTCCCTGTGGGTGTCACTGACAGTCAGACTACAGCTGCATGACCTGGGGAGGTATGAATGGAGATTCAGAGGCGCTCAGTCTACTCACTACCTTACCTCAAGTGATGAAAGGTTTCCCATTCCAAATGCTATTCCCATCTTCATTTCAAAACCTCATGTCCTTTAGACTTCTCTGCACCTCCCAGTGTTGAATTTCAATCATTAGGGAACTTGTACCTCTATGTAGGTGATTCATTCCTTCTCTATCACTTCTTTTCTGACATTTGAAATTGGATTTTGCAGAGGTACCACTTTCCTATAACTGATAAGAAATGTTTGTTTCTGGCAAGATGGATTTTCTGTCTTGCTCCTCTCCTCTTTCCCTTTATCTGCCTGCTTTTGCATTGTTCTTACAGTTCTTTGTCTTCATTTTTGACTTCTTTCTCCCACCCATTTTTCTTGCTCTTACTTTTTCTCTACTTTCTCCTCCACTCTTCATGTGTCTCTTCAGACTCCTTTTGCAGACATTTCTGATGCTCTGCTCCATCGCCTGAATCCCTCAGCCTGGAGGTGATGCAGTGGCTATAAAGGTAACAGAAAAGAAAATCCAGCTCGCTCTTTCCAGCTCTGGCCTGTGTGTCACAGACATTTCTGGGTCTTTTTTCTTTTTTTTTTTTTTTTGTTTTTTTCCAGATGCACATTGGTTTCATTGGCTTTTTCAGTAGGAAGGGGTTTTTTTTCTCAAAAATAAAAAAGTGTTTGGTTGGTACCAGCATATGTGGTTTAAGGGATCTTGGTTCCAGCCATGGTCACCTGATTTTCATTATTCTGCTCTGTTTCATTTTTAATAGATTATTAAAGGGTAGTTGAAGGCCAAAAAACTCTAGGCCAAAAAAATCGTGGCTTGGCAATTCACCTGGAACAAAGGCATCACAGAGTATTAATGAATTATTCACTGAGCTACCTGCTGCTCTGAAGTCTTTAGCTCTTATATTTTCCAAATGAAATCTGTTTTCCATCATGCCATCTCTTCTCTTCCCAAAGTCCAGAAGAATCAAATACCAGATTTGGGAGTGGAGAGTTGCCTTTCCCTATCCTCTGGGTGTAGGCAGGTGTTTCTAGGGAAGGACCAGATATGGATTAGCCCAAGCTCTGGGTAACACTATGATCTTCTCTCTGTCCTATGTGAGTCTAGGGGACTTACACTTTTCCAGTGGGAATAGGAGTGTGTAGGAAGAGGATTTCTACTGAAAGAGAAGAAAAAGAGAGCTGGAGTCCAAAACCCTTAGTCATAGTTGGAAAAGGGGCCAGAACAGCAGCCCAGATCATGAGGCTGGATAGCGCAGAGAGAAGTGAAGAATCGGAGCTGAAATGTGACTGGTAGGGAAGTGAGGAGGGAGGGAAAGTGTCTGAGTACGAGGATGTCTGAGGTGATCAGCTGAGGAGACCCAGCACTGGATCAGTCAAGACTCACTATGAGGGAAGATGCAGCTAAGAAAGTGAGTAAGGGCTGGATCAGAGCACTGGAAGGGGACATATGTTGCTGTGGCATATAGGCTAGAAAAGAATTGTGCCTATGAAGGGCTGGAACTTGAAGCTGCATGCAGGGGCTGCTTGGCAATGCTTCAGGCTCTGTGTCAGTGTGACTTGGTGTGATTTTCTGTCCTGTGCGCGTCAAGGCTTAGAGGATGGGCTAAGGGAAAAGGAGAAAGGCAGCCTGCTGAGATCTCAAAGCCCTTCTCACCATGGGCTGTGTTGCTGGCCAAGCATCCTTGGCAGCCTGCCACTGTCAGCTGAGCTTGTTAGGATCACACCAGCACCTTTCAGAGCTGAAAGAGACCCGAGCAGTTTGGCTCTTTTGTTTAGTAGGAATCACACAGGAAAGACCATGAGCAGCGATACTGAAAAGCAACACCGTGTTACCTTCCTCTTTAATATAATCTTTTCTTATGTGTGTGTGCTTGACTGTGACTCTCAAAGGATAATTCATTAAAAAAGTTTCTTAGGAAATGTAGCCGCATGAAGGGACTTACACTCTCACTGCTGTCACTCTGCCTTTCATTGAGGATGGAAGACTTTTATCGAGTCTTTAATTTACCTCAAAGTTTTATTCCATCATTGCTCTATTTTCAATTCCATTTTTATCATAACAGGACTTTCTTTTATTTACATTGGTGAAACCTTGAATTCATAAACTGTCAGAGTGATTTTAATGTAGAATAGGGCTTTATCACTGCATATAAATATATTTAGCCTGAGATTCATTCAGAGCAATCTTTTGTGGTTTCAAAATAAATGTAACGCTTTTTATGTGTACATACCACTAGATTTAAAACGAGATTTATTACATTTGCTGCCATTGTATAGAGAATGAGGGGAAATATGGGGAATATTTTCCCAGTGTTTAAGGCTGCACCACTTTGAAATAATAAACCATTCTCTCCTACTTCAAAGTAATTTTATAGTTATGTTTAAAGAACACTGAGGGTTTGTCTACTGCATTTGTAATTTTTGCGCTCAGCCAGAAAAGGACTCTTTGAAAAATGCTTTTTGCTCATTATTGTTTGTATTAAAATACAGTCAGTGGACCATGACCAGCATCAAAGCCTCAACATGTGTTCTGTGCTGCACATTGCAAGGGAGAGTTCATAGTACAGTTGGATACTCCAGGCAGAAAACATTTTCTCTTTCTTCTTCCCTGCTTTGCAAGCAAGATCATGTCACAACAGACATTCAGCCTCCTATTTCAGTGTCTCATTACCAACAGAGAAGACAGCTTGCTGAGGGAGCTTAGCCAAGGTCATAAAGGAAGTTTACAGCAGAGCCAGGAACTAGACACAGATTCCCACTAGGTCAAGCAAGCACACCCACTCGGCTAAAGCTTCCTTAGGGATCTTGTCTGCTGCTGGATTTTTCTTTGGGTTGTCCAGGTCTATTGGCAAACTTGTTAAGTCCTCTCCTTGAGCAGATAGGGTAGCATCAGCACTTTCTCTTGGAAGAGTTTGGAGAAGTTGTGTCTGGTGCTATTAGCTCTGCAGGAAACGTTTTGATTGATTTATCAATGGCACTCTAAAATGAACTGTGCAGCTGTTGTATTTTTATTAGAGAAGTGACACAGATGAATTTTGTCACAAGATGTGCTTGAGATCTGTTTTACCAGGAGTGAGGGGTGCCTTTCAAGTGAGAGCGGCTCTCAGTTATGGATACTCTGTCTTCTTTTTAGTTTTCTTGTCACAAAAAAAGGTATGGTAACTACCACCTTACATGAAATTGTTAGTGGCTGAGACTTTCTGACCTGCATGGAAGAAGCACAGAAAGAGCTGAGAGAACAGCAGCAAACTCAGCAAGCCTGTTCTTTCAAGCTGATTTGGTGCACATAAGGAAAAGGTGATTTCTGGTGGAATATAACACTGCTAGGATGACGTTGTGGGTACAGAGGTGGGAGTAGCTAATCACATCCATTTTCCCCATATGAAACATTGACAGTATTCCTCTGGTTATGTCCATCTCTTTGAGGGTCTATACCATGTCTGAAGATCTGCAGAGAGCAACAGAAAGAAGAAAGCACTAGATGAGCAGGCTTAAAGTGGATGTATTGTCTGTGGAAAATGCTTGTCAGTGCACACATTGGAGAATATGGGAAGCACACACATGCAGCTGTCCGTTTTCACACAGAATCCAACGGTGTGAGCTGCATCCCCTGTATGTGTTACATGCACACAAGTGAATGTTTTGTGTTTTTACTTCCTCTTCAGCCAGTGCTTCCTGTGCATGCTGCATGTGCGTGATGGGGTGGGTCGTTTCCATGCTGCGCCGTGTTCTTGAACACACATTTTCTATAGGCAATATCTGATCTTTTTCATTTTTATGGAGTCAGGATTCCTGGGAGTTAATGGGAATTCCTCAGCTATTACTGAGCTTTTCTGGGTCAGTCCTCATCATGATAAATATCAGTGATGTTCCTCCAAAGTCAATGTACTGGCACTGATTTAAGGTTTGACCTCTTCTTACCTATATTCTTTTGAGAATGTGTTTCTGTCACTAATGTACTCCAATAAGTGCCTGGTAGATACATTGGAATAGCTCACCAACAGACTTATTTCATAGTTGCTTTTAGAAAATGCATTTCTCAGACTTCTTTCTTCTTCTCTCCTTTCCAGCAGATTGTGCTTTTGATGTGTTTGTAATCGTGTATTATTCCTTCAAGGTAATGCTTGGAATCTCCTTTCACTTCTAAGGCAAGCTGTCAGCTCCAGGACTGTAACCAGTTTTGTGCTCTTGCTTTGCAACTGTCTCTCTTTCTTTGGGGTTTTGGCAGTGACTTTTTTCTTTTTTTTTTTTTCTTTTTTTTTTCTTTTTTTGATGTTTTTTTCCTTTGCAGTAGCAGGAGCTTTGTTCTGGCAGATAATGGAATTGAGCCACTGTCCCTTAAGTGCAAGTATTTGCTCATTGCCCATTGCAACTGGCTGTATTATACAGTATTATGAAGAGATTTTATTTTGCCTGGGTAAAACAAGCCACTAATTGAATTTCCACTAAAATATTTACTTGCCTACTCATCCTATCCAACACTAGCAGATGGCTGATAGGCACACGGTGCTTAAAACTTTGAAAGAGATTTGTAACATTATTTTAAAAAATCTGGATGGCTTTTGATTCAGTCTTGATACAAAGTGGAAGATTTCTGCCTATTGCCTAGTTTGAATTTAAAGTGTAATTGTGACAAACCTCAATGATTACAAAAACACTGAAAATGTCTTCCTTAGTATTCCTTACTTGTTTTTTTCCCTTTTACTTGTATGCTGAAGTTCATTGGGAGTGTTATGGTAATTTCATCAGATCACTTGAATTTCACCGTATTTCAGCCAGAGATTCTTTTCTTGCAGGATCTTTCAGGTTTGGTTTAGCACAGCTGTGACTTTAGCAATAGGTCCCCAGGGCAGTTTCTTGACTCTTGGGCTCATATAGGCAGTGGATTTTTTACTTTAATAATTAAAAGCATGAGTGTGAGAATGGTTTGCACAGAAGTAGGGCCAGTAGCTTCCTTAAAGAATATTCAGAAATATTTTTATTATGGAAAGCACTAAAGGTATGTGCAAGGAGGATAGATGCATATCTCAGTTTATGCCCCAGCCCCAGCAGACCACCTGGAGCACATTCAGAGCACAGAAAAACCTAAAATCAAGGTCCCCTTGCAAATGCTCAGAGAGGGAATTTAACAAGCAGAGCATGTTGTGAATGACCCATCCCTTGGATATTTTCCCAGCTTCTGGCAGTCTCTAGTGAAGGGTCTGCCTAGACCAGGGGTTACAATCAGGCCAATGTGTTTACTAGTACCTAAGCAACCTGGACTCCAGAAATTTGGCTAATCCATGTTTTAATTAACTTGTTTTTCAGCTTTTGTAATATCCTATTTTGCTGTATGCAAGGAGTACCTCTTGTTTCTTTTGGACCTGGTGCATTGTCATTTACCTGGATGACTCCATCTGGCTGATAGGAAAAGCAGCTTCATACTCATCTTCTTGATCTTACAGACCTCTGTTAAAATATCCCTCTGCCATCTTCCCTCCAAGCTCAGCTGTCTGTATCTGTAGTCTCTTCTTAAACCAGGCAGTCTTGATTATTTTTGATATCCCTCTTTTCTAGTCTAGTGTCCTTCTTTGGATGGGCTGGTGACAAACCTTGATGCTGGTGGACCAGGAACACAGACAGAGAGGTAATGAGAGTGCTACAAGTGAGCACATCCCTAAATATTTTTTCCACAGTTGTAGCACAGATATCAGCAATAATCATCCCTGTTTTAAAAATAAATCCTTCCCTTGGCTGCTTGCAGATCTGATAGTCTATCCTGAGAGATTTACAGTGATGTGATTTTCCTGCACCCTAAGTAAAGAAATCTCAGATGTACGAAATGAAAGATTCTGAACTGCCTTTAAATTCCCCATATTCAGAGTAAGAAGCACACCCCCCCCACACCAAAAAAAAAAAAAACCAACTTAAATACTTGAGTCTCTTATTAGGGGCAGCTTTTTTCTCTGCCATATCTTGATTTAAATTGAATGTGTCATTTGGCATTAAGCAAAATGTGAGTTGTATCTTGAAAGACAGCATAACTCATAAATAGTGTAGCCATAAGCCAGCTGATGGCTTACTTATAACCAGGCAAATCTAATATCCTGCTTTGCTGTAGGGTATGTGATTTTCTGTATATGCTCCACACTCCTGTAACTGTTTGTTGTAGAGGATGGTGAATTTGCCACTTGCCATAAGCTCATTTCTTGTCTTAATGTGAAGCAGTTAATATAGATGAATATATTTTTAAGGATTCTTTGAAATGTCAGTCATATTTTAACAGTTTTGCGAATATAATCTTCCCATGGCAGGGAGAATCAGTGAAAAAAAAATGAATCGGTGAAAAAAAAATGACTAGAGGCTAAATATTTATTGAATTAGGCTATCACTGAGTTTATATTAAAAGATCCATACGAAGCTTCAGATTTTTTGGCTAGTCTCAGAAAGATTTACAACTAGATATGAAATTTCTTGCAAAGTAAACTACCTCATAACAAATGGCTTTATTAGAATTTGCTCAGAAAGATTTAAAGGTGAATGCCAAGAAAATTTATCACATAACCATATTCTGGCTTCTTTATTAAGAGAGGAGACAAAAAGTGTATTTCAGAAGCAGTTGCAAAAATTAACATAAAAATTACATCACATCCATGTGAATATATTTGAACTGAGTATGAAATGCTTTCCTGATCAAGAAATGAAAAATTAACTTTCATTTGTTTGACAGAGATCTAAACATTAGATATTGTAGAAATAGTTCTGTGAAATAAAAGTAATACTAATAGTATAGTTTTTAATACTTCTGAATAAAAAAATATTTTTTATAAGCCTTTCATAAGTATAAGCATTTGCTGACATTAGAAAATACCTGTTTTGTTGTTTATTACCAGGACAGGTTTTATAAATGCCTTTGGGAATAAATCACCAAAGCCATTTACTCATCTTCAAAGAGCAGAAGGAAATAATTGACAACAAAATAGAAAAGTGTACTTCAGAGAGTGATATAAAGTAAGTTACAGAAGATGGTGTTGCCATTAAAATATCTTGGTAGCTTCCAAGTTCTGATCTAAACTACCGCTAATGTGTTTTTTTTTTTAAAACATATTTTAGAAAGAAAAGTGCTTGCAATTAAATGTAGAGTCACATGCGATGCCCACGCACAGATACAAAGCATTTAAAAACTTGAAGAGATTTCTGTCTTTCAGAGATTACTTTGCTTACAGCTTTGCTTTTGAATGAACCACAGTCCTTTATGTCAATAGGAGCATGTAAAAGGGCCTTCCAGGCAGGTATGAATCACTGTGCACCTCCACCCTTAATCAGATGTAAGAGCTACTGGTCAGTGACATCCATCAGTGGTGGAAAAAGTGCTCCTGTGTGCTCCATTTCTGTGCTAGAGAGAGAGAAAACTAGAAAAGTCTGGGGCTGGGATTTAGCACTCACGCACTGTGAGTTTCTCCTTTCACTTGCCCTCTTGATGAAGAAGCAGCTACAAATAAAACAAGAGGCCTCTCTACCTGTGAATGGCCATTCTTCATGTAGAACATCCTTGCTCCTTGATTAATAGCACATTTCCCTGTGATTTATAACCATGCCTACATTCGGGCAGCATCAGAATAGCAAGAAAAAAGAGTCAGGTTTATTAAGAGGGAAACCATCTAGCTGCTTATTTGGTTTTGCTCAGAGTCCCACAACCACTATCAGAATAAGAAGCAAAATTTGTCCAAAACCTGAAGGGCCAGGTGAAGGTTCAGCACTGGCTAGGATGAGATACATTGCATTTCTGACCCAAGTCTGAGCCCATGTCTGGCTTCCAGTCACCAGCACTCCAGCACTGCCCTGGTCCCCTGCTGCTGCACGCTGGGCTTGGTGTCTTGTCTGGTGGGACTTGTGTCTTGTCATCCTGCTTGGAACAGGAAGTATTTTTAATTGAAAAGTAAAAGACCATAAAAGAGAGCATGGCAAAGGAAGATAAAACAACAGTGCAAAGTAAAGGAAAGAGACTTTGCTTTAGAAAGAAGTATTTTGATCCCATTTTTGCCAAGGTTCATGGCAGAAGTGCAGTAGCTGTGTTTGATCCTTTTCAAACTGCCCAATGATGGCTTGTCTGTGGAGGAGGCACACACAATTTTTTGTAAAGTCTGATCAATCTTCCATATATATTTACTTCCCCTGCTAGTGTGATTAGTTACCTAGACCACATTTTAAGGCTGATAAAATGACATAAGCCGTCAGCTTTATGCAGTTGTACTAACTGCCTTCCTAAATGTTTTGCAGCAAGCAAGACAAGGCTGATGGTACCAATTGCAGCTGGAAATGTTGCCTGTGGTCCTCTGCAGCCAGCTTTCACTGGAGATTGATATCAGCAATTGCATATGGACATGACTGATGGGTGCAAAGGCACCTTTAACCTTTTACTTTGAAGTTGGCTATGTCCCATCATTTAGCATACCTGAAGAGGTGTTTCAGATGTGGCCTTAACAGGCATTGATACTCTTCTACTGGAAGCTCAGACTGACATGTAGGGGGAAAAAAAAGAGAATTTTTACCAAGTGCCTGGGTTACCTGAGTCACCCTGCAGCCTCCTTTGCTGCAGGGTCCCTGACTGCATTGCTTTGAAGAGGTTTGGCTTCCTGGGAGAAGAAAAATTGACATCCAGCTTTGACTAGAGATTGCATTTAAATGCAGTTGATATGCCTAGTAACATTCATAAGTGAGTAGGCACTTTTGAAATGTACTCTACTGTACCTTTCCTGACCCTTCTAGACATCTGGCCTTCCTTTCATTCTCCCATGGGATCATATCCTCTGTGAGGCATCTCTTATTGTGTGCCAAGCTCATTGTATAGGCAGTGGATCGGGGTACAAGAATGCTCTCAGGATACTGCTCAAAGGACCTTTTCTGACATTTCCTTGCTGCAGGAAGCAGGTTCTGAATTTGTCACTGGTATCTTCCTTATCTGTAGAAAGGAAACAAAAAGCTTGGAGAGTCCCTGTGTTTTATCATCCACTGGCAGGCTCAGAGCATTAGAGGGGCCCTACTGTGGTATTAGTTTTGGGGAGCCACCTGGGAAGGCCATCTGCAAGGGGCTTACAGGACAGCTATTGTCACTGGCACTGGGGAGTCATAGCTTTCCAGACATTTTCAGGTGTAGAATTAGGTGCTTGTGTGGGAATTTGAGACTTGGAAAATTTTGAACTAATATTTTTGGGAACATCTTTGATTATGGTTTATTTTAATCAGAAGCAACTGAGCTGCTTATAATTCTCTGGGCTGGATTAAGTGCAACTAAGTCAGGAATAACAGAGAATTTTTTGTTTGTCATTGCTTGGCTCAATCATACTGGGAAATTCTTTGATGCTCCAGAGCTAAAGGCAATACAGTAACCACTCTGACCTGTGTTTATTCCTGTTTGAACATTACTTAGAACCTCAACATTATCTTAACATCAGATAAGTCTTTTTCATCTGTGAACGCATTGTACAAAAGGAGTTTGTTTATACACAATTTTGTGACCTTTTTCTGATCTTTACATTTTAGTCTACTCTATTTATATTAATTTTCTTAAGAAGATACTTGAAATCTGCAAAGGAACAAAGAAGGACACATGCCAAAAGTTTGCCTTCAACACTTTTTTTTTAGTTGGTGTTAATTTTTGAGCCATTATTCAGGCAGCTGTCCAGGTCAAGAGAGTTCAAGCATGCTTCTTCTGCACCACTTGCACTCCAAGACTGCAGTGAAGGAAGGGAAGTCTGCAAATTATTAAGCATTTGGCAGTGCCTTCTAGTTGGATTAGGTTATAACTGCATCAGTTGCATGATTAAGAGGAAGTGACAGGTAAGCAAAATGAGAACAAAAGTCTCATGCTGTTAGAAGCAAATGTCACCATGTAACACACATCACACACGTATACCAGTGCTCTCTCTGAAAATACATACTAGAGGAGGAAAATAGGAGAGAGGGAACTTCTGTGTGCTTGTGAGTGTTTTCTTATGTGTGTTTGTACAGCTTGTGTGTTGTGCACGTTGATGCTCAGGTTGTACTCAGGTGTGTGTGTCTGTTTCCGTGTGGAATGGACCCATGGAATTGTGGCACAGGTTGTAACAGTGTGCTGGAGATGGAGCACAGTGGTGCCTTTGTACAGTCCACTGGTCTGCTGGCTTGAAGGTTTCTGTACAGGCTTTTTTATTTTTCCCCTAATTAATTGATTTCTGGAAAAATAATCATCAAAATTTTAATGCTTTGCTTCTCAGGTTACTTACAAACTCTGAATGAATCCAATTAAAATATGAGTATTGTGACAAATTACAACATTTATAGGTTTGGTTTTTTAATTGAGTACTCCTTGTGTATGTTGGAATATTTTAGAATGACATTTTTTGAATTACAAGTTCTACACCTAAGTAAGGGTGTTTTCACAAACACTCAGTGATTGAGACTCTTAGTTTGGTAGATGATGGTCTGTAGCACATGCATGGGGATGGAAATACCTCTAGTTGGCACCTAAGAACCAAAGTGTTTTCTGGTTAGGCTCACAACTGGGAGTGACTCCAAGAGGCAGAAGCATGACAACCAGTTCTGGGGTGTATGAAAGAAGGTGAGATTATGTAAGGCTCTGGCCAAAGTAAGTGTCTCTGGCTTGGCTGAGGAGAACAGAGGGCTGCTCCTCTTGTTTCAGAATTAGTGCTGCCAAGCCTACAGGCTGCTTTCAAAATATCTTCCCTTGACAGACAAGCAGGGGGCAAATCATATTTTTCAGAGACATTACAGAGTCATACAGAGGCAGGAGATGGTAAGGTGTCTTGGAGACCTCACCATTACATTGCCAGTTGAGATCTGAGCTGAGTGTGCCACAGGACAAACTGGCACTCTTGGTTTCTTGCTTGTGTCCTTTATTCCATATCTTGGTATTTTAACTAACTGGGAGAAGATGAGGAGGGCTGTCATACTGCCAGCCACTGAGCAGGGGTGTGACACCTTAAATTCTTGGGTATCACTTGTGGGTTTGGCTGTTCCACATTATTCTCATGGCAGTCTCTATTCCAGTCATCCAGCTGTGCATATCAATGTCAGTGTGGTCCCACATAGCAGGGTTTTGGGTTGGGAGGAGAATTCAGTTTATACTTTCATAATATCAGACTTATGCACACATATCCACCATATATGAATGGAAGTGAAAACCTGAAAAAGCAGAGATTGCATGTTGAGTGTTGAAAACTGACCAGTGTTCAGGTGATAACATCACCTGAGTGATATTAATTCCCCTGTCTGCTCCTAACACTACTGTCATATAATATTAATGGTTGCATTCACAGAGAAAGTAGGAGCAGGCTTTAATACTGGGGATTCACACAAGATGCTCTCTGAAATCCTAAAGATAAGGGGAATTTTGCATTCTTGAAATGCCCAAGTTAAGTACATTTAGAAAATATGTAGACTAACTTGAGCTTCTCTTGTCAAATTTCACAGATATAAAATGAAAATCTCACTCAGCTTCTGCATTACCTTATATGGAGGTTAAATCTATGTATATCATTCAATCATAAGTGAAGAAGGTTTCTTGCAGCAGTAACAGCACTCAGAAGTTTCATGCTGCTGCCAGATAGGGCATTTTCATTTCTTTATATTTATAGTAATAAAACCAAAAAAAGAGACAATACCCCCAATTTTGTGTGCTTAATATGTGTGAAAACACATGAGAAAGAACTGTTTCTTTCATTTCATTTAAAAAAAATATTTTTCTAAAAATGTTCTTTTTGAGTTTTCTAATGATATGGCCAAAAAAACAAGACTGATGAAAACTCAAGTGGCCAAGGAGAAAAATCTGGACTAATTTCTTTTCCCTGAAAAGAGACCATGGATACCTAGTACTGCATACCTGCTTACAGATGATTTGAAACTCCTATGAGTGCCTGATGCTGAGGCCCAAGAGCTGGTCAGCCAGGCTGTCAGGGATTTGTTTCTCGTTGCAGTTGAACTTGGTAGCTGAGCTTCTCTTTATTTCTGCACAGGTGTCTGACTCTGCAACTTTGTATCTGGGGATGTTGTATTGATTAACATGGTACAAGAGATGTGTACCTTTCTTTTCTAGCAAGCATACCTGTACAAGTCAAATATTAATGCCTAGGGTACTCTGTAAATAGCATTCATAATTCTGCTCTGAAGTAACTTTCTGTGAAGCCATTTTCCACTCTGTTTCTTGGAGAAAAACAAATATATAACAGAACTCTGAGACTCCTTTCCAATATTTCATTTGCCAGCTTTCAAACGTCATCATGGGAGCGATGAGACAAGAAAAGAGTCTTTTCTTCCTTCAAGGTCTGCAGCGAACAGTGTAAAGCCACGCACAATGGATTTGGAAGAAGCTTTATACATTATGACAAGTGAGTGTATCTCCAGGGTGCTCTGCTGTTGTGGAATGTAGTTCTAAGCCACATCATCTATTAAGTCGCTGAATGTGGTAAAATTTCTCAGGTTCTTGGAAATAAAAAGCAGATGAAAAGACCCCCATGACTCAGTCCTTATGAATGCAATGAAGTAAGATTATCAGCCTAAATTGTCCCTACTAATCAACAGTGTAAGCTTGCAGTGATAGCCTCTGTAAATCTTCAGAGCATTGGGACTGTGCTGGGTGGAAGGAGTCAACTGACAGCTTTAGGGTCATGTTCTCAATATGAGTCTCAAAACGTTCCAGCTGAAAAAAAGAAAAGAAGGCATATGTACTCATTGCTCCTGGGGAGGTGCTCATGTGGTTAGAAAATGCATGATTATAAAGCTGCTTCTACAGAGAGGGAGAATTACTGGTTTGAAGGTGGTTTTTCTCCTTTTTTTTTCATCCTCTACTCTCTCACAGTTTCTCTTTTCTTATTAAGCCCTGAAATTCAGTCTTTCAAAATTTGTCATGCCAACCGAAGCAGGGGATGGCTCTGTGCTTATACTATTTCTGTCATGCTGAAAATGATTTACTGTTGACATGCCTGCACTGATGTACATCCATACATTTATTCATACCTTGCTTTTCAGCACTGAATAAAGAATAGTCTGATAAATATGCTTAAAATGAGGAGAACGAGCTGCCTTCCCATTGATAACTGGAGGCCAGTTCTGCTGAAGGTACTTTAACTGTAATACCTGCCATCCAAGGGATAATAAATACTTTCTTTAATCTTTTCTTAATTTTCTGTCAGTGTATGTGTACTTGTCTGGATACTTTTCATACCTATGATCTACTTCTTAGATTATGTCTTTAACTTCTGAAGTTGTATTTTGTTAATCAGCTTTCACAGGAAAGGGACACATTTCATAACAAAAAAAAAAAGAAAGATTGTCAAGTTAATTAAAGTTGAGAAAAAAGAAAAAAAAAAAAAGGAACCTGCAACAGCCTGACTAGACCCAAGAAGTGGAGAGAAAAACCAGTTTCAAATATGAGAATATCTTATTAAAAAATGTACTGCATGAATCAAAGTGGTTCATCATTAAAGCATGCCTATGGATTTTTTTTTAATAGACAATTTGCTTAATAAGTAAATAAATAGATTTTCTACTGGGGAAATCTTCATTATAAGGAATCTTCTCCATGTTCATTTAGGTACGGTGCCTTCCAAGAAGGAGTCAGTAATTCCTGTCAAAGTTCACTGCTGGTTTTGGGTAGTCTTAAAGAGAGGTGAAAGAGTGAAAAACAATCGAGTCTTTTGCAGTTAATAACACCAGAAAATGGCAGACTGCTAAACTCAGTGTCTGGACCTTAATCTTGTTAGAGAGGGAACCTCCAAAAACTTCAAGGTCATATGGGCTTATGAATATCCTAAAGGGTCTCTACTAGGAGCTGCAGAAAGGGAGGGACTGAAAAGTGTGCGAGGTGCAGACTGGGGGTAATTCCCAGTGTGTCTTGTGTCACATTGCTGCAAGACATGATCTCCAGCAGGGAAATGCCCTGCAGATGCCATAACTTGCTTCAGCGCATGACATCCAATTTTGCAAGGTCTGATGACGGGCATGGAATTAACTTGGTCTGCTGCCGTAGGCATGCCTGGGAGCTGCTTACCAGTTCCAGAAGCATGTCAAGATATTTGCCCCAACTTTTATGAAAGAAAAACAGCCGTCAGCATTGGCATTTGAAAGAGCACCAATAAATTCAGGTAGAAGCTGAACAGTCATTTCAGTAGTTTCCCTTGTGTCTGAAGTTAAATGTTATGCTAGGGTTTTTTTGTTAAACTCAAGTCTCTGAAGACAGGGAGGAAATGCATAAGATTTTCATGACATTCATTAAGATCCTATTTAAATTAATACAAAGCCAACAGAGTTAATTAGGGGAAATAAATGAGTATTTTTCTGTTGTGTTTAAAATTCTATAGGTTCTTAAGGGCTGTGACTGAGAAGTCCTATGAAGAATTTTTTGATTTCAATTTTACAGGACTGTTCTGTAAAAGGTTCCACTAACGAGATGCTTTGTAGAAGATTCTGTCCTCGGGTAACTATTCCTGTAAGTGCAATTACTTTTTTCCTCTATATCACTCCTATGTAATTTGCTCTTATGAGCTGATTTATTTTTGTTTTGAAAGTCAAGCCTCTTATCATAAAGAATAGCGCAAAGTAATCCAAGAGAAGACCTCATAAACCTTTTTGCATCCACCTGAATGAATCCTGATTAGGAACCTGTGCAGTGATGTTATCCTGATTGGTGGGAAATTGGTGAAGGAAACAACCAATTTTCAATCAACGTAATTGGTTGCTCAGGAGGTTTGAAATCTCAGGAAAAAGCATTGCATCTTCTGCAGCTGTGTTAAAAGATTTTTCTGGAATAGTAAATAAATTGTTGATAAGAATTGCATATTTGCAAAAATATTTACATTTATGAGTAGTTTGTAGAAAAGTCACAACAGGTATTTTTAAAATCATTGATGTTGCAGGCTTTTCTGTCATTAGTGAAGCTCAGTAAGTCCAAATTCTCTAAAAGACATCAAAAAAAAAAAAAAGTTCAACCTGCTGCCCAACAAAGAAGCTTCTTGATTGATTTCTATAGTTTCTGAGTACATTTTTATTTGTTTGATTATTCAGTCTTGTAATACAAATCCACAGTAGAGTGGTACCCAAAACCTGGTTCAGTCCATCTTCATCTGAGGGTTGAGAAATGCTGTTTAAATGACACCTGCATTACTCAGTCCCACATATGGTTGACAGTGGTGATGAGCTTGAGCAGGAAAGGAAATGCAAAAGGAAAAGCATTCCCATGGCTTCTAATCTCTGTGGCAATACAGTCTGGCCTTGAGCTGGCTATAAATCCATCCAAGTCCAAAAAGTCAAAGTGGCTGTGCCAGTTTACCCAGCTGGGAACTTTGGCCCAACTTTGCAATTCATCATGCATTTTGTATGCATGGCCTGATGTTTTCCCACTCTAATCTGGCATAAATAAATTAAAAACCAGTATGTTTCCCATACAAAGCCAGTGTAACTCTTAACTGCTTTTTGATGTGTTTTAAAGGTCACTGAGGAATAGAAACGGATCTTTTACTAGCCAAGTCAGGCTGAACCTGATTCTGCTGAAGTATTTTTTGCTTAATATCTGCCAGTGAGTTAAAGGTATCCCAAAGACACTGCCTTGAAGAAGGTGGCTGCTTCACTGCAGTAAAGCTGGGCAGCACAGCTGAGCTTGTGGTGCCACGTCTGGCTGAGACAAAGACACAAAATAATGTCACAGATTTGCCCCTCCCCTGCTCTGAATTGTGACATTGCAATTAGTGTGCATGCCCCAGAGGAGAACAGAGCTGGATATACATGGCTGTATGCACATATCCTCTGCATTCTTCCACCTCAAATTCTTCTCCCTTAAATCAGGCAAGATGTGGAATGGCCATGGTGTAACAGGACATAAAACATTTTTGCTTGCTGTGCTTCCCAAGCACTTTCCTTATCACCTTGAGCTGTCCATTCAAGTGTAAAGAGAAGTTTCACTACCCACCTTCTAAAATTATAGTTTCTATCTATTAAAAGAAAGCGGCTCAAAATCCTTTTGAGAGGATAAATAGCACAGAATGCTTTGATTCATATCTGTGAGCTGGAAATTTCACACATCAAGTAAAACACCATGAATACATCATTATTTTGACAGCTTTGTGAAAAAGGAGGCAAGAGGATCTCATTGCGTGGATTTAATTTCAGAAGTTTCACAGCTTTGTGTTTTGCAAAAGAATTGAATCCTTCCAGCAGAGCAGAGCAGGTGGTAAACTGAAGGGCAAAGGGGAGATACTGTCAAATCTCATACTTGGTGTGCAAGCCCCCATCAAGGGCTTCCAAGGCAGCTCCTGTGTCTCTCACCTTCTCAGAATAATGTCTTCTGTCTTTTTTTTTCGGGCTTNGTGGTCACAGAAGAGAGTAAGTTGTTGCTGAGTTTCCCTCCAAAACTACCAGAGGTGAAAAGAAAGAGCTTCACTTACCCCACCAGAGGATAGCTGGATGCCCACCACCACTATGCCACCCAACAAAAGGAATTTTGTGGGCTGGTCTTCAGGTGAGATGAAAATCTTTCTGTAAATGCTGGGGACAAATGCAGTGTTTGTTTAGCATCAAGCTGAATTTAAGTGAAAAGTGTCATGAATAAGGGGTAATAGCCCAGCTGCAATGAAGGACTATTTATGTTGAGGTAGGTGAAAGGAAACTCAAAAAAAGGGTCCTTTGTTTCTCTGAGCAGTAGTACCCTCCCATGTTCTCATGTCTCTGTGCCTGTTTGCAAAGCTTGCCCACCCAAATATTTATGCACCATGTTTGTGGAAAGCCATTTTAAAGCACTGAGGGCATTGAGCTGTTTTTATTCCCTTTGAGTCCATGGATTTGGACCTCTCTTTCTAATCATGATATGAGAGATAGATTTGTAGAAAACAAAGGAGGTTTCCCTGTCCTATCCCATGACTCCACACCTGAGCCTTTACAAAAATTAAAGGTACAGGCATGTATTTTGTTAGGATTTTTAACATAACCGTCTTCTTCCTCTTTTGTTTTCACTTACCTTAATTACCTGTTCTCCCTGATCTGATGCAGTTTAGGATTGTAGGAAGCATGTACTTTCTTCTGGAAGAGAAACTTGACTTTTTTTAAGCTTTAGCATTGACAGAAAAACACCTGGTATGCTAGTGGTGGTATTTCAATACTTTTGCTCCTATGGTCAGGAGAACACAGAAATGGCAAGGATAATGCAAAACCACAATTAAAGCTAAAAGCAAACTGAGAGTCTGTCAAAGCTCAGAAAACTTTCCAATAAAGTTCACATTTTTATGGACTTGTTATTTGTAGAAATGCATTTTCTTCTTTCCTGTCACATCTCCAAACCTTTCTGTAAGGAATCACTGTCTCTTTTTCCTCTCCTAATTTAAATTCTGTTCTATCTGTTTGGAATATTAGGTATGCCTTAGCAGTAAAATTATTTTAATGATGTGGCTGAGTGCTCGTATATATTCAGGCAAGCAAACATAAAATGGTCATTCTTTATATTAAGGGTCTATCTATAGTTTAGAAAAGGTAATAAATGATAGATTGAAAGCATAGGTGGCTCAAGTAGTGGCTGGTGTGTATTACAGAGGTTATTAGCTCATCAGTTGAAGCTGCCACAGATGGCTGCAGGCCAAACTTGGAAGCAACCTGCAAAATGGCTGGACTCTGTAACAACTGATTTACTATATGCTAACAGGCACATTAACTCTTTATCAACTCTTTATGAAATGTATATGTTTGGCACCCAAATGACAAGTAGGACTGTAAAAAGAGACATAAAATTTCCCTATGAATGGCAGCATACTGGCTCTTATTTTAGTTTAAATGTGCAATAGGATTTGTAAGGGTTCCTATGTCACCTGAGATACAGATCTTGTTTTCAGAAGTGGCACTATGCAGTGACTGCCTCATTTCCAGTCAGAATTAGGTGTCTAGATCTCCTGAATAGTGTTGAATATGTTGCTGTCTGTTTCATTTACGGTTAGCCAAATGTCCATTTGAATCCCATAGCTTTTCCTACAATTTGTGCATGTCTCCTTTACCAGAAGCAGCAACGGATGTAGTGGGGGAGCTGCAGAGGTGGCAAGGATCCCAATTGTCTCACATTCCAGCACCTTTCCATAAGGATCATCCTCTTCCTACACTCCAGAATAAGAGTAATGCTCATAACTGCATTATCTCCCATGCCTTTCCCTGTGAAACAGAGGAGGCTTAGGTACTGGTGACCATGAAAGGATTTGGGGTTTCTCAGCCTGCAACCAACTGCTGCAATTTGCAAGAGTGAGAGAATTGCCAGAACTGAGGCAGGTGGGTGTCCTTCAGTGCCCAAGCAGAACCAGATGTGCCTCAGCCACTCCTCAGAGCTGTCTGGTAGCTCTTGTGAAAGTAGGGAAAGAGACCACTGCTTCATCTTGTTGCAAAGCCCAGTGCCCTACTGCTAACAAGTTGTTGTCTTTTTTTCTTGTGAAATGTAAGGGTTTTTTATAACCTAAGCCTGTTATTTTTATCTTGTCTACCTTGGAAGTGGAGAATAGATTGCCCCCTTCCTTATTCCTTCCACCTTTTATGTAGATGATTACCATTGTTATATCTCCTCTTAGTTTTCTGTCTACTTGCAGTGGTTGTCCTTGTTTCATGGCTTCATTTATTCCAATAAGCAGGAAAATTTCCTTACATCAAGTGCCTTTGGTTCAGACCCTTTGCTAGATACAGCTCTGTATTGAAAATATCATTTCAGTAGTTCAGATGTTACATATTGGGATGGTGAGCACGTGCTATTTAAAATTATACTTAACGGGCAACAATTTCATTTGGGATAAAGAAGGGTTATGTCCAGGCTGCTTACAATCATTATTTCTCCTTAGCTCCATAGCCCTATTTTTTTTCTATCTGTTCTGCCACTGTTTATGATTCCTTACAGTGAACACTGTAATTTTTTTCAATTATCATAAACTAAGCTGCTATTGACCAGGGACGGGAAAGCCAACATAAGAACGCAGAAGGCTACAGAGTTAAGACTTGCAGGTTTTCTTTACTAATAGAGTTGTTTGTCATTAGGTGTTTCCAATAATGGCTGTAGAAGGCACTGACTATTTTCATGCCTTCCCTTCAATTTATAAATTCAGTTTACCACAGAGTAAGAAAACAAAGATGTGGAACGGTCTTAATGGTCCTGGGTAGCTTTACTGATTTTTTTTTTTATGTCTAGGGTTTTCCCTTCTGCCTCACGTAGGCTTAGGTTTTTAGGGAAAAAAATCTGAATAAATGCAGAACCAGCTCACTTTCTTATTTTCTTCTGCAATTTTTTCATAACACAGAGAAATAGGGAATAATCTCGAAGCAAATGACAGGGCTAGAAATTTTGTGGCAAAAAGTTTAAGAATCCCTGATGAACAGTCACCTTTCTCTTGGCATGGCTGTGTAGAAGAGGGAGGTTGCAAAGGGCTCTTTTACCTATTCAGGCTGTTCGCAGTAGGGTCTTTGTGGTCTCTGGAGTATGAGAAGATGTGATGAGATACTGCTACAAAGAGGGATTCAAATCCTCATAGCTAAAATTCAGGAGTCACAAGATCAGTTTTCCTTTTTGTACAAATGTTCTTTGTTTTTGTAGAGATATCAGTAACCTATATACTATTTTGAGTGAGCACATATATAGCTATTTTCTGAACAGAACTTCTACCTTTATTCCCAACGGGTGAAAAGCAAATTTTTCTTAGTCCTGGAGAGTTCAGGAGAACATGAGGCTGAACAAGTTTATAAACCAAGCTGGGCATGGTTGCCTCTCGCAAAGGCACTAAATAAAGAAAATACTGAATATTGGAGTAGAAGTTATAAAAAGTGTTTATTTAGGTTATGGTCCACAGTCTTTATATGACAAGAGCTGTTGAAAACAGATTAATATTTCCAGAACTAGGCTTAAGTTGCCTTGGGATAAGAAGATGGAGGAGAGTTTTGCTAATTTCCTTCTGTCAGAGCTAGTTTTTTGCCTCTGGGCTTTTAGAAATTCTCATAAGCATAGATCTCTGAGAAGAAGCTCTATATTATGTGGGTTGCCAATCTGTGTCTATGAAGCAGGACCTCTTCAGAGCACCTATGAATATGGGATTTGACAGATGTTTTAGCACTGTCTCTGACTTTCTCCCTGCTGAGTCATTCAGGAGGCGAATGGTTTGATTTGTGTCTTAGCCAAGGTGGGTTGCACAATATCTGTGATGCACAAATGATCTTAGATTAGCAGAGAAGATTCTGCATGTGAATTGTTAGCCAGGTAGCAGGTATTTTGCTGAGACTTCTCATTTCTCTGCCTTCATCAACATTAAAAAGTATGCAGTAAAGTAATTCAGCAAGAACTGATTTAAGTTCAGGATCATGCAGGTGCCTGACTCATGGCTAATTATGACTGCCCACTGGGAACATTTATAAGGATGCATGATGCTGTTGAGCCTCTACAGTCCACTAGGGCATCAGCACAATGCTGGATGTATTGAATCCAATTTAATTTTATATAACCTAGACAGAGATTTCTCCCACTTCACTGGATAGGATTACGGTTGATCAGAGGTTTAAAAAAGTAAACCAGGCTAAAAACATTAGGCTCGTCTTTTATACCTGGCTTGTCTTTACAGTGATCTAGCAGAGGAATATATGCATATTAATGAAAGTGGGAATTAGTCCTGTTTTATGCTAAAAAATTCAGAGATGGGGGAGCATTTGGAAGTTATTAGCTTAAGTTTGCCTTGTACATTCACTTTCCTCCAGCCAGATTGAACATGAAGTGATTTGGCATGTGTTCTTGATCCTCTGTCATTGATGAAAGCCACTTAGTGACATATTTGCATCATATTTTGAGCAGGATAAATGGTTGCTTGAGTCTTTTTGGTGGCTTTGACTTTGGACTTCTTCCAGAAATGTAGTCTTGCTGTTGTTGTAAGCTCACATTGTGAATGTTATTTCCCACATAGTATGGCACAAAGTCCTGGTATTATTTATTCAGGTTGCCCTTTGCTGTGGCCTGCAACTTCTCTCTGCCTGCTATGCAAGCACTGAGGGAAGAGGGGATGTGAAACCTCCCAGCACTACCCCCTCTTTTCATGGATTTCTGGGTAGGGTGTGAGAAACGTGTGAAATGAGATCTTTAAAGATGCACAGTCACATGTGAGGAGAGCAAAATTGCCCTTTCTTAAACATGGAAGCTGTTAAATATATGTAGCTGGAGGGAGTCCTGCTGTGTCTCCTGCCTGCTCACCCAAGCACCAAGTGGCATCTGTCCCTAAAACTAACTGATCTCTATCTGACTGTTTATGACTCCTGTGCCACACTCATTATTTATTTAATGAAACGTCCCAGTGAAACAGAAGAGCCATTCATAAGCCCCCCCCCGACAACAAATAATCATGAAAATTGCCTTTGAATTTCCCTAATTTGCTTGTGAGAGTCAGAACAATGGAAGAAAATAATTGCAGTTATTAAAAGAAATTGCTGCAGGCAAAATATAACCCATTTTAAAACTCAAACCCAGAAAAACAGAAAGGAGTGCAAATAGGAAAGCCCACCCAGTAAGATGCCTCACGTTCCCTACCTCCTTTTGCCTGTGTAATGACAGAACTTCACCTTGCTGTTTTATTTAGCACTGTTATTTAGGAAGAGAATCAGAGCATTTAACATCAGCACAGTCAAGCTGTGTGTGGCAGCGCCTCGCCTGGCACAGCCACTGAAGAGCTGCTTTCTTCCAATCTGCATCCTGCCAATGCAAAACCATCCCTCTCTGGAAAAGAAGTATATTGGGAACCAGTAGGAGGAAAAGTCACTCTAGCATCAACTACTCTGCGGAGAGGACTTGAACTCTCCCCTGGGCATGAAGTAGAATGCTTGTGAAACTAAGAGGCTTTTCCAAACACACCTGGCTTTTGGCATCACATAACCCCTAACAAGATTTGTTTTCTTTAGGCATTTAGATTTTAAATAATTTGGATTCCTAAAGGTGTGTCTGTAGAGCTCTGGGGATTCCTGACTTGGCACATGGAAAGAGGTGGTGAACTTCCGTGTGCCTTTGGCCATGCAGAAAATCTCTAAGCAATGGCAGAAACAAACAAGCCTTTGACTTTTGTGTGCCTGACTTCCCTAGGCAAGTAAGAGTTGAGCTCCTCCACCAGTTAAACACTGCAGCACTTAGCAAAGTGATGCTTAAGTACTTGCAAAACTTGTCCCTCAGAAACCAGATGGCATTGTAAGGGGAATCTGTGCTTCATACAAACTGCTTTTGTCCTGGACAATTCAATAGAGCTTTGTCCAGTATAACTGAGCACGGGGCTAACTCTCATCTCTGAGTACAAATGAAATGTGTTTGGCTCTCCCACTTTTGTATAAGAAGATAACAGAACAAAGGATCACTGCAATTTAAGGGCATGAACCCTCATTTTCTCTCCAGTCCACCTAAATAAAAGAGAATATCTTGTCGGCCTGTGATATTCCCTTCTGCAAGTCAAAGCCTTTTCAATTCCTACTGCAAGTAGTGGCAGTTTACTCACAATTTTTCAGCTGCATGTGATATCCAAAATTGGCTGTCTGGTTGTAATGAAAAGCAGCCTGCCAACACCGAGGTCCTTCCAAAGAAGCCTGACTATTGTCAGAGAAGAGAAAGCAACTGTGGTAATACTCCTGCATTGCTGTTTCACTTCATGCTTCACCACAGGAGCAAAGCAAGGCAGCAGAGACCACTGACAAGTGTTTACAGAACATGGCTCTTTGACAAAAATGATTGTCAGGCAGTGACTATAATAAAACGTTGTCAGGAGATAGTGGGTTTTCTTGGGTTTTTGTGCCCAAGCAGCTGGCAGTCTTAATTGCTCTGAAGAAATAGAAACAGAATTTCATTTTCTTCTCTTGTTATTTGGGAATGTAAACCGTTCAGCATTTTAACTCCATGACTCCCTGCTTAATTTTCCCGTATCAAAATAAAGGTGGATGGAACTTCCTCTTACTTGCCTTGCTGTACACATTGAGTAAATCCACTAAATATCTCTGGTTTGCATTGATTTAATGTGAGTATAAACTATGTATTTAAACTATATCCAACATCCAGTATTTGAAGTTATTTTTCCAGGTAAGCCCAAAATGTTAAATATAGTCAGTTTGATCCGTGTTATTCAAGGGAAGCTGACAACCTGTATCCATAGCAATTGAATTCTCTCAGGAACATGGTGTGATTCTTGGGGCTGTTCTTTGCAGGGCCAGGAGTTGCACTTGGATGATCCTTGTGAGTGCCTTCCAATTCATAATATTCTTTGTTTCTATTATTTTAAACAGCTTTTGTAAATCGAAACAGACTACTCCATGAATACTGGGGAATACTAGTTCAAGTCTGTGGCAATCTGAGGCTGATTTAAGAATACTGTAGTATTCCTACTTCTTACTTCAGCTTGATGAACTGCTTTGTTGGCTTGGATATTTTCACTGTGTTTTAGTCTCGTGAGTGGATTTTATGGTGTTTAATTTCCTTAAATATCTTGGCACAGATGATTTGACACAGCAAGTAGGCTCAACAAATCACCAACAAAATGTTTCCTCTTCTGGATAATTCCTGTAGTTGTGCAGATGGAAAGATTAAGAAGAAAGCAGAGCAACTCTATTTTAGCCTGTAACTTCAACCCCCTCTCCTTTGTACTCTGGAACTGTATTTCTAGAGATAAAAGTTAAAAGTGAGCAGAGATAAATAATGGAAGAATATTGTTGGAGGCAAAGGTTCTTCTGTCATCCTTTCCATTTCTACAAGAGCCTTTGCTGCTTTACTTGCCAAGTGAAGGCAGACTTTCTGTTCTGTCTCACCTTCTTTTTAGTTTGATCAGACAGCTTCACTGTGGGAACGTGAAGGCACGTGGGAAAGCCAGACTGTAGACTCACACCTTGTTTGCAGTGCCTTTGCTGACTGCACTAGCTGGGTGATCCAGAGCTGTTATTTGGAGCTTCAAGCCACAGTTAGATTTGCTATGAAGCTGTTCAGTGAATGTCTTTCTGCAGAGTGTGAATTTTCCTGTGCATGTTAAGTGAGAGGCGCTAAAGGGAGGCGCTAAAATTCACATTGTGTTGTACAGGGATAGAAGACAAAGCAGTGGCAGCTCAAACACAAGAGTAGGACATTTTTAGTTTCAGGAAGAGCAGTTCACAGTGTGTGTAATTGTTATTAAAACAAAGGGTGTCAGTTTGAAGTGTGCAAGGGGATAGTTCATATAAATCTGTAGAAGGTAAAGGGTACAAATCAGGCAAAATATTTCCCAGTGGCATTGTTGAATTTAGGGACTGCTTTGGGAAATGAGAACAAGTTTGGACACCTTGGAAATTCTTATCTCATCTTTCGTAGAAGTGGTCGTTCCTATAAAAGCATCTAACAAATATTTTATGGCAAATAAAAGCAGTTAGAAAGCAAATACAGCCTTCTATGTCTTCCCATATTAATGGATTCACCAGATTCTCTTCAAAATTGCAGCCTAATGCATGTTACTGCTTGCACTGCACCTCAGCCACCAGAAGTTACAGCTCTTGACCTTTAAATGTTAGAAATAATAAAATTCATTATGAGCAAGTAGTCAATTAAAAAATAAATGCCCCGCTGGTAAAACCAAAAAGTAATGTTTTGAAATACTGCCACCATCTGATCAGTCTGGGATAGAGAACTGAGTTATTAGGAACTTGACAAAAATTTTTTATCAACTGTAATAATTCTGTTCCTGATTTTATAATGTTAGAGCCATGTTGCACCATTTGATTTGCAAGGGCAACTTCCACTGAGACAACCCACGTGAGACTATATACGCAGTGATGTAAAGAGATGAGGAAAATGCAGTGTGATTTACAAGTGATGGGAGAGACAGCAGCACACTTGTTTGAAGTAAAGAAAAGCACTTAAGTGTATTATATGTGAATTTGATCATTTACAAGCACAGAGCCTATTCTTTAAGTTACATAAACATTAAAAGCACTACAGAATTGCAGCTAAAATGTTGGTATGACCTGCACCTGGTGTAAGTCTTAGAGAAGCTGACTTCCCTAATCTTCTGTAACACCTGTCTCTGACATCAATGTATCCATGAAGGTTAATTTTTTTTTCCCATTTTACTTTGCTACCATTCAGATGTTACTTGTCTGCATACCACCTTTGTGCATTTTTTAATTATCCAGATGGTGTTTTATGTGTCCAGTCCCATGTCATTACTATATTACTTAAACTTGGCAGTGATGCATAGAAATAACTTTCCCCAAGCTGGCTTTTTCTTGCAAAGTTCATCCAATTTCAGCCTCCAAAATGTCCTTTGTGTTGTGGTAATATATATTGTGTACCTAAATGACTTGCATATAATTTTATATTCCCTTGATAGGAAAAGCCAGTTTGACAAAGAAAATGTTTAAAAGAAGCAAAAATTGACACAAAAACTAAGCTAATGTGCCCTTACATTTACAATTTCAAACTTTCTGAATTTAGGCAATTTAGGTTCTTATATTTCCTTCAATTCATTTGAATTCATTCAGGTTTTCTGTTGGGGTCAAGTGAGGTGGGGATGTCTGTGTCACATTCCCACCTGCAAGATTATAATGGACCAGGGTGATGCCAAGGTTCTGACTGACTACATTTTCCCAAAAAGGTGCAATTAAGATGTGTTTATATTGTAGGCACAGCGGTTTTTTCCCCAGTAGAATGGATATTTTGAGCTGATGGTTGAGAAAGAGAATCCCTCCTTGAAGTGCTATTTGGGATGGGAACAGGGCAGCAGCAAAGGTACACTGTGACTCATTTTGAAGTCACAGCACTGCTGTCTTGTGAATCCATCCTCTATTATAGCTCCACCTTGGTAATATTTTAACTTATTAGCTGATTTCAACCTAATTTTAGAGAGGAGGAGTCTTGACTGTTCTGAGTTTCTCCATGCTTTCTGAAAATATTAGGTCAAGTAGAGAATCAGTGCCCCACTAACGAGAAAAACTGAAGTTTGAGATCAACTATATGACTGTACACCAGGGGATCCACATGCTAGAGAGATGTGTTCAATGAAAGAACTCAGAAATGTCAAAAACTCTTCTGCTAGTGTAATTACTTGTATGTTGGCTTTGATAACTCCAAAGCAGGTAAAATGGCTGGGTTTAGCCACAGCAGCTGGATGCTGCAGCAGGATTTGTACTGCAGTCTCTTAATGGCACGTGAACGTCAAACTCTTATGCACAGAGGGGAGTGCCCTGGAGATGAAGCCCCTTATGACCTTCAGGATGCCTTTTTTGTAATTAAAAACTGAAAATAAGAAAGGTTTTCTCATCAGAAAGGTGAATAGTCTTGACTCATGAACACTTAATGAAGCACATGAAGCTGTGCTGTCATCCCAAGATGTATGCTTTCCTTCCTGGTTTCTAAATATGTTTTTCTTGTTTCAATTGAATGCAGAACCATCTCTTCTGCTGAACAATAGAAACGTCATCTCCTCAGTTTCAAACAAGGGACTACCCCACAGCAGAGTGTTAGAGCTTCTTCACAGAATCTGCCAAACGCAAATGACAAGCCACACAGCAAGATTTGATAGCAATCTGCAAGTGTTTTTAAAACAGATCTTAACCATATGTACAGTGTACCACTTCTGCTGTTGTATATTGAGCTCAGGAGAAAGCAAGTAACATAATTGCCTTCAGCAAAATTGTCAAACAAGGAAACCTTTTAAAACTACATAGAAGGGAGGACATAATGAAAGCCCTGGAAGGAAGAGGCTAAGAGAAGAAAAACTGGCAGGGAACATTAACATATACTTTTAACTAGTCTTTTCACAGAGAGGAGAATGACCCAGAGGCTTGACTGCTGTAGCTCTTTTTTTTCCAGTAAAAAAATTTTGTGGGTGCTGCTGTGTAGAAAAGAAATGCTTATTTCCCCTGTGTTATTTTATGTTTCAGTTTGGACAAACAAAAGGAAGCTTTATTTAGCCTGTTGAGTCCAACCCCACAGTAATAGAGCACATAAAACTTTCAAGAAGTGAAAGGCATGCTGAACTTACATTTCAGATAGTTTTCAGGATAACTCCTTGGCTGTTATATCCATATGTCATAATAGACATAAATTATTAGAAATTATTTGCTACGGTGCGCAATCATATTACCTCCTAGGGACCTTTTAGACTGGATTTATGAAGAGACGTGTTTCCTGAATGTTTTTCCTAAAGAAACTACAGATTCCAGGACAAATCAAGTTTTTATGAAATAAGGACTCGGGATTTAAATTGCTGACTGATACCTAAGGAGTAGTGAGTGCATCCTCCAGGGGCAATTAGGGATAACTGTCTGCAAGGATAGTTGCATCTTGCAGCAATTCCTGTTGGAAGTGGGAGGATATTTTTTTGCTTTATGGCATATGCAGATGTTGCTGAGTAGCAGCCACTTTGGTTCCCTTCCTGCAGAAGTGTTGTGGAGAAATGGCTCAGGAGTGAGGAGAACTTTAAAATCTTCCATCTGGGCAAGCTGAAAGCTATGAATCAAAACTATCTTTGGGTAAGGAAAGGTGATGGTCTTTTGAGCCTTACTGATTTAATGGAAACCTGCAAAATTTAAACAAATATTGGTTACTGTGGTAGCTGTATGCATCAGGGTTCTGTGCTACCCTGTGGTTATTTCCAGCTTTTATTTATGTGTGGAAAGTGCACTTCATCCCATTTTTTGCTTCAGCCCTTGTCTGCTTGTATTGTAAGGGTTTCTCCATGAGATGTAGGTATCTTGCTCTGAACACTGAAGATTTACTGTCCCTTTTCCTTTCTTTTCAAGCTGGCCTTGCTGTTTGAGGAAAAGCCTTGCATGAATCCATAAATGCCATCTATCCTGTGTTTTAACCAGATACTAAGTTCTCATCTGCCCCAGATGGGCTCAGGTGAACAGTTCTGAATCCACAGACCTCAAGACTGTGGGCAGTCTGAACCCCATGTAACTCTATAAAATAAGACAGTGCAAGACAGCAATGGGCAGGGCTTTAGCCTTTGTCTAGTCAGTGTTACTGCAGGCAGTGCAGATAAAATTGTAGCAGTCTGGCTTTTTGAAAACTAAGATTCTACAGTGCACTACGAGTGTGATAATCACAGTAACCTGGTCCTGAGTGGTGGGGGAAGGAGTCTGATAGGGAAAGCTTTTAGTACAGGGATGTGCAAATAGAGGAATTCCATAATTAACGATAATGACCAGCACAGGTGACATTTCTTTGTATTTAATAGCTGCTGGTGTGAAAGGCCCTGAGGCAGAGCCTCAAGCTGCTAAGATAGCAAGTGAATTTGACTAGACTAGACTTGACTGCTAGACTATTTGACCTGCAGTTCATTCCTAAAATATATGGTGAAACCCAAGCAAAATGTTCTGCTTCTAGGCACTGCTTCTTGGGCTGTGTGGGAATGCCAGCAATTTTGTATTTGGGATAGAAGCAGTTTTCTCATTTTGGCAGTAGGCTATGCACCAACTCTTTAGGAAGATGCAGAACTGTAGCATCACTTGCATCTTCTAGAGAAGAAGCAAAACAAGTCTTATGCACCTGAGAAAGTGTAAAAAATTATAGCCAAATTCTTCAGTAGGAAGATTATGGAGTTTTCCACCCTTGGCCCATGAAAGTTGACCCATGATAAGTAGTTTGACTGAAAAAACAGTGGTGCTAAAAGAGGTGATGGGCCATCCTGGGCCATCCCTTTTTGTACTGTCTCCATTTCTAGAGATTCCTTTTCCAAGTTTTATAATGAAAATGAATAGAAAAAGGTAGATGGTTCTGGATGATTCTGCAAGCAAGAGAAATGGGCTAGTGACCAGGTGTTGTGGTTTGACGCTGGCCAAATGCCAGGCATCCATCAAAGTTGCTTACTTTTAGAGTAAGGCTGCTGGAAAAACTTTGGGGTTTCCTGCACTGCACTGCCACTCTGGGAAGGAAGAGATGTTAAAATGAATTTTTGGAAGGTTTTTAAACTGTGCTGCTATTAGGAGGAAGAAACCCAATATACAAAACCAATGAAACGAAAAGCCGAGTGCAGTTGCTTTTTTGCTGCAGTTGCAAGTGCTATTTGTGTTAGTAATGTTCGACCTCATCACAAAACTGTGCTGTCATCATCTCTTGCATTCTCCCACTTCACCTGTGTGGCTTTTACTATGCCTCCATTCAGGGTTCTGTGTTTCAGAGAAGCCTCGGCTATAAATCTCTCTAGCTGGAACCCCATGTGCTCAACAGCTGACATATCAGTTTGTTTCTATGAAGTGAATATTAAAATTAATGTAAAAGATTAAACCCCAAAGACTAAATTAAAACAACAAAATAGATATTACTTGCTGAAAGGAAATAAATGGACAAGATTAAACTATAGATCATGAATTAGATTTTCCGTGGAGCTCAGCTTCTGTTTAGCAGTTGTATAAACAGGCACTGAAGGGTTTAACCTCTCCCTGTTCCCATGCTTTTCTGTGGGAGCAACTGGCATAGATAGTTTCTAGATTTGACCCTTTTCCACCCTTTCATTCGCACTTGATTAACTCCTCTTAGCTGACCATTAATTGATGAGATGCTGACAGTGGCAATAAGCACAGGTGGTGCTGTGTGCGACCTATGAGAGCTTTGCTGACATGAGATGGGGTGATTGGAGTAGGCCCCCTCTAAATACCAGTGTTGACAGTGAAATGGGTCCATCAGCATTGGTGCAGTCTTATGTTGAATAGTCCTATCCCTGGTGCTAGCCCTGAAAGTTTTAGCAAGGGCTGTAGTCTCCTTGAAATACATATATTTGATTGTTTTCCTTAAAATGAACATATAGTTCCTCTTTCAGCATCTTTCAGCTGAGCCCCTTGATGGTTTCCAGTATGATCAGTATTGTGCTAATGCACAGCAGATACAGTTATGCTTCATTGTCTTTGCAAGAGCAAAAACAATGCCCTGGTTGTGCTGGGGACTGTGACTTAATTCCCAGGTGTTACAACTCTGTTCCCTCCTGCCTGGGAGGATGATAAGGAACAGTTATCTCCCCTGCTCCTCACAAAACAACAGCCACATCATGTGGGACTGTTTGGGTAGGTATGATCAGTTCCTGGTGCCATGAGAAGGGGAGTGTGCTGGCATGGATCAGGTGGGCTTCACCTGGCAGTTATTTCCATGAAGATCTCAGATTCTTGGATGGTTTGAACTGGATAAAGGTAATGTATAGGAAAGTACAAGTCCCTTGTTCCCTGTTTGCATGGCAGTAACTGTTAATTTCAGATAGTGGCTTGGGAAGCAAAGAAAGCATGTTTTATTAGGTAGTTTATATTAGATAGGCTCAAAATAGGAGATGAACATCTGTATTCATGCAGAACTGAGAAATGCAAGGCTGGGCAGTCTATTCACCTCTAGCCTCTCCATCCTACCTGCTTCCCAAGATGTGTTTGCAGTGGCTCTGCTGGAAATGGGTATAAAGGTAAATGGGGAATAATATCCTATATCCCCCTTATTTCACTCACAAAACACTAACATCAGAAATAAATCAACCTCAGGTCATCTCATGTAGTGGGTAATTTTATGCTCCCTAAAGAACTAAAGCACCATCTAAGTCTGAGGCTGAGCTCTAAGGAAATAGGTATTTAAACATATGGATGAATAAGTGCCATACCCTGTAGTATAGGCTTCAGCAGTGACCAAGTATCTGAGCTCTGCTTGGCCTGGGGGGAATCTTTTTGTTTGCTTGCTTGATAAATTTTCCAGAGATGTGTCTGATACAAAAAGCTCATGCTGGGTCTCTTATGCTAGGGAGAGCACTTCTGCTCTTACAGTACTGAATCCCTGGTTCCAGTTACTTGAGCAGTTTGGCTGGTGTCTCCTGTTTGAACAATAATAATCAGCATTGCAGAACAAATTAAAAATACTATTCCTGTGCAACTACTGTATACCACAACATTTTCTAACAGTGACTTCACTCAGTCACACACTTAGTGCGTCCCCAGAATGCCAAATTTTCAAAAGTGAAATATTTTCCATTAAAGGCTGTTGCACAGCAATGAATTTGATTCCAGGTAGGCAAATTATATCAAGCTTACCTCTTTTTAGATTGTGGTGGGAAAGGCACTCTGTGAAGACACAGCTTACTAAATTATCTCTGTGAATCTGTAGGTGGTAACTTTGAGCATGCTGCCTGCCTGACCCAGTTGTTAATATAGCCAGTTAAAGGCTGATGTCTTCAGAGGAAGAGCTAATCTGTCTCATTTAGCAGACAATGTGTCAGAGTTTGTATGTGATATATCTGACATGGTGAGTGGCATGTCTGACTCGGCAGTTGAATAGCATTACTCTTCTGGAATATATCTTCTTCAATAGAGAATATAAACACAAGCACACATTTATATTTTTTGTTAGCAGATGATCAAGCACATACCAGAATGAATCGATCCTATTTAGTATGCAGAAGGGTTTGTTTTTTTTTTACTCTGTACATCATTCCCCTCACAGGACCATTATTTTACATATCAGTTACTGGGATATATTCAAAGCCTAAGGGAAACCATTGACTTCCAAGAGCTTTGGATCTTTAGGCCAGCCCAGCCATTCAGCAGGCAACATCAAACATGGGTAAAATCTGTTGTGTGTCTTCCTGCTCTGTGGTCCCATGAGATGTCCCAAAGAGCGCATTTCTCTCTTTTCCTTGCCAGAAAGCCACGCTGTATTTACTTTTGAATAAGATGAGCTGGGAAATTCATGGCCTTGAAATTGATACAGTCTACAACTATGTTTCTTCCACCATCTGTTGTGGTGTTCTTTTGTCTTTTTGGTGTTGTTTGGTTTTGGATTTTTTAATGTCTTAGTGCTGGATAAAACAAAAATGCATGTGACCAGCAAAAGCTGTCTGAAGGCTTTTTGGCCTCTGAGCACAGGAAAGGTTCTCAGCCTGTCAAAGAAGTAATTGTACCTTTCTGATCACTGCATGCTCCACTATCCCTGCTGTAACTTAGTCTTATACCTATGAAGGGATCAGCACATGCTTTTTTGGCAGCCTGTGCTCTGCAAGATCACATATTTTTTTGGCATTTGGCAGCATTTGGAAGGCTGGCAGTGCATTGCTGCAGGCTGGCTGGTGCTCAGTACCATGGGGTGAGGAGTGGTGGTGGTGTCAGCATCTCCAGGACTGCACTGGAGACCGAGGAATAACAATAATATTGAAATGTAGAAGGGAAGCAGGGCTGCCTCCCAGGTTGAACTGGCATTCCTAAAGGAACCATAGGAGAGTGAATGCTTATCTGTTGAGTTAGCAGGATGCCTAATGGGAAGGGGAACCCATCATCTGATTAGCATTGGCACATTATCCTTCAGCAGCAGATTGCCTCAGGCCATGGGCACAGAGCTGCTCATCCTGCACAGGTTTCACATTGCTCTGCTCCGTTTAGCTTCTGCTCTGATTTGCTTCACTTATTTCTCATTTGGTGGAAGATAGAATCAATAAATCTTGAATACACGTTGCTCAACAGAGGGCTGCACTATTTTTATTCTTTGTGCTGCACACCTGTCTGCCTGTGCTATCAGCATGTTTGCTCTTCATGTTGTTTTCAATACCAATAGGAACATCAACTGCTCCTGTTTGGTTTTTTGTTTTTATTTTTTAAGAGGTAAGTCCCCACTGTGCAAATCTCCAACTGTGTGTGCTATTGATGGAGTCACATGAGCAGCACCATGAGCCCAGGACCTGCTGGTCAAAATGCTGTGGGTGGCAGAGCCATTAGTACAAAATCTAAAATCTCAAACATTGGTTTATAATGCTGTGCCTCAAGCTCCCTTTTTCTTTTGTGATAAAATTAGTAGGCTTTTTTCTGATGACCACATTAAAAAAATATCTTGAAAAGAAACCTGAAATGCTGCCTGAAAAAGCAGCTTGCCTCTTTTTTCTTGCTTGCAAAAATCTTCATTGCAGCAGCTAAAAAAATGCATGCAATCATTCCCAAATTAAAAATACCTGTTCTTTGTTAGTTTTGGATATAACCAGGAATGGGAAACTCACCTTAGTGTCCTAATCTAAAATCCACACTGTGGTGAGCAAATAGCACAAGTGAGATAATGCTGGTTGTGGGCCTTTTCTCTAAGGTTCTGCTCCTAAGTATCTGAAGCAAATCAGAGCACTTCCTCACAGGGGAAAACATGTCTCAGGAAGAGTAATGCACAGGCTGTTTATCTACCTGTCTTGGACTGCTCACTGTGGGATGGGGATGATTTGTGATACTGTTGATTCTCCAGCATTTACGGAAGTGGTAGCAGAGAGCCCTCTTGAGTTCAAAATAATCCTAAAATTTGGGCATAATGTCATTTGAAAGTGGTCTCTGGAGGTCTCTGGTCTGACTCTTTGTTCAAAGTAGGTCATATAAAGCAGGTTTCTTGAGTCTTGTCCAGGTGAATTTTGAGTTTTTCCAAGAAATAAAATCCCACAGATACTCTGGAAGCTTGTGCTAATGTTTGGTTACATCTAACTCAGGATAGCTCTTCTGTGCTGCAAGATTAGTAGCAGAGGGGGAAAAAATAGTTGTCAGATATTGCAGTTCTCTGGCTCTTCTACTGTCTGTGCTGAAATGGTCCAAGTTTCTTCAGGACCAAAGACAAATATCTGTTCTTGTGTCTTCAATAAGATCAGAAGTTAAATACAGCTTCCTATGCTTAGTCTGGTAGGTATTCAAATAAAACACACTTCGGTTTTTTAAATTGTTGCAATACAATTTTATGGGAGCAGAGCACCCAGGGGAAGCTTGCTGTGTCCTTGTAACTTCCCTGAACTACTGTTGTTTGCACATTTGTTCCAAGTGGAAAAAATTACATTAAAGTAATAATTGGGTACATTTGACAGCTCAGTGAAATAGGAATCTACCAACATGTGTTATGCAAAGACAGTGACTAGCAATAAAAAAATAAATGTTATTTATTTTATAGTATGGGCAAACAAACTGTGGACTGCGTCATCTAAAGGCAGGATTCAAAGAAATGACGCTATTTTCAATGAATTTATTAATTAGGATGATGTGTGTCTTTTAATGCTTCTGTATTACCCTTTCATTAAAATAATCAAAGTAAATCTATGTGCAGCATGAGCCTCTCATCTCCCCCCGCCCCAACAATAATCAACTTAAACCATAATTTTTAAGAGATCAGTGATGTGGATTGCCTGTCTTGAGAAATTGCAGATGTGTCCATATTAGTTGAAATGTTGACTTCTATGACTTTGATTTCCCTTTTATATTGGCAAATCTTTTAAATGGGAAGAGATTTATTTCTTTTAATCAACCAGATATTGCAGTTCAGTTACAACTGTTGCCTGCAGAGGTGAGCTGTAGTACTACAGACATTTGTCATGTGAGAGTTTGCTACAGCACAGACTCACTGCTGAAAATGTTCGTGCCCGCTATGTCTCTTAGTGTTGATTTGAGACAAGCTTGCCATAATTAATTTGCACGTGGAAAACCACTTCTCTGCCAAGACAAAAAAGATGATGAATTTGAGTTGCCACAATTATGTTATAAAAGGTATTTATCTAGAAGCCTGCCTCTTCCAAAGTCAATGTCTTTGCAGTGCATATTCAGTGTATGCCCCTTTTGTGGTTTCCACACTGTAGCTGCAATAACTGACAGCTGAAAACATCATTGCAAGCCTGTCAAATGTGCTGTCTGCATAACTGGTGATAATCTAACTTTTCTTCAGCTTCACGTATCAAACTGCTGGGAACTGAAACTTCAGCACTTGTTATTGGCAGCGGTAGGTGGAATTGAGTAATGTGGTTTGAGTGTCAAAGGCCCATGCTGCTGACAGGGATATTAGCCATAAATCAAATGCGGCACAATGGTGGTGCCGGGCTAGAAGGAAAGGCAGGATCTTGCAGCCAGGCTGCTCGGAGCTTGCTTGTGGGAATAATTCCATTGGCTAGCAGATGCTAGGATTGCTAGGCTGGAGCTCCAGCAACGATCCGTTCAACTCAAAACCATGAAGGAATGATAGAGACGGAACAAGTGACGTGTGAGATGGCTGTGTGCTCTGCCGAGTGTTCCCGGCTGCCTTGCAGCCCTGTCACGCTGCAGAGGCTGGTGAAGGGGACATCTCATCCCTGGTTAGGCAGTGACATTGCTACTCCTATCTGGCTTCTCTTGTAAATGTTTTCCAGTGATGGCTGGGCTTGCACTTGCTGCATTGAAGTGAAGCTTGCAGGCCTGATGTTGAAAATGTCCTTGGTTTGGAGCCAGCTTGTGACATTGTTTCTTGCAGCAAATAGCTCTCAGATTGCAGAAAAGACCCTGCTGCCTGCATTTTGGCTGCTCCTAGCACCCACAGGGAACTGAGCTGGGGAAGGGGGCTGGCTCCAGCCTCTGTGTTAGCAAATGAACCAAAACACAGGGAACTGTTGGTGGGAGATTGCATGGAAGTGTCTGGGTGCCTCATGCAGTCAGCTTGCTGGACTGCTAGCTGTATCTAATGGCTTATGGTCCTGAATGTCACCATCATACATCCTTTAGGGACTATTCCAACAAGCTGCTCTGATGCCAAACTTGGCCGACTCTCTTTCATAATGAGGTCCTTGATTATTGCAAGTTTTAGGTACTCTTTAAGGTCTGTGCATTTGGCTTATTCTCTATGTTAAGCAAAGATGAGGCAAAAAGAAGAAATGGCATTGAATTTTGGGGTAGAAATCAGATGCTAGCTAACTCTACCTGGAAACCCTTTGCGGAAGAGCACTGCAAATTTTATTTTTTGCAATTATGTGGAGTTTCTCAGCAGGGAGTCAGCTAACAATATCCAGTGCAACCCAGCAAGCAAGAAATATAAAGCCAGGAGCTAAGCAAAATACAGAGATTTCATTATAAATTAGTGTTGGAAATTAGACCTAGGCTGTGAAATAACCACAATTAAAATTCAGAAAGCAAAGAAGAAAAAGCTTACCTAGTGACCTCTGCTTGCTGCACAGGGTTAGAAAAGAAACTGCGCTACTTTAGTATTCTAGCATAATTTGCACATTACCGAAATTGTTAGGAAATTAAAGGAAAACCCAGGGACTTAATTTTAACTGATGAAGGTAGCCTACAGGAAAGACAGGTAGGGACTTTTTACAAGAGCATGTAGTAACTGGACAAGGGGGAATGGATTCAAACTAAAAGAGAGTAGGTTCACATTGGATAGTGGAAAGAAATTATTTGCTGTGAGAATTGTGAAGCACTGGCACAGGTTGCCCAGGGAAGTTGTGGTTGCCCCATCCCTAGAGATGTCCAAGGCCAGGCTGGACAACTCTGAGCACCCTGGTCTGGTGGAAGGTGTCCCTGCTCATGGCAGGGGGTTGGAACCAGATGATCTTTAAGGTCCCTTCCAACCCAACCATTCCATGATTTTATGAAAAGCAGCATAACCCAGCTGATATCAAGGCAGATAAGTTGATCTACAAGAGGTAAATATGTGTAATAAATAAGCTGTCTAAATCAAGGGCTTCTTCTCTTGCTAAGCCACTGTAGATTGAGAAAGCAAAGCAGCTTTTTTCTGGCAAGTCTTTGCACTGATCCTGAATTATATGCCTATGTTCAATGGATATGAGCTGTTTAGGCATAAAGAAAAGGATCTAAAAGTTAACTCCAGAGGGAAAGAAATTGGTCCATAATAACTCAGATCAGTACAAGGTGATTTTGGGGGATAATTATTTGTTTTTTAAATTTCCTTCAAGCAATTGATTTTACTAATATGACACCAAATCATTCCTAGTTCAGGTTTGTTATGAACATCAAAAACCTAAAATGCCAAACCACCACTACCAAAAAATAGTAGCAGGAATCTAACACAGGAGCTCCCTGGAAACAAATTCAAAGGTAGCCAAATAAAACGAGATTAAAATATACAAAATACTGCAATTTAAAAGAAAATTACTGAATTATTGAAACTCCATAGAGGAGATGTCATTGCAGTACTTTTGATCAGCCAGATTAAAAAAACAGGCTATGCTTTTTTCCCCCCCTCCTTTGATGTCAGGAAGTGCATTGTAAACTTTAAATGATGTATGTAGTTCAATCAGATTGATCTGGAAGGTTCAATGATATTGTAATTTTTTGAGCATTTATGCTTTATCCTATGTTGTGGAAAGTACGTTGCACATCTACACAGCATAACCCTTTTAATGCTTTGTTGTAGGACTGGAAAGAGAAAACACTTTTCTGCAGAGTGACAAAATAAGCAGCCTCCATAGAACAGCTCTGTGCTGACCTTTGCTGTTCTGGGTCTATACAGGATGCAATCAATGCAGTAAGTGTCTCACCCATATGGGGAGTGCTTTGCTCTCCCCAATTGCAAGCTGCCTGATAATTGCAACATCAGCTGGCAGATTTGAGCTTGAGGGCAGCTTCTGGATCCCTTGCTCTCTGAGCACAAATGACATTCTCATTGCCCAAGAGGTGCACAGGGCTTATGATGGCAATTTTGGTGAGGATGTGACATCCAAGAGCCCTCCCTGTGCCAATGTGTTTGGGCAGAGCTGCTTCCACAGGACATTGATATCTCTTTGGTGCTCCACACATAGCAGGGGGGGATGGAGTTTGTGTTGCCAGAGGGGCTCTGTCAGTGCTGGCTCCTGAAAGGAGAAGCTTTTTTTAACAACTCCTGCCACTGGTAGTGAGTAGTAGTTTCTGGCTGTGATGGGGCAAGTCTGAAATTACTTGCCTGTTATGTTAGGCATGCTAGAGTTTGGAAAATTCCTGGAAAATCATTCATGCAGGTAAATATGTAGGTAAATTCCCTGAAAAATTCCTCATGTAGGTAAACAAGATCGAAAAAATACCATTATTTCCTTTTTACAGGAGGAAAATGGAGTTGCAGACCAAAGGCCCAGTGAAGTAAATGGAAAGGCAGCAGTAAGGTGTGGCAGGTTTTAACAAGTAGCTTAGGATTCTGTGCCTTTGTAAAGCACTCAGCACTGCCAAGAAGAGGTTCAGAACTCTGCTTCCAGTATAGGCAAAGCTGAACTCAGGAACTGTTGTAAAGAATTTAACTCTTAAAGATTTTCCTCTTCATTATTTGTAATTTTTAAGGTAGAATCTATTTAGAATTTTTTTTTTTTTCACGAAAAGTGCCAGACACAAAGAATGAGGCATTGTAACTCTGCATTGTTTTATGTAAACTTAAATTTTATTTTGGCATTTCTGTAGATCTACTCAAAAGACTGGAGAATGGACTTTGCTTGCTCAAGACCTGTAGCAGGGAATAAACCCAACTGGCATAATTGAAGCTACACCTATTTACACCAGCTGAAATATATGACCCCTGATCTTTGATTGCTCTGGCAGAAGAGAGTGCTACAAGGCAGGGATTTTTCAGTGGTCCCTTATCTACTTGAGTTGTCTGGTCAGCTACAAGGTACAGAGGCTGTAAACAAGGGAAAATTGAGATAGCAAACCGATCAATCACAGAATATTGAAAAGATCAAGGAAATGGCAGCAATACTGCTAAACCCAATATGGAAAAGCCCTTCTTGTCCAGTAACCTCATTCTTGTGACAAAGATTACAACAAGATGGAAAATGGCACAGCATGAATGCATTCTGGTGGTGATGATTGCTGTGAGAATTGGGACTGGTTGGTACTTCACCCACTTTGTCTCTCTTTCCTAGATGCTGTATCCCTGGCGACTCAGGCAGAAGGTGTTATATTTATTATGTTCCTGTCACTTTTTATCTCTTGTAGTGAAACCCAACATTAAATTTTCTCTCCAGCTTCCACTCTTTTAAACAAGCATGGAAATGTGACTGCATTACCTTCTCTTAATCTCCTAATTAACCCAGCAGAATACATCATTTTCTTCTCTAATTGATAAGGTATGTGCCATGGGTCTCTAAAGTGGCTGCTGCCAGCACATTTTCTGCCTCATCTTGTACATGGGGTTGCCCTGTGCTTTTGGAGATGGGCTTGGCTTCATTTCCACTATATAGCAGGTTCAAGGCCTTAAAAAAGGCAAGATCTGGAGACTGCACAGAGAGCTTGAGAGATGGCAAGGTATCTGTCTGGAAAGGGTAACACTCACCTCCTCTGTACAGGGTCTGTTAGATGGCTAAAGGCCATAGTTAAAAAATAAATATAAATGAAAGACATTGCAGCACATTGCAGGATTTCTGCATTCAGCTTGAGAAATTCTTTTTTTTTTTTCTGTATTGAAAAAGCTTATTTGAGCCATTGAAAATGCTCTTTATATCCCAGAGGTTGTTAGCAGTAGGAGGTGTGGAGGAAGAATCCAGCTTTGGCAGTCACGGGATCAAACTTGCCAGGTCAGATCTGTATTATTTTTGATACATTGGTGAATGTTAAGGTCATCTGGGTAAGATCAGAGCTGGTAACTAATAATAAAGAGGTGACAACTTCATACAGCTGCTTTTGAATAGCGCTTATGGTGCAGCTTCTCTCTCTCTGTGTGAAGTTTAATGTTCCAGCACAAACCATTGCTGCTGTGGCGGCAGTTTCACCTGAGAGAGAGATTTAAAGTTTGCCATCACCCAACTTTCTGCTGCCATCTCCCAGATGACTGCATGTACAAGTGGCACAAAACACAAACTCATTATGTAGCTTTCAGCTTGTCCTAATGAGCTACTTTACTTGTGCTTATCTCCAGTGTAAATCATCCATTCTGGCAAGGCTGGCCAGAGGACACAAGTCCTGGTAGGCTCACAGTGAAGGCTTCTTTCTCTTGTTTGTTGTGCCAAGGTATGTTACACCTAGGGAAGTCAAGCCTGTTTTATTTCAGCCATCACTGCAGTCCACACGATGCTGCTGCCTGTAACTGGGAAAGTCCAAAAGGAATGGAATAGAAGTGTCAACAGCAGCCTGGATCAACTCCATCTTCTCTGAGCTGGCAACACTGGTTCCTGGTCCAGGGCAGGGCTGTGAGATCCAGGTAAAATCACAACCTCTAAGTGCTTACCCTAGCTTGTGAGCTCCTTGCTGTCTTCAATCCCTGCTCGCTGCTCAGTTCCAGCATGCTGGAGTGGGAAGGAAATGTTTGCAGCCTGGGACAGCAGCCTGTGCTCCTGGAATGGGGGAACTTACCTGAAGTTTGGCAAGCAGATCAGCCAAAAGCAGATCCACACATTCATAAAGATAGAGTGAGTCTGCTCTAATCTCTTAGTGTCACAAGCTGTAAAGCATAAGCAACAGTTTCAACACAGAATTTTAATTCCCTTTTTTTTTGCTCTCTGTTCAACTTCGCTGAGTTCCTTCATATGCCTTAGCAAAACAAGGGTCAGGACTTGAGTGATAGGTGCTCCTTAGTCTTCATCTATGCCCAGAGAGCTGCAGAGGGCTCTTGCCACAAAGCTAGGGAAGTCCTCAATTAGAAAATAGGGAAGACAGAAATTACTGTCCTGGTGATGAGGGAGAAATACTTCCTTCTGTGTGACATTATGTCTTCCTTCAGTATTACCCATGTCAGGCTGGTCTGTCCCACTCACTGCCTTCCTCATTAATTTGCAGAAGAGGAGTTCAAAAGTCACAGCTGCTATTTGAGACTTCATCTGTCCCTTTGCTGTTCTGCAGATAGGCCAAGACAACAGCTTGTTAGTATTTAAATGAGCATATCCATATTTTTGCGTGAAATTCACAGTCATTTAAGCCTCGTGTCTGGTCACTGAAATGATCTGCTCTCTAATTCGTGCTTTGCTTTTAAGCCTAACTAGAGCGTAACACCATTATGCGGTCATTGCCTCTCAAAGGAGGGATAATTCTGAGCCTAATCTGCCATTTCTGGGAACTCTTTTTCCCCCCCAGGTTGCTACTACTGTGTGAAGTGCAGGAAGATTCTGTGTCATTTACATGAAAATGAGGGATATCAGGAGGAAATTAGGAGAGGAAGGGGTGGAGTAGAGTATGCCATATTCTGATGCTTCCCTAAGAGAAATTGCAGAATTTGCAGAACAGCCTGTCTGTCAGAGCCTGTCTTGCTGGAAATGCATACTAGCTTAGCCAGGGAAAGTTATGCACTACCCAACTCCCTTGCAAATGTAGACTTTGTTATTCCCTTGTAAATGCAATCCCTTGCAAATGTAGACTGTGATTGAAGTGCCCTTGGCTTCAGCTGACCCAACACAATCTGGTGCTGCTGACTCCCAATTTACCAGCTAAAAATTATAATCATAGCCCTCTTTGGCTCTAATCTGTCTGTGTTCAGATGGCACAGAACTTTTGCATCTCCCTCTAGCCTGTGGTCACTGTGCTTGCAGGCAACGGGGACTCCAGGTCCTCAGGGCTGTGCAGCACTGGGAATCCAAAAGGCATGTGTGATTCTGGGATTTTGCTTTTTTTCACTTTTATTTTTTTAGGGGGCAGAGGAAGTTGTTTTCCACTTTTGTTTGCATTAGAGGTTGCAGGTGCTTTATGCCAACTAACAATATGTGTGCCATAAAAATGCCAGCTGATGTGCAAGCCAAAGTGCCGTAGCTATCATTGGGTTGTATTTTTGGAACTGACTTGAATCCCAGGTTTGCATATTTTGGACAAACCCACGCTGGCCTAGATCCACACAGACAAGTCCTTCCCCCATTCTGCTAAGTGACTGATTCTTCCCGCAAACCCACTCTCTCTTGATCTCTTCAGAGGTAACTCAACTATGGCTTCAGGGCAGAAAATGACAGTCCAAAATGAGCTGAAGAAAACTCTCCAGATTATATCTCCTCCTCTCCATTACCTTAAAAAAATTAAACTTCTGTTTAGTCTGAAGGGCTTCTGTTGCTCTCAAGCCATATCTCCTAATAGGTTTCTTAGAGAAGTATTTTTTTCTATGCAAGTAATTTAAGCCTTCCATGCCCTCTGGCTATTTTTTAATTAAAAGAAAAATAAAAAAATTCTTGGCCCAAGTAGGGGGCTTAGGCTGTTGATTGACTACAGCAAGGAATTTTGTAGGAATTTTGAATTCTGCACTGCCACATATGAAGTCAGCCCTATAAGTATAACCCTGACCCGAGGCTGGGATTTTTAAAATTAGATCCTTAATAAGAAGGGGAAGAAATAAATTTGACTTTGAATAAGCATAATGCAATTTCCCTTCACTCAAATTGCTTCTTTATTATAGCACAGATAGTCACATTTTTCAGTCTAAATACTTAAGTCTTATGCAACTTCATTTTGCTGGGCTAAGCTCAGCCCTGCCTAAGAGGGAATCCATTATTACAATAGTTTAATCTATAGTTGCTCGTTGTTTATGCTGCCATAACCCATGAAACTCATGTGGCCACCAGCTCCCCTCCACTCCCTCTGGCTGAGCCAGGACTGTCTCTGTAGAAGAGTCACAGAACAGTTTGGGTAGGAAGCGACCCTTATAGGTCATGTAGTTCCAGCCTCCCTGCAATGAGCAGGGACATCTTCAATAGGTTCTTTTTGCTTGGAGTCCCATCCTACCTGACCTTGCATGTGTCCAGCAATGGGACATCCCCACCATCTCTCAGGGTAACCTGTGCCAGTGTTTCACCACCCTCATTGTAAAAAATCTCATATCTAATCTGAATTTATCCTTCCTCAGTCTGAATCCATTCCCCCTTGTCCTGTCACTGCATGCCCTCACAAAAAGTCCCTCTCCATCTTCCTTGTAGGCTCCCATCAGGTACTGGAAGGCCATAATTAGGTCACCCCAAAGCCTTCTTTCCTCCAGGCTGAATAATCCCAATTCTCTCAGTTTGTCTTCACAGGAGAGGTGCTCCATTACTCTGATCATCTTGGTGTCTCTCCTCTGGACTATTTCCACAGTGGAAATCCTGTGCTGGGATCCCAGAGCTGATGCAGCACTGCAGGTGGGCTCTCACCAGAGCAGAGCAGAGGGGCAGAATTCCCTCCCTGGACCTGCTGCACACACTGCTTTGGATGCAGCCCAGGACACATTTGGCTTTCTGGGCTGGGAGTGCCCATTGCCAGCTCATGTTGAGCCTCTCATCCAGCACTCCCGACTCCTTCTTGGCAGGGCTGCTCTGGATCTGTTCATCCCCCATCCTGCGTTGATATTTGGGATTTCCCCAACCCAGCTGCAGGACCTTGAATCTGGCTTTGTTAAACTTCATGACATTCTCATGGACCCACTTCTCAGGCTTGTCCAGGTCCCTTTGGATGGCATTCTGTTGCATTAATAAGCAGTCAGGACTTAGTTTCGTCATGCAGAAAAAGCTAATTCTTTATTCACATTGTTCATATTTATAGGAAATATCAGAAGGCACTGTGTTAAACCTAATTGGTCAGCAATACAGTGAAACTCAGTTCATTGGTTGGTAAGGGCTATTGAATATGTCTATCAGATTTTCTCTCTCTAGATATGTTTACATATTTTCTTCACTGATTTTTATGGGACAGATTTTGCTTTTGCAGATATAGACTGTTTTTCTCTACAAGAATAGTTTGTTATGTTAACTGTTTTTCATTCCACTAATTTTTCCTTATGGGAACTTGCAAGCCAGTTGATAATTCAGCAGAGCAAGGCCTGATTTTGTCTGCAAACTTGGTGAGGGTGCACTTGACTTCTCTGTGTCGCTGATAAAGATCCTGAATAGTGCCAGTCCCAACACAGACCCCTGAGGGACATGACCTATCATGGATGTACATTGGGTGGTTGACTTCTGCCCTCTGGAAGCCACCATCCAACCAATTCCTTATCTATCAAACAGCCCACCCATCAAATCCCTTTCTCTATAGTTTACAGAGAAGAATGTGGTGGGGGAACCATGTCAAAGGTCTCACAGAAGTCCATAGAGATGACATCAGTAGCTCCTATCCTGCCCCGATGGAGTCACTACATCACAGAAGGCCACCACTTTGGTCAGGCAGGACTTGCCCTTGCTGAAGCCATGCTGGCTGTCTTCAATTACTTCACTGTCTGCCATGTGCTATAGTGTCTGGGTTTGAAAAGGCAGGTGTCTGCTAAGGAAGGCAGGAGCCTTCCTTGAAATGGAAAATGTAAACCCCCTCCTGACAAATTATTATAATTTTGGACATTAAGAGGCTCTCAGGCAAAGATATGGGAATAGGAATAACAATTCTTTACTAGGAAAACTAAAAATACAAATGCAATAGGTACAAAAAAGGAAAACAAACTACTGACAGAGTTAGAGTACAACCTGACACCCTGTTGGTCAGGATGTTGGTAGCAGTCCCATTAAATGATGGCTGCAGCCCTCCTGGAGTGACAGATGTGGTTCTGTTGGAGCAGAGATCCTATAGAAGGGTGGAGTTTTCCTCTGAAGGTCTAGTGGTGGTGTAGATGGGCCTGGTCTTCCTCTGGGAATCCAGTGGAAAAGAAAGCTGCTCCTCTGGGAATTCAGTGGGAAAAGGCTCCCTGTGGCATTCCAAGTCTCAGATTATATCCAGGTAGGAATGCTTGGCTCCTCCCCCTGGGTGGAGCATCTCCCAATGGGATGATGGAATTTTATCAGCCATGCAGTGACACTCAATGGCCATTAACAGAAGAGATCTCCCCAGATGGAGGATTGGTTGTGGAAGAGATAAAGAA
This sequence comes from Irena cyanogastra, assembly GCA_013397155.1. Lineage (NCBI taxonomy): Eukaryota > Metazoa > Chordata > Aves > Passeriformes > Irenidae > Irena > Irena cyanogastra. The sequence goes on along the minus strand of VWZV01009167.1, from coordinate 458,573 downwards.
AACTGCCCAATTAACAGAAGATAACTGTCACACCTCTAACAGATGGGAATAGAATACACACCCCCATTTCCAACCTAAGACCTATAGCAGCAGTCATCTGGACCTGTGACAGTGCCATACGGTTGGAGTTTTCAGGATTGTGGAGTAATTCTCCTTTGATTTTTGAGAATATTAGGTTTTCTCAGACAAGAGAAAAACTGAAGATTAAGGATATTAGTCTAATTTAGCCTGATTTGCAGTCAAAAGCCATTCTCTTGCTATTCCCTTGCTGAACCAAATCCAAGGGGTTTGGTGCATGCAGTGCCTCGCAGCACACTTTCCCTGCTGTGCCATGCATTCATTACAGCAGTGGCTATAAGGGCCCAGAGTTAGGGAATCTGTGACCGGAGCATCCCTGTACGTGCAGCTTGTCTTGGTGGTTTCCATGGGCATGGGGGGCATTTCTGGCCTCTTCATTTCAGAGGAAGATGGTCAGGTTTCTGCCCTCTTCTAACAAAATGCTCTTATTAGGCTTACTAGGGAAATTAGGGAAAATTAAAAGCGTTGTCAGCAAGCAGGAAAGTGCAGTTGGGTTGTTTGACTTTACCTTCCTATCCTCGTTGGTGGCACATGGACACAGAGGTGTCACACCCCAGACTAGTGTGGGACTGGTGGGCAAGAGGCTGATGGCAACAGAGGGCTTGGTTAATGCAGCAGAGCACATCCAGTGGGCAGGGTGGCTTTAGGTAAATTAACCAGTGTAGGAAATAGTTAATGGCTGAGCTGTTGGGGTTTTTTGGTTTTTTGTTTTGTTTTGGTTTTTTGTTTGTTTGTTTGGGTTTTTTGGTTGTGGTTTTTTGTTTTTGCTTTTGTTTTGGTTTTGGTTTTGGTTTTTGTTTTGTTAAGGCTGACTTTCTTAGCTGACCACAGGCTAAGTATGTCCAAAGCCACTCAGCAGCTGGTGAAGATAAAGCCAGAACTGTCAGAAGATGCAGAACAGAGGCATCTTTGCAGGTTGAAATGAAGGATGGGAGAGCCACATTTGGGTTAAAAAAAAAAAAAAAAACCTTGAACCTCTCTCCAAAGTCTGATTTAAACATGAATCTCATTTAAATAAAAAAAAGCAAAAAATATAATTCACTGAGCTTTTTTATGCAGCGTTTGCAGTTCCTGGTCTGTGGAAGCGATGAGCTAAAGACAGCCAGAGTGCAAGAGAATGGTGCTGACTACAAACATTACCTGCACAGGGGGCAGAAGCAGAGAGGTCATTAAGTTTTCACCCAGGTTTGTGCCTTGTCCCCTGCCTGGTGTGCTGGATTGATCTTCAGGTGGATTATCATCCCCTTGAAAGTGCTGACAGACGTAATTCTTCGCAGCAGCACCAGAGACAGGCTCCTTAGGTACAAGCTTAGATGAACCCATGCCTTTGTTTAGTATTTTGCGAGGTCCTGGTGAGGAATAATATCCCCTGTTAATCCCTGATTTAGGTGGAGCATGCCAGGATGAAGCTGCTTTCCACAAGGGAGTGTTTCTTGCTGGACACTGCCTCACACAAGAAGTAGGTGATGTGGGAATGGAGGACTGAGGAGAACTGGCACACAGTTCAGCCTGAATAGATGGCCAAGCAAAGAAAAGTAAACTGCTTGCAAGTCAGGTAGGAGCACATAAATGAATCCAACTGCAAGGCAGGAACATATAAAAACCTACCACTAGCCCTTTACATCTTTATTAGTTTATTTTTCTGATGCTTGAAATACTTTTTCCACTACCTATCCCACTCACAACTTCCAATAACTAGAGAAGCGATAAGAGAGCAATTACTTTTGCAATGAGCTCTGAACACAGCTAGATTGATGCTAGTAAACATGAGCTGATGAACCCCCATGCTTGGTTTTGTCTTCCTGAAGTTGTACAGCTCTCTTCTTCCATGCTGGCAACCTTCTCTGAAGTACTTTTTCAGTGATAATCCCTTGGAGAGAGGTCCAAGGGATAATACCTAATCTGTAAAATGGACAGATCAACTGGGATGCTTGACCAACAGGGTAGAGTGGGATTCCAGGGAGGAGAAGGAACTCATTTTATTTTGAAGCACTGCAGTAACAAAACCTGAGAGAGGTTTTCCGTTTGGGGTGTTTGGTTTTGGGTGATTTTTCCTCTAGTGGAAACTTGTGCTTTTTTCCTATTTAATCAAAATCCCAGTTTGCCTTATCTGTTTTGATGGAAAATTTTCACATAGGTCTTTGTTGTAAGATACCAACATGACAGAATTATCCCTTTATCTCAGCAGATGTGCTTTCCAGAAGGGGAACATCTCAGATGATGAAAAACACAGCAGCTTTGCTGCCTTGGCTCTATCAGACAGTTTTTTTATGATAGAGAATTTGTCAAAACAGATTCTTGTCATTAAAACTGAAATGCTTTGTGGACAGGTTTTGGATTTGCTCAAGTTTTTACTGCTAATTTTTTTTCTGCATAGTTATATACAGTGAGTCATTGTGCCTTCTGTAGTGACAGTATGTGTAGGGGTATGGGATCAAGTCTCTGCTTTGTCCTTTACTTGAACTAGTCTGTGCTGAATGATTCAGATGAAGCCAAGTCATGACATGAAAGACTCCTGTTTCTGAGGCTGTCAGAGGTATTGCACTGTTTGCATCTCACATCTGGAATTAGAAAGTAGTGTTTGACCTAGGAAGAAAAGTTTTGACCTGATTCCAATTAAGCAGAAACCTTTGTTCTTCTTTTCCAAGGACTACAGAAGAGACCCCCAAATGCCTGTGTAATTCTGCCACCAATCACAGTAGGAAAGCCTTGCTTCTTGCCAGCACCAGAACCTTTCAAAAAAAATCTTAAAATATAAAAGCAAGATGAGTAGTTTTCATTTCTTTTGAGTAACTGTGGCTATTTTACTGAATTTTCATTCATGAAGGCACACATTTTCAGGATGTGTCTGTAAATGCATCAACCTGCAGGCTCTGGGAAATGCCTTCCCGCTGTGTGTCCTTCCAATCTTTATTATTCAGCTGGTACTGGGAGCAGTGGCACCTCCCCGGTCAGCAACAAATGCATTTTGCAGTATGTTTGTTCCTCACCTGTTGTCTTCTACAGAACCCCATGGGTGCCCCAGATGGAAAACGTATATACAGCAACGGCTCTTCAGCAAAGATATCTGGGTATTTAGATTACACCCAGCAATGACAAACTACTTGTGAGCAGTGGGGCAGCCTCTTGCAGTGGGATGAAATGTATTGGTAGAAATCAGCTTCCTGGGAGCCAGTGGAAACACATTTTCTTTGCTTCTTCCCCAGCCGCTTTCTCCTAGCTCTGCTCTCTGCTGATGAACGACCGCCTATGCAAAGGAGATTGAAAAGGGGATTTACTTTGATTAGACCAAAGCCTTTCCTAGTATTTTCAGTCATAAGTATGGCAGCTTTAATAAGCGGGAAAAGAAGATAAATACGAGTCACAGACTGACAAGAAACTCAATTGGGAAAGAGCCGAAAGTTCTGTTAGAAGCCATGCTCTAAGTTCTGTCTCTTTCTAGCAGCCTCTGACAATCTGCTCAGTCCGAAGAAGGTAACTTTCTGCAAATCTCTGACAAATACCAAGAGAAGGATTTCAAAGGGATAAAATTAAAGCTTTAATTGCTGGGATAGAATTGCATTTATATTCCACCCAGTTAAGGCTGGGAGAATTTCCCATCAGATTTTCTCTTTCTGTGACCTATTGGTTCACAGCCTTCAATGATCTCCTGTCAATCCTGAACCAAGAAGAAGAGAGGCTGTGAGCTGATCTTTTTCATATAGGGGAATAAAGCAAATTTCATAGGTCATAAATAGGTAGGGAAAGAGCTGGGCACAGTTTACTCAATGGAAGCTGTTGATTCATCAGCTTTTTAGGAATACCACTTACTCCTATCACCTTATTACCCTGCTAGAATTCAAACTAAAAGAAGAAAATGTATGCAACAGTCATGACAGGCCCTGACTTTATATTATTCACTGTGTCTTCCTCAGCAGCATCATGAAATATTGATAACAATAATTATTAATGTATGATTAATTATTAACACTGATAATCTGTAGATGAAAGACTGAATATTAACTGGCAATGTGCACTCATGGCCTAAAAAGCCACCTGCATTCTGAGCTGCATTAAAAGCAGCCTGGCCAGCAGGTTGAGGGACATGGTTCTTCCCTTCTACTTCACTCTGGTGAGACTTCACCTGCAGTGCTGCATCCAGCTCTGGGGTTCCCAAGCCTAAGAATGGCATGGACCTGTTAGAATAGGTCCAGAGGAGGGCCACAAAAATTATCAGGGGGTTAGAACACCTCTCCTGTGGGAACAGGCTGAGAGTTGGGGTTGTTTAGCCAAGAGAAGGCTCTGGGAAGATCCTATATCAGTGTTACAGTCTAAAGGAGGTCTACAGGAAAGCTGGGGATGGCCACTTATTCAGAACACAGTGGATGAGGGATAATGTTTTTAAACTCAAAGAAGGGAGATTTGGATTGGATATGAGGAATAAATTCTTTATTATAAGGGTGGGGAGACAATGGAACAAGTTCCCCAGAGAAGCTGTGGATGCCCTACGCATGGAAGTGTTCAAGGCCAGGCTGGATGGGGCTCTGGGCACCCCAGTCTAGTGGAAGGTGTCCCTGCCCATGGCAGGGGAGTTGGAGGTCCTTTCCAATCCAAACCATGCTATGACAATTCTTTTAATTTGTTTGGACAGGTAACCAGCAGCTCCAGCAAAGCCCTGCTGAGTGTCCAAGGCATCAAAATTTCGGATGGAAGAAGTAGAGAAGGGATGTTTGGAAAGAGCATTTGTTTGAGCAAAGAGGTAAAGGTCTGGCGTTCACAAGGGTGAATGGCAAGGCCAGTGCTGTCACCTGGGGCCAGCTAGTGGTAGATCCTAGAGTAATGATCAGTCCAGACTTTTTTTTGTTTAATAGGATGAAAACCACAGTTTTATCTTCAGGTGTGATTCAGATAAGAGGTTGCAGAGACATAATTTAGCTAGAATTTTATGAAGGAATAGTTATTCCTCATCACAAAAAGTTGCATATGTGTGTTTTTAGCATAATCACGGTGTATGTGCTAATAAGTTATAGAAAGAGATAGCATGCACGACCCAGAGTTCATATTTTTATCCATGATCCTTATTTATTTTTATGGAACATGTGGAGCAGTTTTGTTAAGATATAAAAGAGAGTACAGAAATGCCTTTTGGTACCTTTTCCCAAAAATGACATTTTGCTTGCTATTCACCTTATCCTTCCTGTGCTGGTCTGTATGTTTTTGTATCTCTGCTGTACATCAAGTGCTGGATGTAAAGGGATGCATCCTTTCTGGGAACTGTCATTCTCCATGTAATGTGGAGATAACAGCTGAGCACAAAGGGAAACTTGTGGAAGTCTCCAGAAAATATACTGCAGCTTCACAGATGTATTCCCTGTTGGATGCACTTTTGAGGATAATAGGGCCAAGAGGGAGTTGACCCATGCTGGAGAAGACTGGTATCAAGGCTTTTTGCGATGGGACTACAGGAAAGTCTGGTCGACTTCTAACATGATATTTATAGGATTTATATTCCTAACCCTAGAAATCTAGGTGCTGCTTTATCTTTCTGATGTGTCTCCCTCAGGTTTGGATTGTGTGTTCCACAGACAATTTTCTCCTGAGCTAAACCTCCAAAGTATTTAATCTTGAGACAAGATTGCTAGTTCATTTTCAGTAAGGCTTAGTGCAGAACTGTGCTGTTGAATGATATTTCATTATCTGTAACAGCAATAACTGAGAGGGGAAACCATTGTATAGGGACTAGAATTTGCTGAAATTATCTCTGCATCTGACCAAAGTATGACAAAAGACTGTGTGTTTAATGACAGAATAAAAGTTGCATGTGTCTTTTTTCCTCAAAGTGAAGGAAGAGACACTGTGGTGTGTCTGAGGACTTAAACTGCCTCCTCTTTGAAATCTGGTGAGATGTAAGTGCTACTTATTTGCTTCACCATACACAGGTGGCTTCTCTGGCCATTTCATACCCTTGAATGCTCACAAGTGTGGTGCCATTTTGTGACCACAAGACTGTGGTTGCAGCATAAAAATACAGTCGTTTTTGATTCTGTAAAAGGACAAAATTATGGTGGTGATGAATCCAGCAGCTGTGAAAGCAGCTTCCATATCGTACTTCAGGAAAAACTAGTGAGCTTGAAATTTAGTCAGGTTTTTAAGAGAAATGGTAGGACCAGACAGTACTTATTTTTTATCATTGTTTAAAGACAGGGTTTTTTGCAAATTGCTAGTCCACTCCCCCATGATAGGTAGATAGATAGGTGGAAAGAAAATCATTGTGGAAAATATGTTCTGCCACAGTAATATATAATTACATGACAAAAATTATATCAGCCTGTGCTGCAGGCAAGACATTGTGTCTCATTAGTGTTTGGTGGACTTGATCACAAATAACATGTTTCAAAACTGCCAACTCTCTCTAATTCTTTTTCTATACTTATACTCACAGTCACATTCAAAATTAGCAGATTCCTGGAAATACACTTCATCTGGCCAGCCCTTTTCCTAATTATTTGTTCGTGTAATTAAAGCAAAGTGTCCTTCTGCAGCTGCATTTGGAGGGACTAAAAGCAGACAGACTGTTCTCAGTAAGGGAGCAGTCATTTTTTACCCAGTTAATGATACCAAAGTGTCCTGGGTGCTGTGTGTTATGACAACTGGCTTAATGCAGCTTTCAAAGACCATGCCAGGTCCTCCTGAGATGCACGGGCCAGAAAGCCAAGAGATCCCATATGAGATCCAATATTTTCCTCCACTGGTTGAAACTGAATGCAACAAAGTCATTAACAACAGCAGATTCACTCAGAGCTGTGGATCTGTGCCTTGATGCTGATACATGGCATGACATACATGGAAAAAGTGAGCAACCTGCAGCTGAGGGTGCAATCTCACTTTTTTCAGCAGTACTGCTGAAATAGATGCAAGCTTCCATTGTTTAGCTCCTCTCTGAGTTCCCATCTGTTAAGGCAGTAGAGAGAAAAGAGATTTTTTTTTTCTTGATATCTGCAGATATTTTGGGATAAAATTGGTTTTTAATCCCATAATTTTTAGTATATCCAATACATGTTGATTGATTTCTCATTGTTTCTATTTTCTTGAAAGATCACTGTATGAATTTTGCCATGCCATATACTCAGAGGCAGATAATAATAAAGCACATACTTTGACCTTTTCAGTTGCCTACACTTTAATTTACTGGCTATTCTCATTCTCTTCTTTTTATGGCCCCTCAATATAACTGGCAAGGAGAAAATAGAGCAGAGAGCTAGTCTAGATGCAGATTATTGGAAAGGGTAAAAACTGGCTTTATCGTTCTCTTTGAAATTTACGGTGTTTTGTGTTTCCTATTAGTCATTAAAGTCATGATAACCCATTCTTAGCTATAGCAACACAAAGTAGCACAAGTTCAACTTCATTTGTAGTGGTTTACGGGTCAGCATCCCGTTACAGTAGTGGGATGTAATCTGGATTAAGTTTTGGGAATCAACAGTTTTTTCTCTGAGTTTACTAAAAGTCTATGTGATTTGTTTGAAAGTGGTTGCATGGGCATTCACCTGACCACTGCTCTGACTCTTAACACTGCTGGTTAGTGGAAAATCAGGGGAAAAATAATCTCATTACAGCTTTTCCACATACCAGTTTGATGCACATCAGCTAACCCTGCTGCAGGCTGTGGCAGATTTCCTCCACCACACGGTCGTGAAGATAGTGACTTGTCTGAGTAATGCAGAGAGATGAAAAGGGGCAACAAGCTGGCTGTGATCTTTCTCCATGCACTTGTGAAATACAAGCCACAGTCAAAACTGCATCATGAAATACTCACTGTGTTTGGTTATCAGCACTCCACAAAAATTCCGGTCATCCCTCAGTTTGGTGAAAGCCTAGAGGGAATTTTCACAGTGAGAATGGCAAAAGGAAGGCAGGATGCTCTTGAAAGACTTATTTGTGCAGGGATGTCTGAGAGTGGGGTATAGCAGCAGCAGAGCCTAGACTTTTGTGGCAGAGCTTTATGTATAGTAGGATAGTTTCAGTTTTCTAGTGGTTCTGAAAAGCTCTGAATTGGAATCTATACAATAAGAACAACAGGAGTAATGAAAAGGTAGAAATTGGGGGAAAAGCAGCAGCTTTGGTGATTTGGTTTGTTTCATTTGCTTTTCATCTAAACATATTGATTTCAGGCTTGCTATTATGATGGTTTTGGGGTTTTTTTAATATCTCTGTAGCATTGCAATAAAATATACAACTAGGAGAATGAGGAAGGGTGGCCAAAGCTTGATTACATTCTGCTGCTCACTGCACAGATTTGTACATTGTTAAAGCAGAAGAGAACAGGATGATCTCTTAAACTGAGCAGAATGCATAAAACTTTACCTAAGTCATGCTCCAAGTCTAACAACCTGGGCCTGAACTAACTCAAAGTTCTTAGAGTACATATGCAGTCTTGCTTTTGAACACTTAAGGATTTACAACGATCTACAAATCTTTAAAATTTAAGGAGACAGAGACCACCATCCTCTGGATATTCTCAGATAAGATCCTCCAAGACCTCTGGATAATCTGCTGATTATAAATTCAGTTTAAAGAAAAAGCAAATGGAAACACATATCTCTCATTTTCATTATTACTCTCATTATTCTGAGTTCAAATTACAGCCTGCAGAGATAGGGATGTGTCGGAATAAATCACACAAGACTCAATTTTCTTCATGTAGGAAAAAACCCTTCTTTATTCACATAACTCATTTTTATACAGTTTTACAGACCTCGTGTGTGACTCCAATTGGTTAGTAGCTTTTTTGCCAATTACTTTATGGGTTAGTAAAAGGTATTTTACTTGTCCATCAAATCTCCCTATTCTTAAATTGTTTACATATTTTCTTTACTGATTCTCGTGGGATAGATTTAATGTGTATGCAGCTGCTAGTTGTTTTTCACCCAAGAATAGACTGTTAAGGAACTGTTCACACCAGGATTGTTTTCACATGGGAACTTGCAAAGTGGTAGCTTGACAGACTAGACACTGATCTAACAGGGCAGGCCTGATTTTATGAGGCCTTTCTTTCTTTCTTTTATAATTTTTCTACCTAACTGCAGCAGGAATGATGTGTTTGATAAGCTGAAGAATCTTAGAAGCACTAGAAATGTTCCTTCTGCTTGGATAAGTTAAGGCAGTGGTGAGCTACGAACCCTTTGTCTTCAATTTTAGAAAACAAGGGAGAAACCAAGAGGAAGTCCTCTCTCATGAGTGTGTAGAGCCTGGCATCACCTGACTGTACTCCCAGGGTGGTATGGCTCAGGCATCACTGTCTGGCAGTGCTGACTGCACAGAGAAAATCAATGGGATTCACTGTGGAGTGAAGCGTTACCAGCCAGGTAAAAATGTCAGAAGGAAGGGATGCAGTTATTTGGCAGGGCTGGTTGAAAATTTTCCATCCTAGTGCTTTTCTACTGAAAACGGTGAGGTTTATGAAAGCTCTTGTTCTCCTCAAGCCAAAGTCATTGTGCAGAGCTTGAATGTGTTGTTCTCATTTTGGCTTTGAAAAATTCTGATTTTGTTTAGGGCAAGACAAAATGAAGGTCTGAGCTAAAAGTCAGCACTCAATAAAAAACTTGAACAAACGCAAGCACAAGGCATATTTCTATAGAAAGAGATAAACCTGGCCTCCAATTATGTTGGTTTAATTTTTTAATCAGATAGTTCTAGCCTTTTTCAAATATGTCAGCATTTTGTAGGTATTATCTCAAGAACTGGGCCAAAAAATAAAAAAGAGAATTCGGGCTATGAGTTGGTTTTGAAATGTTTGATGCTAGAGAAAGAGGGAGCTCAGACTGTGGTTTTACAGGTATAGCTGTTTGCCCCAGTTTTCTCCAGTGACATAAATTAGATCAGGTCTTTTGCAGTCATGGGATCAAACTCCTAGCTGATATGGATCAAAACACCCCTATTGCTGATAGCCAAATTTATGTCTGGAATAAAAAGACACAGCTCTCTTCATGAAGTCAGGTGGACCACATCTGCAGGGGTGTAAACTTCAATTCATGAAGTTACCTGATGCAGATCAGTGGAGATTTGACCTATTTGAGGTTTTATTGAACAGTCTGAATCATTGCTGAGTTGTCAGCACCGAGTTCAGCAACTGAGAAGCTATGAGCAGAGCAGCTTGGTCAGACATTGTTAAAATTAATCCTTGGAGGTGTTTACTCTGTTAATGCTGTTGTTCTACATAGAAAAACTGAAAAGAGATGAGATTGGAACAGTATTTGCTGATAATGCAAATTATAGTCTAAATAGGATAAGGATATAGGAAATGACCTTATATCTATACAATCTCTGCTGGTAATTTTTAATTTTCTATTCTGCCTAATTTTTTTCTCTTGGACGACTTTTACTGTTGCACCAAGTGATCCATAGACACTGTCATGTGTGAGGGATTGAAGGACAGAAAGTCTCAAGTCTGACTCTGTGCTTTGATGTACAGATATAGCTCAGAAGGGGAAAGATACTTTATTCCACTGTGATTTCTGCTTTGTGCCCAAGCAGCTACCTTCTGGTGCCTCACAGGATATTTTTAGAGTGTGGACATACATCCCTTAAAAACTAGTCTGAGGCTTTGCGTCCACAAATTTCTTCATAGACATGAATCCTTAGTGCAGATCAAAGAAATATTGGGAGAGGAGAAATTACTTTCTCACCCCAGCTCCTGACTCCCTCATTGTCCTGTTCAAAGAAGATTTAGTAATTCTCACTGGCATAACATGTCCAGAGAACCCCTCTGAAAAGATTTCTTAACAGATAGTGCTGCATTATCCAAGTGGGCACCCTTATATTCCCCTAAAGGGTACATTTAAGACAGAGTTTTAATTCTCTGCTGACTCCTTCCATCCTTCCCTGCATGCACAGACCCTTCTGTATTTCAGCCACTGCTGACTCTGAGGAAACAGGATAAGGTTATATCTTACTACCTGTAGCAAATACCAACAGATGCCATCGTAGCAGAAAGAGGCACTCATGGCATGCTAGCAGATTTTATTCGAGTCCTGCAGCCTCCCTCATTGGGGAGGTATGGGTTTCTAGCTGTCATAAAGTGAGCAGCAAAACTCAGGTTCAGAAAGCCCATTGAGAGCCTGAAGGACTGATGTTGGGTGCTTTTTTGCCTGAGCTCGTGTTACCGACCACACAGTGGAGTTGTGGAGTGTTTAGAAAGTTTGCATTTCATTTTCCATCAAATTGGTGCAAGATAATTTAATAATTTTCTCACTCTCAAAAACCTTTGAACAAGGTTTTTCAGCCCTTCTAATCCAGTATCAAGCTAAATTTATAGTTTTGTGGTCTGTATTGCAATTATTTAGGTATTTGCCTTATATGTTGTCTTGACTTAGCAATACAAGGAAATACAACATTAGCAGATCCTTTGTCAGAAACTGGCTCCTATTTTCATTGGCAGAGCTCGGAGAAGGTAAATTTCAGGGAAGGATGATGTTGTCTGTTGGAAGTATCCTTTTGCAATTCTCAGCCTGTGACTGTCATATTAAAAAAATGGAAGTAATCAAAATGCAAGATGGTGAAGTTTATAGAATCAGAACTGCTGCTTAAGAATATTTCTTGACTGTTATGATAGTCTTTCTGCTATGCCCATTACATTTCCTGCAAGCCTCTCCCAAATGACTCCTGTAAAATATACTCTTGAACCAAAAGGACTAAAAAAACCCCTATTTTGCGGACATCTATTCTTCCAAAATTATTTCTGCTTTTCTGCTATGAGTAAGTGTGTTCATTTAGGTACATTTCTGGGAAGACTTGTGCTTACCCATGCTTGCAGAATGATGGTGTATCCCTGTGTAGTGGGTCTCAATCTGGGCTGTGCATTTTCTGTGTTGGAAGACTCTTATCCTCTGAATTCCTTGGAGAACTTCTTTGCACATAGTTACTTGCTGAGATATACCAGTGCTGCTTGGTTTCAATTTGCTGCACTCTTTTAATGCTCCAGATAACTTAGATTTAAGAATAAAAGCACATATTCACTTAAGGGTGTAGTTTTTTAAATGGGAACAAAATTAAGGTTATACTTAATGAAAAGTTTGCTTGGCTGCTTCTACTTCCTCTTTGGTTAAATTGAAACCTCTATTAATACAAGATGCAACTTTAGTATCCACAAAAAATGTGATCATATTGCTGCTTTTGCGGTGTAATTTTTTTATACTTTCCTAATTACATGGCTTCATAAACTGGGATTATAAGAAAGAATGCTAACTATCAAGACTACTAATAAAATTAGAAGTGTTGGCCAACTACACAATCTGTGTTGCTTTTCTATAACCTCTTGCTGTACAGTCACCAAGGCAGATAAGTAGGGTGATGACATAAAGTGTATGTTCTGCTATATTAATATTGCTTGAGATGAATCTTTTCTGACTCATGAATTTTTTTTTAGTGTAAATCCAAAATAAATTTATTTTACCAGCAAAGTTCAAAAAATAATAATAAAAAATTACTTCTTCCCACTCAGCTGACATCAGTAGATGTGTTTGCCTCACCTAGAATGCTATACGATATTCCAAATTTATTGTGACTGTAAACAACAATTCTGCTTGCTTTATGGCTTTCCTGAGCTCCAACAGTAAAACACAATATCTCTATCTGGTTGGAATTATGTGTTATAACAGTTTTATGGTGGGGGGAGTAAAGCTCTGATAAAGATAAAATAGAGTTTTGCTTTTCTGTGTGACCTTGTCACTTGAAAAAACATTGCACTCTAACGAGATATAATTTAAAAGACTTCTGGGAGCAAATTGAGTTTACTGAGATATTTCTGAGAGTAATTACTTACTGTGAGTTGTCAGTGCACTCTGTTACAGTTCCTTTCCTAGCAAATGTAGATATCTGCGACTGTGTAGAATGGATTAAAGCTCCTACCATTAATGTTTGATGGGAGACAGTAGTGAAAAAGATGGATGCTTATATAACTGACATTTCCAGCATTTATGGCCATAGACTAAAATGCCAGGCGCATAATTTCAAGTAAAATGGCAGACCCAACTCAATAATATTTAATGATGTAGTAGACCTTGGCTGGGAGAATAGCTAACGGAAGTCATTGCACTGCATTTATCGAATTGTTAAAATGAGTTGAATAATAATTGTGTTTTGCAGGGGTTTTGTTTTAGAAATTTATTTCTGTGATCTGCTACTCCAAAAATAAATTCTTTCTCATTCCAGTCGAAACAAAATGCAGAAAAATATTTCGAACTAGCTAACTTGATGGCTAGATTTTTACGCTGAGTTTGTCCCGTGTTTACAGCACAGAAATATATTCGATAGCTCAAACATGGTTTAGAAGATTGGGTGAGATTGATTGGACAAAGTAGTGAAAGACAAAATTGACTTCCAGAAGAACCTCCTCTTATTGTTTGACTCTTTACAAAGTTGGGCCTTTTTGTCTATCATCACACATCTAGGAATGTTCAGATTCAGATTCTGTGGAGCGTTTTACAGTATAGAGGTACTTGTGTGCCAGGACTATGATATCACTGATGACGTCAGCAAACAGGACATTAACTTCTTCTGTACCATTCTGCTAATACTTTAGCCTTGAATAAGCAGAAGGGACTTGAACTGATGGAGAATCTCAAATTGGTAGAGGTCTGTGTAGGGATCTTGCTATCAGGTCTGCGGCCACAGAATCTCCCATGTCTCTTTCCGAGGCAGCACTTCTCCCTGTGGAGGGCACAGAGCAAAGGTGGACTTGAGGAAGTAGTGTGCATGACCTACCATTTCCAGCCAGAGCCAGAGGACTGTGCAGGCTTTCCAGAAGTTTACAAATCAAAAATGGAAAGTATATGCATTCAGGTTCAATGAAAGCAACAAAAAAATACCCGCCTCAAAATCTTACTTTCTGAAAGAAAATTTTTAAAGCATTTTCTCTTTGAATATCCAAATATCTCAATTTGAGTATTCTGAGTATCTACTTACAAAAAAAAGGAAAATTGGGCTTCGGCATAGGCTTTACTTTTCTTTTTGTGGGCTGTCACCTTAAAGAACCATTTTAATTCTGCTCACCATTGAACAAGCTTTCTCCCCAGCTTTTTTTTCACATAAATTTGTCAAAGCTACATTACTGTCAATGGGCCATGACATAGCTCTTAGCAGTACTTAGTAAGTCTTTCTGTTCTGTCAGAAGTAAAACTGAGCCAGGAAACAGCCACACTCCACATCCGAGAAGTGTAGACCAGGTTAACACAAAACTTATGGGGACTTGAGCTCCACTGAAGAATGTCTTAAAATAGTTCAAGCGTGGGAGGAATGGAAAGGCTGTTGTTAATAGATCTCATAGGTAGGGTTGCTATAAACCCCCAAGAAATGGAATGGTGGAACCTTTCCAGATACTGGAGAAGTTTTAGGGGGCATTTCAAGAGCAATGGTTAAGTACTTATTTTTAGCCTTGCTTGTTTGGTACTGAAAGAATCTGTTTGACAATCTGAGCAGTTTCCTGAGCTGGTAAAATTCCTGGGGTAGAGTAAATAGCAGTCATAAGTATAAATTCCTATAAGTGGCAAAATTTCCTCTCACTTCAACAGGAATAGGACATTAGTGCAGTATAAATTTCTGAAAATGTGAACTAAACTTCTGTCGTTTTCTCTCTCTCAGAACTGCCTAAAAAAACCCCAAAAGAGTTGAAAATTCCCCCCTGGAGAGTGTCAGCAAGCACCCAGGGTCACTTAATTCGCTGGATCCTACCCAACTGCTATTGAAGTTAATTGAGAAAACTGCCATTGCCTTGAAGAGGCTTTGGATCCTACTCAAAGGGCTCAGTGGCAGCAGATTATAAGAAGGAACCCCACTGTGCAATTCCAGCCAGCTGCCTATGGGCAAGCATTTATTGATACAAATGTATTTGCTTGGGCTGTGTCATGAGGCAGTTCGGTCCCAATTAGGCAGTATTTCAGAATGAAGCAGATCTCCTGCTCTCATCTGAGGACGTTGTCATCAGACATCGTTTGGAGCTGGTGAGCTCTAAAACAGCAATGCAAGTTTACCCATAGCAATGTCACAAGTTCCTTCTCTGTTCTGTGTGTGCAAAAAAATCAACTAGTGCTGGGTTAAGCTGGTCTTCAGATCCCTGTGTGTCTGCTTGCATTAGACAGGACAAAATCTCATCATTTCAATCTCAAACCCATGCTCAGTGATACCGTTCTCATTATCATGCTTTTACTATATCATCTCTGGGCTTAAAGAAGAGAATTGTTGGGAAATAAAGCTGAGTGTAATACATAAAGACTTTCTTAATTAGCCCACACAGCTGTGTGTTGCCCTTTTCATCTAAAACCGGTAAAGAAGGAGCACGATGTGTGTGGAAAGGGTGTTTGAAGGACGGCAGTCTCCAGTAGTATTGCAGCATTCCAGAGCATCAAATGAGTTTCAATGTGAAACACAGCCAGAGACTGTGAAAATTGCCCCAGCTGATTAGGAAACAGGGGAGCTGTTAACGTGCTGGAACGATGCGTGTAACAAAATTGCTCAAAGGCGTGGCTTTGGAAGAGAGCGACTGATGGGCCTCACCCCGTGCCAGGCCTCAGCGGTGTGCTGTATATACTTTAATCATCAATTACTGCAATGCTGGGGCAACCAACTAACAACTTAATTATTGTCTGGAGCTCCAGGCCATAGGTGGCTCCTCTAGGCTGTGTTACAGAGAAAATCAAACTCACCAGTGTACGGGTGGGAAGGGACTGTGCTGCAGTCTCTGTCTTGGGGTGTAGGCACTACTTGAGCTTGTGCTTGAAGTGTCTGAAAGTCTTACTGTTTCAGACTCTGCTCATTTCCTAGTCAGGAAACCCATAGCACAAGCTGAAAGGGACAGGCTGCAATATGTTTTGTAGGCTTGGGGCAGCTGTGTGCTACCAGAGAAGGCAGATGTAGCAGAAGGCAGTTCTGGTTATTAAAGTCTTTTTTTTTCCAGGACAATGAGTATGAGAGCAACATAAATTTTACACCACGACAAAAATCAGAGCAGGAAGCTCAAAATGGAGTTTAGCCCAAACTTACAGAATCTCCCAAGACTCTTTTATTTTGTTTCAGTCAGTTTAGTTAAGCCCTTGGGCACTTCCCAACCAAATGTTTGTCTGCCTCTGGAGATGAGAATCTGCTACTAATCTTGTTTCTGTCCTGGGCTAGATTGTGTCCTTGATAGGCATTTCCAATATGGATAATACAGAACTTTTTTTTGCTCGTGGGTTTTTGCTTGTATTCTTTAGAAAATATTCAACATCCCTGGTTTTGTCTAAGAAACATTTTTATAATTATGCCTATAATCAAGAAAGACATTTCTCCACTGGAGAGACCCTTTAGTTCAGCTCTGAAAAATGGTTGTGATCAAGAAGCCAGTGACATGTTAGTTTTAGTTTTACTCTGGACTGCAGTTGCCATACGGTACCAGGTCTCATGGAATCATATAATGATTTGGGTTGGAAGGGGCCTTAAAAATCTAGCAGTCCCAACCCTCTTGCCATGGGCATGGATACCACCCTCCAGATCAGGTTCCTCGGGGCCCTGTCCAATCCGGCCTTAAACATTTGCAGGGATGGAGCACCCACAGCTTCTCTGGACAGCCCATTCCAGAGCCTGAACACACTTTCAGTAAAGAATTTCTTCCTAACATCTAAATGGAATATCTCCTCCTTTAATTTAAAACCATTCCCATTTTCTTATCACTCTCTGTCCATGTAAAAAGTTGCTCTCCCTCTTGCTATAAGACCTCTTTAGGTACTGGAAGGCTGCTTTAAGGTTTCTCCAGAGCCTCATGTTCTCCAATCTGAACAATACCATTTCTGTCATCTTGTTTCATAGGAGAGGTTCTCCAGCCCTCTGATTTTCTCCATGACCTACTCTGGGCTTGCTTCAGCATATTCCTGTATTTCTTGTGCTGAGGATCCCCAGACATGAATGCAGTACTTCAGGTCGGGTCTTACAATGGTGGAACAGAAGGGCAGAATCACCTCCCTCAGCCTGCTGGCATTGCCTCTTCTGATGCAACCCCGGATGCAGTTGCTTTCTGGGCCACATGTGTACACTGCTGGCTCATGTTGGTTTTCATCCACCAAACCCCCCCAAGTCCTTCTCTGCAGAGCTGCTCTCAGTGAGTTCTCCCAGTCTGTACTGTCTGGGATTGTCCTGACCCAGGTGCAGCACTTTGCACTCACACATGCTGAACTTCATTAGGTTCTCAAGTGTCCACTTCTCAAGATTGTTCAAGTCCCTCTGGCTGGCACCCCTTCCTTGTGTTGTGTAAACTGTACTGCTCAGCTTTGTGTTTGTGTCATCTGCAAATTTGCTGAGGTTGCACTCCATCTCAACTGTCTCTGTCACTGATAAAGGTATTAGCATCTGTACGACGACAGAGCACTTTGGGACACCAGTTGTCACCAGCCTCTACCTGGACATCAAGCCGTTGACCACAGCTCTCTGGTTTTGTCCATCTGGTCAATTCCAAATCCACTGAATTTGACCCTTTGAACCCATGACTCTCCAATTTGGAGATAAGGGTATCATGTGGTGTCATATTATACTCTTTTCTGACTCAGAGATGGGGCAACTGAGAGGTGTTTTAAAAACTTTTATTCTATTTTTAGTCTTATGAGAAGGGTGAGACAATACAGATGTTATAATTCATGCTATTACAATCAGAAGCCAACTATTTCTTAAGAATTAAGAAATTTCTATAAATTTAAGAATTTTCTACAAATCTATTTCCCACAATGTGGGACCATGTAAGAGGCCTTATAAAACCTGGGTAGATGACATCAGAGTCTTAACCTTGCTAATGAGCTCATCTGCATTGATGAGCACCAGGTCCAGTAATGCTTATCTTCTGGTTGGTTTGTCCGATACCTGGACAAGGAATTTGTCCTCAACACCCACTAAAAGTCTCCTGGACTGCTCACAACTAGCTGTGTGGCTCTTCCAGCATACGTCTGGGTAGTTGCTCCTTAGCATCTGTATCAGACAGGCACCTGCAGATCCTGAAATCACATGGTAGTTTCCATGTGTGGCATGTAGCAGGTTGTTTTGTAGAGAAATGTTGTAAACAGCAGAAAACTAAGAGTTAGTGTGCAGGCCAGCAAATCTAAGTTACTAACTAAATTTCCCTTCAAGATAATAGATTGGAGGAGCTTGCTCATTGTAGTAAAATGCCCAGTTAATCTGAGAGCCAAACAGATGGGAAGTTTAGAGAAGGTAGGAGAGAAAAGGAGATAATAGAAGCTGCAGTTCCATAGACAAGATCTGGTCTGAAATAACAGCTATAAATGGAAATTATTTGCAGGATATTGCCCATATGCTTCCCAAACCTGTGTCCAGGCTGCAGTGTTTTCAATTACTTCCCCAAATGCTGTCACATCTTTTGTAGTGCTGTATCTGAAGGGAGTTTTGAACGTGAAGCCAGGCCATCAGCAAGATTAATTTCAATATTAAAAGCTGATGATTTTTCACAAAGGTGTGCAGCAGCACCAGACCAGCACAGCTGCTGATCTCTCCATGGCCAGGCTGCAGGAGCAGCTTTCCTGTCCTTTCACAGCTGAGGATTTCATACCAGCCCACAGCAGCCTTGCCAGGAATGCTGGCAGTGCACACGCACCTGCTCTCCTGGTGAAAGAAGAAACATCAAATTCTCACCTTCAGAGCCTTGTCCTGGTCTCCCCATTCCAGTTATGTCTCGTTCCTGTGGCTCAGGTGACTACTCCATACTCCCTACTCCATTCTCTTCAGCCAGCGGGTTACAAAATACCAAAGTTTTAGTTGGTTCTTTAGATTTAGCTTGACTGCTTTGACAGATGCTTTTGAACATCTTGGCATTAAGGACGTAAACCCCCCTCCTTGTAACCAATTTCTGGCACTTTAAGGACTTGTTTGGCTGTCCTTCCTTCCTTCCTTCAAATCTCTTGGATCTCATCTTCCACCCCTGTTTTTACTTGTGAGATTCTTTTGCCTTTTGTACACATGCTTCCCACTGCTAGAAGCAAAGAAAAATGGCTGCTTTTGTGGGTATATAGGAACATGAAAGCAGCTTGAGAAGAATAGGGCTTTCTCATAGAGAGGAAAATTGAGGATATGGCAGACCCATCTTTTGCCCTCTGTTCTGTTGAAATCGCTGTATAATCTTCATTCTTCTGTGTCTTACCTGTGAATGGAGAGCAATGTCATTAACAACAATTCTGGGTAGTTGGATAGTAAAAAAATCAAATTCAGTGTAAAAGAAAAAACAAAACAAAGTGGAGGACATTGGGGAAAAAGCCCATCCTAACAGCAATGGTTCACCAGCTTCCTTCTAGCCTTTCAAATGGAAAATGTATGGGTTAAAACAGACAGTGATGCCTCAACATTGGTTTAATGTAGCAGTACTGGTAGCAGATGTAAGGTTAGGAATTATTGTGAAGGAGTAGGCAACAAGGTGGAAGTCATTATTACTACACTATAAATTCATAATTCCCACCTCTTGAACATGGTATTTATGGCAGCCTTACATTTGAGTAACATTACTGGAAAACATTTCAAAGGACATATTTTGACAACCCACTCTTTAGGAGAAGGACATCTATACATATCAAGAACAACCAAAATATGGAAGACCCTCAGCACAGGGAGTGATCAAGCAGTTTAGGGTTTTTCAAGTTAGAAAAGCAATGGCTGCAGGACTGTGAAATGAGTTTCTGGAAGAGAGGAATTGTTCTGTGATTCTTCCAGGACCTCAAGTTATTAGAGTAGAATGAGGAAAAACTATCACACAAAGGCTTAAAGAAATTCCAGGAGGTGTTTTTTAACAAACCATATAGTTCAGCCACGGAAAGTCTTGATGTAGAATGTTTTAACCACTGAAAGATTGTAAACGTTCAAAAAAACCCCAATCAAACCCCAAAATAATCTACTGGAAAAAAAAATCACACTAGAGTTGTGAAAAGCTAACTGTTCAAACAAAGTCAACACTTCTTCATCTGAGGTCTCCTGAGTTTCAGGTGCTTTGTGCAGGGAGGGAGTGTTATTCCAGTCTGTATCTCCTAGTTGGATTTCATGTGAACCCTTTATTTTATCCCCACTCAGATCTGTTAAACAACTTTTTCTTCTGCCTTTCAATATCGTGTAGAGATGGTTAAACTGGTTTTTTCCCTCTGTGAAGGTCTATGTGAGGACTGTCTCAGAGAGAAAGATCATGACCTCCTGTTTGCAGGGTAGATGGCAACTCCTTTGCTTTGTGAAGAACCTTCTCTCTTGAAACCTTTTCCTACAGTTCAAAACATGCGAAATTGATCTTCTCTGAAGGAGTTGTTGTGGGTTTTTTTCCCCTGTGGTTCTTATGTCTTTGAAAGAAAAGTTGAGAGGAAAAATACAAGAGATCACAAAACACTTATTTCTCACAGTGTGATTCACCAGGAAACAGGAAGACAAGAAATGAAAGTAAAATAGCCATCTCTGGAGAAGGGGCTGAGGAGAAGAGGCAGAAAAGAAGCTTCCAGTCTTGCAGAGAGGCTGGAATCACTTGCTTGTTTAATGACTTCATCATAAGCTCAAAAGGCAAACTGGGAAGTTAAAAGTAACAACTGCTCAAGGACTCTTTGCAAGCTAAATAAACCTAGACCATCTTATGGAACTTGGCATCAAATGGAGGGTCTTTGGGAGTGAGAGAATTACAGATCACTCATTGGCAGCAGTGGCCAGTCTCCACCAAGAAGATTATTGCTTTATTCCCTCTTCTCTGTCAGATGAGTTTTGCTAGGTACTTCCTTGTTGAAATGTGGTATAATAAGGATTCCTTCAGGCTAAACAACCCCAGCTCTTTCAGCTGCTTCTCATAACACTTGTGCTCCAGACCCTTCACCAGCTTTTTTGCCCTTCTTTGGACAAACGCCAGCTCCCTGCAACACTATTGGCCCTGATGTTTTAGGGTCCAGACAAGACACTCCTGTGGCTCCTCTGGGAGTTCTGAAGAAGTTGTACCACTATCTGCTCCTTACCTTTCTTTTCTCATCCTTTCAAGAGGGATGCCTGTCCTCACAGTCGTGGTGTCTCCCAAACCAGTGCAAGATTTCTGATCTGCTTCAGTGCTGGGGATGATTTAAATGAATCTGTTTTACTGTTAACTAATACAAACTGGGAGTGTTGCATGAGCCACCAGGTATGTCAGCTGTGATGTGTTATAGCCAGTAGGCAAGGTGAGATCTTACACTGCACTGGTGAGATCTGCCAGAGAACATTTGCTCAGCCATTTTTCCCATATACCCGTGCCATCAGTTGTATGGCAGACCTCTCAGCTGATGCTGGAACAGGCTTCAGCTTTCACAGCTTTAACACTATACACTCAGCCATATATCTCCAGTGACAGCCTTTGTGGGTGCCTCTAGCTAAGCCTTTTTGAACCTGTTTGTGCTCCATCTATGGGAAAATTTATATTTGTCCTACATATTTGTCCTACCTCCTATTTGGAAGCAGGCTCTGGGGAGAAACAGTCAGGGAGCTGCCTAGCAGCTTGGCAAGCTTTGAGAAATGCCATCCTGTGTAGTAGCTCAAAGAAGGGGAGCTGACAAACCACAAACCTGAAATTCATTAATGACTCTAAATGCATCCCAAAAGCCATGGAAGTTCAGAGCTGAGTTCTTCCAAAGTGAGACTGCTGGGGCCATGGTCCAGCCACAAGGTGCTAGAGCTGTCCTGAAAGGTTTTTTCCTGGACAACTAGCAGCAAAGCAGCACAGAGCTTGGTCCAGGCTGGTGCTCCCTTCTTCAGGTCAGAGCAGTGGGGAAGGCTGAACTTCTTGGGTCTGTTAATCTCTCATTTGAAACTGCAAATTCCAGGGAGCAGCAGTGGGTGACAGGCAAGGCAGTGCTAGCAGGTGGCTTCTTGGCTGTAGAAGCAAAACTGGATTTTGCTGCTCCCTAGAAGAGGGGTGATAGCAGGACTGACCTATAGCAGGCATTTTTCTGTGCAAGAACTCAAAGCTCTGTCTTGTATAATTGTTCAAGAAGAGCTGACTCATTTTATGCCTGTAGCCTGTGCTTGAGCTAAAGGCCTGTGAAATACAGAAGGGATCCCTTCTGTAGCTTCCCTCAGTACTTTCTCACTCTAGAAAACCCCAAACACACAGGGATTAGTGTCATTTGAAGTCATCTACTGCAATCAGATGTTAAAGAAAAGCTGAAGTTTATTGATGAGAGCAGAACATTGGGATTGAGGTTCCAAATGTTTTCCTTAAGTTCCTGGTGTTCAGTTGCTGTTTAGACCTAAGAGAAGCTTACACAACTTGTCCATGTTGTCAGGAATGTATGTTATTTCTTCAAGTATTGTATGTTCAGTGTCTGTGATATTTATCTTATTTTTCCAGTGCTGCAGCTTTCTTTTTTTTTTTCTATGCAATTATCTTTGTACCTCCCTAAGTTATAGTTCATATTGTTTAAAAAGTGACTGAGACAGGGAATATAAGCAGCTGAGTATTATTCTGTACAACATACAGCTTTCAGAAGCCATACGCCCACAAACACCCACCAAGCTGTCTCCATCCTCCTCTGCAAAAGAAAGAAATTGCTGCTGAGAAATGATGAGAAGAGATTCTTGCAAAGAGACGAGGCTGAGTAAAATGCAGCAGGACATGGGAGTGTGCTCATGGCTTCTCATTAGTGGAGGAATCTGTACAGCACATCACAGCACACACAGGCTCATGTGACAGCTCCTGCACCTCCAGGCTGTAATGCAGTCAAGCTGGGAGGACACAAAAGCAAGAAATTTTCCTTTATTCTCCTATTTTTTTTTTCCAGCAGGTTTTAACTTACACAGTCTCTCACAATACACTGACAACTGCTCTCAAAGATGAGATTTTAAGTGAAATCAAATTACTTTGTGAGAGAAGGCTTTGTGGCTACATTTTCACGTCAGAATTTTAAAAATACAAAGGCAAAAAGCATTTCTTTCTAAGTTATCTATTTTAATGTAAAAAAAACCCCACCCACTAACAAACCTGGCCCTGGTCTTTATTTTCTACAGAAAGCAGTATTTAGTTTGATCTAGTTTTGTGGTTTGTTTCTGTTTGATTTTTTTTTCCCTGGGTTTCAGCAGTGATTTATTCAGTTACAGGAAAGTATAAAGCTGCTGTTATTTACAGAAAAGTGAAACAAATGTTTGTAGTGGAATCATAGATTTTTGTTTTCGGAAATGTGTCCAGTAAACACTATGAAGCATTGTTACATACATCAAAGCAAGAAAATTATACAGGCTCTTACACCCTGTATGGAACAGATGCTAAATAGGCTTGTAAAGGATTTTGCACAGTATATATTTGACCTTAGAAAATGCATAAATAAAAATGCAGTAAAAAAAACCTAGGAAAAATAAAGCATTTACCTCTTGTCTGCTCTGTTACCATGGTCCTTTATCAGAAAAACTCATGTGTTTATCAGAGATTACAATATCCAATGACATCCTTTGTAAAAAGGACCACTATACTATTCTTTGAAAGAGTTATTTTCCCAGTGAAGTCCATAGGGATTTTACCTTTGCAAGACATGTAAACCAATAATTAGATATACTCATGTTTGCTGAAATGAGAGAAATGTAGGCTGACGTGAACAGCACTATCTTCTCTTAAAATTGGTAAGATTGATCTCAAGTGGTAGATTTGTCCCTGTGTTGCATGTTCTGAAAAGTGGAACTTCATTACCTCAACTGTGTACAATATTTGTATTTTTAAACATTAATATACAAATAGGCTCTAATGGTATTTTTCCCACAAAGTACAGGTATCCCCAAATGTAAAGGTGCACAACTCTTGGTCTAATAAGAAATCTTGTCAAAATTAGGCTCTCAGTTTTGGTTTGTTGTATTTGACTTGATTGTAGGTATCTGTTCCATGAAACAGAGTTTTGAAAGGTCTCAGCCCTCTGAATTTAAGAAATTATTTGCCACTGACTTTATTCTGATGGGTAAAGGATGCCCCTGTGGTCCAAAGGGCTTCAGCCTGGAAATTACTACTCAATCAGATTCTTGCCTGGAGAAATGCACTAATCAAAAAGTACTTGGAGCTCTGTCTCACTAATGCTTCTCTCTGAGTACCAAGTCAGAAAGCACTACTGATTTTTGCCATTAAAACTTGCCTCAGATCAAGAGGTGACAGCTCTGCTGTCAGAGAGCCAAGAAGCATTGATGCCATACACATTCATCTTCCTACAAATGGAAGAAATTACAGTGGAGTCATGTTTTCCCATTTATAGTTGGGTGTCAAGGTTTACAAAGCACACCAGAGAGTAAATGTGATGTATCAGACTTACAGAGTTGAAGGTTAGTCAAGGCTAGTAAGACATGACTTGGGTGGGAACAAAGGAGCAAGCAACATTCCCAAGCAGAAAAAGAACCCCAGGATCATGCCTTGTAAAAAGATTGCCAGTGGCCTTTGAGTGTGTGAGTCTCATGGACCATTAAATGGGATTCCAGTCTCATATAATTAAAAAAAAAAAAAAAGAAGAAAAGCAATCCCTTATGGTATTTTCATGCTGTAACTCAAATATTTTCCTCCTCGCTGTTTTATATTTTTATTTGAAGCATGAAATTGTAATCTGGTTTTTAACACCCTTCTGCAAGGAAAATTTTTAAAAAAACACAACAAAATAAGCAACTTAAACCAAAAATCTCCAAAAGCCCCTGCAAAAATCACTGTCTCCCAAAAAAAATATTTCACTTGTTTTTCTCTTGAGGACACTGTTTAGATTGGACCAGATTCTGTGCCCTGGATTTTAACACAGAAGTGTCTTGCCATTCTTTTTGATAGTTTTGGATCAGGCTCCCAGATGAAGATTTTCACATTGTTTTCACTGCTGGAATGCAACCATTACACATTCAGAAACACCACTGAGCTGTTAGTTGTGACACTGGGAACCCTGATCTATGGCTGCACAGTTGTGGGGATAATTTAGGCAGCTGAGGTCTATGTCTGAGAAAAGAAAGGGAATTGGAGATTTGGCAGGGGATCTGCGAGATCCAGGAAAAGTGGGGGTGGGAAATGCTCAAAGAAATAAATATTCAGATGTTTTCTATCTCAATTCTCCCTGACATATAGGTTTTGCCAAAGCCCGTGTTGAACTATGTTGTTTTGAATAAGACTTTTGAAATATTTGAAAAGAAGAAAATTTCAAGGATATTTTCAAATGGGTAAGCATTTCAAAAGGAAAAATTTAGATGTTTCGTCGCAGATTGTTAGACAGATTCAGAACAAGCAGTCTGGTTCAGGGTAAGGATTTGTGACATGCTTGCTGATACTGTGAAATCTGCAGTTGTGGTTGAAAAAAACCCTTTTCTTGGCCTGTCTGGAAAGAGAAGCACTATTATTTCTTGTCACTAGTCATAGGAACATTTTATTTTATGCATAGTGTCGTGTCTGTTAATGATATAGACACAGAGCTCTCAGTGGGCTCATTCTTCCCAGAATATTTCTGTTACTTCTACACAGAGTTAGATTTAGACATGAGCATCCTAAAATCTTACCAAATTTGTAGGTAATACGTTATTAGGTAACAATTAATGCTGGGCACTTTCCTGCCAGAAGTGATAGGAACCATAGGCTGGTGCAACTGTAGTCTCACTATGTCTCAAATTGGTATGCAGCCAGTCACAGTAGCACATTTTTCAGACCCAGTTAATTCACAAAATCTATAAAAATAAAGCTTCTGTTAATGCATGTATTCCCCTCAGGCATGAGATATGAATGTGTTTGAGGAGTGTGGGTATAAGGGATATATCTTCTGCAAACAACTAATTTCCTTAATTTTTTATTATTTGCTTAATTACATTTTTGCCTTAATCTTCAGTTCTGAAAATCAGCCGTGAATGTGAACTGTAAGTACATCAAGGTCTTGTCATTGCTGAACATTTAAAGTTTTTGGTTTTTTTGGCAGAAACAGAACATAAGTATATGATAACTTTCCAGTACACTGCTATGATGTTGCACCTGGTACAAGCAAACAAAGATAAGAAATGTGGTTTTAATGGCTGAATAGGTGCACAAAATTGAGGAGTTAATTTTTATTGTACTTATTAGTTATGGAGGTGTCCTGGTTTCAGCTGCAATAGAGTTAACTTCTCAGGAGCTGTTGCAGTGCTGTGTTTTGGATTCGGAGTGAGAATGGTGTTGATGCCATGGGTTTTTGCTAAGTTGTGTTTATCCTAAGTTGAGGGGTTTTTTGTGTTTTTTTTTTGTTTTTTTTTTTTTTTTTTTTTTTTTTTTTTTTTTTTTTTTTTTTTTTTGTTTTTTTGTTTTTTTTTTTTGTTTTTTTTGTTTTTTTGTTTTTTTTTTATTTTTTCCCTGACTCATGCTCTGCCAGTGAGGAGGTTTGCAAAAGAAATTGGGAAGGAACATGTCCAGGACATGTGACTCAAAGTGACCACAAGGATATTCCACACCATGGAATGTCATGCCCAGTATGTAAATGGCGGGAGTTGCCTGGAAGTGTGGCTGATCTGGGTTTGGGAAGAGGGATCTTTCATCAGTGACGGTGAGAAATTGTGTTGTGCATCACTTAGGTATTTTTCCCTTTGCATTATCATTATTTACCCTTATTATTGCATTTTATTTTATTTCCAGCCATTAAACTGGTCTTACATTGATCTATAATTTTTACAAGTTTTGATCCTCCTTCCCATTCCATCAGAGTGGGGGTGAAGGAAAAGAGGGCTGAGGGAGAGGCTCTGTGGTGTTCTATCTCCAGCTGGGCTTAAAACCACTGCAGGGGGTATTCCTTGAGGATAACAATTATTTTTAGCTAAAGTATTTGGACTAGATTGGTTTGTTCACAGGGTTTTTTTGCTAAGGAAACTTAATGAGTTTCGGCCTAACATCTGCCTTAGGCTTTGGCCCTTGAGTTAATGTGCCCCTCATTCTTGGCTGTGCCTCAGTATTGACACCTGGGGGAGAAGCCTCTCGGCCACAGACGCCCACGGGAACAGCACTGTTGGTATGAGTTTCAATTTGCCTGGTTCCATACTGGTTCTAAACCATCCTCTATTAAAATGATTACGTTTTTAGCAAAATATTCAGCATGCTGAAAGGTTACCCAACGTATCTACTTATTACTCACTTCTCAAATCATTAACAAGCTATTTATGACACCTTCATGTGCAGGTACAAAGCCTTCTGGAGGATTCCTTCGATTTAATTTCTCTAGCTTAAAGCCGAATGGAGAGAACAAAGGCAGAGCTCACAGTCCTTAATTAAGAGGATGAAGGAAGGCAGAGGGGATGTTGACAGGAGGTGACATGCTCATTGAAAAGAAAAAGCTACATCCTGAGAATGGGGAGATATTATAGACAATTCTTTGAGGCTTGCTGAAGTGCAAAACTAATCCGTGAGTATCTCACTACCTCTTTTGTTAAAAACTGCTTTGTCCTTAACTATTTACTTAATGCTGCACAAAAGCAGCTTATAACTTCACATCTGCAATAATACCAAGTACAAATTCTGTTTTTCTTTGCCAAAGGACTTTGGTAGGACACGTAGTCCCTTGATTACTAAATGCTTCATGAGTAGCTGTCAAAGGAGCCAGGCTGGGAATAGGATTTCCCTGGTCCTACATGCCTGCTGTCTGAGGTTGACATACCACATGTGTCAAAGTCTCAGCAACTCTTGCTGTCCAGGTGGCCTGAGTGTTATATGAATGTGTCTAATTCGTGCCTATAAAGTTTATAAACATTGAATATTAGAAATGCATGTATAGGTATAAAAGTATATTTTTGTAAACACATAAAGGTATGTTTTTGTAAACACATGTGTGAGATATAAAGGTATATTTTCGTAAATGCATGTGTAGGATATAAGAGTATATTTTTGTATCAAGGCTCAAAACATGTCAAGACCACACTCTCTGGAAGGACAAGGTCCCGTAAGGAATGTGTGGCCTCTCTTTTAGTGAATAAATTTCCAGGAAAGGATCTACAAGACTAAAGCCACAGCTGAACGGGAGATGGCCCATCTCGGGAGCACCCACCCGGCCATTATCACCACGATAAGCTATCTGATGAAGATATGCAGCATATCAGGAACATCACCACCTTCCTGGACATAGATACAGTTTCATCTATAATTCATCCTCGCCTCGGAAGAGCATTGTTTCCCGCTGGAGCAACCCAAGAACCAAATTAAATAACATAAGACTTTTGGATTTTGAATACAACGTTGCCTCCAGCGAAATAAACTGTATATAAACCCACCGTTCCGAGACCTCGGTGTGAACAGAGCTACCCTGACACTCTGTCAGTTAGCCTGTCACCCAGCTACCGACCCCCGGGCTCGGAGCTGTATCCCTGCATTGTGGCTTGTTGTCCAGAATTTATGCCAAATTTGCTATCCAATAAATTAATTGTATTTTAATTGAGAAATTGGCTCCGCATATTTATAACACTGAGTGTCCCGGCCAAGTTCTCTAGCAGAGAGAGATTTCACTGCAACCACGTTGGCAAGGAGAGCTTTGCTTTGTGGGACTAAGATGGGCTTTCCTGTCATTGCCCAGGGGCTCTCTGGCATCAGGGGCAGCAAGACAGAGGAAATTTCTGGTGTATTACCAAAACCAAGCAATGCATTTTAAACAATCCTCAATCCCCTAAAAAATAAAGAGAGAGTCACTGATAATCACTTTGGCATAAACTGATTGTCAGCTTTTCTGCTGCCTTCCCCTGCTCTTTGTTTTCTCTGTGGTTACACGGCCTTTTCATTTCCTGGTTTTCCATCTTTCTTTTTGCTTCTCCCTTACTCCCCCATGTTTTTAAATATTGAGATGCTGGGATCTGTGCCGCTGTGATATTCACCAAAATAATTTTCCCATCTGTAGTCAAGGGAGCAATTCCCATCTCTGCAGTCTCATTTCTTCAGGGAATCACCAAGGATTTTGCAGTCACAGTGTAAATGCATATTCTTCAATTTCATTTCTCCCCTGTTGTCTTTGCTGCCTCATACCTATGGCTGTGATGAGTTTGGTGTCAACATCGACAGAAGTTGCTTGAAGGACCCAGTTCCTGCTTGGCAGGCTGAGAATATCAGCACGTCAAGCAGGGGTACTGCATCTCCAACGCTGCCTTGGATGGGCTTGCAGAGCCCTCGGGTGATGTGGCTGCCCTGCACCCCAGCATGGGGCTCCGTGGTCAGCACGACCATGCTCAGCTGAGTCTCCAGCAGATGTGCACTGTCACTGTCAGAAGTGGGGACCCTTGCTTGGTGCTGGGCAGTCCATGGCACAGCAGGCTCTGTTCTCAGCTGGGGCTTGGACTCCTCAGGTGTGACTTTGTTACCATAATAACCATAGGATTGACTTGGTTGTTCTTGGTAAATTCCTGTAACATTTTTAATTGGCTTGTGATCCTGCGGAGAAAGAAGTGAACTGTTGAAGCAGTAAAGTTTAAGCACTGCTGAAGTGCTGTTTTGTGACTCTTGAGTTGAATGGCAGCCCTAGTTGAAGAGGAAGGCTCATTTGTAAAGCTGCCTCTTTCTTTGCCAGTTTCTAAGAATTTTTATTAGCAGAACAACCGTTTCATTAGCACACTGATTAGCTGCGAATTTCCCTGCTGTCCGATGTGTGAAGGACAAGCTCTTAACACAAAAGGAGCAATCAAGAGGAAGCAACTTGTTGCAGCATGCAGAACTGACTACTAAATGTTCTTACTCTGTCCTATTTTATTTGCTCCTGAGGGGAGATCCTGGTGCTCACCATACAGGGGACAGGAGATGGCAAATTGTACAAGCAACTGAGCAAGGACCTAGAGAGCTCTGTGAAACACATCCGCTTCTGAGACATACCTGAGCTGTTTTTTCTCCTGTGTTCAAGTGACCAGCACTGATGAGAAGATTGGGATGCTGCAGGACAAGATGCATCCTCTGAGAATGCAGTGGGTTTAAGCCCTGGCTGCAGCATCCCAAGTTATCCAGGCCATGTCTCCACTCCCAGGCTCCAGACGGTACAGGCAACAAGGAGTCTGGCACTACTTGTAGCTACCAACCATCCTAACTCATGTATTTGACAAATGAAATGGGAGTGTTGTGGTTAGTAAGAAGCTGGCAATATGACAGAGATAATTTGTATCTTTATTTTTTTCATCTGTGGTTGTTGCACAGACATGGACTGTCCCAAAAGGTGTGACTTAATGCTCATTGAATTCAGTGGGATTTTTTTTTTTTTGTTTCAACATAAAGGTTTTCTTACAGCTTTTGAGAAATCAAAAGGACATTTTCAATTATTTTTTTCTTGTAATAGCACTGGATGCCTAATTTTCATGCTTTGAAACTTCCTTCTTAAAAGTACTTTGATTTTTTTCCTCAGGAAAATCAACTTTGAAAAGTTGTTAATTTCAAATTAGTTTAATTTTTACTTTTTAAAACTGAAATTAGACAAAAAAAAATTGCCCAGGGGCTATATATAAAATAACATCCTCTAAAATGACACCCCTTGTCTCTGGTACAGAATGAAGGTCAGATTCTCCATCCACCTACGTCTGTGGTATCTTGGCATCAAAGTCAATGTTCTTCCTGCTCAGTATCTGTTGTTTTCATTATCTATCCAATCTTTTCTTTAATACAATAACTGACTTTTCTGGTGTGTGATTAATGTCCTTAAACAGGTACAGATATCAACTGACATGTATGGGCTGGAGGTATTACATGAATTATGCAGGCAGCTGGAGGAAGTTGGCATTTAAATACAATTCCCTTTATAAAATTGATCTCTCGTTTTTTCCCCTAATCACTCATTTATACTCTACTTATTTTTTTCACTCTGATCTTTCTTTTCTAATTAACTCTTTCATCGTCCTCTGAGAGCTTTTGCAGCCTGACTACAAGCAGACCTGCTGTGAAAGCCTCTCGACTGTCATTAGGAACAGCTCAAGCTTGTTTCAACTTATAAGGAATGATACACTTCGTAGGCCATAATTTTAGAAGAAATCATAAATATGGAAAGGTACCATTGAAGGAAATTTTAACTGCCAGTTTAAAGTCCTCAGCTTTTCAGCTGTGCAAAGTAGAGGTATATACTACACCACACTCTGTCCCAGAGAGCTTGCAGTCTTATGAACAGAGGAGGTGGGGGTGACAAGGTTTTTGCTGAAGTAGCTGTTTGCATCCAGGGCCAAGTAGAAGTACCACGTTTTTTAGCTGCTGGTCCTAGTACATTCCAAATTAATTGTGCTGTGCGCTGTGAGTAGAAGGGCTGTCGTCTGTGGGGTAAACCCAAAGTGATCTGTATACTCACCTTGTAATTATGTTTTAGTTACAAGGTAACCACCTAATTATTCTTTTACTCATATGTAATTAAAGGGTGATACAACCAAAGGTTTTCCTGCAGGATTTATAACAATTGCAGAGTAAATACAGGTAGCGATTAGCAGCATATCTCGAAGTGTGTCAAAAAGGTAATCTGTACAATGTTGTTACTACCTTCAGCATCATATATATCACCTTGAATTACATGATGAAAAGCAAAATTTTACAATAGAACAAGTTTGTAGTTAGGTAAATCTAACTGGAAAATATGATGGTATATCTATTAATATCCACAACTAAGCTTTACTTTCAGCAGATATAAATTCTGCCATATCTCTAGTGACTGTTCTGTAGTGTGGGTGTAAAGTAATAAGCTCCTTTGCACTAAGTGATAATCACTATGAGGTCCTGCCCTAAATTGCCTCTCAGCACTAGCAGATTATGAAATGTTTAATAAATGCATATAATGGGAGGAGAACTAGACCCCGGGGTTTAAATGAGACATGCTTGTAGCAAAGGAATAGTTATGTTATGTTTAAAGCAGATTAAAATACATCTTAATGATTTCATTCTTCTTGTAGCCATCTCTGTGTAAAGTTGTCTGTAGTTGTAAGTAGGCTGTGCACTGCAAACCTTCCTGTGTACAAAAGTAACCTGGTGGTCTTAATGCTGTGCCATCTTCTCTACAGGTGAGTTTCAATTTTCCCTTTTCCAGAGTCTGTTGTTCTTCCACCTTCTTCCATTATTGCAGACTGAGAAAGAGGTGGGGATCTGCTCTGGCACTGGCATTTCAACTCTCTTACTTCTTGGCTCTAAATAGGGAATACTGACTACTGACGTCATGCCTTTATTTTTTGTGAAAGCAAAATTGTGGCCATTTGTGAGGCTCTTCTATGATAATGGAAGCTGTAGTACTTAATGTAAGTGAAAGATGAGGGGACACATCTGTAAGACAGTTTTTTGTATCATAGATAAGCTCTGATTAGAAGTTTTGGATGAAGGAATGCATTTCACCCTCATGGTATTCTGACCCTGCTAATACTAGCAATGTATGTTATTTAATAGCCCTACACAAGATAATTGGATTAATTAAAGTGGGCAGACTTCTCAAGTAAGTCAAGATTCTGTTTCCCAAGGCCAAATCTAGCTGAGTATTCACTGCTGTTCAGTGCTCTTAGAAATGCAAGTTTGGTAAACTCTCCTTTCTGAAGAGTTTGAGGGACACACCTGCATGTGTTTTCCAAGACTCCCATTTCCCTTGCTCTGCAGACCTGCTTTTGCTATTCCTGGCTCATTTTCATCTAGTTTACATCCTCATTGTAGTGACATGCTTCTTTCTTGCTTAACATGTATGTCATATACAAATTATGCAAATTATGGTGCTTCAGCAAGGTCTGAGTTTGTAGAGAAATCAGGATGTCTGTGTGTTTGAGCATGGGAATGTGCCAATGTGTTTTACATGTGTGCGTAAGAGATAGAAAAAGAATTGCAGCTTGTTAGCGAACCGCTTCTTCAACTGTTCACTTTTTTAAGTCCAGATTTTTAAAAGTGCCCAAGGTGTTAGGTGGTTGGCTAAGTTTTAGTTACCTAATGTGTATTTAGTCTGTGCTTTGATATGGGATTCCTTTACAAAAACTCTGTTCAGAGGGCAAAAAGGGAACAGCCAAAATCGCAAGTCAGTGCTGAACTACCAGTCCATTTATTATGCTTGATTTTTAACAATTATGCCATTTGGAGAGGCAAGATTCCCTAGGTTCTCATGAAAACAGTAGTGCTTAACTTTAGTTTGCTTGGAAATAATTACGCCACTGTTGGAGGCATGTTTTCATTTCCCCATCAGAGAAGTGCTGGACGATGGTCAGATGCCAGTATCTGTCAGCAAGCCCCTTCCTTTTGAAAACCACACAGTCAGTTTCCAAAGGTTTCTTTCACTGACATGGCATAAATATGATTAAATATATTATATTTAAGTTACAGAATCCCTGAGCTTTTAATCTTGGTAAACCTGAGAAGTTAAACACCTCCTACGGCTTTCAGAGCTTTATTCCGTCCAGAAGAAACCATCTGCTTTCCACAAAATATCACTCTGTTTCCTTGATCTCTTCAAATTAGTCCTACTGTGATTAACTTCAATCCAATTAAAAAGAACATGTAGGCAGCTGCACAGGTCTGATTACATGTGGACATGATAGTAGGGCTCCTCATGGGGGAACCAGATTAAGGGCCAATATGTTATGCTAGACAAGGCTGGTAGCAACACTTTCTGGTATCCTGGTATGACATGCAGTATATAATAGTACTGTACTTGCAAGCTATAAAAATCCTTCCAGTCAAGGAATTTAGAGGTTTTCACGTGAGCATATATCATTACACATCCCTTTAAAGATGCTGAGACTGAGCGTTTATGTCTATAGCAAGATCTTGAAATAGAGCTTTATTAAGTGCAGAGGACTAAGGCGTGATGGAGGGGACGCTCCATTCCACACTTCATTTCCATGAGCCTGTGGTAAATAGTGTCTTCCTTATTTACTCTTATTGAAAATGCCAAAACCAGAGGTATTTAGGGGCCTAATGTTTGCTGGAGCTTTTTTTGTTTTCACAGAAAAGCATGCAGAGAAGAGGCAGAATTTTAGGTACAAGTTCAGAGAAATGATCCTGCACTTTGGCCCCCAGACTCATGATTCTCATGAGCTGCCTCAGGGTCTTGCTGTGGGAACCAAGGCATGCAGTTTGCTGCAAAAATCTATGTGAAGCCTGCATGTTCCTCTGCACTGCACTTAGCAGGCTCTCAGCATTGCAAAACCTTGTTCCACATCACGGAGGAATTACTATCAGCTTGTGTGGATAATTTAATGAGAAGCACTTCAAAAACGTTTATTGTTATGAATCACATTGCCATGAATAGCCCTGCAGTTGGTGGTGGGCCAGACTTGGAAATGGCTCAGTGCCCAGTGCATCTGCTTTTAGATACCTAAGTGGGGAGTTTTGGTGGCTGGGATTTGATTGTTCCCAGGTGAAACTGCTGGAGACTATCCTGCCTTGAAAAGGAAGCAAGAGTAAGCTCAATTTTGGATTTTTTTTAGCATATGTAAAAAGAACAGGAGGGAAATTTTCACCCTCAGTCATCTTTGAAGGACCTGGCCACGGCGTGAGCAAAGCTACCCCAGAAACACAACTACAAGACAATAGGAAGAGCAGAGCACTTAAGAGTAATGAGTCCAGCATTACAAATTAAGGCTGAAAGCTTTTATGATTGAATTGGTAGCATTGGATATTAAATGTTTTACTGTGATTGGAATAGAGTTGTTGTTGTTTTTTTTTTAATTTGGGCTGCTTGTGTATATATCCATAGCTTGTCATTACTGGCTAGACACTGATTTGTAGCTGCACAAAATTATTCCATTGAATGTCACTGCAGCTCCTATTCTTTTTCAACTCCTCTCTTCTTTCCTTCACTTCCTCGCTCTCTTTTTAACTGAAAAAAAAAAAAGAAGGCGGAGAAGACCATTACCACACTGATTTATGTATATACAGCCCTAATTCAGGCTGGTGTTCCAGCAGTCACATAAAAATGATTCAGTGCCACGATGTTTGTATCTTTAATAGCTTCTGGGATGGACAGAATCCTTGTCCTAGTAAGGCCACCTCTGAAGGACTGGAAACATGCAGATTTTTCATCTGAGTTGCACTGAGTATTAGAATGATGAATCAGTGGCTGCCGAAACGTCTAATTCAATTAAAGCTCAGCATCAAAGAATTGTGGATGTCAACATTAGCAGCCAGGTAAGGATCCTGTTGATCTAAGTATTTAAGATGATCTTCAGAGATTTTGAAAACAGATGGCAAATATTCATCTACTATTGATCCAGCCTTCTGCCAGGAAGAAATACAGAGCTAACTAGTTGCTATCTGATTAAATCTGAAGATTATAAAAAAATCTAGAAAGCGATATTTATGAGTCTAGCCTATTTTTGTCTTTTCCACTAAACTTGTATGTAGTTCTCTTTCATGTGTCATAATTGTCATTCTCTGGATTACCCTGTGTACAAACAGGATATGCAGAAGTGAAAAATATAAAGCATTCTATATAGGTTAATGCACCTAATAGAACTGTTCAGTCTGAGCATTAACCCATATACTACTCCAATTCAACATCCAAAGTCTTTACTGGTCAAGCTGTAGGATGGGGACATCTTCTTCCATTGCTCCTTGGGCCACGGTTGTTTCTTGCTGTTGCAGAGTTTCCATTCCCTGAGTCTTGTCTTGCCACCACCACCTTACCCTGTCAGTATTTTTTATGTTCACACTCTGTACTGCTTACTCTCCCCAACTTAAGAATTGCACTCTGTGCTTTCACTTTTCTGTCCTTGCATGGCCTTGTGGTCTCATGGACTTTCTTGCACCATAACATTTGGCCCAGTAAAACACACCTGAAGCAAAACAAGAGCAGGTGATGAAAATACAGCCTTGCCATTAATATTTCCCTCATATTTTCCAACTTTCCTCAAGTGTTGACTGCACTTTGAATGAAATTGTTTCTGGATATTCTTCAGAGAAAAAAAATGGGTGGTCAGCCTTCAGTTCCATCTTCCTCAGAGTTTGCAAGTCCTCTGCCTGGGCACTGGGCTGTCAAAGCAAAGGGAGCTCTGCCTCCCTTGGTTTCCAGTATAATTGTGCTTCCTTGTGTGTACTGTTAGCCCAGAGATAGCTCTGTTATCTCTGAATAAGGCATAGTAATGTTTCTCTGTGGAAATCAGCCTTTCACTCCACCACCAGTCTTTATAGGGATATATTTCAGCATGTATGAGGAAGTTCATATGTAAAGGTTTAAATAGCCAGATTTCCTAAAGCACCTAAGCAGTAATATCAGCTGAGATCCCTCAAGTAAAAATGATAGAGATTAAAGAGAATGCAGTTTTCCTGGATTTTGGAGTTTGGGTTTAGGGTTTTTTGTGGTTTTTTTTTGTTTTTGTTTTTGGTTTGTTTTTTTTTTTGTGTGTGTGTTAGGTTTTTGTTTTTGCTTTTTTTTTTTTTTTTACCCTTAACTGATTTAACTGGGAGACACTGGTTGGTTGGCATATGTAATAGGAACTTATCTCACTTCTGGGTCTTATTTAAAACAGCCTAGTACAGACACCAGATTTTGCAGTATATGGCGTTAAAAATCATTGTATGAGATTCTGTGAAGGTGGATGCTGTTCAGAAAGCGCAACAATATTATCTGACTCTCCTCTTCCACACATGCAAATAAAAGTCATAATGCCACAGAGGGCTCGAAAGTTACAGTGACTTAAAACTGCTGTTGAAAACAATGTCCACATCCCCTGCACAGACAAAGTGAAGAAGGACCTTTAACCTTGCTCAGGGACTTTGCCAAATAGGTACAAGACGTATTTTGCCATTTTCCAGAGCTATCTTGCAAGCATCATGGATGAAACTTTTCCATCACTTGTCTGGCAGAATTGGTTTGAATATCTGTCTGAGTTACTAGGAGGTTACCAATGTTATAGATATATGTTTTAATTCGTGCCTATGAGATATGTAATCACTTGATATTAGAATGTATGTATAAAGGATATATATTTTGTTAAACCAAGACATGTTTGGACCACACTCCCTGAGAGGCACATTCCTGTAAGGGGATGTAGTACCTGTAACACTGATTGAGGTCCAGGAAGAAATTTCCAAGACTAAAGATGTGGCCAGGCAGGAGATGGGCTATCATCCATGAAGATCCACCCAGCCATTACCACTCTGATATCTGATGGAGATATGCACCATCACTGGGACATCAGCACTCTTCCTGGACCCAGATAAAAATTCATCAATATTCATCACTTCCCTGGAACAGCATTGTCTTCGCCGGGACAGAACGAAATGACAAATTGAATACCTAAAGGTTCTTGGACTTTGAATACTAATTTGTCCCTGGCGAAATAAACTGTATATAAACCCCACACTCCAAGACACCGATGTGAACAGGGTTGATCTGACACCCTAGGGGTCAGGTCACTGTTCACCCAGCTGTCGACTCCTGGGCTCGAGGCTGTTTTCCTGCATTGTGGCTCTTTTTCTATAATTCTTACCAAATTTATTGTCAAATAAATTTATTTTTATTTGATTGGAAAAATTGGCTCTGTGCATTTATAACACCAACAAGTGGTCATTCCCAGTAGTGTTCTTTTCAAGGGCTGAAAGATCCCATGCAAACGCAGATGAAATGAAGCCAAAGTGAGTGTTGGTTAGCTGAAGAAAAGATTCTTTTCTGTTGCTGTCAATCACATGGACAGAAAGAGAAATTCAATCATAGTGAAGACATTGGACATTCAGCTCAGCTTGATTTTTTAATTTTATGAACAGTAGGAGGCTCAAGAAGAAACAATGAGGAAAAGCAGGGCTATAGAATCAGAAAATAGACTCAACTTTTGATTCCTATGTTGTTTAAATCCAAATTATAGTTATTTACTCAGTCCAGAGAGTCTGAATTTTCACCATTTTCCATTTTGAGCAGCTGTGACAGCAGACTCCATGAAAAAGTCCTGCTTCAAATGTAATTGATAAATGTACACATCCTTTGTTGGTTTTTTCCCTCCCCTCTTATTCTGCTATGGCAAATGTAATCCTACATAGCTTTTTGTGCTAGAAACAACAGAGACTACAGAATAACCTTTGCAGTTAGCAAGATAAAGGATGTGCTGTTAGTAACCCCATAGGTCCAGATTCCCATCCTGCTCAGCCTCACACATCAACATTGCAGAGATATAACCTTTACTTGGAGTCCTCACTACTGTCTGCCTCCTGCAGAAGCTGTGTGGACACTGAAGGTTCTGCCTTTCTTGTTGAAGAAGAATTTTTCAAGACATTGACTATAATAGTAGTAATTATTTCTAATTGGATATTTCAATGTCAAAAGCAATAGTGGGGTTTTTTCCCTCTATTTTAAAAACTCCTTATAAAAAGGTGGTAATTCCTATACTGGAAAAGTACCACCTTATTTATCAAATGTTGAAAATCATAGATTTATTCCGGTTAGCAACGATTTGTTCAAAATTGGAAAAAGAAAAGCAGTGAAAACATTGCTTGACCAAAAACCTTGAGCATGCCAATACTTTTGGTCATTAGGACATAATATTTTTGTCCAAGCAAGTTAGGCTCAAATTCCACTAATTCAGATTTCTCAATCTCCATGCTTGACGTTTTCTGTGGACTGACTTGAGACTTTCATAGCTTTTGCTGGCAGGACACACAGGATTTGGGTGAAATCTTAATGCTTTATGTTTAAAGTCCAGCAGGAAGAATTCCACATTTTTAAAATCTTATCCAGTGGGACTTGTTGGTATTCAAAAATGTTTTTTAAAGAGCTAGATTAAAATCCCATTGAAAATGTTAAAATATGGATTAAGAAGCCCTCTGTTCTCCATGTCAGTACCACATCAGTGGCTGTGTGCAAGTGTCCCTATTGGCAGGGCCTCATCAGTGTCCAGGACCTTCTGCTTATTGTTGAGCACCCTCTCCTGGCTCTCTGCTATTTGCACACAAGTTACATCATGGATTGAGTGCTCTGGAATCAACTGCCGTGCCCAGTTGAGTTTAGGAGGATATCTGCTCAAATAATATGAGTTGCTGGTCTCCTTAAAGCATGCGTGGTTTTTAACCACATAGCTGATTTGCAGCCAAGAAATCCTTCTAGTGGTGAAATTCCTCAGTAAGGACTTTTTCTTGCCTCTAATGCTGCTTCTAATTGGTCCCAGAAAAGCACTTGCAGACTACAGAATACAATGCATAAGGCACAATCTGATAAGGGCATGATGCCCAGCTGGTAAAAATGTTGTTTATTGGGTGACTAAGCCTACACATCTCTCAATGGATGTTATCTTTCTGTAATACCTCAAGCAGCCTAAAGCTTAATCTAGGCATGAATTGGTGTGTCATAAAGCAAGGGATTTTTGCTGGGATTCTGGCAATAAACAGCAGATAGAATGAAAATAAGAGGTGAAGCTGCAGGGTTACCACTCAGTTAAGAGTTACAATATGAGAAAGCTCATCTGATTTTTGGATCTCATAATAAACTGAGCTGGAGCACATGAAAGCGCTACTGCAGTATGTGACTGACTGCTTGCCATGGCTAAGGCAGCCCAAAATTCTTTGAGTAAGCCACAGCAGAAAGGGCAGAAATCCTCACTTGTTGTTGCTCTCCTGTTATTCCACAGCCATGCAGCCAGGCAGCATCACTGCTAAATTTAGCAGTTCCCATGCACCTCATCTGGATCCATCCAGCAGCTTCAGGTGTCTAATGAAGGCACCTACTTACATAGGTCTTGGTCATTGTCCTCTTCATAGTCCATAGGAGTTCAGGGAGATGAAATTCTTAATTTTGGCCCTTTATGGATTTGTGGGGGGCTCTGCTGCTGTTAACAGCCCATGTCCCTGCTGGCTTCAGAGACGTATCTGCCCTTGGGGCATACTGTACCTTGAGGAAATTGCCACTGCACAGAGACCAAGAGCCAGGCTCCTCCTAAAGGTGCTAACAAGACATTCAGAACAGCATCATAGCCAGTTTCCTGAGTGCTGACAATTTTAAACATGAAAGTTAAATGCTTCCAGGCTGGTTTAAATTTGCAACATCATCCAAAGTCTGTGATATTTGCTCTAATTATCATGCTAAATAAAACATTGATTTAGCAAGGAGTTTCTAACATCAGTCCCTCTCATCTTACTCTCAAGCATCACACTTGCCCAACTTGAGGAAATCTCAGAGGAAAAGGATATTTTTGAGCACTGAGAGCATTAGCATGGAGCATATACCAAAGAGTAGGATGTTAATTTGCAGTAGCTGAAGATTATACTCCAACATTTTTTATTGCACTGTGCTCTGTGGCTTTGTATTCCTATACAGCAAGTATGACCCTGGCTTTTATGGAGGAAAGCTATCATTTCTCCTAGATGCTATCGTGGGACTGTTTGGTGTAAGTAAAGACATCCTGTTCAGCTCTTTGATTTCAGCCTTCAAGCCAGCTTTCATTTTGGATTACCCTCAATTAGAAGGTACTTTGAATTTTTCTGCTGTTTAATTGGAAGATGTGAATAAATAAGCAGGTAGAAACAAAGAGAATACAGAAGTATTTTCAGGTCATTGCAAAATGAGAGCAGTGGCGTTACTGAATTTGAGTGCATGCAAGCAGGGGCTGTTTCAATTTGTGTGTGACTTTGATACAGGCAAAGACACCAAAGTCTTATGGTTTTTAAGTTAAGAGGCTCAAAGAATAAATTGACTGCAGCTGAGATCTGAAGCAAAATACTTTGTTTATTTCCTTTGTGTGTTAGAGTACACCTTTTTAACTGCAAGAGAAACTCCCTAATTTGTAATAATGAGATTAACTGGAAGAGAAAGACTAGCACAAAGAGACACCATATAATGAAGTGTTTTTGTTTATTTATTCCACAGTGGAAACAATCATCCCCGTTTTCTTTTGTCTGATTCTTAAATCACTCGGATGGAGTTTCATCAGGAAGGAATAAATGCAAGTAGTTCCACTGAGCTGCAGAGACCTGCGTTCAGCAAACTACCCATGGCTCTTTCCAGTAAGCAAAAAAAAAAAAAAAAGTAAGCAAAGAATGGATAATATGTGACCTCACAGCAGCCATGTCTCAGCTAGACAATGCCTATTTGCTATTGATTAACATTTTTGTCAAGCAATAGAAGCAAGGAGAGGCCACGATACTCGGCATGGAAAAAGACAGTGAGACGGAAGGCGCTGGGGTTGAAGGCCAGAGTGGGAGCAGGTTGCTTGCCTGGGCCCAATGGGCTGCACCGGCCCCCGCCCTGCACAGAGGGTAGCTGCAGAGTGAGATACGTTCCCGTGCACCTATAAAATCCCTTCCTTGCCGGATCCTGGTGCGGAGCAAGGCTTTCCCAGCTCACTCTGTATCGGCACGCCAGCCCCTCGTCGGGAGGAACTTGGCAGCCCTCCACTTGGCAGCGGCAGCAGCGCACAGCCACACTGCAGCAGCCGAGCAGGCCCTGCATCTTAAAGTAAGTGAATTTGCTCGGCTAATTGCTCGCAAGTGCTCCCTCCGAGCACCTGTAAATTGTTAAGTTTAATAGGGTGGCAGCTGTTGCCGGCTGCCTGAGTTCTTGCTGCCTTGGAAGTACTTGGGAGATGAGAGCAGCAACTTGTGGCATGATTATCCTTTTCTCCATTTCCTCTCAATTTCATTGTCATTTTCTTCTCTCTTAAGAGCGCTTAAAAGCATTTTTTGCTCCTTACAATACCCACAGGAGCTGTTGTGAAGTGCACTTTTTGCGTTTAAGGTTTCAAAACCTAAAATCTCTGACTTTAAGAGGTTTGGAGAGTGGTTTAGTTGGAAGATTGCTGCTGTGCAGACACCTGCAAAACACTGAACTTAAGCTGGCCCAGCTGGAGGGAGGGACGGCTCACAATGATGGGTGGTTGCACTGTTGTGCTTCAGTGCCCTCCGTCTCCTGTAGGAATAAGAGTCTATTGCTGGCTGAGTGGAAAGTAGATGCCTGAATATTTGGATGGGTCTGGACTTTGGTTTTGAGAACTTGATAACTGTAGTGGGACAGTTACTTTTCTGATTCTAGCGTCCTAGTAGGAGGGAAATAGGGTCACTAGTAATAAATGAGAGGTTCTTTTAGTTGTGCAAGGCGTGGGAAGAATGTAACACATCTATCCATGGGATTTACTAGGCTGGAGTAACCCTCAATCTGCAAAATGTAGAGGGAGCTGAAGCTCTTAATGCAAGGACCTCCATCAATTCTCAGTGTGCTAGAGGAAAT
The DNA here is from genome assembly GCA_013397155.1 of Irena cyanogastra. NCBI lineage: Eukaryota > Metazoa > Chordata > Aves > Passeriformes > Irenidae > Irena > Irena cyanogastra. The sequence goes on along the minus strand of VWZV01009167.1, from coordinate 416,457 downwards.
TATCCTTGCGGTACATGACAGATAGCCAGGAAGACTGGCAGGAGATGCATTGCTCTGAAGTGTAGCTGGGCTTATCAGAACCCCTTTGCTCCTCCTGAAGTAGGTAAGGATTGTTGCCTCTGCAGTTAAAATGGTTGAGAGCAGGAAACTCAGGTAAGAATTGGAATGTACGGGCTTTCTAGTCGCACTGTTTTTGCAGGACAGAAACATGTGTGTGCCTGGAGTCCTTTAGCAAGCTCTGCCTTCACGTGTAGGTTTGTGCCTCCCTGTCTTTTCCATTCTAGGTTGCAAGACACGTCCCAGGCACATTTCCTTTTGTGGCAGCTGAATCTGGTGCATGACCTACACAAATAAATGAGTGTCGAGGTTTGTGGGAAGATCCCCTGGTATAGGAGTCTTACTTTAGAAAATCAACTTTTGTTGATGCACTACTGGTGAGAGAGAAACTCCTGACCCTGAGCAGTCAGACCAAGACAGGGAGGATTCTCCCCTCCCAGGAATCCAGCAGAGCAGGCATATACCCTGCCTGGTGTCACAGCCATGCCATGGCACAGCAAAATCCTCAGGAGTCACTGGGAGGAGAGGGTGGGGGATGGCCACACACAGGGACATGACTTTGTAATATGGTGGGTAGGATGCTCTGCTGGCAGGGTGTGGGAGAGCCTGGGCCCTGCTTCCCAGTACTGTCAGCTTATGAAACAAAGAACAACAGATCTGTTCCCCTAGTCTGACCCAAAATCAGATGGCAAACAGAGGAAATATCCAGACTAGTGAGCCGTTGGAAACCTGTCTGTGGGTTTTGGAAATTAATTCCCCCTCCTTTTTTTATTCTTATACTTGCTGAATGGCCAGGGTCTCCTTTTTTTTCCTGAACACAGATTGCCTTTCCTTGGAAGGGAGAGTAAGTTTAACTGGTGTTATAATTAGAGGACAAAGCCTGTCATGATTAATAGTCACATGAAATCATGTGTGAAGAACATTCAGTTATAGCTATCCTCAGGAGAGAAAAGTTTCCCAAATATCTTAACAGAAAGAAGGAAAAGGGACAATATGTCTGTGATTCTGTGTGATCGGTCACTTTGCACACAGACAGAAGGTAAGGAATACTGCTGCCCACAGAGAGCATTTGGGGGGGAACTGACAGTGAAAGGGTAAAAAAAAAAAGAAAAAAAATTGTGAAACATTTACAAAAAGTTTGGCTTTTGCTAAAATTTGGAGCAGCACTCCACTGGGACCTCTTCTAGCCCAGGGGCTGCTTCTGTTTAAAATCATTAATAGCCAGCTCAGTTTCTGCCAGCGTGATTGGCTGAGCCAATGTAGTCCTATTAATTTGACTGAGCTTGAAGATAGAGAGGAAATATAAAAACCTTTTCAAGTTACTGGTACCTTCTGGGATCTCAGGCATACAGAGGTCTTGAGAAATCTTGGCAAATTCATACTTGAGGGGAAATTTGCTAAGTGGTTCGCAGAGGCTTGTCTGCATCTTAATGGGTAGTGATCAGGCAAAATGTTGCACAATGGTTTCAGCATAAACCCTATAATGTCTGATCCTTGTTTTTAGGGGAGGGATGTTACCTTCAGGAATAACCTAACCTTTTATCTGGGCTTCCAGAGCTTGCTGATATTCTGTCCAATTTTTACAGTGTAAATAAAATTGTTTTGGATGTTTATCACCCTGATCAGCAGCAGTTGTAAGTTATATAGCCCAGATAACAGTAGTGAGATCTGCTGAAATGCTACTGGGCTATAACTCAGGAGTAGCTGCCCTAGCCTGCTTCCTTCCCCTGCATTTTGTTGAGTGGTTAGAAGCCCCTGTCCATTCACTAAACTCTTTCCTCACCTTTTAAAAAAAACATGTGAATTAATACTTTTGAATTATTGCAAGGTTTGCTACCTGGGTTTTGCCACTCCCTGGAGTGAAGTGAGGGTTTTGAATTGCTGTCTCTGATTTTTACCTGGAATTCTGCTGTAGTCAAACTCTACAGTGATGTTCATGTCCATTTCCACAAAGTCTTGAATATACCAGTTCGAAAGTAATTTGTATCTACCATTTATCCAGGTGCCTTTATGCTTGACTATGAAAGTGTAGAATCCCCCAAGCATAGTTCCTACCCAAATCACTGCTCTCCATGCCTAAAATTCCAGGCAAGGAGTGGATTCAGGTATAGACCCATAAACTGCTGAGAGAGAGATAATACTGGGAGACATGTGGCACAGCAACCTCAATATGGGCTACTTTACCATTCCCAAGGGTATCCTGAAATGGTGTATGTGCAAGGAAAGAGGATGGAAAATAGCTCAAGTAAAAGGAATGAGATGTAGAGGGTTCAGCTGTCAACTAAACTCCAGAGAGGACAATGCTTTGCTGGTAGAAGAGAGGGATAGAGTTTGCTGGTGTGTGTGTGTGTGTGTTAATAAGCAAAGTGTGCACCAATTTTCCTTAATGCGAAACATGTACCTTGATCAGCAAATTATCTGCTTGCACATTAAATTATGCACTGTGATCTCTGAGGTGTATTAAATATTGAAATCAGAAATTTTATCATTAATGGAAAGCTAATGAGCAACAATGATATTATGTGCCTTGGTTGACTTTTGTCAGAAGCAACCCATTGTATTTGGAAGGTGACTTTTCTGAGTCTCTGGTGGTAATATGCCAATTATTTCAGTTATCAATGCCCCTGGAGGCTCCAAGTGCCTACCATGGATGTTTTGCCTCACACTGTGTATGGAGCAGGGTTTCTCAGTATGTAGATAAAAACCAATTTGAACAGACTGGAGGAAAGAGAGACCAGTTTTTACCATGCAGATTTATAGCTAAAGGCGTTCTACCAGCTTCTGTGTTTCAGCTTCTTTCATCCAATGAGGTGGCTTTCAGGATGTGCAGTTTCTTTGGACTTTGGGTAATGAAAGCACAAAGTGATGCCTTCACCTATGGTTAACATGTAGGTGCCTAAATTAGAATAAATACATATGCAATGTGTAAAGTGCCTGAGGATGACTCCAGGTAATTCTGAAATGTTTATGATTGGGATTATTGAGCCATCAGAAATCCCAGTCAAGATCAAGGTCCCATTATAGCAAATTGCCTTTTCTCTCCCTGCTCTGCAGTTTAAAGAGGTCTAGGAAAGTGGTGTGACTTTTTCAAGGACACTTAACTTGTCACTGACAGACCAGGAGGTAAATTGGGATCTTCTGCTGTTTGGTTTACATTGAGGTATGGGTACTGGATTGCACATCATATGTATCTATGTCCAAGTTAGCTTTTACCTATCAGTTTGGGCTTCATTTATGGTAAAGGGTGTCTGGGTGGGCTTGTTGGAGTCCATGTCACTGCTGTGCCTACCCATACTGTCCTTTCAAAGTGTCTCAGCATGTCCACGTCATCCCTGTTGGCACCATAAAGTCTTGCACAAACGAAGCTGAAGGATTTCACCAATGAACTAACCTGCTTTTCTCAACTCAAGTGGATAAGCTGAAGCCAGATTTGAACACAACTCTAATCACCCACAACATGGCAGATGTCATGGGCTCACTGCTTGATGGACAGCAAGTCCCAGTTCCTGGTCTCTGTTCTTCAGCTGCTCTGCTGGCTGTGCAGCCATGTTTTTCCCCCTCCACTGCTTGGATCCGTGCAGCAGGAGTGGGTCCAGGAAGGAGGTGGCACTGCTCACCCCGTTGTGGCAAACAGTGCCAGGAACCTGCCTGGCAGGTGTGCCTGGTGGGGAAGTTGGGCATTGGCTTGCCTGGCAGGCTGACCCTGCCAACAAATACAGAGCTGGATGAGGCTATTTGTAGGGCTTAGAGGTGTCTTGCTTTTACATCCCTCTCCATTGCTGCACATTATTAGACTCCCTTGACTTTTATGAAGGTCCTAAATTGCTACAGAAAACAGAGCTGTTTTCTGCTGGCTTAACTATTGCATTCCTTGAGGCTTGTTTTTCAGTGCTACACTTTACTGCCTGTTAAGTTAACTGGATTTTTATCTCCTCTGCCTCTGAATGTCTTCTGTAGAAGTCCAAAGTAAGCCACAGCTTGCCCAGAGGAATATTCCGGGAGAGAAAAGGAAGAATTCAGGAACAATAATAATGTAACTCTGGCAGTCCTGTTGCAAAATAATACTACAAAAACATTTAGGCATGAAAGAGTGATTCCCCCCATAGATATCTACTTAGAGTACAAAAGGAAAAGCTCTCCAGGGACTTGCTCTCTTAGAAGAGATTGCAAGTCTAGTTTATCCTCTGTAGATGCGAGTGTATTTTACACATAACTTTGAGGTGTGCATTGATGGTGATGGTATTTTCTCTCATTCATTGCTCCTCATTCCTTTGCCCCCACATATTGGAGAAAAATGGATTATGTACCACTATTCTCCCTTGGGTGTGATAATTGCACCTAACTGTGTTGAGGCAGCAATCTGTCCCTTCTTCCTCTCAGTCTCCAAACAACCCCAGTTTGATATGGGGACAGAACAGAGATGCACAAAAGCAGTTGCTGTGGTAACCCCAAGCAGCATGGGTTAGTGGGCAAAGGTTATTCTCCATGCCCTCTCTTGTGGAGGATAGGGCTAAAATGCAAAATGGGCATTTGATCTCCTATCCTAGTGGTTTATCCCTCACAGTGCAAAGATGCTGGGCTGTGTTCCTCCCTTGTTTGCTATAGCTTGCCTGAAGGCTTTGCTAACTTTACCCTGAAATATGTTCCCACAGACTGTTTATGCTATTCTAAGCCAATTAAATAAAAGCACTGCTAAGATGTTTGTGTTTCCTTGTTTAGCAGCCCCCAGGCTCTATACTACAGCACGAGCAAGGGCTGCTTTGGGAGGGGACTTACTGTGCCCATGCAGAGCTGATCCCACCAGAGCCCAGCCCAAGGCACAGAAGAGACACAGAGTGGCCTTTACAAGCCTTGCTGAATGAAGGACAGGGGATTTGAGAGAGACATCTTTATAGACTGTGAGGATCTCCTGACAATTTGAATAGTTTGGGGTACTGAGTGTTGAATGAAGGTCTCCCATCACTGCTTTAATAGCCAAAGTTTGCTGTGGTGAAACTGAGGCAAATGGAGTCTGTTTGCACCACTTGTAGGGCTTAATGTGGCAGTAGGTTTGAATTTTCTTTCATCAGAAGTTACTTTGAGCTAACATTGAGGGCTGATCCAAACTGCAGGAGGCTTGCAGGGAAGTGGTACAGATCTCCTGTTTGCTCTTCAGTGTATGTTCAGTCATCAGCTGGGTGATTTATGTGAAGAGGCATAAAAGATGGGTTATGGTATTGAAATTTAGGGAGCAGCCAGAAGTACTACTGAAGCTCTTGTTTTATTTTACAGGAATGTGAAGGATTCATTACTTCACAGAGCAAAGAATATATTTTTTTCACCAAACAAGTAATAATTGATGAGGAGGAAGAAAGATCTTTAAATATCAATGGACTCTGTTCATGGTCGTATTGCATCACATGGAAGGAAACACAAAAATCAGTGAAGGAGTTTCAAGAACATTCAGGTAAACAAAAACTTGATGCAGGGATACAACCAAGGGTAGTCCTAAACCAAGGCCAGACCTTGAATTAATGTTCCTGGAGATATAGAGGAGCTGTCATGATATTTTATTCCTTTCTGCTTCTGATAGAAGAACAAGAATTCTTCTTGAAGGACAGGGCAATTTCTGTTGCCAAACACACGATCCTGAGTAGCAGGAGTGAGACCTAAATCCTAAGGTTTCTTCTTTGATTCCTTCTGTTCAATATCTTCTAATCCCTTAACAGTGGCTTGCTTTGTGTGTTTCAGGTTTCAATTGCATCTCTGAATTAGTTACTAAAATGATTTAAAAAGACAACTTGAAAGTATGTGTTAATCATGAATATTAGGGTTCATAGAACAGATATTTTGAATCTTGCAAAGAAACTGCAATACTTTTTGGCTGAGAGGGTATGGTTTCAGTTCAAATAGTTAAAGAGGAGGATGGGGACACTGGCTGAGTGAAGATACTGTTGTAATCTTGTGCAGAGATGGCTTTCATGATTTTGGTGTACAGTGCTAGGAAAGAGCCTTTCCCCTGTGTAAAGAGACTATGATTGCATTTCAGCAAGTTAAAATATTAATTCAGCAGATGTGCGCCTTGAGATACCAAACTACTTTCTGGAAAGAAGCAGTCAATAGCTGATAATATGAGAAATGGTTATTTTCAAATATTCAAGAGCTATTCAAGAGCCAGATGTGCATTAGTTTAGTGATACTGTGGCAGATCAGGTTGGCTTTTTAACTCACAGAATATGGCTGCTAACAGATGGTGTCCAGTTAAGCTGAGTTGCCCATTTCCATCCTGCTGTCTCCAACTTGATAATTGTGATAATTACACACCTTCTAACTTTAAATATCCTCAGACTTATCTTATCATGTATTTCCTGCCATTCAGCCCACTCCTGGATAGAATATTCTACAGCTTAAATGCTGAAAAAATTTTACTCCTATCATATCTTGAAACTGTTAATAAAAAATATTATTGTGAGATTTTCTACTTATTCCAGAAGTCTCATTGTAAAGATGTCTTCTTTCTTCAGTGAAACAAAGAGCAGTGATTGGTGGCAGGCAAAGCATTCAGGTGACTGACCTGTGTTTAAACCACTGTTGTCACTTTTGTCCAAAGCTCTGTGATTGTATGAATACTGGGATTATGGGAATGGAATGAAAGCCCAGGATACCTCAGGAAATAAATGCTACTTTCTCTCTGTAGAGCAATTAATTCACTAGCTACCTGGGAGAGGATGCTCTGCCCTTGGACTTCCTGTCTTATAGAGGACATCAAGCTGGCCAGACTCCAGCTAGGACAAAAATTGTTACTTTGGGAGCTGTTTTCTGAAGCACCTTGTAAGATGCCCCTGATACTGAGGCTTGCAAGTCAATTTGGTGCCTTAAAAACTGTGCTGGTCGGTCATAATATGTGTGGAGCAACAATCTGAGGATGGGGCATGCCCCGTCTTGTTTCTTCATTGACCTTAGAGGGACCCTAAGCAGATACCGGAGGCTCAGCATCTGAATTTTAGATAAGAGAGCATAGTTAATTTTGAAAACTCAGCTGCATGTCCAGTCGCACCACTGAGATCTAGACCATGGGTGGACTACTTCCTGCAGCTCAAGAAGGCTGTGAAGACCTGAACACACTCTCTCCAGGTGACAGCTCAATCTCTTCAGCTCTTGTAATTAAGTCCTTTCCCAGATGTTTTTTGTACTAAAAGTTTCAACTCTTCTCAATTGCCGAGGAAAGAGCAGAATAGTCACCACCCATCACGCTGAGTCCTGTCTCAAGGATGCAGGTGGCATGTTACATGTTTTTAGCATTGTGCCTCAACTTTTTCTAGCTTCCCCATATCCTGTTGCCACTGTTGCCATGTACCCTTTGAAGAGCACGCCCACCCTTGTCCTGTGCCAAGCTCCATGAGTGCAGCTCAGCCTTCCTGTCAGATTCCATTGTCATTCCATGACAAACTGGTGCTGCTATGCCCAGTGAGTGAATAGAAAATTCTTCTTCCTTACACTGGGAAGAAGCACAACACATGTGTTTTGCACCATATTGCAACTGCAAAGGGAGAGTTGAAATGACTGATGAAGCTTCTCTTGGTGCTGCTGATGATTTCTCTGTCCTTGAAGTTTAGGACTCCTTCCTTGAAGATTTCAATGAGAGCTACTGCAGACTTGACACCTTGGCATTAATTTAGTCCTCACAGAGGAACACAGAACATGCTTTACAGATGTGCAAAAAGCACTAGCTGGAGCTTTCCCTTCTCTAAGTCTCTAAAAATTCTGCCTTGGGAGAGAAGAAAATTATTAAAAACCTGTGATTCTGAATCCTTTCCCTGCCTCTGTCCCCTGATGGGAACATATTACTGAAATCCACAGAGCTGGTGAGTTGCAAATGCCCTGACCAGGACACTGAATTGGGATGGCTCTGCTTCCCCCCGAGTTGTTCATGCAAGTGCCACTGGCAGGGATGTGGAGTGAGCAGCCCATAGTGGGGCCTTTCTGGGATATGCTGCAGCCTATTATAAGACCAGTGGAAGCAAGGAATTTTTTTTTTTTCCTAGGCTACAGAATACAGAGAAATAAATATTCAGGCTCTGTAGCTGCAAGTAAGGCCAAGGGCAAGGTCAAATGTAAACATTTCAGTGACTTTTTGGTTGACCTGTAATGGCCTTTTCAGCCTTCTAGCATATAAGAGTCATCGGACTTCTGGTCAGAGTATTGGGTTGTGCTTAGAGCTCATGTTATTTCTTCCCTGAGGCAAGATATTGTGCTTTGTGGTTATTCTACTGTAAAGGTCAAGCTGCTGAGCCATTAAATCCATCCCTCCTTTTCCTGTATTAGCTGTTTTCTCTTTTAGGTCTGCTTCCACATTTGGGGTTTGTGCCTTCCCTGGGTAGTTACAATGAGTCGACTTCGTAAGCAACTTAAACACCTAATGTAGTCTCATTCTGTCTATTTTCTTCCTCTGGTTTCACCAGCTGTTTCCAATCTTGCATATTGATATCCCCAGGAAGGCAGTCTTTGTAGGCAAGTAAATTAAATTGAGTGGCAATGCTTAACATCAGGTTTATGGACAATTGGTGATTAAGTTACCTCTGAGAAGCATTTGACTCCCAAAGAGAGACACAATATATTGCAAATATTCTCTGGTCTTCTCCAAGGGTTTTTTGTGTAGGGGGAGAGTTATAGGATCATAACTAATGCCTTATGATTAGCTAAAACTTTGTCTTTCAATGAACAGGATCTCAGCAGAAGGATAATATGGCTGGAAGTAAAATTATTGTGCTATTTTGGGGGTGTTTGGGTGGTGGTGGTTTGTTCAGGACTTTTTTTCTCCCTTGTATTTTTTTGTTTGGTTAGGGGCATAATGGATGGAAAACTGCAATTAATATCCCCTGTGGGAGATGATGCTTTTGGGATCTTGGAATAAATTTGGGACCAGCCAGCACAGCCAAGATGTAGTGAGGAACTGACAGTCAGGATATGGTAGTTAACCATGTATGGCCAGCAAGTCTCTCTGTGAGGCTGGCCTCATCTTCTGTAACATTCAAAATCAATCAAGAAATGAGAATTTTATTAGGGGGTTTATATGTTTTCCTCCATTCTCTGAAGTTAATATGTGGGAGGTCTCCTTGTCTTTTCCTGCAGTCTGGCCAGGGTAAAAGGAAACTTATTAAGCTACTTTCAGTCCACCTTTTCTGACTCTTCAAAGCAGAATCATGTGTATGGTGCTGAGCTTCCAACCTGTAATCTTATGATTAGACATAGCAGGATTACTTGTAGTTCTGTTTGTTATTCAAAAGTTTATAGTTTTAAGACTGAATAGCTGAATTTCTTTAGCCTTGAGTCCTGATTCTGCAAACAGTTCTTATCAAAAGGGGATTTTGTGCAGGTCAGGAATTTGATTTACTTTTCTTTTAGTATAACCCTGAAAGGTTCCTTGATGATTATGGCCTTGTGATACAGCAAAGTGCAGCAAGTGAAATTTTCTTTTTTACATTGGTTGTTGCTTTGGATTTTAGTTTGGCTCATTTCCTGGAAGCTAGTAGCTCAAGTTGGTTTGGGAATTGCTAAAAGACTGCCTTAGTGCTCTAAGCACCAAAATCTCAGTCCAGCAAAACTCTTAGGTGTGGGTTTAACTTTAGACATGGTTTTAAGATTCCATCATGCAAAATGGACTTTTGGGAACATCTGAGAATTTCATTCAACAACATTCAACATTTAGGGGCCAGTAGTACTCCTGGAAGTGGTATATTTAGTGACCCATGGCAGTGCTTCTTTGGCAGTGAGGAGCAGGACGCAGTTTTAGGTAGGAGGTCTGTTGTTCTAACAGGATGTCTCCAATATTTAGGATTGAAAGGTGCTTTTGTCCCTAAGTGTGCTGTTTGTTGGCAATCTGGCTAGTGCAGCTGTCTCCAGCTCACCAGTGTATGAATGAGAGAAGCTTGGAAGTGGTTTATGCTCACTCAGACAGCAGCTCTGAGACAAGAGAAAAAGAAAGAAATGAAACATGTTGTTGCTTTGCACAGAGATTAAAAAGCTGCTGCAGACTGTTCTGCCCAGGACAGGACGTGGCAGTCTGAAAAAGAAGAAATAAAAATAGTTTGGGACTTGGTTTCATTTCAGCTGGTGCCAAAATCAGTATTTGTAACTGAATGACTGATAGTAGGTCTTATTGGGATGAGAGATTTGGGAACATGTGCTCCTTTTGCTTTGCTTAATAAAACTCAGGTCACAGCATCTCTCAGAGCCTCAGTTTCTCACAAAATGAAGGGGTAACAGTATTATTTGTTCCATTAATGTGGTCTTTTGGGTTGGACTTACCCTCCATCACAGAAGTTTATCACGTGGCAGTCTCTGTGTAGGTAATAGAAACAGAAGAACCTGCAGAGAGCCCATGAGCCCAGCTGGGATCTGAATTGCTCTCTGGAGTTTCAGCTCTGTCCAGTGGCTAAAGGAGACATTTAAGCAAAGACACATCCCTTTTAGGGCTTGATTAAATGCCTGCAGGACAGTGGAATGAAACAAGATCTCCTGAGCTACAGATAACACTGAATTTACATGGCCTGAAGTATTTTCACTGGCTATGCTGGAATTTTGCAAGTGTAATGCACCAAAGTCCCTTTCTTGGAGGCACGAAGAGAGAGCACCATCCACATGATTAATCTCTCCTAGTAACCTATGGTTTCTGGAAGCTTATGCTCAAATTGTCATAAGGAAGAGAATTTTTTTCTATTAACATGCAAGCAGCATTTCACTTCAAAGTGCTAGGTGTCATTTGGGATCATTAAACTGCTCTTCTGCTGCAAATTTAGGGAAATTAGTGACTGACCTCATGCAAAACCAGAACTGGGATATTAGAAATCATAATTTGTAATCAAGCAGTGCCCTGAGAACTGCAGCTAATTAAAAGGTATTTTTATTGGAGGGGGTTTGTTATTGTTGTTTTAGCTTTTTGTTTAAAGAGTCTGAAGTCTATTTCTTTCGGGAAGGCTTGCATAAGCACTTTCTAACCATTATAATGTCATTATATATGGGATTCATTACATTAGAAACATTAGGGGAGATTAAAAAGGATCTATTCGAGGCACTGGCTGAAAAAGAAAGGATAAAGACTAGTTGCAGTTGGAGCTTTTGTTACATGACTTGAAACAAATGTTGAAATATTGTATTTAAGCTAAATGTGCTTGTTGGAGGTAGCATTAGGAGGGAAAGCAAAGCAGCAAATACCACTCTCACCACTAAAGAAAAAAATCACAATGGCTGGGAACAGTGTGTTAATTAGCAAACTAATTTCCTTGTACTCTAAGTGCATAACAAGTTTTAAATGCTTTCCGAATGGATGGTATCAATTGCATTTTGCTCCTTGAATGTAATTGTTTCCATGGCAATGCTGAGTTCTGCTGTACACAGATTATGTCTGTAAATCCTTCCAGTCATTTATGGGAAGTCTGTATTAGTTTGGCAGCTGACCTGTATTCAGGTTATATTTTCCTTTTGTTGCAGTTGTTTTACAGGCAAATGAACAAAAAGAAAAGTCACTGGAAAAGGGCCAGATCCTCTGTCCATCCCATTTGGCTTAATTTCACTGATTTTAGTGGATCTGTGCTGCATTACATCAGTCTCTGCCCTGTTCTTATTAATACCTTCTTTATATATGCAGGAAAAAGGGCCACAAATGTAATCTCCCTGATAATAGGCCATTGCTCAGGTCACTTTTCATTTGCTGCTTGTGAGATGCTATCAAGCAACCTACTATTCCTCAGGGAGAGCAGGTAATGCTAGGGCCCTGCTGTAGAGCTGCTGGCCAGTGCTGGGCAGCTGGAAAGGATCAAGAGGGACCATTGCCTTCACAGGGCAGCAGACACGGCTTGCAGGGTGACCTGAGCATCTGTTAGTGTGAGAAAAGTCATAAAGGAAAAGGACTAACACACCCACAACTTCTGCTGTCTTTTAGGTTAAAGCAGCAGTGCATCTCCTTTTCTCTGCCAGCTGTGCCTTTTCTCCTTGACTTTTACACAAGGTGCTGTAAATACACCTTGCTCAGAATCTCTTTACCTTTGCCCATGCAAATTACAGTCTTTGGTTTTTTTCTTCCAGTATCAGAAAGAATAATCTGTGTTCAATAATTCTCTCAAAACCCACGTTCTCTCAAAGCTTGGTTAACAATACTTAGGGTAAAGACAGATGAGAGGCAGCATTGTCTGAGGCCATTACTCTGGTCCCTCTAACTCAACTCTAGCCAGGTTTTGTTTGTTCTTGTAATACCTGGAATGTATTGATGGACTGACAGGCAGTGAAGAGTGGTTGAGAAAATGGAATTTTGCTTCAGCAGCCAACAGGGTTGTTTAGTTCTTTTAGAAGAATGGAGAGAAAATGCCTGTAAGCACAGGCAGGTGCTGGCACCATTTTGGGTACTTAAACGTAGGAAAAGTGTGGAGAAAGCAGTTCCTATGTTTTACCCCTCATTGCACAGATATTTCCTTCCACTCCTTCATCCCCTTCAGTACTTCTTGCTGGGCTGACTCACTGAACTTGACTCTGATTCCTGTGCACAGCCCTGTCATGCACAGCCATCCTCAGTGTACTGTACATTCACACACACCTGCACACCTGTTCTGTACACATCTAGCAGGAATTCCGTGTTGAGGCTGTTTTTCTGGACTTTGGAGTGATTCAGAGATTTATCTCTAGGTGTGACTTGGAGCCTGTTGAGGTACTGAAGAAGTAACACATTCTCTTCACTGAAAGGGGTGCTAGCAATACCATCCAGACCTGCATTGCACCCATGCTCTCACGAGGCTAGAGGAACCAAATACCTTACAGACTCCCTTACTAATGATCTGCTTGATGAATCCCACTCTCTAAGGACCTGGTTTCTTTCAAAAAACTTTGGGAGTTCTGTTCCTAGAGGGAGCTTTCAGGCTCTGTGTCTGAGAAATTTGAGATTTAGGAGAAACAGAGGTAATGCATTTAGAATTTCAGGAAGAGAAGTTTTTGAGAGATCGAAGTTAAACTTGTACACGTAACATGGAACATTTCAAGCTCCTGACAGAGATGACCTGAGGTATTAAAGTATGAGGGACTGGGATGATGAGCTGGAAGCATCTGTTCTAAATCCCTTTGAGTTTTAATCTGGAGCAGATGAGAATGTGGGAGAAAAAAGGAGAAGATTTAAAAATAGCTGTGTGCCTTTTGCAGTCAATTCACTCTGCAGGAAATCTGAACAATATTCAGGAAATAGCATAACTCCCAGAAAAGCCTCTTGTTTCTAAGCAAAGCCAGTTTGGTCTTATCCACACTGAGGAGCAAATGGGATTGACAAGCATGTAAAAGAATTGAGACAGAAAGTGTGAAACTATGTTTGAAAGCAGAGAGAAGCTTAGAGACAATGTTAGTTTCGGTGTGATTGAGAAAGGAGAAGGGGGGAGAGGGTGGAGAAGAGTGTTCCTTGAAGGAATTGGGTCTGCATTTGGCAAAAGCAGTGAGCACCTGAGAAAGACTAAAGACTAGCAGGCTAAAAGCTAGACTTTTGTAATAACAAACAAAAACAAATAAATAAAAACAAATAGCAAAAAAAAAAAGTTGCTGCATATCATTAAACAGAGCATGTTGTTCCCACTTTGCATCACTTCTATGAGTGAGTGCATGAGGACAGGGAGCCTGAGCAGAGCAGTGGGAGGAAAGTCCCACAGCCCTCATGAAATAACTCTATGGCTGAATAGTTTAATTTCCAAAACTGCCTGGCAGGGCAGTCGTAGCTTTGTCCACACACAAGCCTTTCATTGCAATAGCACCAACAGTTATGAATCTATTTTTTTCTTCCTGGATTTGGATGGGTTTTTACTCTGCTTCGTTTCTTTTTAAAAGCCAGAACAAAATTTGCATGTTAGTTTTGTCCTATACGATGGGATTTTTGTCAGTCTAACAAAAACTGTGCATGCTTTTTAGGAGGTCGTTGTGATTTCTAGGAAAGGAAAAGCCACCCCTTATGAGGTCTCCCCTGTTCCCTCATCAAAGGGGAAGGAATTTGGTGTTCAGGAAATGTTCAGACTCCTAAATACCACTCAAGAAAAAAATCATAGACAGAAATAGAAAAAAATAGGTGGATTTTTGTGAGAAGTGAGTAATGTTATGCCTTTCAAACAGCTCTGCTGCACTGAAGAGTGTCTGAGTGGTGACACAAATCTGTGCCTGCAGAGCTGGTCGTGCCTGAGCTATAGCCAGAGCTGCAGCATCTGCTCAGGCCAAAACAACACCTGTGAGATTTGCTTTCTAGGGCTGAAAGTTTCAAGGGTATGACCAGCTCCTTTGTTCCCTCTGTCATCCTCAAGGCTAAAAGAACCCACTTGTTCTTTGTACTTTTTTTTACTTTTTTTACTTGTTCTTTGTACACTTTGCTTAGCTCCCTCTGAGAAATGACACCCCCAAAACTTGCCCTTTGCTTCCTGCTGGGCATCTCTTTCTGCTCGGGATTCACAGTTAGTATTGGGAAACAGGAAAAACCTGGGCACAACAGGAAGGGTTTGCATGCAGAGCAGCTGCTTTTGTGAACAGGACAAGCTCATGCAAAACTCTATCTTGTGAGCATTTAACTTAACTACAAATATTTAAATAGTGGTGATTTTAAGCATGTCATCACTTTGGCTAAAAAAAAGAAGAAAAGAAAGGTTTTGTTATTTTTCGACTTGGTTATTCTCTTGATTTGAGTATGCTCAGCCATCTGTTGAGGGCACAAAAAGACAGAAGCAAGTAATTAAGCAGACCAGTTGCACTCAAATAACAAATAATTGAGATTAAGTGTTTAGTGACAGTTAATAGTCTGAAAGTAATTTCTCATAGGTAGCGAGTGCTTGTGGAAAAATTATGCACTTGTGAGGGAAAGGGTGGCTCCTGAATAAAAGGGAAATGAGAAATAAGGTATCAAATCTGGAAAACAAATTTTTTGACTCTTCTCACTTTGCTGTGATGGTCTGAAAGTTTCACTAGACCTGTAGGTAATCTTGAGTATTCAGCAGAGGTCTGTTCACTTAGTAAATGAATTGCTCTTACTTTTTAGATGTTGTCCTTTCCCAGTACTCCTGGAAGGAGCTCACACCCCAGGGTTATTCAAGACATATTACCTCAAAAAGTAAAGTCAGGGGAAAATTGCTGCTCACAGAATGAATTCCCAGCTCCGTTAAAATCCAAGGCAATTTTGCTTTTGTTCAGTATTTTCTGAAAAAGAGTCCCATTTAGGAAGTGACATCCCACAGAAACTTACACTAAATGTACAAATTATAGGGTAGGTTGGGTGCTAAACCTTAAGTTTAGAAACAAGCAAAAAGGTTAGCAGATGGCCAATACTTCTGTGCCTTCCCAAAGGCCTTTTTTTTTTTTCACAACAGTGCGTGTTTTATTGAAACTGGCATAAACCACAACCTTGAATGGGCTTTTTACATGAAGTAGCTGAAATAAAAGGATATCTAGGTTGTTGGTTTTTTTTAGAATAGTCCTTTTTGGTAAAGCAAGCCATTGTGTCATCCAGTTTTTTCAGAGTGGATGTTAAATGTTATTGTATTTGAGGTGGGTCTCTGCATAGCAGCACCATTATGACTTTGTCCAGAATGTCCCAGTAGCTCTGGCTGTGATTTTTTAAATGCTTTCTAGCAAATTTACCCATCCTGAGNGGAAGGAAGGAAGGAAGGAATTTTGCAGTATATCAGACATTATCAACTGATGGGCAAAATGACTTATCAACGTTACAGTGGCTGTACTTTGACAGGTATTCAAACTGAAAGATCAATTTACGTTTTCTGAAAGAAGAAACATGCAGTAGATTAGTTTTCAAATGGTTTTTAGTACAAGAAATGAACCTACTTACATCAGTGATTTCTAAGGTTACATTTGTTTTTGCTATGGTTTTTTTCTTCCCTTCTAGATGGAATTTGTATTTACTAAGGACTCTGGGCATTACATTAGAATAAAGAAGACTTGGAAGGCAATTTAAAAAAAATAGACATCCAAATCACTATCATAATCCTTCTGGCTCTTTGAAAATGAATAGTAGAGTGTTTAAGAGAGATGTTTATTGGAAAGATTAGTTTTATCATGAAATTGTTACTTCAGCACATGGTTTGAGATTGGCCATTACCTTAGAAAATTCACAGAAGAAAACACAAGGAGAGTTGCCAGTGAAAAAGTCCTAATGGCTGAGAGAGTCTTTTCCTTGTGCACTTTTCTCCCCTATAGTTATATATTGGCTTCACCTGGGAAAAGTAAACAATCTGTTAAAAAAGTCAAGGATGGAAAAAATAAGCTAAATTTTGTATATCATCTCTTTTTGTGGGGGAAGGTAATTTTACTTATTTATTGATACTGCTAGGTGAATGTTGAAAAAAACTCTAAATATTTATGAAAAAATGATTTTTAAATATAAACTCGCTTTAAATCTAGCTATAAATGTTTACATAGGAGCCTGGAAAAGAGTTCTTAGCTTTTGAATGAATATATGAACAGTATGCGATGATCCTGTCAAAGGGAAGGCTTTACATGCAAAAGGCAAACTCCTGTGAAGATTGTTAATGCATTGACAGCCTTAACAGAGCTGCTTTGTTACAGGTAACTCCTTGGGAAAGAGCTCATCAACATCACCTAAAATCAGAAACTATCTGCCAACTGAATTCTCTAAATAAGAGATCACCCTGTTTGCTTTCTTGCAGCATCCCTTCACCACCTGTCTAGTTTAGTTCTAGAAGGACCCCAGCATAAACCTGTCTTTCTTTACCTAATGGAGACTTGACTTCTCTTACTGAAGCTCTGAATTTATAGTCCTTCCACATATATGGAAAACTCTGATGCCCATAGGGATGGACCTCAAAAAATACATGAATGGGTATGTACTCGTTTCCATTCCTGCTATGGAGACACACCTTTTGGAAGGAGACTTCTAATGCCTTGGTCTTTCATAGTGCATGCTCATTTACTCTTGCTCCATTTCAATTTGATTTTGGACAATGTAGGAATTTTCTTGAGTAAAACCTAAATACCTCTCTCAGGAGTCTGTTCTCCTGTGTTTAAAAAAAAAAAAAGAAAAAAGGAAGTTAAAGGAAGGCTGGTTTTGAAGTTCAGAGTCATAAAGTTAATTTCCGTGTCAGCATAGCGGGTTTTGTGATGAAAGGGTATTACTGAAATTTCAGCAGAGATGGATGGAGAATGCCCGTGCCCCTTTAAATGTTCCACACAGGTTGCATGAAAGCAGGATTATATCAGTCTCAGGATGCCAAGGTTTTATTTATAAAAATAAATTCTTCTAGAAAATATCCTAAGCTGGTGTCATGTTGTTGAGTGCAAATGGCTCCATTAGCAGTTAGTAGTGCTTGTACATATGTCCATCCATCTGCCTTATGACTTTGTATCTGAGGAAAGGGCTATGAATTAGTTATTTATGTAAAAGCCTGCTTTTAATGTATGTAAGGAAAAGAATTGCAGGCATTGATGACACACTTGGCTAAAAGTACTCACTGCTGTAGGCGCACTTGCCCCGGGCAAGATGAACCAGAGTTAAGACCAGGCCATAAAATGCATTCAACAGAATTATGGATGTGTTCTCTTTCAATTTTTTCTCTTCAGTCAATCTTACAATTTTCATATATAACTAGAGCACCTTTCAAATTGGCAAAGGAACTCTTTCCTTTGAGTGCTTTGGTCTGTTTGTCTTGCACAAGGCACTGAAGTATTCTCACTGGAGTGGGTAAGTGCTGCAAAATGGCATTTGCATATTCTCACTGCAGTTCTGTTGCAGCTCCTTTTGCCTAAATCTGAGGCTGCTTTCTGCCACAGGTAAAAATTTTGCTTTTGGCAGTGAGTCAAGTGTGAGATGATGAAGATTCAAATATTAGTGGCACTTTGTGCCAGGTCTCTGCAAGAGCCTAGAATTTATAATAATGAGCTACTGTTGCAACTGTAGGACTAGAAGTACTTTCCTTGATAAGGGGGAGTTACTGTCATGGGAACATGTTGTTTATTCATTTCTTACAATTTTTCTGTGGAGAAAATTTCAGTCTTCTAGTCAGAGAGGAGAGATACGGATATGTTAGACAGATGCAACTTCAATGTAACACATTGTGTGTAGCAAATGAGTACTTTGAAAATGTCTCAAATTCTACATTGTGTGAAAAATCTTCCTTATAGCCATCTGACAAGCATGCATGGAACTGGGCTTGAAAATATATTCTGATTTCCAATGGTAACTGGGAGAAAGGAGACAAATTTACAGCTAATGTTATTTTCTGTTCATAATGCTGACTAGTATTTGTTCCAGCAGCCTGAGAGGGCACAGGCATGAGCCAGTTTGTTGCATGTGGTGGTTTATTTCCACAAAGTTTTTGTACCTACATCTCTGATTCTGCTTCGATTCTTTCAGCAATTTCTGTTGATTGGGTTATAAACTGATTTTGCAGCAGTGGAGAAGACAAACAACTCTGTGGAAAGTGTTCTTGCCAGTGGTTATCTTGCCTGCATCCTTTCCTGTCTGGCGTGGCGTTTGTCTTCATTTCCCTAAACCAAATGGAGTTTGTCCTCATCTCTTACGCCCAGCATTGCCAGACAGCAAAGTTCTTTTGTTGTTTATACAATCTGCTTCTTCTCTGGTCATATCTCTCCAGCTGGCTGGCTAATCCACCTGTTTGTAAGCTTTTCCATAAAGTGGAATTTATCTTGCTTTGGGAAACAATGAATAAATCCTCCTTTTTTGCAAGAATACAGGTTGCTAACCTGTTTTCGTGGCAGCTTCATACAACTCTGTCCAACCAGAAAGATGGTTTCCTGCTGTTAATCGTCTTTTAAGTTAACCCAATGATCTGATATTTCCCCCTCTTAGTCTTCTGTAATTGCTCCTCCTAATGTGTTGCATCTCTCTTGTAAAAAAGGAAGAAAATTTAATGTGATGGAATGGACTTTGCTAAACACAGTGTTAAATTTAGAATAGGTACTAAATATAACAATGTCTTCCTGACTCTGGCCACAAATAAGATGTCTGCTACTTGTAGCACCACAGAACTCCCCTACATCAGATCAATTCAAAATTGATTGTATGAATCCAAGCCAAATATGAGGTAACAGGCAAGCTGCAGGTAAAATGTGGAATGAGCATGCAGAATTGCAAACAGTGGCACTTAAATATCACAAGTATGTTCACCTCTCTACTTGCTCCATCCCCATGATGAAATATTTTCTTGGAATAATTTCAGAAAAGATGCTCTCCTCTCCTGAGTGTATTGGTTTTTTCATTTCACTTACCAGCAGTTTGAACTAGTTAAAGCTTTTCTAATTGCAGCTGTGATGCTTCATATTGTCATTGATTTCTGTAAAGAAGGTGCTTTGGCTGCTCTGTGCTTCCCATGACTGACCATGGCATCTCCTGGCCATCAAGGAAAGCCTTGACAGAAAATAGAGGCAGGGGCCTGAGGCCACAGCTTTGCTAACTGACAGAGCTACAGGACCCATGGTGACCCCACAGACCACCTAAATGGTAAAATTTGTGAAGATTGGCCTTGCCCTGACCAGGCAGCTGTGAACCTGAAGCCCCAAAGCCTGTCTCCAGGTGAGCCCAGGGCAGTAGTGGGTTTCAATGAACTATGAAGCAAGAACTAAACTTGTGGGCTTTCCTTCCTGAGAAGAGCTGCCCAATTCCCAGCATGGTAGCTATTTTTGGGTTGGTTTCTGCTCTTCTTGGTCACTTTCCAAGCAGCAGCTTTGAAAGCTTCTCTCCTACTTTCAGAGGATCTTTTTACAAAGTAGAATACAGACCAGGAATAAAACAAAACACAAGAGCAATCCAAAGCCAAGATGATTTTATTCTGCTCAGCACTAGTTAATGATAATAATGATAATAATAACAGTAATAGTGGCAATTTCGAATGAATTTACGTTCCTACTCATCCATGTAAGTTGGAATCTATTTCGTGGCAACACTTCTGGTAATATTTCAGAACTTGCATCTTTGGAAAGAAAAAACAAATTAATTTATTTAAATGTTCTGAAGTACAATTGTAACAGCCTTTCTGCACTATTTGTCCCTAATGAGAACAAACTGTCATTGTCATCGTTTCCAGGCAACTACCAAGGAATACTTAACCTTACATGGGGGTCTCCAAAACCATACTTTATGGCAGGTAAAGCATGTCTTTGAACAGAAACTAGCTCAAGAGATCACATAGGAACATTTTATTTAATCTCATTTTTAATTAGTTCTTTTTTCTTACTTTCAGTGCAATTATTCTTCTGTCAAAAACTTGCTTTCCTTAACTAGGAAAATCAAATTAAACATGATTTTCACATTCTATTTTTAATATTTAACAAGCCAAGAACTACTCTGGGCTACAGTGGTTACTGTGGGGTCATTTGAAAAGATTTTGACAGCTTGAGAGCATTCCCTCTTGATGAAAATGGGAAAAGCCAGTAAGAGAAGTATGATGGGCAGTTTTAGAGGTTTCCACTGAGACTGGAACCTCATTATGCATCATGCATACTGCAAATGTCCACCTCTCTTAACAGACTACAGCTTGAATAAATAAGAAATTGAGGGAGAATTGAGGGTACAGTAACTAATGGCACAATGTGTAACAGGGGCCTCTCCACCCAAGTCTAAAACAGAACCTCATGAACTGAGGGAGGTGGCAAAAATTTATCCAGTCTGGTAGTGACCAAAATTGCTTTTCACTTATTAAGTGAAGAAAACATATATATGGCATTGAACTGTATTGTGCTTCACATCTGGTGGTATCTTAAAGCAATTCTTGTGGTTATATTAGAATTTCTTCATTACCACGTTTTTTATCCATGCTTCTAAACAGTGCTTGATGACTAAATTGGCAAATAACTGGAATCTTTCTTTGGCAATTCACTAAAGTTTACATGTTCTCATCACAGCACTGTTCATTTTGAAAGCTCTTATTACTTGTTGTAAAGAGCAGATTAACTAAAATAGAATGCAACGAACAAACCCTGCCTGCTTTTTACAACCACGGTCCAAGGAGTCCAAGGTCTAGTGTGTTTTCTTACTCAGTTCCCTCAGTCTCCAGGGAATGTAAAGTGCATAAAGGTTCATGAGAAAATATTCTTATTGATAGTCATGGATAAGTTATAATAATTGATGTGCTTTTCTTGCAGGAGAAAAAATTCTAATGGAATGAAGTTAGCCAAATCTAAAGCCAAAGCAACGCTGCTCTCTTGACCTGTGCAGAGATGGGCTTTATTGTCTTGTCTTTGCCAATACACAGATGAAATTCTTTTCTCTTCTAGCAAAAGCAAGTCATGTAAGGCCTACATGATATAGCCTAAATTGAGAAAGAGATTTGTCACTTTTTTGACGATAATTCACATAGACTCCAAGACAAATGTACTTCTGAGCAGTGACTCTGTGAACAATAAAGCAAACACTCTCGACTACCTACCAGCCCATCCATCTTTTTAAATCATGTCAGCAGGCTTCAAATTGTTCATTAAGCTTTATTGTTTCATAGAGAAGGAAATAATTTGTGGCGAAATACATTGAGCCATTGAACTTTGCAATTGTTTATTACTTGGTCTCGATTTCTTGCACATTGCTGCTTCATCATTTACCTATCATTTGTTTTGGATGACATGGTTTATCCTCTCTTCAAAACTGTCTGGATTGCATAGGTAAATTTGTGAACTGAACAGCTCAGGCCTTCTGCTTGTAGAAGCATCCACCTACTGTTTGTGAAATCTTCAAGAGTGCTGTGTGTACGATTTTGTGGCAGGCAAGGTGTGAGTACTTTCTTCTATCAAGAAAAAAAAGGATTATGCAGCCTGATATGAAGCTTGCTGGCTTTTGTTTGAACTGGAAGACTGATGAACAGGCTTTTTGGAAAGTGAGAAGGTACAGGCAGCATAGCAGATGGGTACAAAGTGGTTGAAGTGGCAAGTAAAGTAGGCTTTGTGCCATAAATGACATCTTATGGTATAAGAACTACTCAGATAGGGGTCATTTTTGTGTCATGAGGGAGAGAGAGGTGACTGCATCTGTGCTAAGTCTGCTGTAATTTCTGTTGTTATTGCTGTTATAAATGGGTGTCTTAATTAGAACTGAGGGAATTTATGGGCAGATATGAAAATGTGGTTACTATAGTTACCAGGTGCTCCAGCTCAGTCAGGAAATGTGGCTAATATAATGATAGCCCAAGGGTAAACACATGAGGTAAATGATGAACAAGCCCCCCTGCTTCAGGAGAAAATATTTTTCTTCACACTTTTTTTTTTGCTTATTTGCCAAACTGTCATCTATCACTACAATTCCTTTTCTGTCCTTCCCTTTGTTGCAATGGACTGGCTTAGGTTAGACTATGAGGAGTTTTGGGGGAAAGAAAGTGCAGAGTAGCTTTTAGAGGAAGGATAGAGATCTATTTGCCTGTCTGTCAAAGCTCTCTGCTAAAATCTCTCCCCATTCCTCCATACATATGCTAGACAGCAAGGTGAAATATATGTATTTTCACAAGTTCAGAAAGAAAACTCTTTTTTTGGTTTTGTATTTTTCTTTTTTTTTTTTTGTTTGTGACCCTAATTCCAGTAGTGACCCTTGATTTCGTGACAGCCTGTGGACAGGGAAGGAGGAGAAAGGCAGGGAGACATTGACAGGGAGAATCCCATGAGAAAAATGGCATCTCAGAGGGATCAAACCCCACAGGAGTGATTGGAGTGAGCTCCTGCTTGGTGCTGCCTACAGTCAGGGTCTACATAGGTTGTTCCATTTGTTAGAAGCAAAGGAAGAATAGTGAAGTCAGACTAATTTCTGCAGCAATTTCTCTGGAGTCAACAAGATGTCACTACTGATTGTTTTGACATAGATTTTTAGGTCCTGAGTAATTACCTCTCCTTTTAGAAGAAGAAAACACATGAGGAGACAAAAAATCAGAACAGCTGTTGCTAAGGAAGCTGATCCCCACTGCCCGAAACTGTGCTGACCATGAGTTGTTCTCTGGTTTTGGAGGGGGCATGCAAGAGGAGCAATAAGCCTGAAGGATCTGTGTCCTGCTCAACCAGAGATAAACTGCAACCACACTTATCAGTATCCAGCATGTTGCCTGATGTTACTGGTTGATGGAGACTAAAAAAAATTATTGTTCCATGATTCATTAGCTCTCTGTGACTGTAGGGCTGGACTCCAGTGACCTATACAAAAGCAGAGCCACAGCTGCAGCAATGAGAAGGTCAGTGTAAGGACTGTCACTGGCCATACAAGTTCCAGATCCTTTCTAGGGATTGCTGCAGGCTGGTGAACATACATTTTGAAGTTGGAGAATATTGCCTATCCACTTTAGTCACAGCTACCTTGCTGAAGTGCTTTAATCAGACACCAGGACCTCAGTCTTGAGCCTTAGAGAGAGACAGGAGCTCCAGAGCAGCTGGTTTCTTGCATTCTGGCATTCTGCCTCTCCCTCAGCAAAAAATGCAAAACAGGATTTGAGTGTGATTGCCTCAAATAGGATCTTGGTCACAGTCATTGCTGTCTTGATGAACTTGACCATCCTGAATGGTTTAAATTACTTTAGATGATGGATTTTATCCATTAGCAAGGAGGTGATATACCAGCTCTGTCACTAGGCTTCCCACAGGAGGATTTAAATGCACTGAGGTGCAGTGTCTGGGATTCAACATTAGTGGTGCTTTATAAAATGAAGCAAAGTGCACATGAAAACACATCTGGTTAGGCAGTGTCTCCTTTCTACCCAGAGCTTTTTGGACTGCTGTGCCAGTGCCAAATACAGTTGAATTAGGTTCTCAGTGGAAGTAATCAGGCAGAAATTACACATGGACCTATGTGGGCACATGAGATTTTCCTTTGCTGAGAATTGCATCGCTGTGGCTGTACAGGGTTCATCTGCTGTAACCTCCTTGTACAGAGGAGGATACTCAGCTCTTCCTCTCGGAAGATGGTCCTTCACTGAGTGTCCTGGGGAATGAATGGAAACCTTATGGACTTCTGTTATAATCTAGCTGCTGTTCCCTCTTGTCTGCTGCGTGCTGTGAAGCACAGGTTGCCCACAGCAGCTTGTCCTTCATGCAGTAGGCTTACAGCTTTGTCCAGACAAAAGAAATAGAAAATACTCAGGAAAAAAGGACTTTCCAAATGGCTAGGAAAGGAGGGAGATAATAGTTTACATAAGCACTAGTGGTAGGAATAAGGTTGCTTATACTTTTCTTGGGATAGAAAAGATACCAGTGAAATTAAAAAGCCTTTAAAGATGCCTGCTGTTTTAGTATTACTGCTCTAGCATAGCATATTTACCTCTCTTTGGCTTTAGTAGCTGAAGAAAGCTTCAATGCCCTGGGAGTTTGGGTTTGTCAGCATGGCGTTTCTGGGCTGTGCAGTCATAGCCTGGATGGGACACAAAGGGACAGACAACATTAATCCAGGTATTTCCCTGCTCAGTGGAAGTGTTCCAAGCAGATCTTCGGGATTTTTCTTCTCTGGGCCTGTTTTTTTATTTGATCTCTGTATGGCTTAAGAGAATGAGAATCCCATCCTACCCACCCTTCTGTCTCTTCTGGGTACCTCCTACACTCTGTATTAGTTAAGAACTTCATAGCTTATATGTGCATTTGAATTTTTGGTCAGATTTAAAAATGTTTCGTTTTCCCCCACACCTAAACTAAAGGAAATTTGAGTCTACTTGTTTATGTTGGGTTTCAATTTTGCAAAATGTTAACATTGACTCCTTTAGACTTCTTAGGATCTTGAATGTAAATGAATTCAGCAGGAGCACTGATACATGCATTTTCCAGGATGGATAGTGAGGGGACAAAATTCTTTAAAAATGCTCAAATAGAGAAATTGCGCTTGGCCACAGGAATTCTCAGTGATCCATGCCCTTGTGACAGCACCAGAGAAATCCCATCTTCCTCACCTCATTAAGACCAAGGGCAACTGACGTGCTGAATCTCTGAAAAAATGTGAAACTCAGTGCTTCAGACCTGCCTTTCTTTACGAAGGTGATTACACAAACTTCCTCCCTCCACGAATTAATAGTGTTAGAGATGCTCTGCTCACAAAGCTGGTTTTCTTTTTGCTGCAAGAATACAGCACACAGCCTTTGCCTGGTGATAAGCCTCTCCCTAATTGCCTAGGCTGGTTCCACTGTTTGAATTTTGGATTGGGCAGGTGGCCTGAGCCAATTTTTTATGCTTTGACATATTATCAAGGCCCAGCTGCCAGGCTGGGTGAGCTGTGAAAACAGTCTTCTGTAGGGTTTGGCTATTTATCTTAGCCACATCTTTAATGCCAAAACAGTCCAGGAGCATGTAGCTCTCCTTTGGTCTATCAGCCTTGAAATAGAGCCATGGCTCAGACTGAAGAGCCAACAGAAGCACTTTTCTTCTGTACAGTTTCCATACATTTGCTCTTGCAGAATTTTTTTGGAAGGGCAGTTTACATACCAGCCTGAACAGAATTCTATCTGTCTATTTTTCTCTTTGGAAGACAAAATCCAAAAACCCTTCAGTTTTTCAGGACCCAGAAAATGTGCTTTCTCTCTGATAGCTGAGCTGGTATTATAATACTGTGGGGCAAAGTTTACTATTAGAAGTCAGTCAGACAGATTTGCAGCCTGACAAGTTTTCTGGGTTGGCCTAGAGTGCATGCTGACAAGCCTGATCACTGAAATTGGATAAGTACATACCTCATTTTCACACCTCTTGTTAGCACCAGGATAAACAGAACTAATTTTGAAAAGCAGTAGAGCTAGCTGAAAAATGAACTCCCAGCTCTAAAAGTGCTCAAATCTCAACACCTCTTGTCATGTGACTTCAGCCAGAGATAAGGACACTGCAAAGTCCTCCCACACATCTCCTAACACCTGCTTTCCCTCATGTTTTTTGGGCCACATGGATTCTTCAGCTGGAAGATGAAATTCCTATTGAGCGTTGTTTTCAAAATCTAGCCAGTTCATGCTGCAGATGTACTTAAAGATCAGTGATATTGAAAAGCACTGTCAGTCTGGGATGTGGCTGTTTGGATGCACAGAATGACACGGACAGAGCCAAGAGCTGTGCAGGGCTCCTGTGGTCATGGTAAGGACTTTGTGCAATGTATAAGCTGTTATGAGATTGAAAAGCAGCATTCTTCTTCGCCTTCTGAAAAATTCTTGAAGAAATGAGCTCAGGCACACTCAGATATCCTTTTCTGCTGTCTCTCCCTTTGATATATAATTTTAGAATTCTTTTGCCAGTTTTAACCAAGTTTAATACAAGAGTGCACTGAAGCAATTAAGCTCCTATGAGAAAGGCAGTCAGATGTCAAGAGAGTGAGACCCCGTATTGGTCCCACCAAAATAACACCCTGATTGCAGTGAAGCAACATTGTACAGCAGCATTGTGACAGTAAGAAAACTTATATTTTATTAGACCTCAGTGAAGCCAGCCAACAGGGTGGAACTATGGAGGAATACAAATTTTCAACAATGTTACTTCTCATTGAATAATGACTTTTTTTTCAGAAGAGATTATAAAAAAGAAGACAAAGCATCTTAATAGTATAAATATCACCTGGGACAGTGCAATAATATGAGGTAGTGCATTTGCATGAGCTATGAAATCAGGCATTCACTTACAGGTGCAGCATAGAATTTCTCCTGAAACATACCAAAATACTTCACTGTGTTTGATAAGATTAATGACTGCTTAGAGCTCTCTGTAAACAATAGCCAGTGGTGTGTAGCTCTCTATCAGGTTGTGCAATTACTCCTCTGAACCACAAACCAGCTACCCTTCCCCTATGTGTGCAAATCACATTTAAATTCAGCAATATAGAGGCACCTAGAACATCATAGTAGACAAAGCAGCTGTAAAACATTAGCCACCTCACTTGGAAATGGAGGAACTGCGAAAGGATTGGTAACTACCACCCACCGAGATTACTTTTTCAGGTAGAGTTGTGTTTTGGGGTACCTTCATGTATGTGATGAAAGAGTAGGACAGTATGGGATGATGATCCTTAAAGAATGAGACAACTTTTCAATGTTTCAAGTTGTAGAAGGTAAATGGTGGATGGCATGTGAGGAAGTGAGTGCTGTCAGGGCTCCCATCAGCTGTGGGCAACATCTGCACTGTAGATGAAACAGTAGCAGAGAGCAGATTTTGATTTTCAGGCCAGCTGGCAGGACTTGACCTTGCCCACAGTGTTAAACTCCTTCAGCTGAGTTGCATGCCCACACAGAAGCTGCCTGCTGGACACAGTTCCTGGGTTGTGCTAATGCCAGAATTTGGGCAATGCTTTGCTGGCACAGGCAGCAGCATGCTGGAGCTGATCAGCAGATGTAGCAGAGCCGACTGTCAGGCTCCTGTGCACAGAAGTGGTGTGTGCCATGGTGTATTTGACTTGTGCAGCTTCAGCCCTTCTGTCTGTCTCTGGATTCTTGTGTTTACAGTCTGTTGTTTAGAGGTCAGAATTATCATACATGCAGAAATTTGGTGAGGTGCAAGAAACACTTAATGTCTGAAGGTGCCTTAAACTCTTCTTGACTTTCTGAACCTGGTTTAGGCAAATCCTCATTCGCCCTATTAATGACATGGGATGCCAGTGGAACCAGGAATTTGGTTTGCAATAGTGACAACTCCTGTTCTGTGAGTCATACTTGTATCACTAAGCTGTGACCCTTTGGAGCTGGCAGCCCCTCTGCCACTGGGAAAGGGTAAGTGCTTTAGGGAAGCTTGCAGGTAGTATGGATAGCATCATCAAGCAGATGGGTTCTGGCTGCCCCAGTCAAACAGTTGTCTTTCAAGACATGTCCTAGATTTTAACCTATTGAACAAAAACACGACAAATCAAATGAAAAATGCATGGTTCACTGCTCTCAGTTTTGATAGCATCAGGAAGGTCAATCAGAGATTAATGTGTGCAACTGTTTTCTAAGCCTATCTCTAGTGCTTTTAACTTGGTTTCCAAAGGAAATGGGGTATATTTAGTAATCCTCTTCTGGTTTGGTTTTTTCCTTACCAGTCATTCTTAATCTGAACAAATCTGACAAGCATGTCAATTCTTAGAAGTTTTGTCTATACCAGTATAGGAGAGAGTCTCTGTCAGTGAAGAAAGATGGTACTTAAGCTCAGGGAAAGATGAGCAGGGATTGCACAAGACAGAGCAGTTCTATAAACACTTCAGCTGAAGGAAGAGCTACTTCCTGAGTTTTCTCTATCAGCGAAGATCTGTAGTAAAATAGGGCTTGAAAACTGCCTTTTGGTTACTCTCCATCACATCCCAGACTTTTTCAGAATAAACTTGGCAAATGGGACAGAGTTTATAAAAGCTACTTTGGAAGCTGAGGCTGGTGTTTGCAACTCTGTCTTGGTAGATAAGAGCAGTAGCTGCTTGAAAAGGAGGGTGATATCATCTGGCTTTGCTGCCTAGGAGCAATGCTGCACAATCTGCAAAGAGATCCAGCTGCCTGGCCCTGCAAAATGCCATGTGCTCAGAAAACTGCACACTGCAACTCCTTCTTGGTGGCAACAGACATGAACAAACAGATGTGCTTTGCCTGGAATGAGATATTTTTGTACAGAGTATTTTGAATGTGCCCTGTCATTTTTGTGACTTTCTGTGTTTAATTTAAAATAACCCTAAATGCAAGGCCAGGGTAACAGAGCTGCGTGCAAAACCCCAGATAGCTTTCAGGGAGGGAGAAGGCAGTAGTCAAAGGAATGGTTTATTATCCAATTTTTTCTAAATTTTCTCTTCCTTTGTTTCTTTCCATGTATGTCTCAGCTTTTTCAGTGCCTCCCTACCACCTCCTATTTCTGTCCTTTTTTTTGTGAACCCCATTGCTACTCACTTTGTATTTTTTCTCCCCTCTCTTCCTTCCCATTAGTTTATTACTCCAGATAAATCTCATTTATCTGTTTTCAGCCTTCTTGTTCCATATAACTCTTGCCTGAGACTGTTCCTTTTCTTCCCCCACCCTGCTCTGTATTTTGTCACCTTTGTCTCTGCTGATTGTGCCAGAATTCAAGCACCGTGACTCAGGTGGACAGCAGATGTGTCTGGGCACTGAAGAGACCCTTCATTTGATGGCAACTAAAGACAAGCTTGAGTATCTATATTCTGATTAAAACAGTGTTGCATCTTTCCCCATCATGGCCTGACTTTTCTGCAGCCCTAAGGAGAGTGTAGAATTGGGTGTCATTAGGATTAGTTGTCTCAAACTGGAAGCAGCAGAGCTGAACTCTGTTGGAGCAGCACTGCTGAACTCTGTTGGAGCAGCACTGTAGCTACCCACTGTCATTTGACACAAGCCCTGTCTGTTTGCAGCAGGCTGAACCCGGGAATGCTAATAGTGCTCCCATCCACCAGAGGCAGTGGAATCGAGCACTTGCTCTTAGCTATTATTTCAGCTTGCTATTATTTTGGACCATTGACTATGAATGAAGTTCAAGCCAAATTGAACACAAATCACCTAGAGCTGCATGTGAAAGGCCTCAGATAAATTAGCAGTTGAGCCTCTAGCCTCACACAGCTCAAGTGAGCCATTATTGCTTATCTGCCCCTAAATGCCAGCATTGCTCCTCCTGCCTCCCTGCTGCTGCACGTTTTAGAGCACATAGCCTTGGCAAGGCTGGATTACCACCCTGCACTCAAACCCTGCCTGTATGGATTGCCTTCCTCTGTGGCACTTTGTAAGCAAGCAGAGTGTTGGAACCCAGGGCACAGGGAGTATTTCCCTGCTTGTCCTGACAGACCCTGATCCTCAGGAAAACACTGCTTTTAACCTTTGTCCATGGAGAGGACTTCCAAGACTTTGAGATGATGTGGAATCTGTGAGTGTGTAAGTGGATGGTGGTGTGGTTTGTCACAGAGTGAAAAATTCAGACTTTCGGGGTTTTAGTATGGAGATAGATGGAGGACAAGATGGAGGATTTTGGGCGTTGTCCTGTCTCCTTCTTCTTCTTCATCTACTCCATTTTCTGCAGTGTTGGTGGCGCTGGGTGATTGGCTGGGGAAAGTCACAGTGCAGGTGTTGTGTGTCAGACAAGTAGTTAGTTATTGGTAGAAAAATAGAAATAAAGTACATTTTAAGAGTTAATTGGATAAAACAGCTTTAAAAGACCTTGAAACTGTACATCTTGTGACCTTTTTCACTGTATTCCTCACCACGCTAAGCCTGGTGCCGGCAGCATGGAGAATTTTTGATAAGATAAAAAATAAACAGCAACCTGAAGACCGAAAAGGATCCAGTTCATCTCTCAGTCCTGGCACAGAACTCTTATTAGGGCTCTCCCACACAGGGGGCCCCCAGGGAGTCTCCCACAGCAGAGAAACTGCTGAAAACTAATAGGAGTTGTGACAGTGGGGACTGATGTTTGTTCTGTCTCCAGTGGCACACAGGTAGCGATGGGGAGTCCCTTCTGTACTGTCCTCCATTGCACCTTTCATACCCAAGGAAGGCTCCTTCTGCTCATCAGCTCATCTACTCATCAACAGTCACAGGAAGGCTCTGAAATTACAGCATCAGCCATAAGGACTGCAGTAAAAAGAGATGCAGGAGCTTGCATGGGAAATGTTAGAGGACTGCCTGGCTTCTTTTCCAGTCCCTGGAGCTGTGTGGCTTTGTGTGTCTGTCAGTAATCAGGAGCAGGAAAGAGACTCTTCTCTCTAATTGTCCCTCTAATTTTCTTTAATTGGGGAAATGGCTCTTTTTGTGGACATTTCTCTCCATTGGGCAGGTTAGAGGCACTGCTTTGGTCATCTTGTGCAGTACTTGAATGAACGGGAGGAAAAGTGCCTCTGGATGCATGGCAGTTATTCATTGCCTCCTCCTTGGAAGGGAGGTTAGTGTATCACAGCATGATTAAGGACAAGAGGATCTTACTCTAAATCAGAGAAAGATTGGGAAGAAATTAAAATTTACTTCCTCAGGCCACATATATTTTTTTGTCACTGCTGTCTTTCCTCCATCACGGAGCTCTAGCACTGTTGGCATGTACAATCTAATGGGTACACCAGGGCCAGCAGTGTGATGGATTTCAATGTCACAGAGAGAGTACTGAGTGAAGCACATAGGGGAAAAAAAGAGAAAAGAAAAGATCCTTGGATTTCATTGCACAAATAAATGTCAGAATGAAACAGGTCTGGCATGACTTCAGCTCCCTGCTACCCAAAGTCAATCACACTGAAATGCTCATACAAGCAGGAAATACAGTACTGCTCTGACTAGGGTGAAATATTGGGTCTAGAACAAACCTTTTTGACCACTTCGATGCTGCCTAAAACTTAAGAATAGACTTAGCAGCATGTCAGTGGAGGCTAGAACTCTTCACCCAACCTCATAGCAAGGGTAATTAGTACTGCAGTTTGTCAAGCCTGGGTTGGAGGAGTGATGCTGAGCTGTGGGACCCCAGCTGAAGCTTTCCTCACCCCCTTTAAGAGCTGTGCATTGAATACAAGAGCTGTGTGTCTTACACTGTGCCATCACCAATCTTCAGCCTATTTTTTTTGTGCAGCACAGATCCATATTCCCCATGGTGAGCCAAGGTGTCCTCAGCTGTCACAGCTAGAACCTCAGAGATAAAGAGCAGGAGCACATCTCTCAAAGGAAAGGCAAAGGTGACTTGGCACCTCAGTGGGTTGCTGGCTGAAATGGAGGTAAGAGATGGTTGTAGAATTTAGCAATGTGCAGCAAATTCAGGTCATAAACATGTCCACCTTCAGATGTGCTGTTTGCACTGCTGCTGTGTGACAGCAGCTCAGCTCAGCTCTTCTCAGTGAAGATTTAGTCTGGACTTATTTGACTCAGGAGACCAGCTATTGCTGTTTAATGGCTTTTATTGAAAATCCAGTAAGCAGGAAAAGGCTGGGTTTGCTTTGCTTCATCCTTTTTCCTCACCACTTCCCACAGGCAGGCTTTCATATCATTTGGAGCAAAACACTGGCTCTTCAAGGTAAATGAAAAAGAAAGCAAAGTTTAGAAGTACAAAAGTCTTTCTTTGTGGAATAAATACCCTTTAAGAACCACCAAAAATATTTTTGAGATTTTAATCACATAGTCATAGAATATTTGACTTGAAAGGGATCCACTAGGATAATCAATTCCAATTTTGGGTTGTCCCTGCACAGGACAACCCAAAAATCACACCATGTGCCTGAGAGCATTGTGAAAATGCTTCTTGAGCTCTGTCAGGTTGGTGCTGTGACCACTGCCCAGAGGAGCCTGTTCCAGTGCTCAAACACCCTCTGGGTGAAGAATCTTTTCCTGATATCCAGCCTAAATCTCCTCTGACATAACTTCAGGCCACTCTGTTGGGTCCTGTCTCTGGTCACCACAGAGAAGAGATCAATGCCTGCCTCTCCTCTTCCTCTCATGAGGAAGCTGCAACTGCAGTGAGGTCTCCTCTCAGTCTCTTCTTCTCCAGGATGAACAGACCAATGACCTCAGCCAGTTCCTTGTATGGCTTTCCCTTTTTCACCATCTTCATTGCCCTCCTCTGGACACTCTCTGATGGTTTAATACCTTTCTTACAATTTGCACCCAGAACTGCCCCCAGCATTGGAGGTGAGGCTGCCCCAGTGCAGAGCAGAGCAGGACAATTCCCTCCCTTGCCCAGCTGGCCATGCTGTCCCTGATGCCTCCCAGGACACACCAGGGCTGGAAGAGACCTTTAGGATCACCAGGTCCAACTGTGCCCTCAGCATTGCCACTGTAGCCCTTAAACCACTAAACCACATCACTCAGTGCCAGATGCAGGCACCTCTTAAACACCTCTCTGCAGGGCCTCTCTGCCTTTTAGCAATAATATTGCTTGTTACAGCACAATCTCTTGTGCTTGAAGAGTCTTTCCCGAATCTACAAAAAGCGGCAAAATATTCACTAAGTATCCTAGCAAAGGGTACACTTGTGATCAGGTCTAGATAGCAAAGATGTTTTCTTCCTTCATTAGTGCCTCCATTTCTGCAGGCACTACAAGGTGGCTTAGCACATCACTGTTGTGGGGAAATAGTCTAATCTTCATTTGCCAAAATGATGGCTTGAAACTAGAAACTAGCCCAAGAGGCATCATGTCAATTGAACAAATAATCCTGACAGTTTCCATGGCTCCTGCAAGGTTTTTCTTATTTAAAATAATAATAATAATAGAGCCAAAAGCAAGCACTGAATCTTTGTGTAACCCAGTGAGGGCACAGACAGTAAAATTGCTTTATATGTGTCCCTCTCTTACCCTTATCTTTCTTCAAGGTATCAAAAAAAAAAAACCCAAAAAAAACACCAAACAAAAAAAAAAAAAAAACCAAAAAAAAACACCAAAAAAAAAAAAAAAACAACAAACCCAAAACCAAGAGGAAAGCAATAAAACCAAATACTTTATAGACCATATAAAGTAACACAACATCATGATGCTGTTTCTGTCACTGGTGCCAGGCTGCAATGTAAGGTGAGGGCTGTGCCCTGTATGAAGCACTTGAGCTGCTACTGAAAATTTGGGTTAGTTAATATGGTACAGATGTCTGGAGTTACTTGTACAGTAATGCCCTTGGGAGCTGTTTCATATAGAATACTACAATATAAAATCAAGTAATTAACCATTTGGGATGGAAATCTCAGCTCTTAAAGTGTCATTAGTATGAAACCTTAACGTAGAACAAAACTGTATGAATAACATGGTTTGGTTGTTTGGGTTTTTTTCCTTCTGGTTTACAGAACAAAAATGGGAAACAAGGTAATTAAAACTTCTGGTTCCTATTGAAAGAAAAGACAACCCCAGGGTGTTTAAATAATTTTATTTGACCTAAATAGCTGAATTTTTTTTAATTTTAAGCATATAATTTGTCTCAAAGTTGAAATTCTACTTGCATAGAATAGAAGCATTGAGTGGAAAACAACCTCCTGACTCTTTAGATGGGCCTTAAAAATTGGACACTTGAAGAACTCACTCCTATCTTCTTACTCCTGTCTCTAGTTTCAGTCAGCACCATCATGAATTTGCCATGTTGACTGTATGGGACACCTGAGAGGGCCTGGAATTTGTAGGAAAAGTGTGGTGTATCACAGAAGGCATCCTTTCAAAAGGGCTTGTGATCACCTGGTTATACTTTTAAAGTAATAATCTCAGTTTCTTTGACTGTGCATTTATTCTTCCTGTTCTTTCCTTTCAAAGATAAATATCCATTAATAACATGTACACACTATATGGGGACAGAGAAATAGCTTCCCATGAGGTCTTGAAATCCTTCATAAAGTGTTTGCCCTCAAGCTGTCTGATATGTTTTGCTGGGATTATTCTTTGCTATCTGTAACATCATTGCTGCTGAATCCTGGATGCCTCAAACGTGGCACTCTGGGACATGAGAGGTGAGGGAATATTTCATGCTTTACTGGAAGCTGTTTTGGTGTGAAAAGAAATGGGCCAGATTTACCTATTTCTAGTATTTTATGATCCTATGTATAGGAAAAGAGGTTGTTGACAGCATAGCTCAAGAGAAAAATATGTTCCTCAGGAGTGCATCCCTTCAACATTGGGCAAGAGCAGGATTGAGGACATTTCCATGGACTTGGTAACAAATTAACTTCAGAGGACAGACATGCCTGTGCTTCTGTTCTTCATTAGTGGAGAAACCTTAAAGATAGTTTGCTTTTTTTTTTTTTTTAATCTGAATTTCAAAAGAAGGTACTCTGGCCTAAGCATCGAGCTGAGAGGAGTTTTTAGGGTGATCTCGTATGTTTCTTCTATTTCCTGCACAATTTTTAGCAGAGATGTCAGCTGCTTCTATGGCAAAAAGCACAAAGTTAGGACATGACAGTGCTTAATTTGCAGCTGATCTTAAGTGTCTCCTCCATTTCTGATAATGAAAGTCAGCGAGTTTTCCCACATCTTTGGTTTCATTAGGTGATTCTCAGTGCCCTGGGAGGCAGGCTTCCAACCAGTAATCCTCTAGAAATAGTGAAGTTCAATTTATCACCTATATGCAGCTCTAGCAGTAGCTTCTTTGCGTTTTTTTTTAGTGACAAGATGGCATCTTCACCGATGGAAGAAAAAAAAACCCTGAAAATTTTCTGGAATGGCAGTGCAGAAAGGAATCAAACTTGCACTTGGTACTTACAGACAAATGTCAGTACAGCAACCTAGGTTTCACTGATAGCAGATGAAAGGTGAATATTGTAAGTGATGGGTTTGTTTGAATGGCTGAAATGAAGCTTTGCTCTGACTCTCCAATGTGCCTTAACTTCAAGGCAGAGGAAACCTTGGCCCACCCTGAGAGGTGCACCAAAAGCAACTTAGGAGGCTGCAAGGAAAGCCAGCCTCAAAAGTGTGGATTGGTCACTCCTAGGTCACTTCCACAAAGAGGAACAGGAATCAGAAGGTGCTGCTAAGTGTTTGAAGGGATGGATTGTCTGTGAGCATCTTATTACTGCCTTTGTTGGGTCCAGTGCTGATCTATAGCTGCTACAGCCTTATAAAATTCTTCCAGCAGCACTAGAGCAGTTTGAGTGGCTTTGAAAGGAGATGGTAGAGCATTAGTGTCTTTGTTTGGCATGTGTCTGTGGAACAGCTTGCATCCACAACCAAATCATTTCATTTACTTGCTTTCGGTCCATGTTCTCATCTCTTAAAATGGGCACTATAATGCTGTCTCATTATGCACAGACTTTATGGGAGAGGTTCAGTAATCATTATGAAAAGGTCAGATGCTTCTGTGAAGGGCACCTATAAATGAGTCTATAAATAAATAGTCTGGAAGCCTTTAGGAGAGGCTAACAACTTATTTATCTTTTATCCTGCTGGTTGCAGGGGATGTATAAAAGCAAGAGCTAATTAGTTCAATGCTGGAATTTTTGTTAGGAGGCACTGAGAGACTGCTGGGTGTAGCAGTTGGCTTGATGTGACACCTGACCAGCACTTGGCTCATACCAATGCACAGTGTGGCTCCACGAGATCTGTGCTGAGCCTCATTGGGGACTGTGTTTCTTAATTGGGAAAGGATTGTGTTTATTGAGATGATACCCGCTGCTAAATATATCATCAGCAACTCTGTGGCACTGTTTTTTTCCACTTGGCTTAGAGGAGAAAAGCGACTCTTAGTAATGCTTTTTATTGACTAGTCTGAGTGCTGCTGGTTGTTTGGTTAGCATTCAAAAATGTCAGCTTTGGACTTGAATCTGTCTAGCAAAAAGCTCGTTTCATTCCGCACTCCAGTGGTGTTTAAGGCAGGTGGTAAGAAACACATCGTTTGCTTTAAGGTCATCATATTTTTATGGGAGAGGACCCTCCCCATCTGCCTACATACATGGATGGATGCTTTTGTTTGCCACCTGCCTGTGCAACAGGCTTTGGCTACCACAGAGAGGTCCAGGGTCGAGCACAAAGACAATTCTGTGGGATGGCAAGAGATGGGAGAAGTCCTGGGGTGACTGATGGGATATCTCTCTGCAAGGCTTGTCCCTCGGGGGCAGCTTGTTTAATTGCTTCAGTATTGCTTAGCTTTTTGTCACGTGAGGTGCAGCACTTCCAGCTGTGGAGAAGCTGACAGTTCCAGTGTGGAGGTTTTCAGAGCCTCTAGCACATGATCCTTAACGCGCAGCTCCTTAGGAGATCCATCCGACTCCTTCATCTCTGGCTGCAGACTGAAGCACAGAAAAAACACTTGAACTTGACTGTAGGACACGGAGTGCTCCCTTCCTTTTCTCTCTGATTAAGGAGACTGGACTTACAAAGGATATTTTCAGTCCCAAATAATTTTGGTGCTTCTGAATGCAATCTGCTCCAGGCTGCAAATCTGCTTAGTCCTCTGACTTTTCCCTGTGTCACATAGTTTAATGGCAGGTAGAGAGAAGAAGTCAGTTATTCATTACCCTACCCTTAGCTCTCTTCTGAAAGAATTGAGGCAGGCTGCATGCTTATTTTAAATCTGGTTTAAATATCTAAGTTAAGAGGCTGGCCTTTTCCCTTGACAGCCTGATCCCAGCTGGGTTTGCTTATATCAGCAGTCTGAATGGAATAGGGCTCAAACACTCCATGGCTTTGTGACAGACAGTCTCATTTCTCTCTGCTGGGCTTGCACGGGATGGTATTGGGTGTTGCAATCTTTGCAGGTGGGATTTTAAAGATTTTAAAGATTGCAACCTTTCTCCTGCAGCCTTTTCTTTCAGAGAGCTGGGAAACATATGCATCTGTCCAGGAAAAGAAAGAGAGAGACTACTTAAAAAGGGAAATGCCCTGATGCACTAGGGAAAAAAAAATGAAGCTGCAAACTTTGTTCCTCAGTGCAAGGTGACCCATCTCAGGAAGGTAGATTTGGTAAGTAGCTCTTTCTGTCTTCAGACCACTGTCTCTTTTGAGTATCTCAGCCTACAAAACGTTCTTCTGCTCCGGCATTTGCACTAGTTTGATTAGGCTGGAGAGAATTGCAGGGCAGCCCCTTTCTCTGATGGCATGTTGAGACACTTCAGCCCAACAGGAGTACGCTCTCTCCAAAAACATGAAGGCAATGGGAGCTGCAGCAAAAGATGCAGCTGAAGAGTACATGCAGGTGCTTCAGCAAGGTTCCCAGCTGGTGCTAGAGGGAAGAATTAAGCAGTATGTTAGCACATTGCAGATTAATCTAGCATCTGTCTGGCCCTCCTGAGCACCTAGGGCAAGCTTATGGTTGGGATTCAATTTCTACATTCATTGCCTGAATGGAGGTAGCTGTATGTATTAACTGAGCCACATGGGAGCTGTTCCATTGGCACACCCAGCAGAGCAGTTTTATTCTGTGTCACATACAGCAATATCTACTGGATTCCTCACTTTCCTAGAAGAGC
Source organism: Irena cyanogastra (assembly GCA_013397155.1). Classification (NCBI taxonomy): domain Eukaryota; kingdom Metazoa; phylum Chordata; class Aves; order Passeriformes; family Irenidae; genus Irena; species Irena cyanogastra. The sequence continues at coordinate 378,652 of VWZV01009167.1, read as the reverse complement.
ATAGGGGTGAAAAGAGCCTAAGCTTGGGCTCTAGAAAGCTGGACAGTGCCCACTGGGTGTTGCCTTTCAGTGAGATAAAGGACTGCATCTTCAGACTCCATCTCCACCTTGAGAATCATTTGGTCATTTGACCTCTTTGTTTTTCCTTGGAGATCTTGTCTTCTTCTCCAATTCCCCTACCCCAACCCAAGTCCTCTTCTCACAAGAGACTTCTCCATTTTACTTCATGCCAGCCTTCTGAAGATTGTTGAGCCATGCATGAGGTGGGACAAGCTGAAGGAGAGCACAGATGAAGACTTTCCAGATAAATACATCACCAGGTTCCTTAGGCTCTTACAGCAGTTCTCTCCTCTCTTTCTCACAGGGGTGTTGTCTATTTCTCCTGCAGCTTATTCTTAGTCCAGAGCAAGAAGATAACTTTTCTTTGTAACTTTAATCATCACTGAGAAGTGTTGGATCTTTGCTGGAGGCAAACAACACATTTTTGCAAGCAAAGAAAAAGATACTCTGATGACCATGAGAATAGACTTTCCTTTCAAGCAGAACAAAATATTTTTGTCAACCTGAGGCTGCTTTATTTTGGGAATCTCTAACAACGGGGTTTATAGTCTTTGCTAGCTAAAATATTGTCAGTTCTTCAGGCTCAATTTCAGGCATTAGTATGTGTGTAAATGGGAGTTGTCCAGACCAAACTTCACACCATATAAAAGTATATGGAGACAGGGTTAGACAGGACATAGAATTAGCTAGACTTTCATTTACAGTGTTATAGTTGTAAGAATCATTCATTCAAGCCCAAATTTTTGCTATTTTAGTTACTGCCCAGGTGCTCCCCTGGAAAATTTTCACCTAAGAATTTCACCCGTAAAGCTACTGAGTTAATACATGTGTAAATAATTTTCCCCCTAGTAAGCTAGTAAAATAAGAGCAGTTTCCTCAACATCTTTCCTATGTGAAGTTTTTTTTCCTGTAATACCAGCAAGACATTTCATCACTCTTGGTTTATGTTTTCCCCTTTTGAAACAGACATTAAAGGATTGGCTCGCTAGGCAGATTTGTAGCAAGGATAAATTCAGCTATACACATGAAGATGGCAGATATTGAACAGGGAAGTGCCATCCCAGATCAGTATCTCACTGTCCAAGCTGTGGACTGGCTGTGGGAGTTGCCAAGCAGCTCCCATCAGCGAAAATATTCTTAAATAAATGATAATATTTTTTGTCTCAAGTTAAAAGATGATCAATTTGGTGCTGGCTGGCATTTTTTTTTTTTTTTTTTTACATTTGCTAATGGAGGAAAAGTGGGGATATTTGTTCTACAAGTGCCTGCTCTAGACAGAATATTTCATTCTATTTATATTTCTTCTTTCTACAATGGGCACAGATATTTTTGTCTCATTATTCACAGACTTCAGAGGATTAGATAAGCAATAATGGTGAACAGGCCAGATTTCTTATTTAGAGGTTCCAGCTCAACAAGGCAATGAATAAATAGGACAAACAGATTTAGCCAAGGCTTACAGTGTATTAACTTCATCTCATTTCTCATTAGTTTGGTATCGAGCTTGTCTTACAGTCTGCTGCAGTTATACTGTATATAAAAATCTGCTCTCAAAAGCAAGTTCGTAGTTTCTGGGATTTATAAATATTGATGGCTGAATGAGGCTCCTGAGTGTGTCATGACATTTCACACTGGAAAAGAAGAAAGTTGCAGCAGCTGTGCAGCATCCCAAGATCCCTTGCCACTAGCCTTTTTTCCTCTACTATTCAGCCTTTCTTTTCCACTCTCCTGAGGACAAAGAGGTTCTTCTTTTTTTCATGGGCTTGAACCTGCTTGGGAAATAAACATTCTGCAAAGGCTAATACCTAACTGTTAATTTTCGGCTATTCTTGTTAAAACCCCCACTTACATGTGCTTTTACACTGTCCCCTCAGGCATGGTCAGAGGTTATGCTCTTCCATGTCTTAGATGGAAGTGTCAGAGCTGTAATGGCTCAGTTCTGTGAATTAGCTGTTCAAATTCTTTCTCAGTCCTGGAAATAAACAATAGGTAGATCTTGAGTCTCTAAGAAGTGAAGCACCCACCCTTCTGTCTCCGCAAAGATCATCAGATTTAAGAGAACGAAGCAGAAGATATTTGCATGGATCTTGCATACTTACTGAAATGGAAGTGACACTGCTCTTAAAAGCAGAGGTGTAGAGAGCAATCCAGGCTATTGATTTTTGAACCAAGCCCTTTTTTTCCAAGGGAGAAAGTAATTAATTCTTACATTAGACTGTGGTTACATTAGATATTGGAAAATTGTACAGCAAGACAAAAAGAATTGCTGCCCTAAAACTTATAGAAGTCTGCATCTTCCCTGGAAAAATCCCTGGGTAGCTGCAGAATTGGTGACATCTCATCAGCTCTGACCAGGAATTGTCCCAAAAGAGGGTTCTTGAGTGCTTTGTCATGCAAGTTTGCAGTTTGGACAAGAAGAGCTGAACTTGGTCCCTGTCGGACAACTGCCTGTGCTGCAGCTTTCTCCTATAATGAGCAAGTCAGAGTGTTTTGTATTTTTGTGTTTATATGTGTATCTGTCTCAACAGCTCTTGCAACATTGCCTTGCTGTGGAAATTTGCTGTTACAACAAATGCTGTGCTAACTGGTGATGAGATGTTTTAGGAAGCAGCTCTGCATATGCTATGATAAATGAACAGAAGGGTTATTTCATCGTGCTTTTTGGGGAGAAAAAAGAAGTCCTGTTTCCCCTCATTGTCTCTGTTTTTGAAAGAGTTATCTTTATTTCTTCTTAGTTTGTTGTTTCGATGGGGTTTTTGTGGTTTTTTGTTGTTGTTGTTGTAGTAGTTTGGTTGGTTTTTTGGTTTGGTTTGGTTTTTTGGTATTGTTGTTGGTTTTGCTTTTTTTTTTTTTTCCTGACTGCTAGACTACCAGAGCAGCCCAGTATTTGGGAAATTTTCACAGAATGTGTTGACACAATCAGCTTGTTGTCTGTCAGTGTCCACAGCTGCTCTGCTGGGAAGGGAAAGGGACCTGCTCATTATTCACTGATGGTTTGTTGAATGCTTAGAGGCAATGATTCCCAATTTTCTCTTCACCTAACTCCTTCATTTATTCTTCTGAGGAGAAAGCAATACTGTTTGGGAGATACAAAGGGGATATAATGGGGTAGAGTTGGGATAGTTCTTTTCTTAAGGCAATTCCACCCTATTGTAAAAGATAACATTTTCACATGAGTGGAGGAATGGGGAAGAGATTTCTTGCCCAAATACTCCTTAGCAGCGTGGAGTGCACAAGCTTAATATCTATGACTGGCTGACAAAATAGTGGCCTGGTTTTGTCTCTTCTGCAAAAAATACACTCTGGATCCAGAGAGAGAGATAGAGTGGCATTTGTTGCCCCCTCTTGTCACATATCTGTGTGCTTGTATGCTTGTGTCTGTCCCCACTTAATTACAATTAAACCCAGCGCCTGGATGCAACCCAGAAGTCTCACGCGGGCTCCCGTGAATTTCATGAAAATAGGTGTCCAGATGGAAAACAGCTGCCCTGCTGAAGGAAGGCCTTCCAAATTCATGCTGTGTTAGACTTTGGGGAAACCACATCGTAGAGCTTCTCGGGTCACAGGATACATTAGCTCTGTTGAACTCAAAAACCTACCTGTTGGGAGTGTTTGGTTTTCAGACTGCCAACAAACCTCTAAAATCAATTAGTCGTGCAGCTTTACTTGCAGTACATATTTTCCTGCTGTTCACAGGTAGAAGCTATTTTATATTATCCCTAATTAGTTTTACATTCAGCTTTCCCTGATGGCTAAGACAGGCATTGCTTTGTGTACAGGAATTAGATCCCAGGTACCTTCTGCGTTTTTCAAATCCGCTGTAAACCACTCTGAATTTCTGCAATGGTATTTGTTTGTGTCTAGCACACTTGATGGAGAATGAGAAGGTCCGACAACTTCTTAGTGTTCCCCCAAAACCTTTGGAATTGCACTGGGGGGTAAGTATAAATCCACTTCTTCCTGTGGCCAGAGCTCCATATTTCTTGGATTCAAATGGATCTTCACTGTTCAGCTCAGAAAGCAGGATAATGTGTTTAATACATTGTATTTATGTATTGGTGTATGCACATGCATTGCAATCTCTTGTAAGATTGATCCAGGACTTTACATTTCTTAATGTCAAGCATTTTCCTTTGTTGTAGAGAAAGGAAAACCTTCTGTGGTGTGTGAGGTGTGGCTGTTTCACAATAGGGAAGTGAGGCAAGGCTGGAGGCCATTTTTCCAGCAGTTATCATGGCACTAAAGTCTGGATAACCCAAGTAAAATTCACCATCCTGTGGCTGTGTCTTTTGCAGACAATTGCTCTGCTAAGGAAAATGGCATAGAGAATGCTCCCACTTAATCTGATGTTTGCCCCAAAACCTCACCCACTAGTTTCTTTGTTTGCCAGACTCTTGAGGTTTCTCAGTGCTAAAGCGGATCCTCCCCATCACCTCTCACTCTCCTCCTTCCACTTGTTCCTCATCTCCCGACATCTTTTTTACCCTGTCCTCAGTTTTCTGTTCCTAATTCCATCTCTCTGCAAGTGTTTTCCTGGGAAGGAGATGGCACATTTTGAGGCTTGGGCTAAGCTGCCCAGTGGCTGCCAGTTGCTTGGCAGGGCACAGGACACAGGGAATTGCTGAACTCTTCTACTCAACCCTGATTTTCAGTTTGCTCCAATTCACCTGGGAGATTTCTACTCTCCCTTCCAACTCAGTTGAAACCAGACAAGCAACTCAAATGCTGCTAAGAGGAACCTTTCAGACAGGCACAGCGCAACCATGCAAACACACACACACTTAGAAAACCAGGGCCAGAAACATGCTGTTCCACATAAAGAGTAAGAACATAATAGGCTATTCTCACCCCAGCAGAATGAACACATTCAGGGTGGAGTGTGAGAGCAAAATTGGAAGCTCTGCCTCCATCTCCACCCTGTCCAGTAGCTATCCTAGAAGCAGATAATTTGGTAATTTCATTCTTACAACTCCAGCTCCCCTAAACGACCTTTAAAATTTATTTGCTTCATTTACTTAGGTTTTAAGAGATTATGCTTAAGTAATGCTTTGCCGCACTTAATTTTTTGTTGTATTTAAATTTAGTGTGTAATGACTGTCTCTATTAAATAATAGTGGCAACATCTGAAATTATTAATCAACAAAAGATGAAGATAATGCATGTTAAGTTCTGTCTGTATTTTGGATCGTTTATCTCCCAGGTAACATAAGAAGAATGTTAAATCCTACTGGAACACACTCCTTAGCTGATGTAAATCAGCAAATGTACAGCAGCTGAATTTCTGGCCCATTATGTTTTCTATGAAAGATTTCTTTGCCTTTTGAGCATTAATTATCCATGATGCTTTTACTTTTCTTGTTTTCTGGCTTTGCAGGTGCTGCTAATTCTCTCAATTTCTTCCAGAAATGGGAAATTTTATCTATATTAGGAAATGTGATCTTCCTTTCTTCAGTAAGCTGCATTTTCATTTTTGGCATCCATATTTAAATCCTAATGCACATAGAGATGTGAATGATGTGGGTTTTACTGCTGACAGTTTTAAATTCTACCATGCATCAGCTGCGTAGACAGCTTAACCCCTTCTTGTTCTAGCAGAAGACCATGTATTATTTTGCAAAAGATGACCATGGCACACACTGCACAGATGTCTCTGTCAACAAACTGCCCCCATCTTCAAGTCCCAAAATTGAATCAGGTAATAAAGGATGTAGCAAGGCTGGATGCTGGAGAGGGAATGAAGGGAAGGCCCAGATTCCCTTACCCCCCAGCCTGCTGGCACTGGCAGATGCTGCAAAAGCTCCCACCCAAAGGGACACAGTTGAAGAGGTTCCTTTCCCCTTCCCTGATTCCCCTTTCAGAAAAGCTCAGGGTGAAGCCCACAATTTCTGAGCCCTGGAATGACTTCCCATGTCCTGCTGCTGTATGTGAGGGGCATTTCAAACACAAGTGGGTTGTGTGCCAGGGCAAGGAATTCATCACTGGTGACCTGCATCCAGCAGTCATGATTGGAGAAACAGCCATGGCATAGACCCTTCTCCCTGTGAGCCTTTGTGGGCTATTTGCCACTTCTCAGTATTTACCTCAGGAGCTGCAGCCTGGCTAGAACAGGGGAGAGGGTTAATCCTTCCGTCTCTACAAGGGTTTAATTGGAAGGGAATTGTCTTTGACTTAATTTCTTCTCTTTTCTTCACTCAAGCCTAGTGGATCGAAAGAAAAGCAAATTGAAAGATAATATTTTGGATGTGCCCAATTTCAAAGTTGAACATGAATAATCTTTCATGCCTCTGACTCAATGTCTGTAGCATTTTTGTCAGAAAAGTCTTGAAACAAGGAGTACTTCTTGTGTGACAAAAATAATTTACTTTTCATCAAGAGAGGAAACCTGAGTGATGCTCTCACAGTACTGGAACACAGCTACTAATTACCTCATGTTATCAAGCTTGACATTATCCTTTAGATTAAAATACCATGTGTTTTATTTTATAGTGAGAGGGCAAAGACCCAGTTACTACAAAGTATTAAGCTACTGCATGTCGGGTGGCACTATATAGTAGGGTTTACTCATACAGAAATTCAACTGGCTGATTATTAGATTGTTGGTTAATGCAATTTAATATAAAACCTTTCTTCTCTTTTTTCTTCCCTCTTCCTTTCTTTCATTGTTATTTTGAATTATAGCACTAGGAAAGTATTTTTCAAGTGGTTGACTTAAGTTTGCTTTCCAACATCTCTTTATTTGTGAAGAAATTAATTCAAAGATTCTGTTTTCTTTTTAGTGCTTGTGAAAATGAAGAATAGTTGTGCCTGCACTACAAGAAGGGTGATTTAGGTAAATGTCTCTGAGGCAGCTTGAGTCAATTTAGCTTAGACTTGCCCTGAAATTCTCTATTGCTTTGCTGCAAACCTTCCCAAGAGAAAAGATTTACTCTTGCTGAGCTGTATTGGAGAAGAGGGTAGTTTTGTTGGTGTCCTACATTATGGCTGACAAAAAGGGTAGAGAAAAATGCTACACTGAACTACATCAATGGAGAGGAGAAAATATTTACTCAGTTTTTCTCCACATGAGGATCTGAGGGTCTGAGGGTGATGGATGTCAGTTGTCTTCTCTAAAATTCAAATCAGACTTACCCAAGAAATCTATAAGGATTTTTTTTTATTGATGGTTTTTCAAGAATTCCACATTTTCAAAACGCAAACTAGAGATTTTTCCACAACTACTTGAGTGCAGATACTAGAGCCTACATTTTGGCTGACACATTGGTAGAATAAATGTGCAGGCCTACATTCAACCTGCTGGGAAGGCCTAAGTATAAATTTATAAGTGGAAGGAAAACACAAAAGCCTCGCCTATTTCTCTGCCATTCAAACCATGCTGTCCTGAGAATGTGCTCCAGACCTGCACCATGGAACATATGGGAAGGCAAAGTTCTGAGACAAAACAAAGGGAGAATATGCATAGGTAAGTGCTGTTTTTCCATTACCATGGCACTTATTCATAGATTGGGAGAAATAAGTTATGCCTGCTCTTGTAACAGAGCCATTCCTTTGCTCATGCAGAGACATCTCTCAAACCAGCTGTGCTGCCTCTGAGTTCTTTGTTATCAACTCTTACAAGTGTGGGGGAAAGCAACAAAATCATGACAATGATAAATGCTGCTTCTTTACACACTCACACGGTGCCAGCCTGGTTTGTGGTCCAAAAGCCCCACTGTGGTCTGGCTCTGCGTAAACAGAGTTATTAGCAGTCATGGGAGGCTGCGAGGTTGGAGGTTCGAGCTGACCAGGTGTAACAGAAAAACAACAGATTCTTCCTCTTCTTCTTTTTTTTTTTTCCTGGGTTCCTTTTATTGCTGAATCTTTCACACTCTGGAGGAGAGCACTGCTGTTGTCTGGTGGCTAAGAGCAAAATCACATAAAGGGGGAAGAGAAAGGAGAGTAAAACAAAGCTGTCTCTTGCCACCAGCTCGTTAACAAACGCAGCGAGCAATCCCGTAGGCGCACCAGGTAGTGCCTCTGGGCTGGCACAGTGCCCATCTGTGCCATCTGCTGAGCATCAAACCTTCCTCTGGTTCCCATCACACAGAACCTGCTGCAGCCAGGCACTGCTTTCCTGCTGAAGTCGCTGCGGCACACAGCCAGCCCAGGTTAGCAGTTCCATAGCTTTTGCTACAAAAGAAAGGGGAACGGGGGGAGGAGTGTGCACTGCATCTTTGTATTTTAGCTAGAATCTCTGTTATGGTATTTGTGAGCGTAATAGGACGTTTCTCTAGCTATTTACAACAGGTCAGGGCAAGTGTCCTGCCTCCCATATGCCATCTCACTGAAATGCTTTGTTTGCTGAGTACAACTTTAGGTGCAGGTTAGTAAAGCAACTACAGAACAATGAATGAAAATACGTTGTGTATATTATGCGATGCAGGACTCAAAATGATGGACTGTCATATAAAAGTGGGAATGAAGTAGGAAAATGCAACCCAAAAAAAAGCCAGTAGTAAAAAGGTCAGTATTTTATTCCATGTCAGATGTTATCTCTTCTATCTAAACTGGCATGCTTCCTAGAATAATATTGTTTAAGAAAATATTTGGCCCATCAGAATGTTTTTCTTCTGCTGTGTATCATCTGCCCGGCGTTTTGCTCTGATCAGAAAGGTAGGGTACGAGAACAGAGGGAAGACTGAAGGAAGAAAAATTCCATGCCTCTAAACAACAATGCAGCAGCTCCAAGCAAAGTCATAGAAGTATATGAGAAATTCACTTATAAGTTAAGCATTGACATTTTCAGCAAGAGAAAACACATCCCAGCTATCATAATTTCTTTCAGGTTTTACAAGGCCACATCATCAGTACTTCAAATCAATAAGAATGTTAAGACTAGTGTCTGAGATTACAGTAAAGTCATCTAATTTCCAACAATTTTTGTAAAATCCATAGATCTAGAAGTCTTGCATGTGAACAGAATATGTTGTTCTAGTCTTAAAAATTGAAAATATAAGATGGTACAAAACGTTTTGAAATGTCATATGACTGTCTGCTTGGATCAGATGCTGCTAAAAAAGCCTGTTAGGGTTAAAAACTGAGGTTTTAGTTCAACTCCTGCTGGTCTGTGTTAAAGAAATGTTTGATTTTAAAGGTCCTTCTGTTTAAAAAACCCAACCACAGAAGAATTTAATTTCCAGTCTCATAAACCTGCATTCTTTGGAGAACTCTCACCTCTGGCGTTTTACCTTTTGGGGATTTTTTCTGCTTGCAAAGTTGGGAATCTTGGAGACACATCAAAATTAAAAGCAGGATGGGCAAAAGAGGAGTTTTGCCAGGAATAGTGCAAGTTTTACATGATGTTACTTTTAGACTGCTTTTCTTTCAACTTGAATGGGCTCACTATACATCAGAACATTTGTAAGAACAGCTCATGCATTGATATGTGATGTTGAGTTTGAAGTGTTAGGCAGACACCCTAATAAATAATGTGATATTTAAAGGGGATGAACACCGAGCGGCACCTAATGAGTTATTAACTTTTATTTTGTTCATTTTGCCATCTGTCTTTCTTGCCAATCTTCTCATGTTCTCAAATGCAGATCCAGTAGTTTAGCTGATTTTGTACTGAAGCAGCTCTGATGGACCAAACCCAAAGTTTTCAAGGCATACTTGCCAAATTTACCAATGCTGATCTGGAAGTCAAATACCCAGGTGTTTTGAAGAGTGAAAATGCTGGAAACTGAGTATCTCACTGACAGTTTTGAGTCCTTTTTAAAACCTAATGTTCATATTGCCACCTCTCCCTGAGATCCTGTGAAAAATACAATTCTAAATGTGTATGTGGAGTATTTAAAAATTAGTCCTTGGGTTCTTTTTGGAAACTCTGCAGCTCTTTTGAACAGAGTTAAGGTAATTACTGCATCTCCTGAACTCTACTGACATGGTGCAGATAGGAAAAAAAGCCATCAATCTCTTGCATCAACATTTAATTGCATTTGAGTAAAGCATACATTTGCTGGAAGCATGTACTCCAAAAACCATGCAGATGTAGTTTTAAAAATGTTGAAATGAATGAGCTTGAGCTTTTTACTTTTGCTAAAATACAAGTCAGTGCTTTTACATTTAAAAAAACCTCATTTCTGTTTCAAGAGATTTTTTTGAGACTGTAACCAAAGCTGAAGAACAGCTGTACCACACAAGCACAGGAAAGAAACTCTTGTCTTTTCCCCCAAAATACATGGAAAACCCATAGTTTCTGATCTTGCTACAGCTGATTTGCCACCGTTTTAACTTAACAATCTAAAGGCCTATGTCAGAGATTTATGTTGCTTTACTTTTACCAAAACTCTCTCTCTTATGTGGCTTGGTATCAGCTAAAGTTGGGTTCTCTATTTTTTCCAGAGCAGGATGACAGGATCAGAATCCCCTTGACTTTGCTGTGGCAGCCACTGCTTGGGCTGGACAGCCAGCTGAGGAAGCAGCCCCAGGAAAGGGTGTTCAGAGCAGTTCCTGCAGGTGAAGAAAGAGCCTGCACCAACCCCAGGACGTGCCTGTGGGTCACCACACTGCTTTTGGAGGAGATTTTAAAGGAGTTGTGGGACTTCAGACTGAAAGGATTACATCATGGTGAAATCAGTATTGCAGTTACTGTGGAGAGGCACAGCATTTGGGCTGGACTAACTGGAAATAGTTCACTCATTTTCTGAGGAAAATGTCTCTTCAGCCTGACTTAAAGCATTCAGTTCAATGTCCACCAAGTGTTTCAGGTTGTTCGTTTGGGGTTTGCAACTTTAGATTTTTCCCTTTTCATGTGCCACCTGCAGACATTTCTTTTTGAACCCACTGGCATGCAGTGCTCCATCATGTCATTTTCCCCCTTTCTCTTTTCTAGGCAAAACTGCTCATCAGACAACCAGAATTTGCAGTTTCCATCTGCCCCAAGCTGGACTTCAGGCTAGAGGAGTAGCTGCAGGCTGCTGATCTCCTAAGAAACACAGGATTTGGGGTTTATCTGTGCCACAGTACCTAGAATTCATCTAGCTCTTTCTGATAAGTACATGCAATGTGGACACACGTGTAGCTTTTATGTAACCCTCCTTTAGGGGAGCCTCTAAGGTTCCTCTCCACAGGCTCTCTTGAGGCTGTTTGTTGGGTAAGTACATCCCATAACAATCCTGGTCTGTGCTGGAAATGTTCATGCAGTAAAATCTACTCAGGGTTTCTACTAGTTTTGCTGGATAAGGTAGATGGTGTTGTGTGGAGAGCGTGCAGCCTGAGCAGAATTGTGTGGGGGCACTCGGGCTGGCCTGTTCTAACTTCAGAGCTGTGCACGGAGTTAAATGCACCAGGGAGAACTGCAGGGCTCCTTTTCCTGAATGATAGAAGTCCCTTGTGACAGACACAAGGAAGCTGGAATTGCTGAATGGCCCCCTATACCGATACAACACTGTTTCTAACATTCAAAGAACTGTTTAATTTTTCTGGGGAGAAAATTTCTCAAAAATTTCTGGGGAAAAAGCAAAGTAAACCTTCAGAAAACTGCAGATGGAAAGCTTGTATTTATGTAAAATGGAAACATGCTGCGAATCATTGGAGAAAACCTATATTTTCTTGCCAATTATAACAATATTAGGTAGCAGTGAAGCAACCCAAGGCAACCTGGCCATGGGTGCATTCATGTGGAGTGTGTGTGACTACCTGCTTTGTCAAGCCAATGGATACATGTCAGAAGGTGGTGTGTGGGGGGGAGTACAGATTATTTCATCAATCTACGCTACAAAAACTATTTAAAATCAGAGGATTTGGGGCTTTCGGTTTTGTTTTTATTTTTTAGGTGTATGTCTGATTGTGCTGAGCATTTCACTGCTTTTCTAGAATAAGCAAGACATAAGAATTGGCAAATATTGGCTGAAGACACCTGGCTGGTGGGGTGTTGGAAGAGGCCTTCTGGGCACAAGTTAGTGTGAAGTCTGTTCATACATTCTCTGTGGATGGAAACAAATGTACAGCATCTTTCCCGAAAAAACTTCCTCCTTCCTTTTGCCTGAACTGACACCAGCCTGTATTTCCTAAGTTGTTATACCAAAGGAGTTCTTCCAACACATCAGATATCTTGCCATCAATTGAAGTACTTGGTACCATCTTCTTTTTGTCTGCCCCTCATTCCTCTCTAATGCATCTTTATTTGGTCTATTGAAGCTTTCCTGGCCTCTCCACCTGTCCTGTGAAGCACAGAGAGCAAAATACACAGTGTGGTCCTTCCATTTGTTTTCTTCAGGCCATCACTCTTGTTTCCTCTGAAGAACCATTGCAGTTAAATATTGTGTGAGGACCCTGTCTCCTGTCAGTCTCCAGGGAATTCACTGCCTTGTCTTTGATCTTTTAAAAACTTCCAAGAACTGCAGATTAGGTTTATTTAGGGAAAAAACCATCAGGACTGGCCAATACCTGATTCAGCTGTCAGGAAAATAAAAAACCAGCCCCATAACCACCCAAGGGAATTGAGAAAGGAATGTGGGTCATATTCATCAGCCTTGACTGCCTTCCAGATTGCTAAGGCAGCTGTGACATGGCCATGATCTAGAATCCATCCCTCTCTTTAGCCAGTCAGGTAAACTGAGCCCGCAGGTCTGAGCTGACACCACTGGGAGTAGAGAAGATCGCTGGGGGATGCAGCTGTAGCCTGAGATTTGGCTGAAAATTTCACTCTTCTTCAGTAGGAGTCCCCTTTCCAAACTTGTTTTGCTTCAGGAAAAGGCTGAGAGGATTCCCAACTATCTTTCTCTAAACCAAAATGCTTGCATTATTGAGTTCACAGTAACTTTGCAGCTTCTCCTGGGAGTTAAAAAGTCACGGGAGGTGTTCAGTGAGCAGTTACTTATTGCAAAATGCCTGTGTGATGCCTGCTGGCTCTGGTGTAAGAGCTCCACACTGAAACTCTGGTATTGTGCACAGCCACGTTTCTTCCTCAGCGCTGCTTTCAAGAGTAGCCAGGGCAGCTGCTGTGTGCAGCCAGTGTCCATCACACCCTGAGCACCCAGAAGTAAGCTTGAGTGAGAAATTAAGATGCTGGGAATTTGTGCTTTAATTATTTCACCTAACCATTGCCTTTTACCGTGGATTACAAAATGTCCTCTGTGCGTGGAGATGTGTCTGCTCACACACACCTAGCTCAGCTCAAGAGCTCACACTTTTATGCAGTGAGAACCCACCCAGATAGCCAAGCTAGGAAAATGTACCCATCTACCTTCCCAGAGATTTTCCTCTGCACTAGCTGTCCTGAAATTGTAGGCATAGGCTTGCTTTTTCCTTGCTCGTGGGCAAGGGAAGATAAAACTCTGAAAGACTCAGCCCAGATTGTGTCCCTTCAGTATCTAAAAAGGGACAAGAAAGCTGGCAAGGCAAGAAAGGTGGAGGAGGACTTTTTACCATGGCGTGCTGTGGTAAGACAAGGAGTAATTAGCTGACAGAGGGTAGGTTAGATCAGATATTAGGAAAAAATTTGTTGATGTGGGGGTGGTGAGGCACTGGAACTGGTGTCTGAGAGAAGCAATGGGTGCCCCATCCCTGGACATTGATGGAAGGCATCTGAAGGTGGCAGTAGCTCTCAAGCACTAAATATGTTATGGAATACTTTGGCCCAAGTGATTCCGGTGCTCCTAACACTTAAGTCTTGTGTTTAAACCTCTCAGCCTCCCCTTACCACATTGTGGCTATTTGGTGTTTTGGGTATTTGGTATTTTGGGTTCCAGAGAAAGGTGCATCAAGCTCTTGCATCTGGAGGCAAAATCAAGCACATGATTGAATTGCCTTTCCTTTTTACAATATGGGACACTTGACAGAGCTACAGAAATCCCATTTGAAAAACGATAGCTGTTGATTTTCTGCTTGCTGAGAATTATTAGTATTTTCTCTATCCTGCAAAACCAGCCATTAAATCAGCAAAATGCCTTGGCATTAGAACCATTTGGAATATAAAAAATACTGCTCCTTCTTGTTGAGCTGCAAATGTTCAGTTGCAAAGTTAAGGGAAAATCTAAAAATACGTATAATGATCTTAATTTGAAAGACATTTTACAAGTAAACATACTACAATTGTAGCTACAAATCAGATAATTGCTGAACATTTTAAAACCCAGGATAATAAAATTAAAAACAATAAAATCAAATTCAAGTCCAAACAAATAACAGGAGAATTCTAAGTAGAAGGTTCATACTATTGATTTTTTTTTTTTAATGGATCATTTCTATATCTCTAAAACCTCAAATATCACATAGTGGTCTCTAATCATCTATGTTATAATATTTAAATGAGCATACACTTTAACATAAAGTGGTTTACAGTCAGTTTTTCTATTACTGTATAAGAAATGTATCCATGAAACATAAAAAGGTCAACTACTTCAATGAAATAACTTTTAAAAATAATATGGTTTTACAGCCATACATAAATATATGTATTTATTATGTCAAAGAATGTGAAAGAATATAGCTCAGTGTTAAACTGCAATTCTAAGGAGCATACATTAGCTTTAAACTGGGATATATGATCACTGGAATACATTATTTCTGGTTTGGACTTTACAATTCCAAGCAAAAGGTTTTTCTTCTCCTACTTCCCAACTTTTTTCTCCACTCATAAGAGTTTATCAAAGTAGTAATATGTTTGTCACTGTATATTTTAGCAATGACTAATTAGGCATGGGGGGCTGTGCTGGCCCTCTGCATTGTGTCCGACTCAGTGGCCCAGCTCTGCCCTGCCAGGACAGCCCAGCTGTTCTGACCCATGCTTTGGGAGGGTGCTGGCAGCTGGGACTGGGAGCAAAGTTGAGAGGCAGCCACAATGCAGGTGACAGAGAGAGTCTGGAAATATCCCCAGCCAAGATGGGACTTGGACTGAGGGGAACATGCAAAGAGACAGTGCTTAGGTTGGTGGATGTGGAACATTAATCAGAACTCCCTGAGAAGGTAGAAGGAAAGGGAGAAGAGAGCAGAAAATGTATTTTGTATGGGTATTTGGCCCTCCTGTCTGCCTGTGACAAAGTAGGGCTTGGTCTGAGCCGATCCTCAGAGAGGTTCCAGATCCCTGGGTGAGTTTTTTAACTTCTGACAAGTCTATAGCAGCCCAGATATCCCTGCTGAGCTGCCAGCCAGTTCCTTCTATACAGGCTGCCAGAATGTTCCCCTGGACTGTGGGATCCCAGGAATACAGGTTCCCAAAGCATACACTGTTCCACAGGTAACTAATATCTCTAGGCCATACCCAAGCTAAATTTTATGCAGCTAATTAAAAGGGCAAACTTATTTCCAAGGAGCAGCTGTTCAGAGGTAGAAGTAAGGTAAAAAGCATTCCCATTCCCTACACATCCTTCCTCTGAAGCAATCAATAAGTTTAATTAGAGTGGTTAGGAATGAACTATGAAAGTGGCAAAGTTAGTATCAGATAAATTAGGGAAATATTGGGACAGGAGATATATTTGTGACATTTTTAACAGAAATCTGACGTAGGTAATTGCCAGTGCTGCTTGTTAGGAAGGGGAGGAGTGCATGCATCAGGGCCTCGCAGCAGTGGAAGGAAAGTCTATTATAATCCATCTGCTTCACACACTGTAACTGCAGTCTCCATAAGTAATTGGAGGGGAGTGTGGTATAACACCCACGCCATCCTGCTTGAAAATACTGGTGTTATCTTGCTGAAGTCACTGGGTAACACACAGGTTTGGTACAATGCAGTATAATATAATCCTCCTGTGTGCAAGTCATTGCACTTTGCACATACACTTCTTTCTAGTACAGAAAGAAATCCGTTCAAAATAAGTCATAACAATCTGTTCCATTCCCTCCTGCAGCTGTGCTGGACCATGCATCTTAAAAATGCTTAAATACATATTTTTAAAGAGGTCCTCTCTCAAATTATGGACATGATTCTAAGATGCGGGGGTTCTACAGTAGGGATCATTTAAAACTGCAGTCATTGCCTTCCTGGAGAAAGGATTTTAAGAAAACACCTTATTTCTAAGTCAGATTATGTTTGTGGTGGGATTGTTCATACTTTTGAAGTTATCCATGTTCTTAAGAGGCTTTGTTCAGTTTGGGTCAAAGTGATAGAGACAGAGCTGAGAGAAGCATTCATAGCAAATATCTTTGTGAAAAATGCTATAGATCTGTTGATAGCAGAATGTTTTGTGGGAATATCCTTTTAGTTCTTTTAGTGTAGTAAAAATACTTGAAGTTTTGTCTGAGGAACTGAGCTTAAAAATTTTATTAGCTGAAACATCTGAACTTTCAATTTAAAATTGCTCCTTGCATCAATATTTTTTTATATTCAATGGAGACACTTCAAAGCAAAACACCTTGCATTTTGGTGTTTTTTTTTCTGAAAGGATAAGGTTCATTTAGTGTGGAGGAGAGAAAAGATTGGATTATTTAGTCTAACGGAGAGAACATGATGGAGGATATCTTTCCAAATAGATAAAAGCCTGATGCAGTAAGGAAGACGATAAATCTGCTCTCCATGTTCAGGCTGGATACAAGAAGAAATAATGGGATTTTAATAGCAGAGGAAAACAACCCAAAACATCAAGCTAAGCATTAGGAAAATATTCTACTGGTAGAGGCTATAGCTTTTGGAGAATTCTGCCTGACTGAACATCTCCACCAAATTATCACAAACCTGGTTTTGAGGTAAAGCACCCTCAGGATAGCAGAAGGGGCTTGTTCTGCCTGAGGGCTGGATAATCCCTGAAGTGTCCCCAAGGCTTGGGATTCTCTGATGCTGAGGGAAGTTTTTTTAAAGATAGAGCACTACTAATATGGAAGGAGTCTGGTGAAAGATTGTAGGTGCAGCAAGTAGACTTTCAAAGGGAGTTTCCTTTGGACAGCTGTGGCTTTGGCAAGCTGGTGTGGCTGTCCCCAGGCTTTGCACATGCCTTTGCCTGTATGTGGTCTGCATGTTCACAGGCACAGATGGGGCTGGCAGAGGCAAAATATTTCTTTTAATCCTTCTAAGAAATGACAAATTAAGATGTGATTATAGAACTGTTAAAAAGGAATTACCACAGAGGAATTTCCAGATGGTCGTGCAGAATTACTATTGAAGAGTGAATAGCAAGGTTGAGTTATTTATCCAAGTACACTTCGTTCTTCTCTTTGTTTTGGGTTGGAGAGTCCCATTCTATCTTCCAGTCCATATAATAATTTCTTATTCTGTCCAGTTAGAACTGTCTTTCTGCCTGGTGGTTCCATTTTCTTGTCCAGGCCTGATAACATTCTTTTAAACCTAATTTCTCAAGAATATAAAATGATGGGCTCAGTTTCTTCCCTGCTGTGGAAAATAACCTTGAGACTTTTTTGGCTGGGGCTAAGCTTGTTTGACTGAGTGTAAGGGATACTTTGGTACCGTTCTATGGAGCAGCATGCAATTCTGCGTGATAGGGTATGAGACAAATCACTGCTGATAACCTTCTAGGTTAATTGCTGTGCAAAGAGTGCCTTGAATCAACATAGTATGTTTAATCCCAGAACACACTCTGGCTACCTTGTTACTGTAACTCTATGGGGCTTCCAATTGTTATTTATGCATGATAGGTGGCACTTATTGCAAAGCTACCTAAGTGATTAAGACACAACAGTTTAAGTGTTTTGCAGGACCTCATCCCTGTAGATGATTCTGGCATAACATACATTGCAAATGTTTCTACATAGTCCAGCTAATGCACAGAAAATTCCCTACTCCTTTTTCTTATCAAAGCTTCCAAATCCTTATTTGTTCTAGCCACATTTTTTATAAGTCTTTTTAGTGCTGAGCACTCCACATGAGTCTCAGAAGTCACCATGAGATCCTGACAGAAATTCTCATCAAACTGGAGGTTTCTATATTTGATAGAGTGTCCAAATGCTATGTTTATTCCAAATGGTCCTGTGGGAGATGGTCCCAGGGATGGAGGAAGATTTCAGTCAAATCAATGGAAAGATTCTTGTTGTCACTCCTTTGGCTCAGGCCTATAGAAACTCTAGAAATCAAAAACCTTGCACAGCACAGGACTTGTGGCTGCTGAGGATTAGACTGTATTGCAGTTTTACTAAGGAAAATTTCTCAAGGTGTTTCACAGGAACTGGATTCACATTCTTATTGAATTTTGTGGCAACTTAGATTTTGCTACTTCTGAAAAAATATACCTTCATGATCTAACTGGATCAATGGTCTTGTGGTCCTGAAAGGCGCACTGCTAACACAGCATCGAGTTTCCATAGGTTAAAATAACACAGCATAACAAAATAATGTACTAAAAAGTAGAGCTGAGCAGGCTCTTGTTCACAAATTCTCTGACCAGTCATGTGACAAGAGGAACTCTGGTAGCTTGCTCAGTACTTCTTCAGTATTCACACTAGTTGTGTTCAGTCTCCTTTTTCATTAGGTCTTGCACTTCCAAATCACAGCATTTTTCACAACCAACTATTTAAGCATTCTTGCCATGGCAGATTGCAAGGGAAGGCGGCTTCTGTTTCTCTTTTAATCTCTTACCCAAGAAATTGTGCCTCTGCAATGCTCTTTCATTTATTACTGTTTCACTCACAGCTTCATTTTTTGTTGTCTCATACCTCCTTGTCTGCAGTATTCCATCCATAGTAATCAAGGGTGTGACTGAATTTACATCACCTTGAAATGCAGGGAGCGGAGTAAGAAAGGAAGGGAGACAATGCTGCATACACCCTGTTCACCTCAGAAAAATGGTCTGTGTACACAACATGCAGTTAGTTCGGCTGTAGTAAAAACCAAAGAAAATGCTGTTTTCTTACATTGCAGTCAGCTAGAAGCTATTATAAAAACTTCCACTATTGGCATCAAAATAAATCTTGGCTTCTGGATAAAGCAGTATACGTTTTCTTTGCAGGTTCCTAGAGTAGCTCCCAATTTACATCTTATATACAGAATCTGTGGAAGGAATGTGTATTAACTTTTTCATCAAAGTGTTGATCTTTGCTTTGTAGCCTGTGAGGCTTTCCATCGCTTCTTTATTGCTTTCAAGGCTGGTAGTGTGCTCACAGGGAGGACTGCTAAAAGTTATTTTTCCTTAATGCTTCTCCATCACATGCTTGGACCTAGAGTCTAAGCCTAGTTTATAGACTTTAGAGTTAATCTTAAGCATTCATGGAAGAAACTTATTGCAAATATAGCAGTGGCCTCTGTAGCTTCTTTGTTTATAATTTAAAATTTTTCAGTTTTTTGGAGATGATTTAAAACAAAGTATCATTTGAAGTCATAAAGTGCTCATCTGTGAAAGAAGTCATGTGGCTCAAAATACAGTGTAGACACTGGAGTAAACAGCTCTGGCAATGAAGTGCTCTCAACTACTCTTGCCATGTAGAATGACTAACCTGCTAAAATCATACTTATCAGCTCACACAAATGGGCAGATAGGTTTCAGTAAAATGCAGGACTTTTCTGATAAATTGCAACTATTTCCATGGAAATTATAAGGATTTTGCTACTTGGGCTATTTCTGTGGATCTGTTATGGCACTGCTATATACTCTTTTCAAGTTGCACTTGTTTGAAAGATTGTACTGTCTGGAAATCATGATTTCTAGTTTGAGGAAAGTTTTTATAGAGAACCTTTGCTGATCTCGATCACATCTTGGTATAATACAGCTCTTTTACTAAACTTAGATCTTAGACTTGCTTGCACTTTAGGCCAGATTTGAGGATTATCCCATAAAGGATAGGTTTGCATTCTAATCTAATGAGAAGAAGGAAAAGATTAGAGGGTGGCATTCACTGGTAAATTAGGAATATCCTTCATTTGTGCTCCTTGTGCTGTAGGTACTGCAGGTTGCCTGTTGGGCTTCTTTAGCTGCTCATATACTGCAGGACTTTGCTGTCCACATTCTGGTTTAGAACAGTTTTGTGACTATTCTGACCTGTCTCCTGTGGTGAGACTTAATACAGATTGACCTTCGTGGGAGGGAAAAGACCACGCTCAGGTATCTGGGCTCCTTGTTACATAATGCCTCTAAGCTCAGTTTTACAGAGGCAGGAATGACCATGAATCAGTGCTAAATGAAACAAGGGAGAGAGGAAAGACAAGTGTTTTTCGTATACGGATATGTATTCTGGGGAACGAACTACCGAGAGCCTGTGCAGTGAAAGGAGTGTTTGATAATGGCTAACAGTGAGCAGTCAAATCCAATGAAGATATGCCTTAGAAATCAGCTGTGCTACATGAAAGGGAGGTGCAGAAAATTACCAATACATTCCTCAATATAATAAATGCTTTTTAACAGAATAGGCAGAAGATGATGCTGCACAAGGACCTATCTTTCATAGCTTTAGTTTTATAATGAGACCACAGCAGCTACCTTTTGTCATGAGCAAAAAAAAAAGTGCTTTCTTTGAACATAAATGCTAGTAGTTGCATAATATGAAACTTACTGATGCATATAATGGTAGCATTGGGCCGTCTGAGCACAATGTACGCTTTAAAATTAATCTCTGCACAGATCAGCAAGCACATGCAGATTCTCCTGTGTTGACAAGAGCAGTGCACTTCTTTAGGAGAAGGCAAACTTTCAAAGCCTGGCAGCTGGAGTTTGCAAGCTTGTTGTTCCGTTACTAACTCTGTAAGCCTCAGGGAAGGGGTAATGGATGAGATGATCCCATGAGGCCCGTCCCAGACCTACTTTGTTTGGTTTCATGGTTCCTAACCAAGCAAGCATTAAGCACAAGTGTTCTCTGAAATGAGCAGAGGGAAAGAGATGTGTATTAGTTATGCAAGATACTCTGTTCAGTTCAAAGCTGTGTAGTCCATTCCAGAGTTCAGCAAAGAACAGGTGCAAGGAGGCACAGCCACGAGATGGTGCTTGGAGGGACCCTGCAACCCCTGGTGGTGCTGAATGTACTTTGATGAAAACCATGAGACTGTAAAGAATTGATTTCAAAGGAGTGAACTTGGGTAGATAAGACTGTTAGGGAGAAGCTCTCCCAAGAGACCTGAAATAAACAGACCTTGCCAACACTGCTCATCAAAATCTCATTTATTTTCGGCAAGAAAAAGTGGCATTTCACAGTGATACCAAAACCACTCAACCTATGTTGTAAATACCAGGGATTTGAATCACAATGGCAGAAACATTCTGATTTCCCTGTTGCTGACTTGTGTGCTGTGATCCTTTAGGAAGTGTGGATCTGGGGGGAGAGCTCAAGCTCCCACTCAAGGCAAGGCCAGCACTGCATCCAACCACGTTTGCTTGGGGTTTTGCCCACTTGGGACTTGAAAGCCTCTGAGGCCTGAGATTCCTGTGCTTACCTGTCCTCCCAGTGAGTACAATTCAATCCATTTTCTGCTCTCAGGACTGGGGTTGCCAGAGGTTAACCAAGCCTGGATACAGACTGTAGCTGTATCTCACCTCTTTGCAGACCTTTTGGCACTCCACTTGTCATCTTCAACTACCCCTCACAGCTTGCCTTGAAGAGACTTTTCTTGCATATTTGGTGGTTTCAAGTAAAAGCTCCCTTTTTTCCCTCTTTTTACAGAAAAGGAAGAGCACATTTTTTAGAATAAAATCGGTCCCAGTCTTTTTTGCAGTCCTTTGACTACAACAATGCATTTCTGTGTTTCTCCCTTTGCCTTCTTCCAACAAATCAAGCAAGCTTTCAGTTCAAATTTTAACTGGAACCCAGATGATTTGTAGGGATTTTGTTATGCATTGTGGAATATTTGTACATTTATGAGCTCAGGTCAGAATTTTCCTTGTGTCTAGAAGAATCAGCTGTCTTTCCCCATCAGCTTTCAGGGGCTTTCAGGCATACATGAAAATACTCTGAGTGATTTAGGTACCTACTGAAAGTCATTCAGACAGAGGACCTATTGCACTTTTAAAAATATTACTTTCTTCAATGTGTTAAAAATCCCAGCTGCGACAGCTGTGGTGATAAGGCGTTAAGTTGAACTCTGCCTTTTTGTAAAACAGGATCATTTTTCTATGTCTTCTGGCAGATATGCAATCCAGAAAAACAAGTCATTAAAAGAATCATTTGTAAGGATAAACAGAATTGACAAATAAAGCTTTTTTTTGAAACTAGGCTGAAAAAGTATTTTTTTCTTGAGAGGTAATGATAGATTTCAAAGCTCAGTCTGTGCTACCTAATGCCTACACCACAATTCTTCTCTCAATTAGCTGTTTGTAAAGCAGTGCCATCTTCCACTTGTCACATTATAGACTTTATTCAAATGAAATACCTGAAAGAAAAACCTCCAACCTGTCCAGTACTACCGAGCAGAATTCTATTATGTAAATCTACTTCCATATTTTGGGAACAAATGATAGGCAGGACATGAAATGGAAAAATAAATTATACGCACACAAGTAAAAGATCAGTCAGGCAACATACTGAGGTATCATTAGGGCTGATGAATCACTATTATCATTATAAAAATAACATATAATGCTTCAAATCCTGCATCGTGGTTGACTTCTTTGCTGATGAATATTTATGCAGTTTCTTTTGTTTCTTTGTGTGTCTAACAGATGCCAAGCTAAGTTCAATAGACAAATTGCATCTCTGTGAACTGTCACAGCCTTGTCCTTGTTTTTTCTAGCAAACTGAAGTTAAATAGCAAAATAGAATAAATAAACAGAGGTCATAACCTCCATCTCCCTACAAGATTCAATCAACTGGTAAATAATCTGTGGAATAATTCAGTTCAGATCAAAGAAAGAAATGAAATTTAAATATTCTTTATTTGAAATGAACCCTTGCATGTCTGCACTCTGAGGATCATAAGTTACCTAACCAATGTGTGTATCATAACCTAATTAGACACGTACTTCTACTAGATTTCTCAATATTTTTTTGTCTGTGCTCCTTACCTTCAGTACAGGATGGGAGAATTATTGTAAGAGTATGGGGTTTATTAGCAAATAAGTCTTATAAACAAATAAAAAAATTACAAGGAGGAAAACAAAGATGGCTAGGTAATGATGTTTGGAGACACAAAATCTGAGGTCAACAACATTTACAACCTTTTTCAATTGGTAATAAATCAGTTCAATTAACTCAGTGTCTTATGGCAGGTGATTTTTTTCTTTTTTTTTTTTTTTTTTTTTTTTTTTTTTTTTTTTGGTGCCTCCAGATGTACAGTCCTATTGACTTGCTTTTCAAGCTTTCTGTAGAAGGTAGAATCAATGGAGCACTGTCACCCAAACAACTCTGAAGTAGAATTTATAGATTTGGGGAAATGACTTAATTGCTGGAATGATGCTTTAGCTAAGCCTGCCCGCTTACACTTGTGCAACTACTGTGCATTATCCAAGTCCCAGGCATCAAATATATATAACAGTGTATACAGGTAACTGGAAAATAATGTGAATACTTCTGAAATGTCATCACTTTTGTGAGGCATTACACAGAATTTAACTGATGCTCACACAGGGATACCACCTCTGAATTTTGTCCTTAATTCTTCCTAGAACAGCCTTGAGTCTTTTGATTTCTCCTAAAAGATGCACGAGGCTTCCCACAGCTAACTTTGGCTATATGAAAGCATAGTTTGCCATTTAAAAACAATACCAGGCAGAATTAGGTGAAGGATTTTCTTCTCCCTCAGTGCCAACCACTTCTTTCTGTCTTCATGTGGGAAGTCTCTCCTTGCAAAAGCAGCAGGTGGGATTTGATAGTGATTCAAAGGGCTGAAGAGATACATGCCTTCCAAGAAGCAAATAGCTCGGCAACACTTCACTAAGTGATACATTTGCAAAGATCACGGGTCTACTTTGATACGTAGAAACTCACACAAAAATTGATTCTCCCTCATCAGCTTGATTGTTGCAGTGCCCATCAGTACAAGTCCCACGAGTCACTGTGATTACTGACAGCCCAACCTCTTCTCCAAGGTCTTGTAGTCCCTCTGTTCCAACTTCTTCAGGAGGCAAACTTGCTGATAGTTATAAATGACAAGACTGCAACCAAACAGTGTGCATGTTTTGGGGGACAGGGGGATTGTTTGTTTTGTTTGGGTTTTTTGGATCTGTTTTGGTTTTTTTGCCTGGTGATGCAACACTCTACATCTTTTGGGCAGCTTTGTCCAGGAAATTTTTTATATCATCACAGAAATTATCACCTGCCATACCCAGCTATACAAAAGGTACAGAGCCTTACTCTGAGCATCTCCTACTTCTGTGCTGTGCTGCTGCCAGGATGCTTTCCAGTGATGCCTTTGCCAAGGGATCCAACAACGTGTAGCACCACACCATTTTCTATCACTTCTGACTCCTGAAGACAGCATTAGGTTTGGAATCAGAGGAGTGTTATTTATGAGGAAATCTTTTTACGTACCTGCACGATACTGTCTTTAGCCAGTAGCTCTTCAAGTGGCAGTGTAAAGCCATTTGATTCACTTGCTTGACCAGTTTCTAATTGGATATAATGAAGCAATGTGAGATTGCTGTACACACTCCCTCCAGCACCACTCAATTATTCCTTGCATCTCTATGATGAGATCAGCAGGACAATTTCATACGTGCTGGGCTCTCCATACAGCAGACAGTGCCACCCAGCTAATGAGACTTTACTGCTATCCCAGCACCATCACATTTTTATTCACTTCTCCTTAGATTTACACTTCATATTCATATTCCCCTCTGCAAGTACCACACGAGTGTATCAGCTTCTTAATGCAAAGCAAATACACGATCTGGTGATGTGTATTACACATGCATTACCTTTTGCTAAAAATCAGCTGTGCATTAAATGGATAGTATTTCTATTTAAAACAGCCAGCATGGTCTGAACAGATACACAGTGAGCTGGTTGCCTAGGCAACAAAATTCCTCAAATTGGAGGGGGTCTGTAACAGAAGATGTTTATCTAGCTTTAATTTTGGGGCCTGGTTTCTAAAAATCTTAATTGACTCCTTTCAAATGTATTTTATCTAGGGATAATGTAGGACAGATTCATCTACTGTATCTCTGCTACAAATTATAGATATAAAGCACATAAAATAGAGACAAAGGTTAAGGGGTAACATTTCCCAGTTTAGCAATTGTTTAGATGGTTGAGCCTTACCTCTTGGCTGCTAGGTTCACTGTATATTTGTTTATTGACTTCATTCATATAAAGTGCCAGAAGTTATATTTGTCGATTTGACAGCGACTGGGCTATCAGATACTAAAATTCTTCACCTTGTTTTTATTAAGTTCTGTATTTTCTGTAATGTTTTCTGTGAGTCTCCCTACAGTGTGCTTCTCTTGCCACATAACTCAGCACCATGGATAGAGGTTCTCCCTAATCCTGGAAATACTGTTGGACCTATTATCGAGGTATTGTAGATATTTTTGTTTTGCTTCACTCTTTTTTTTGGCTAAATGAGATGGCTCTCAGTAGAGTATGAATGCAGTCACCCTTTATAACCCCCATCCCCCAGATGAATGTAGAAGTAGGGTTGCATGTTAGCATGGCTTTGCACCAAGGCTTTTAGGGCTTGGTGCTCCCACACTGGGAGCTGTGCATCCATGACAGGGCAGCTGTGCCACTTCCAGGGCTTGAGTCAGTGTCTTAGGGGCTCCATCAGACTCTGCTGTGAAGGGGGACACTGCAGGGCACAGCTGTTCCATCAGTGTGGAGGTGGAGGTGGCTGTACATCTGCAACACCATGCTGGGGAGAACCATTTCAAGTATTCCAGCATCGCTTTCCCAGGAGTTCAGCACCCACAGCTGGAGGGAAAGTCCCAAAATGCTTATCTCATTACTTACCTGAGGAGATAGTCTAAAATATTCTGTGCTGGGTAACTTCTGTTGTTCTTACAGCATCATAGGCCTCTGAAAAGCCAAGCAGGTCATGGCAGCATGGACACATCCTGGAGATCTATGGCAGCTGACAAATTGCTTTCAGAGGAGACAGTGTGTGCAAAGTTGTCCCCACTCAGGATCTCTTGGGAACCAAGTTTTCTGGCTTTCCAGGGACTTTGAAAGGAATTAAAATTAATACGAGGTAAGCATTCAGATTTCTTAAGAAGTTTTAAAAGCAAAGGCTTAATGTTTCTGTAGGTGTTTTTTTTTCCAAAGTGCTTGAGAGATTTGAGAGCACGAGGCTCCCTGCAAGGCAGCAGAACTGCATTCCTCAATCCCTTTTGGCAGAGGATTGTGGGCTACTTACCCAAAGACAGGTAGAAAATATCTCCCTGAACAAAAAGTTGAGAATTCTCCACCTTGTGTTTCCTTTCTGCTCACCTGGATTATACTGATCTCTGCTGAAAGCAAGTGTAGGACTGGGAATCAATCCCACATAAGTGACTTCTGCTGTCTGAATTTAGGTGTTTCTTAGTCTGGAGCTGTGGTTTAGGGGGAGGCATGTGCAGTTTTGTGAATTTTAACTTTGGGAGGAAAGAATTTGGCATGCACATGGGTGGTCTGGACAGCAGAAACCTTGCATAGATTATGGTGATACTACTTTTGTTTTGCCTTCTCCTCTGAAATTAAATCTCAAACTAATTAAATGCCAAATTAATACTGATTTCCCCACTGTAGATTGAAATTTCTCAGCACTTTGTTTCTAGAGCAGATATTCTTGCTTTTCAGCACTATTTTCCACAGATGTTTTTAAAAACCTTTGGTAAGTGTATCTTGAATGCAACACATGGAAACAGTCGTGCACTTGTGCTTGTGTATTCGCGAAATAGAAATTAAACTGATTTGAGAAAATCTGGTAAAAATGACCTGTCAAATAAACTAAAGTTTCAGTGCAAAATGCATGCAGCAAAATGTTTTCTGCTCAGCTGAGTTTGCCTCATCCTCTTCTTGCTGAACACCCATTTGCTCCTTCTCCTGAGGATGAGATCTTTCTCACTTTCATTAGGCTTCTCTGAAAATTCAGACAGCATTGTTTGCTGTTCTCTCCAGATAGATTTTGGCCTCTAAAAGCTCAGTCTTGCTGTATGAGTATGAAAGTATTACTGAATGTTATGATTGTGGTTCTTTATTCTTTATTGTCCATCAATTTTTAGTACCTGAAAATCTCAGTGGTTTAGACAAGAGAGAGATGTCAGATTCAGCTCAAAGGAACTGCCATGATAGCAGCCTGTCACTAGGACCACTCAGTGACCCAAAATGAGATGCTTTGTTCCTAAACCTTCTTTCGCACACAGCTCTGGACATTTATTGTGATGAGTTCAGCTTAGACAGATGTGTTTGCAGGTCCTGTCTTGTTCTTACAGTAAACAGGAGATATGGAAAAATGTACAACTAATTGCCAGTGGGGTAATGATTCCTTCATAACTTTCCCTGTTAATTAAGTTGTGAGCCTGTGAGTGGTTTAACTGATTCTACTTGGAAAAGGGTAGCCACACACCACAAGGGTAGAGAACCATACCAGGCTACTCAGGATTAAAAATAAAAACTCTGGTTTAGGCTGATACAAAATAAACACAAAATATAAATTCTTAGCGAGCTAAAATATTTTAGAGCAAACTTCCTATTTTTAAAAAATTATTAGTACTATTATTATTTCTTTAGTGTTTGACTGAGGTTTTAAGATGTTTTAAAGATGAAAATGAACATTTGGAAAGGAACAGTCATTTGGAATTGAATGACAGAAGTATTTGTTTAAAGAAAACAAAACAGAACAAAACAACAAGAACAACAACAAAAACTCGAAAGAAAACCAGCAAAAACAACCAAAAAAAACCCCCAACCCAACATACCAACCTGAGATGTCCAGATTGTTACCATCCTGTACCTTGTTCTTCCCTAGACCCATCACTGCCATGAGGAGTAAAAGCAAACTGAAAGGTTATTTTTCAAAAAAAAAAAAAAAAATGTAGTATTACCAGATGGCAGGGTTTTTGTTTTTGGTTTTTTTTTTTTTCTCCCAAAGCATTCTTTGATAGAAAAAAAATTCTTTGCTTTGTGCTTATCTAAGAGCATGTGACATTCATCTGAATTGCAGGTGAGCTCACAGAGGACTACAGATCTTCTGCTATCAGCAAAAAACAGCTTTTGAGTTAGGTCTGCACTGAAATAGCTGAAATCCTCTTCAACTGAAGGCAGTGGCAGCACAGTCCTTTATGAGAAAAACAAACAAACTGAAACCCATCTGCGGGGCATTTACTAAATCACATAGCCAGAATTCATGTATAGAGTATTTTAAGTCAGTAAAATCTGCTTGTGGGAAATACATTTGGGAAAAAAAGTACTTAGGATTTCTCAGTGTCATTTTACTTTCCTTTAATTTTCAAGTTAAATTTGGAATAGCTTAATATTTTTTTTTCTGAAATGTGGTAGGGCACAGAATCTGAGAACTGGAGAATGGCACGAATCTGAGGATTGGAGGCAAGAAGCACATACAGGTGACTCCTGAACCCTTGCTCCTTCCATGGCCTATCTTACGCAGTATGATAAATGATTAGTTGCTTTTAATAGCAGTGGAAGTGGAAAGTGCTAATGGTGCTCCTTTCTTTTTTTTTTTAAACACCTTATTTCCCTTCATATCTTTAGAGGACTAAGACATTTCTTGAGAGTTTTAAGAAAGATACCTGCAAGCTGTGGCCTGCAGTGGTCTCAACACAGCAAAAAAAAGAAACAAGAAATTTGTCCTGCAGATTTGATGACTTGAAGGGATATGAATGACCCAGTGCCAAGAAGTTTTGTAAGTCCATGCAGGAATCACTTCAATCATCTGCAAAATCACCTGCAGAACAGCTTAGAAATAATTTCTTATGTGAAATATTTATCCTGTAGTGATTGCCTGAGGAGGAACCACTTCACAAACTTTATGGTCAACATAAAGTTAGGCCTTGCCTGACTAAAGAAGGGTCTTTTCAACTTCCACATGTAGCCAGCTCAGAGAAATTTTGTCTGTTCACCTGAATGGGAATAATACCTTTGAAGCCCATTTGTACAAAGGGAAATATCTGTATTTCAGGCAGGTAAATCACAGTTAATGTTCTTTGATGGATTCTGCATTGGGAAGCCTTACTGAAAGCAGCTGGATCTAGAAATATTTGCAGTGTTGATCTGTTTTCTGAAGAGTCAAACCTACTTCTTGCATTTCAGGGATTTTCAGATGTTTGTTCTGTATTTCTTTAAGTTGCCTGAGTCCTGTGAGGGCTTAGGTCACTCCATCCTTCTCACCAGGATAGGGCACAGGGGTTTATGACCTTGCATGTCCTAGTGGCATTTGTTATCTTTCTTTGTTATATTTTTTGCTTTCTTTCCCCATTTCTATGGCAACTTTTTACAATGTCCCCTCTATTATGCAGTTCAGCATAACTTTAAAAAAAAAACCCTGTTAAATTTTCAACAGGGTCAGATGTCAGGCTTTTTAGAACGAGATTGAACATTTGGCTGGCAAAGCTCATCTTGGCAAAGCAGAGAAAAATTCCTTTGTGGGGAAGCTTTTTCTAAAATGTACAATATGTCCTATGATTGTGGGTGATAACATCTCTGCACTGCATCCCCTGCATGAAGTAAAGGCAGAGTGACAGCAGCGAAAAAAATCAGCCACCAATCTGGAATACCTGCATCTTTTTAGGCAATTGCACGCACTTCTCTCATTGTGCTGCTCCATGGGTTTCTCTGCAGGGACAAGGCACTCTAGTGGACTTGTCCTCCTGGTGGCACAACAAAGGGACAGTTTAGAGAGAGGCTCTGCTTCTCATCTTGCTTTATTTAATTAGAAGAATCCAGAGCTACCGAGCTGCCCTCCTCCTTGCTTACTAATAACACCTGAATCCTGCATAGGAAATGCAGTGGTAAAAGACAGTAACCACAGGGCCCATGTCATACCCATCTGTTCCCCAGCAATTATGATATCTGTGGTGAGCCACCCAGACAGTCACTGCACAGCTGTGATTGACAGTATTTTAGAAAAAGTCTCATAAAATTTACTGGTGTGATAGTCAGTTCTTCACCACCTTAAGAGAAGCTGAAGTTGCCGGACATTATATTCAAGAGCTGGACTCCTCAGGTGTAGGACTAAAATACTCATGGGGGGGGGTCTTCCAAAAGTCTGGTCTGTTTTGCCTCTCTGGAAATGAGATGGGGCTCTGACCTTGTATTTGTAGTCAGGAAAGAATGAAAGAAGCCCTTCCTGTACACAAAGCCTGCAAATGAGATCAAAGGGGGTTCAGAGGTCCTGCTTAACAGGAGTTTGGGGAAGAGCAGACAGCAGGGTTTTTTTAAAAAATCAGCTATGTAGAATGAAGATCAGCAATTTCAGAAGATACCATGTTTATCACTGGTACACTCAATTTATTTTTGTCTTCTGCCCTAGGAAATGACAGTGTTCTAAATGATGGGCAGGCCAGTGAACACACCTTGAAACCGGTGGCTTCCCTTATATGAGTGGAGGGACACACATGTGCATTGTTTGCACCTCACAGTAGCAAGAGGTGAGTGACAGGCCAATATGTATACCGTGCCTCCCCAGGGGTGGGAGCTGAGATCTGTGCCTGGGCCATTCCTGCCAAGACGCAGCAGCACATGCCCCCAGCTGGCCCCTGTGAGCTGGGAGAAGCAGGGAGGTCGCACTGGGGCAGGTGTTGCCTTTGCACCTTTGATGGAATTCGTAGGGAGACGCAGGAAATGCAGAAGGCGTTACTTCCAAGCAGCCTCTCCCTCTCTCTGTTGCTTTGAGGGAAGCAGAGCAGCTGCCAGGAGGAATATCCCTATTCCATATGGCTGTTCCATGTAAATATAGCGCTGTAAACAAAGACCTGCCTGGGAATTAATCCCAGGGTGACTGAAAATACATAAGCGTGGTTTTGCTGGCTCTTCTACCACTCAGAGAAGTGAGTAATAGAGACTGGATTATCTATTTTAAATTTTGCATTAAAACTTTTCCATTTATATTTTATTTTAAAGTATTCATATTTATGTAAAAAATAAACTTCATTCCCCCTCCCCTTTTTAAATCACAACCATATTCTCTTGCTTCTATAGGAAGTTTTTGTTTGTTACAGTGCTTTGAAATTAATTTTATATTCAAATAACCTCTTCCTCACTTAGGAACTCTTGAATTTTTGAAAACCATAGGGAAAAAAATAGGTATTGGCATGTCCATTTCTTCACAATGGTTCAATGGTGCAGATTTGAAAGCATTTAGGAGCTGTTTTGATAATCTCTCTACTGAGCTACTTTATAACTTCAGACTCTAAAATACTTCCCTGACTCTGGCCTAAATCACTTCAAAACCAGAATTTAGATACTCAAGTCATTAGGGGAAAAAAAATCTACCAATAGTGCATAAGTCCTTATGAGACGACTTGGTGTCTTTGGTGGCAAAGTCCAGAGATGCTGCTTGTCAGACAAGAAAGCAAGTTTTGCTAGGAAGAAAATCCCCTCAGCTTTGAGAATTAAACTCAATGATAAATGATACCATACAAGTCATACACCCATTGTAGCAGCCTGTCATCAAAATTCAGCACCTTGTTCAAGTCTCTCACACCAGAAAGCAGTTTCCTTCATAAACCAGAAGACACATGGACACCTCTCCAGAAAGAGCAAAGCGTGGCAAATTCCTTCTGTGTCATGTCTTATACAGCAAAATCCAGAAAGAGTTTTCGAGTGGTTCACACAAAACAGAAGCAAAAATAATTGGTGTAGACAAGTTAGATGACCTACGTAATTACACAAGAAATTGGTAATACCTTTGTATGCATGCGTGGGAGAGGAGTTAAATATAGATCCTGACTTATATTCTTCAACATGAGAGTGTGGGTGGTTATTTTTTTGCAGGAGAAGGGGAAATCACAGAGTTGGACCACTACAAACATGTCACCTTGTGATTCTGCATATGCCCTGCACTAGCTAACACCTAGAAATAATTTAGACCCTCATTTTGCTTAAACCTGAATGCCTACTGTCACAGGGCTGGCAGATGTGAAATATGATCTGTGGGAGGCAACTGTTTTTCTGAAGAAGCAGCCCACTGCCTGTCTGGGCAGGAACATTTCTACCCTTGCTCTGCAGTCTGCCTAAGGGGTTAGATCATAGAATCATACAATATGCTAAGTTTGAAGGGAATCATCAAGATCATCAAATCCAACTCCTGGCCCTGTCTAGAACCATCTCCAAGAGTCACACCATGTGCTTGACAGCATTGTCCAAATGCTTCCGGAACTCTGTCAGGGTTGGTGCTGTGACCACTTCCCTGGGGAGTCTGTTGTAGTGCCCAAACACCCTATTGGTGAAAGACCTTTTCCTAATATCCAGCCTAAGCCTCACCTGACACAACTTCAGGCCATTTCCTCAGGTCCTGCCAGTGCTCACCAGAGAGAAGAGATGAGTATCTGCCCCTCCTCTTCCCCTCATGAGTGAGTTGTAATTTGCAGTGGGGTTTATCAGCACCTGCAATTACATGGTCCCCATTTACCTCAGAGACAGTGCAAGAAATGCAAGGTGTGCAGCAATCCTCACTGTGCTGTGAGCCAGGTCCTCACTTCTGTTGTGCATGGGGTGACTCTCTCCTTTGTTTGACCAGCTGATTTGGTATGATTGTCTTTTTTTGTTGTGGCAGGCACCTCACTGCAGAACAGCTTTCCAAACTAAGAATGGAAATGGTGTGTTCCATTTCGGGACTTAAGGTTGCCACTTCTTTCTGCCCCATCTTCCTTGGTTTGGGAGAGGTCCTTTATACTAAAGGCTGTGATAAAATCCTGTGGATGTTATATTTTCGCTGTCTCTGCCAGTAGCACTGCTCTAGCAGACAGAGGTCCCATTTCTTCTTTCCATGAACCTTTTCAGAGAGAGGAGAGGGTATTGATTTTCCTGGATTTTCCTTGAAGCTTCAGTCAGCTTTCAGCAGGTGTGGCACCCAGGCAAAGTACCCTCTGCTTCCCTCTTGGCTGCCAAGATCCTCATTCTGCAGCCTTCCAGTCCACGTGGTGTGCCCCCAGTGAAAGTAGCTGCTTGTAGGGCTGTAATTGGCAACTCTTCACCAGCCTCTTGCCTCACTGCTGCTTCCTAGAGCATTTTGGTGGGGCACAGTTGTGCTGAGATTATCTCTTCAGCTCCAAAAAAGATGTTCAGATTTTGAAAAATGACATCAGTGACTTTGGACATCTTTGTTATGGCAAGATGTCTACTGAGATTTTGGAGGGAGAGGAGAAATAGCTAAGCCTAATAACAGCAAATATTTAAGAAATAAGGTTCTGACTAACTCCTTGAGTTTTTTCTGTGGGGGTATTATTTTAAGGTAGTAAAAATATTAAAATAAATCTTGCTGGTAGTTTGGCCTGAAAAACATCTACTATGAAGACAGAGTGATGGATGAGTTTCATAGAATGAATATCAAACACCTTCATGTGTTTGATAGAGTGAATAGATAGAATTTAAATTCCTTCTTGAAGTTGAAATACTGATCCTAAATATGCTTGCAAGTAGGCAGAATCTGACTACAGCCCAAGTGACAGGAGAATTGGGAAGTCCATGTAATTTCAGCCAAAAGATGTTAGTCTTACTGCTTCATTTTAACATGAACTCAAGTTTTAGTTTTTTGAGATCCTCAAAGCAAAATATGGGAAGAGGTCATCATAAACTTATCTGCAGCTAGACAGGCAGTGTCTATGTCCACCACTCCATCTGCTTAACCTTTCTGGGAAGCTGATGTTCATCTTTGGGCTTCAGTTAATGGTTTTGTTTTACCAAGAAAGAAACCTGGATCAGTAGCACTCATAGAGCTGCCAAATGAAAATGGAATTCAAAAATGCTGACAGTTGCTCTAATAACCAACATTCTGCTTTGAAATATTCTTGACACTTCCTTTTCAAATTAACTTGAGAAACATTTTTATATGCAAAAGTCTTAAGGAGGTTTTCCTGACCCTAGGAGTTTGCAGATTATCCTTTGTATGCAGAAAGCTGAAGGGAGCTCCTGAGAAAAGAGCCTATAGAAATTCTCATTTTTAGTACTTTGACTATATCCAAAATAGCCACTATGTGGATGAAATTTTTTTGTGGTTTTGTTGCAGTTTCCTTACAGTTCATCTATATTCCAAAAGGAAATTTGTTGAGACTCAGACAGGAGGAAGTCCTGCTTCTCTTCATGTTTGTCAGGACTACAAGGTTGTCTTGGCCCTGGCATGAGAAAGCTTGAATGATATGGGATTTTTGGTCAGCATCAGGCCTTCCTATTTGAGTTTCTGGGCTGCTGGGGATTCAGTGTATCCAATACTCCTAAAGCAGAAGGTTTTGATTTAGTGTTTTCTAACCTGTGACCTGTGCCAACCATACTCAGGTTCCTCCAACTATATCATTCTGACTTCAGGCTTTCAAAGCAGACCTGAACACATGCTGTTAAAGAGATCTTTGTAAGCTGAAAGTCAAGCACTCAGGCTTTTGCAAAGCACCCTAGTTTCACCAGGCCCTGCCCAATCTCCCTGTTGGTTTCTCTCACCCCCAAGGCAGATGTTACTCCCCGGTTTACAGCAGGCTCCAAGGGCACAGAGGACAGCTGTGGAGCTGAGAGGCCTGAGCACAACACACTGTCAGGAAGTTCCTGTGCCTTGCTGCTGACAGACTGCACAGAGCAACATTTTGGCACAGTGGATAGCCCAGAGTAACTTGTTTTATCCCTAAGGGCACAGCTCTGGCTGTTCCCCTTCTGTTCACAGATTCGGTCGCTGGTGGAGTCTCTTCTCTACCCACACAGGTACGGTGTGGGTGGCAGCTTCAAACAGATCCTACTGCAAAGATGACACACTACATATTTTAGTGACTGTCTTGCTCAAAGGATGGGAAAATAACAGCCAGTGTGCTCAAAAGGAATAGAATAATTTCATATTTTTACAGTCTCCTCATTAGTCATTTCATAACACTTTTCCATGAAGTTACATGCCCACATACTACACATTTAGGTTTTTTGACATCTCTAAGTGAGGAATCTCTTCTGTCTGCCAAGTATTCTTTTAATCTGTTTTTACGTACTCCTTTTACCTATTTAAGGACCATTAATTTCTGTAATATTTTTCTGAAAGCCGTAAAAGTATAGTTCTCACTTCTGAAATTGCAAAGATAGCTTAATGATAACAAATTATGCTTTTCCAGATTGCATGTGGGAAACATTTGGCCTTAATTGAATTACTTGTTTCTTCCAACTCAAGTATCATTTGTCAATACATATAATTATATCTAAAGAAACTTTTATGCATTCTTTACAAATTGTACATAAATATGCTTATGATCAGGTAATTTTGATCATGTTTAACTGTGGGCAGAAAACAGTTTCTCCCTTGTGGATTCTGAGACACTCTTGAATTTGTACCTTATTTTCTTCTTTCCTATAACTTCAGTCATGGTCATGAACTAAGTGTTGTGCTTTTTCTTCCTCATATAAATATATAATTGAAATAATTAAAGTTAGGCAGAAAGTACCTGATAATATTTTTCTGGGGAAATTAACTACTTGCTCTAGGGTGATGCTTATGGAAGACACTTAAAAAATAACATGAAACTGGTGTTAATGACCACCTTACTTTCCCAGCGTAGAACATCTTCCTCCATAGGAGTCAGATGTTAACAGCATAGTCAGTAGTGAGTTATTTCTTTTATTTGGCTTATTAGATATTATTCTTAGGCTCAGATTTTTGCCATCCTTTTTTCCTTCACAGGGAAGGTCTTAACCCAAGACTTATAATCCTGTGCCATAGTGTCAGCCTCAGGAAACAGATGCAACAATTAAGCCACAGTCATAGACAGGATATGATTGTTCCCTACTGTTCCATTGGTTTTGGCCAGGATAGAGTTAATTTTCTTCACAGTACCTTATAAGTGTCAGTAGCTTATATGGACTAGGTTCACCTGCTTCTTTTAAAATGTTGTCTTGTAGTCCTCTGCAATGAACCAGAGAGCCCCATCACGTTTATGGAGAGTGCTTGGGTTTAGAGCATTTTCCTAGCAGTTGTTGGAGACTTACTGAATCATTTTGTAAGACCATCTGTTCCTGAAATTTGAACTCTTTGTCAGTGTCTTCATTTGTTTCATGATTTAGGAAGCTGTTTTGTCTTGTTGGAGGTGGTTTTCCAATTAAAAATACTATTTGTTTTATGAACTTGCAGTGTTTTTCTACTTTTTAGATGGGCTTCCTGGGCTCTTATCTGGTTCTCGTTATTGTGATTAGCCTCTGCAGCAGGCCGTCATTACTAATTAGAATTAGCAGAGGAGCTCTCATGTGTTCTACTTGCATATCCAGCTTCACCCTCTTAGTTATACCTGTGAAAATGCTGTAGCAGTTTATTCTGTAGTTAAGTAATGATTTGAGTGGCATTTGTTACATTTCCCTAAAGTTTCTGTATCAATACCAATCTTACACTACCCAACAGTCTTAGTTCAAGTCAACTTTTAAGTTTGCTAAATGTGAAACTGTAAACTGAAAAGCTGAGAAGTAACAGAGTTACTGCTATTCCCCACTGCTTTGCTAATCTTATTAATTTTAATGATACTGGAAAATCACACTGGTAAGGGCAACAGTACCTATAAAAATGAAACACACCACTCATATTCCCACCACTCATATTCCTGCATCTTTTGGATATATGCCTGATGCAGAGGCAAAAGACCTGTTCTGGGGAACTGCCAGTGCACTGTGTGATCCTGCCTGGCTCCTACCACCTTCATGGGGTGGGAATGCAGCTCCTGCTTGCTCTGGTGCCACAGGGGCTCTTGACATGGTTGCAAATAAATTGCTGCCATCACTTGATTATAAGTAGCATAGTTTATTATTGAGTATGTGTTGAATAATCAGGTTGCAATTATATAAATAATAATGAATTACTAGTTCATAAATATTGTCTGATTATTAAACGCTTAATAATTAGTTAATAAGCACAGAAAATATTGCGTAAGTGTAACATATCAAGTTGAAGATGCTGTTTGGCTGCTTCCTGGAAAAATGCCTTCTCTTCCAGGGGTAGAGGTGGGTTCAGTCTTGGATTCATCTGTGGTAAGTAAGGACAGTGACACTGCCCCAGTGACACTGCCCCCACAAATCTCCAAGCAGGCACCACAGATGTGCTGGGACACATAATTTCTACCCTTGAAGAGAGATGGGGAGAGACTGGCCTAGGGTTCCTTGAATCTCTGAGGAAGAAGCCAGGCTGCCTGTGCAGAGGACAGTGCTGCTGCTTGCTCTCCTCCTGGCTGGAGACAGCCCTGCCCACCCTTAAGCTAATTAAAGGTTCTGCTCATTATAGCAGTGTGGATTTTGACAAGGTCATAAATCAATCACTGTACTGGGAATATGAACTGCCATAATTGTGCATTGTCTAAATATGAGCTAATGACTTAATGACAAATCCAGCTGTTTTACACACAATGAATTAAGCGTTGGACGTATAAAGACAGCGTGAAAACTGTCTTTTCCCCCAGAGACTCTTTCAGACATTGAGTTCCACCTGATGAATGCTGGCCTCTCAAACTTTGGGGACCAACATGACTGAACTCCCACCTCAGGCAGGAGTCTCTGTCACCTGCCCACCTCCTGCCTGCCTGGAACCCAACACCTTTCCTCCCGCTCCTGCTCCCTTGCTCAGAAGCAGATGAGTCAATCTCAGTTGCTGAACCCAAACACACAGGACTTGGTCTATGTTCCAAACCCCATGCCATCCCCAGGAACCCTTTTCCCAGTGCTAAACACACAAGCCTTTTTTTTCCTGTTTTAGAGCCACCAAAACAGCCTCACCAGCCTGTTCTCCAGTCTGGAAAACCCAAAACTTAGTCTCCATTTCCAAATACAGAAAACACAGGACTAATTCTTTCGGTCTGATGACTCTTGGTCTTGAGGCCCAAGGACACCTTTGAGAAGAAAGACACCCAAAGCTCATTATTTGCCCTCCTTTCCAGGAGTGAGATGAGCTGGGTTTTGCAGCCCTGAAACAGCCCCTCCTCCCCAAGCCCATGTCTGGAAAACAGGATTTAGAATAGGTGTCAGTGCCCTGAGCTGGACCAGCTAGTCTGGTTCCAGCCAGGATGTCACTTCCCTCATTCCAAGAGCTGCTCAGCTCAGTCGGTCCCACATACCGCCTTCATATCTGGGAACTGGTATTTCTGAGACTACAAAACAGAGTCAACCCAACCATAATAATCTGTTTCCACATCTAGGGCAGGCCAGAAGGTTCCCTCAGGGGCAAATATACTGTCAAAAGCCCTGGATCAGGCACTGAAGGTGTCAGAGCTGCTGCGAGA
Source organism: Irena cyanogastra (assembly GCA_013397155.1). Taxonomy (NCBI): domain Eukaryota; kingdom Metazoa; phylum Chordata; class Aves; order Passeriformes; family Irenidae; genus Irena; species Irena cyanogastra. Next base: position 340,442 of record VWZV01009167.1, on the reverse strand, counting down.
GCACACAGACATGGTGAGAATGGCAATTTTCACTGGAAAGCACACAGTTGTGTGTATAGGGTACTCACAAGTGAAAAATATTGAGCAAGGAGAAAGAACAAAACAAAGAGAAGCCTGGAGAACTCACTAACATCACATTAGCATCTCTTTTTCTACAGTCAGGTTTTTGCACAGGAGGGTGGACATGTGGAGGACATACATACTGTTATCTGCTTCTTTCAGTGTGCCTGAAGGACAGGCACAAAGCCTGCTGCACTGCTTAGCTGGAACAAGTGCCAGGAGAAAAGGGGAGTCCCATGCACAGAAGCCAGGCCTCTAGCCCCAGCTGAGGAAAAAGGTAAAGGAAAAATCCAGAGGTGATCAAAGGCCAGAGCCCTTCTAAACTGGCAGCGTATCACCCAGCCTGGCGCTGCAGCTGGTAAAACTTAGGCTGGGCAGACCCTTCCTTTTCCTGGAGCTGCCTGGCTTCAGTTTTTATCCTTCCTTCCTAATTCAGGGCAATGACTAATCCTCTTAGCTTTGGAAGACCTCCTCACTGATTGTTGTGTTTTGGGCAGCAAAGATGTCTTGGGAGATAGTTGTCTCTCCTAGAACTCTTCAAGGAATATGTGAGAAGATACTCCAAAAAGCTAGGGATTCTTATCTGAGCATGCTCTAATTTCTCTCTATTTCTCCCAGGGAGATCACCTGCTCTCAAGCAGCAAAGGGCAGCAGCCCTGCAGGGCTCTTGCAAGCCCTTAGAGCCCCTAATTGCCCTCAGCTGGACCTGCCTACTGGTATTTAAGCTCCAGTTGAGGCTCACAGCCTGCTGTTGCTTCTCTTGCTTGGCTGCTGAGAGAGCTGGGCTTCATCTTCCAGGCTGACTTCATGGCTACTGTCCTGCAGAACATTGTGTGCTGGACCAGCAGGTGTATGAGGATGGGATGGTTGGGATGGTCACCTTTCTGGTGGAATGCAGGAGGTAAGAGGCTTTTTTTTTTTTTTTTTTTTTTTTTTTTTTTTTGACTCAGGGTTTTTTTTCTTTCTTCCTGATGAAAAGCTTTCACTGGCATGGGGTAACTTGGCCACTGTTGTCACAGGGCTTTGCCTTGTCAACTTGTGGGCAATTTGCTTTAGTGAAACTGTTCCTCTGGCTTTGGGTGTGTTAAACTGACAAGATAACATAAATTAGCCTTAATTTGTTCTTTCTAGTGCCCCAGGAGACAAGTTTTCCTTTTGGCAATTTCTACCATGGAAAGTCTTCTTATGACAGAAACTGGGATTTTTGGTAGCCTTGACCAACTTTGGAAAGGTTTGCATGGCACAATCAGCAACTTGAATCTCAGTGTGTGGTACTCCAGTATATTAGCTGGGGAAAAGGGCCTCTATGAGCATGCAGTGCTCACTTCTGTGCCTGATTTTTCTCTGTCCCATGGAACCTTATGTAAGGAGAAGGTGAAGTACATTGCTCAAAAAAGTCCTGTGTGACGTCTATTTCCCTGTTCCTTCACTGATGTTGTGGAATATCACAGCTAATGAAGCTTTGGGGCAGTCAAAATTTGAAAGGTGCAACCTGTCTGCAGACCAAAAGCTGAATTACTTATTTCAGAATTAAAACAGAACTTATGTTTTAGATTACACAAATAGAAAGCTTTTGATAGCAGGAAAGCTTAGGTTTGGTTCTGAAGAGAAAATCCCTTCATTTTACAAATGGCTGTCATAACTTTCACTGGAGGATTTCATATCAAGCAAAGGCTCTTGCAAAAACCTTTAAGATGCGCTGTAATGAACACCAAAATTGCAGTTCTGTTGTTGACAATAACTTCATTGGCTAAGAAATATATTTCTTGCTTGACTTTCTACCTGCCACTTTGTTCTTAAAACCTGAATAAAAGTCCCCCTTCCAAGAAGAGACCTTTCCACCTTTAAGACCAAAAGGTGCATTTAAGTATGTATTTATGAAGGTATAACTTAGCATGAGCTGTGTTTTCAGAGTTTTGAAACAATGGTGAGAAGTACATTGTCTTATTTGCTAAGCATTAGTCTTGCAGTCTTGAAATCCAAAATAAGTTAGGATTTTGAAGCTGCTTCATAACTGGAAGGGAACATGGTTGGAAAAATCAACTGCTGTGTATGACAGTCTGGCAGGACAGCTCTTGCTTTAAGTTAGACAAGTTTCCTGCCTGCGTTACTGAGAGCTGCTGTGTGAAATTTCATGGGTTCCTTGTGCTGACAGCTGAGCTTGATCCCAGGATGTGCTGTTACTAAAGTCTGTAAAGACATTGGCTGCACTGTCCTTCCTGTGAGTGAGAAATAGTGTCGTGTCAAAGATCTGAACAGACATGGACAGTGAGATGGTGAAGGAACAGCTGTAGAGACTAAAGGAAGAACTGTTGTTACTGATGCTGTTTAGCATTAATGACATCCCAATCCAGTCATGTCTCATATATGCAGTAAGGTGCCAGATGCCCACGTTATCCTGGAGTGAGGGAGGCATCAAGGGTGCAGGTTTGGAAGAGGTGAACAGGCATTTATTTTATGTTATGCTGCTCACTGGTTCCTGGCTGTCTGGCCTGCCTGCAGAATACTTTCTTGTCTGCAAAAGTGCAATATTAAACTTTGAATGGACAACTAAGTATAATTTACAGTGTTTTCACATCCCCTTCACTTTAGGTTCACATAAAATGTCTTGTTTATTTTCCTGATTATTCATTTCAACTGTACATATGATTAAAAATAATGAATGCTATTAATTTTTATCATTAGTGCCATCATTACGCCTACTTATATCCTTTGATATTATTGCAAAAATTATCTTTAATAGTTTTAATAGGAGCTATTCCCCAGGCTAATGAGGCTATAAATCAAAGTATTAAACAGGGTAGAAAGTAAAGTTTTGGACTCTATGCTGAAATTGAACCCCCTCTGTGCAGTGGATGCCTTCAGGTTTTGCTCAGAAGAATATTTATATACGACTATTCTACTTGCATGAGATGGGGTTTAAATTTGACTGACATCAACTAGACTGTCTGTGGCAGCAGGGAGACAAATTCAAAGGTAGAAGAAGGAGCAGCAAGGATGTTGCTGCACTCTGTTCTTGCTGAGGTCAGCAGGTCTTATGCCCCTGGCTGTAACAAGGTGAGGTAGACTGAGTACTCAGGGGAATCCCATCTGAAGGACTTTAGCAAGAAGCAAGTAGACACCACTCTTTAAATTCCTTAGGAGCATGCAGTAGAATTCTGTCTGATTACTAGGATTCCATCTGTTAAAGCTAGATATGGCAAAAAAGAATAAATAATCTCCCTGGTAATCTTCCAGAGGATGTCTTCTAAACATCAGAAACCATTTCTGCCCTCTAAGTGTCCTCTGTTGCTTTGCTGTTTGTAGCAATGTGCAGCCTAGAAAGGATAGGGTGTTGGCAAGGGATCAGAAAGTCAGGCTGGTTTCCTGTGCTTTTTTGTTTTATTGGGCATTTCACCCATTACTTTTTGCAAGGCCTTTTTTTTTCTTTGCTGTAAATATTGAACTAAAGATCATTTCATACAGCACAACACTCTTGCCAATATGAGCAAAAGCAATATAGCAGATAATACTTTGGCATGTTCTGTGTTTCTAAAATTTCCTGTTCAGACTTGAATTCCCTGCTTTAAGAGGCTTGCAGTCTATTTGCTACAGAGCCTGCTAATAAGCTTTTCAGATACCTGTTTTAAACTAATTGTTGCTAGTCTTGTCACAGTTTTTGGGGCCAAGGGCTGCACTTTGTGGGGAAATCTGTTAATGCGTTGTATGAAGCTGCTTAGGAAGCAAAAGCCAAGAAGTGCAAAGAAAACAGAGTTGTGCCACCCAGCCTAATGCTGGCTGAACACTGAGTAATTTGGGGCTTTAGGGACTTTGGTAGGATTCTTCTGCCTGCATCTCTGAGGTGCTGGTTTTCTCCTCTGTTCTGTGGTGAATCTCTTCCCTGGGGGATACAAGTGATGACAGGATAGAAAGGTTGTAGAAGGGTAAAAATGTGTATAACTTTTGCTCTAAATAGTTGCTAGAAGACAGCAGCTAACTGGACTTCAGTCTGATCCAGAACACATACTCATAGTTTCTTGCTCCTAGACCTTGAAGACTATTTGTTCCTCAGCAATTAGGTACCAGCCTTTAGATAGGTCACTGAGAAAATTGCCTGAGCCTGGAGAACTGGAGCTGGATCCCATCTAGAACTGCTACCAGTAGTGCTAGGAGGCAAGAAGCTATTGCAAAAGGGGTGCCCAGAGCTGTGAGCTAGGGTCATGTTGCAAGCCTGCTGCAGTCAGTTTGAACCTGGGTCCCTGGTGTCCTGAGGCAGCATGGGAAGTGCCCCTGGTCCTTTCAGTCTGCCACTCTCTGTATTGCTCCACAAGTGCTCCCCTTGCACTAGCATAAGGCACGTGGGGGATAAATGGTTTCTGCTTGCCTTCAGTAATGGGCTCTAATTGAGGCAGGCTTGAAAAGCTTATTTTTAATGTTGCACAGCACTTCTATCTTGTTGGTGGTGCTTTCTTGTAAGAGGAGAAGAACACTATTGGAGGAAGTGGGGGGAATTACAGATGCATTTTTGCTTTGCCCTTACTAAATGAGGTCTTCAGTGCCAGTCATCTTTCAAACTGCTTGATTGTGTGTCTGCCTGGGAGAATCTCCCGTTTGAATAGCAACAGCTCCCTCTGTCTGCCTCGGGTGAGCCGTGGGCTGTTGCACTTCAACAGATTATGCCATTTTCTTGTTCCCTGCCCAGTGCAGTTCCTGCTCTCTAGGTATGTTTGCAGCTTAAATGGACTGACTTTGAGAAGGTTTTAGACTTCCTCTGTATATTTTTAGGAGTGGCTGTGAATCTTTTGCTGTTGCTTCCACTACCAGCTTATGAATGGGACAACCGTTGGAAAAAACCCAAAAGTAGGGTAGGGGATGCAGTGCCTGCATTAGTGGGAGAGACTCTTTCCTGTTGAAAGTGAGCTTTGAACAACCTGTGAGTTACTGTCTCATTGAACACGTCTCTGGAGGTTTGAAAGTTTTTTACCCTCTTCCAAAGTGCTGTTATTGTCTGTGTAACAAAGGTGGACCGAACTGTTCTGTTAAAAGGAAGTCATGCACACTTAAGAACGTGATCGTAGCTCAGCGTTAACAATGCTGCTACATTCATTTCAGCAAACTGCTACTGTAGTACAACTGTAGCTCCAGCAAGCCATTTGCCTCGTGATGAAGAGCCAGCATGCGATTAAAGGCATGCTATTAACATTTCCTAGCTCTCTTCTCGCTCTGACATTTGTTCTGTATGAGGTTTTCTGATCACAATCTCAGCGGCAGACTTTGCTGTATGTAGTGCTTGAAGGTTTCATAAAGCTGCCTATAAAGGATACACCATATCTCATCTGGTATTTACTGCAATTGATAGAGGAGAAACAACCTGCCTGAACTTTCTTTTGGATTAAAATATTGCTCCAAGAAGCTTCCTTTCATTTTTAGGTCTTTTTCAATATGTGAAAATTGGGCTCCAACTTTTAAGTACAGCACAGATGATGACTCAATGCTGCTCTGCTACTAGGGGGATGTTTGCAATGCTTTAGGGGCAGAGTTTATTCAGATGACAAGGCAAAAATTTTTGTTTTCCAACACAGAAATTTCCTCCAGAGAGTTTGTGGGAGATGTAGTCCAGCCAGAATGCTCTGGATTTAAGTGATACATAGAGGACCTTTAGGCTTGCTATGGTTCCTGTGATGGTTTGCTGGAATATTTCTGAATAAGACTTTCAGTTCTAGAGTTTCAGTCTTTGACAGGTTGTCCTCTTAACATTGAATTCTCAACTGGATAGAAGAACACATTTTTCTTTTAGGTTGCTGTTGCCTCCTTACTGAATTGGAATGAGTTACTCTTTGAAGAGTGTTCCCCAAGTGCCCAGATTTAAAAAAGAAACAAACACAATCAAAACAGCAACCAAACCAATACAGCCATTAAAAAAAATGCAGCCAGCACCAGTTTGCTGCCACTCCTGAATTCTGCTTTTGGAGTGAATTACTAAGGTTGTTTTGGCATGTGTGCATGGTCAGAGGTGTAAGAAAAGTGGAAATGAAAAAGTGCCTATACTTCAGAAAAATCTCCCAAAAAAGCAGCATGTGAGATGCTTGTATGTAAGAAGAGATGCTGCTGTCAGTGGTGTTGATGACAGACCTACTGGTTAAAGTAAGGGGAGATGGATGAACAGCCCCTTGCTAGTGGCATAATAAGGGATGTGGGGCTGGGTGGGCTGTCCCATGCTTAGCTGTGTGTTTTCAAAGCCAACAGCTCAGTGACAGCTGCTGTTCTGCATGCTAAGTTACCCAGTCTGTGGGGAAATCTGGTTTTTTTTTTTTTCTGTTTCTAAATGTTCTTAGTCACAGCATTGGTTGTGTGAAGCTTGGTATGGTTTTGAGACCAAGGAGCACATGTCTTATAGGGGGAAAGATACTTTGCTGATGTGTCCCAGTGGGGTGAATCTACCCAGATAGATTGGAAAGATGAATTTAGGATGCCACCTAGTTCCCTGTGGTGTACTACAAAGGCAGATGTCTGGCATCTGCTTCCTGTTGTGTTGGCATTGCTTGCATGAGCACCCGCTTGTTACCAAGGCCAGCTGGCTGGCCTTTGGGATCAGAGATCCCAGAGCACAGCCTTGCTGCCTGAAAAACCTGGAAAACCAGCCAAGAGGCACTGAAGTCTATGTGCTTGGGCCTTGTGTGCCTAAGTCTTTAAAGCCTAGGGGGAACATTCCCAAATTTAATTGATATTTTGGATTTATCGTGAAGTATTTGAGTAATTGAAGCTGTACTGTTTGGGTGGAAATAAGATTGGGTTTGTTTTTCAGGTCAGTGGAAACTATATGAACTATTCCAAGGGCAAATTAATTCCTAGCTGGTTTGGCGTTCAGAGTTTTGAGGGCCATTTCTATTGGCTACAGTGGCAGAGGGTTTTGAGTTCCTTCCCATGTGCCTTGAACTTTGTTGTGGCACTGAAATTCTTCATGCATGCAGTCAAACCAGGAATAGAGGTGCTTCTGACCACATATCTTCTGTCTGAAGGATGGAGGGGAGAAATGTTTCCCTTATGCCCATTTCATGGTGAATGTGAGGGAGCTAGGATGAACCCATCTGTCCCTTAGAAAATGCTTCTGTGGTTACGGAGGACCAAGGACAGTAGAAGGGAAAAGAGCTATGTCCAGGGACAGTGTCTGGGCTGGCCTTTGAAGGCATCTCCTGGCTGGTGGCACCAGCACCCGGCTCTGTGGCACAGAGGTAGCAGGCAGCAATCCAAGCTCATCAACTGCTGCAGCTAGCAGGGAGGAATTGGGCTAGCACACAGTCTGTCTGTCTTCCACTTCTGGGAAACACCCAGTGTTTGGATTCCAGCCCTATATATACCAGGAGCATAAACATCAAATGAGGTTTAAACTGAAGGATTAGCCAGAGGCCTTAACCAGTCTCTGGTTATTCCATGAGTGCTGCTGTTGCTCCTGGCTTGCTGTTTACTCATCTGCACCTGCAGTGTTGAAAGCTGTACAGAAATCCTGTTCAGCCTGAGCCAAAAAGTATAGCTAGGCTTTGTGTGTACTGAGGGCTTTATAAAGGTCATGAATTGAGCTTTTGTGCCAACCTCTTTGTGATTTACTTCTCATTGTTTCTCTTTCTCCAGGAATTCCTCCTCTGAATTGCCATCTGCCAGCTCTTTTAACAGGGAGTTCTGTGTTGTAGATTTTCTATTAGCACAAGTCTTACTGCCTTTGTGCAGGAAAACTGGGCCACTGTGGAGGCATCCATGTGTTGCTATATCTGTGGCTCGCTTTCTTCCTTCGGCCGGCAGAGGGGCGATGACAGCCTGGCCAGCAAGGTGCCCCCCGAGCCACCGGCTGGCGAGCCACGGAACACGGGTTTAGGGCTGGTGAGGAAGCAAGGGACGCAAGGATTCCAGGACAAGAAGCAAGAGAGAGACCAGATGCTTGTGTGTCCAGAGAGGCTTTATTCTCCCCGAACAAGGGCAGAGGCAAATGGCAAAAATCAAAGGGTACAGTGGCTTATAAACCTGGGCGGGTACAAATGAAAAAGCCAATGAGGGAAAACCAGGGATGGAACATAAGGCGTGAACTACAACACAATAACCAATAAGGGATTGCAAGGGTGGGGAGCAATTTAGGTAAACCCAATGAGAGTTATGGAGCATATAATGGACACAGACACTTCTGGAAAGAGGGGCAGGCATGGGAAGGGATTGACATGTCAGGGGAAGAGGGATAAGGAACAAGGGAACAGGTCTGGCCCCGTTCAGGGAAGAAGGGGACAATATGGCGAGGGTATAAGACAAATACTGAAACACAAAAAATTACTAAAGAAGCTTAAAATACAGGATGCAACAATATCTCCTGAAGCCATGATGAAGGATGACTTGGTTTTTGGAGGGGAAAGAACAACTAGCTTCCAACATACTGCAGCACTGGGTGTAACAAAATTGCTGGGAGAGCAAGGAAACCTAGGATGTGAGTGAGTTGGTCCCAGCACAAGAGTTTGTTTTTACTATCAGTTTAGTGGTTTAGGTCTATGAGGGGTTCATTCAGACTCATTCACTCTAATGCTGTGGAAAAGGATTAGGCACAAAAGACCAGTTGTAGAGGTGCTTCCTGTGGTCACTTGTTATAACTGAGATTTGCTGCTGTGCTCAGACCTGCAGAAGGCTGATGCAATAGACTAACATGGTCCTGTCTCTTGCTTTGGTGACAAACACTATAAAATTCTCTCTTTGGGATGCTTTGATTAGTAGTTATGGGGTTATGACATGTGCATGTCTTTCAAAATAGTCACAATGACTATGGCGCACTGTCAGCATTAAAAATGCTTCATAATTCTACTCTTGAAAGCAACCAGCACCTCCTTCTGTAAAGCATAGTGAGGGAAGCTTCCTCTCTTGAAACTCAGTCAAGTTTTGGTTTAGGAGCTGTGATGCACTGATCGTAAATAGAAGACAGCAGTTTCTACTGCTTGTGGTTTCTACCATGGCAGAAAAGGAAAGACAAAGTTGTGCAAAGCAGGAATCTGGGGAAGGATTTGCCCATCTGTGAGACAAGTGTCTAAGTAATGTTTTAAGCTCCCTCGAGTATGAGTGAGTTACCTGTGAGAAGGGCTTGATTTCTTTAAAATAATCAGCTTAGCCTAGATGCCTGACTTGTAGCCATTTAGCATTGGGTAAGATGATTATCATCTGCATATTTATATTAAGATATAAGCTGTTGATTCTTTTCCCCAGTTTTCCATTCTTAAAACATGACAAGATTTCAAAGGCTATTCTAGCCAAGGCAGAAATAGGATTGTGAGGCGTCCACTTGCTTATCCCTTCCTAATGCCAAAACCCACTTTGCAGGTGGAAGCCTGAGAATATTGGTGAATTCTGGGTTGTGCTGCACCCCAAGAAAATACTGACTGTCCATATATTTGAATAGTGAAATGCAAGTCACGTATTATTAAATAATGACAGGTGTCTGCACAAGGTGATCCTCAGGGAAAATGTGTTGCATTCCTTGAATATCAATAAACCCCACTTTATGCATGGAGGTTTGATGAATAAATAAAACCTCGATTTTGTTCTGGCAGGTGGTATCTCATTTACTTCTCCATGAAGAGCCAGATCCCTTTGCCCTTTTTATCTCCTGAGGTCTCTGAATTCCAGTTTGTCCTTTGTTTCCTTTTACGCACCTGTTTTGAGGTGTGAGTTAATATGATGCTATCTAAAGGTGAGTCCCTCAGATTCACTGCACAGAAAAATAGGCTGTGTCTCAGGAAGCTGTGTTCAGCTCAGAGAAAGAACTGCATTTTGGAGGTGGTGTTTATTACACGAACTAGTATAATAAAAAATTGGAGGGGCAACAAAAAAAACCAAAACAACAATAAACTGTAAATAAAATGGAACCTATGAAGGCTTCTGCTGACATTGCTAAGCTTGATCTTGTGTCCTTAAAATGAGCATGAGGAGCCAGGCACATCTTTGAGAGCTCCAGTTTTAAAATTAGTTTTAATAGGACGTAACAGGTAGATTAGAAGAATTCAGTGCTATAAATTTTAAAAGATTAATTGTGAAGGTTGAGACAAATTAAATGAAGCTTTGTTGACAAGTAAGGCCATAGTAGATGTGTTTAGTTTCTTGGGTTTGGTGTGGAGTGTTTGGCTGTTTTTATTTCTCCCAGTTAACACTGCTTTTTTCTTCTGGAGTAAAACTGAAGCTGAATCACAACCTTGCTGGGTTCCCAAGATCAGCCTAGAACTGCAAGTTGTAGCTGGCAGGGTTTTCCATACCAATTTTTATGTTATTTCCCCTTTACCATCATAGCTAAAACTCTTTTCACTTTCCAAGGTAGAACCACCTTTGTGGGGCTCAGGTTTTAAAGCATAATTCAACCTTCAAAGTCCAAAACAAGCATGCAGAAATCAAAGGCTTGACATGAAGGAAGTTGTTTGATTCTGCAAATAGCAGTGCAGTGGTTTTTCCATTGAAGAGGCTGTATTGCCTTTAGGATTTACTGTAATTGAGACAGTCATTTGCTGGATATTGATAATTCAGCTACTGCCTCTCTGAAAAAAGTAATTCGCTAACTGCTGTATAACAATTTTGTCAGGAGTTGTCCCGCAGCAGCCTACATGCTTTTCTCAGAGTGTTTTTCTTTCAGTTTTTTGTATGTTAATATAGATTATTTTACTTTTGCATAAGATTCCCAGCAGTAAGTGGCATTCTCATGCTGAAAAGCAGTATTTCTACTTTGGCTTGTTACAAACCCTGCAAAGGAAAGAGCAAGGTGCTATACATGCAGCGGGACCACTGAGCAGGCTTCTTCCTGTGCTTGCTGAGTAAGACTGGATGGAAGTGGAGAGACAACATGAGGCTGACAGCTAGGCAGAACCACCTGCCTCAGAAAATAAAATCCTGGGTTTAGCAATTATGATACCATCTACCCAAGTCCCTATAACTAAGGCCTGGATTTTACATGTTAAGAGCCTGAGGATTTCCAGCCCCATCAGAATTTTTTTCTAAATGTTATTTTCTAGCATTTCTATCCCAGGTGTATCACTGTACATGTCAGATCATGTCTTGATTCCTGTTTTGCCAGCTATAATGCTGTTCCATAGGTTCAGGTGTAAGTGCTGGCCTTGCAGCATGCAGGTTTACAACTCAGAGGAGCTGGCTGTCATAATTTGCCTCCTGGTCTGCAAGTCCAGCTAATCCTGGCCCTAAGGTTCTGGTTTGGCCATGCTTATCTTAAACTATTTCTTGAACATATTCTAGTGTCTGCAATCATAACTGTTGTTGTAGGGGCCCTGTGTGAGGCCGTGGCATAGGTGATGGGCAGTGTCATATTTTTTCAGATTTTGTATGACTTCTGGGAGGAGCAGAAACCTGGACCCAGTAGTAAATAGCCAAGATCCAGGCACTGCAGGAGTGGGGAGCACTGGAGTAAGTCTTGCAGAGAACACAGAAGTCTTTGCAGGTCTGGGGTATACCCAGCAAAGCAGGGAATGGCTCCATAAAAGCCCAGCAGACTTGCTGTGGTGCTGTTTAAAAGGGAAGCCATGGATAAAAGGGCTTCATGTTCCTGAGACTGACATGTATCTTCGGTGTCCTGCCTGTTCTGTGGAGAGATAGGGGAGACGCGTTCCTGCCACCTCTCCCGTCTGGGGCGGGTGAATCCGTAGCAGGATTCGCTGATGTGCCAAGGCAGAGTCCTCAGCCAGTTATAAATCATTGATGCTTTCTCAGTCCTGTGCTTCTCAGACTTCAATAATTTCATTGTTCCAGCTGAACAGGAGTTTTACCTTGTTAAATTTAGGGAGTGCCACTAATGGCAGCAGTCTTTTATCCTGTCCTTCTCGTTTTCTGACAGACCTGTAATGAATGATTAATCTCAATGTGCTGCAAAGGGTTCAACTACCTGTTTCTTTTGCCTGTAATAAAATATGTGCTGTTTGACTGATTGTGCAGCATTTGTATTAGGATTTTTTTTTTCCATTTAATCTCTTTTATATTGCAAACCTACTTAAAAAGCAGTACTGTAACTCTGGAAAAATGTAATTTTTCCCCCTATTGTCCCTTTTATTTTTAAAGAACTGATTTCACTCTTTTTAAAGCACATCAGTGTGAGGGCCTTTACCACCCATCCATGCTAATACTCAAGTTTATTGATTCTAAATACATATATTTCACTAGCCTTTGTGATTACTGCCAACAATCAAGGTAGACAGAAACACCTCTAATTTACAACCCCTGCTTGCTGTGGAGATAACACATTAAAAATCAAATTTCCCCTCTCTATTCATGGTCTAGAGCAGATTCTCCAGTCATGTAAATTACTACAGCTCTGTGTAGCTGTGGCGTTCCAGAAGCACATTTTCTGACATGGATGAATATTGGAATCTTGTCAGTACTTAAATAATTCAAGAGCATGAAAACACTGGGTCCATTGATTTGTTATTTTTCTTGAAGTTTTTTTTTTTTTTTTTAAAATCACTGTTCTTTTTGGGTTGAAATACTGAAAGCACAGTAATACGCAAAATGAGTTGTATGGAAACATCTTCATAGGAGGCTTGATTACTGTTAGGCCAAGAGCAGGTATCTTAATTTACTAACGTATCATTCATGTCAAAATAACCTTGTAGTTTTATGTTGTAAATTCAGTACTTGCTGTTTAATATTGCATAAACTATACTGTTAGTTCTCAGGACCAGACATACCATAATAGCTGTATTCCAATATATACTTGCCTGGATAGTTTGAAAGTCTAGTGGATTTCTTGCAGCAATTTAACAAAGTCATTGCTGGCAGACTTGCTGCAGTGTGGTTGGTCACAGATTAACTCTTTGGGTAACTAGAGCTTTACAAGTGGCCCTGAAATCCCAGTGACTTATGTAGACATAATTCTGCAACTCGCTTGAAACATCATCTCCTCAGAAAAGGAAGTCACATATTTTTAACTCGTTGGGCTACCTCCCTGGCACAGGGACTTGCTTGTGTGTTATTTTGCTTTTCTGCCTTGTTGAAGTTTTGTCTTATAAGTTGGTGGGATTTAGGGCCAGGAAATGTGTGGCAATCTTTTTAGTAATGATGGTGTGAACTTTTGTTTGTAGCAACTCCCCTGCTGTCTGTGTAACTACCCTTGGCATTGGTGATGATTTTCAGAAACTTGCAGCTGATGAAATGCTGAGCTAAAGTATATTTTTCCATCACTTATGTTCAGATAGTACAGATGACCTCAGAGGTATCTACTCATTTTATGGGCACCCTACCTCTGAAGTCATTAGTGCTTAATTTTCACTGCAGCTTGCACTCAACAACTTTAGTAGTGGCTCCATGAATTACTAATGTGGTGCTTAAAGGTGAAAAGTAAAGACCTCATCAAATTCTGGATATTTGCATATACATTGCAGATAATTAAGTAGCTGAGAGGCAAGGCTTTTTTCTTCTCTCCCCCTCTGCTGTTAGGGTGTTCAATAAGAGAACCCATTTAGTATATCTTGCTGCTGAGGATTAACCTTTGTTTAATGCTGTCCAGTCCTGTCTGGTGTATCACATGCAGCATTAACCCTCATTTGCGAAGCAGCTTCCTGGGCTCCGTAATGTTTACACTGGCAAGATCCAAGAGGTAATTACAGGGCTCCTTTGAAAGAAATTAATGCTGCAGATGAAGTCTTTCCCAGTAAATCAGAAATCACATATCCAGTTCTGTTTAAGAACTCAGGGAGACCGTCTATTTCTTTTCCCTCTGAAACTCTTCTCCATCAAATCAAAAGCAGTTCTTCAAGGCACTGAAGTGTATTCTTAGCAGTACACTCTTGAATTCAATAAGACACTTCTGCCTTTACTAAGCAGACATGTTTTTAAACAAAGCACTTAAACACATGCTTAATTAGTTACTGAGACAAGAGGCATGGTGTATGTATTCTGCTCCCATTTTTAAAAAGGGAATTTTTTTCTGCAGTGTATGTGATCTCTTTAAGAAAGAAATGTAATTCTAACTTGAGTGATGTTGTTTTTTTCTTTTTCAATTGCATTTCAATTCAGTTTAGATAAAAATGATCTTTTAAGAGTAAGTCAGAAGTTTAAATGGCTGTTTTGCCCGATCTCTTTTGAAATGCTGTTCAGACATGCAGCCTCTTCAAAATAAATAATTGTGCCAGAAACTATGTTCATCAGGAAACTGTTTTTAGTATCACCTGCAGAAACCAAATCACAGATGTTAAAATCAAGGATGGCTTTTTATATTTTTTTAAGAAAGGCTTTGAATTACCTGCTCTGCAGTATCACATGCTTGCTTGTAATTTAGTGCCTTATCCAGTGGAAAGTCACAGGGATTACTTTCTTCTGGAATTCAGAAATTATTAGAAAATTAAAAATCCATATAAAATTCTGTGCTTTTTACAGAATGCCAAAACCATTTTAAATAATATTTAAATTATTATCATTCTTATAATCATATTTTAAACATTTTTTCTGAAGTCTACCATACAGTGGGGGGTGAGAAGTGTGAAAATTACACTTTGTGTTGTATGTTATTGGGTTATTTCAAGTTTTTAACTTTATTAAGGATTGATACTCTGGTGTACATTGGCACTACACAAATCATTACTTGAAAGAGGAGCTGTGAGGGATTTTGTCTCTTTTACATCTGAGCTGATTGCTTTAGGGACAGAACTGTGAGGTTCTTCATCTGTCCAGTGATGGGTAACAGAACACGCACTATGTAGACTCTGTGGACATTATGGTCACCCTTCACGGGTTCCAGTGTCATGGTGAAAATCACTTTTTAGTAATAAGAGCAATGCATTCTGAGTAAAATGATTGTTCAAAGCTTCAGTGGAAACTGGCCCTGACCTGTGCTTATTTGTAACAGATGCTAGAGAGAAAATTCTCAGATGCAGGTTGACATGTTCACCTGGCTGAACTTGTTGATACAGAGACTGAATCCTATGTTCCTGAATCTGTAACAATGAAGCTCAGACTTGATCACAGAGTAATTTAGGGCCACTGATTGCCAGTGTTGGATGGACATGGTGCATCATTTGGAAGAGCTTCCCCCTCTAATTCATTCAGCTGTGTCTGGACTGAGAGCAAGAGCCATAGGGGGTCTGAATGTCTTCTGGCTAGTTAAAACACGAGCCTGGCAATAAAGCCTGCTACAGACCTGGAGTGTAAACTCCATCAAATGCAGAGGTATTTGTGTTCCTTCCTAGCTGCACTTCAAGACAACAGGAACAGAGGTCCATTGCTTATCCAAAGATATAAGAGTATATTCATTGTTTTTGTTGTAAGTCATGCAAATACCAGTTTGCATTATAGACAAGTGATACTCCTGAAAGACATGATTGGCTGGAAATACCTCATATTTATGTAGAAGTTGTCAAAACAACTTCATAGTTAAGAGAATGCTTAACTTAGTTTTCCTCCTTTCAATCTGTGTAGACATTTCTAAACTACCTTCCTGCTTGAAGCAGAAATAATTAATTTTTCTCTTATTATTATGAGGATGTAGGTCTGCATTTGGCAAGACTTCCTTTTGTGATGCATGAAAATATCAAGGTGATTCAATCCTATGAAAAAATTAGGATTGGGAAATAGCAGTTAGCTATGCCTTACTTTCACACTCTCATATTCGCCAGGATAGCTCTCAATTGCAGGTAGAGAGGTGACCTAGCACCTCTTTGTAGGATGCTGCAAGATCTTCTGTCACCGCTATGACTCTTGCACCATTTTTGGGAAGCAAAGCAGGACCATTATCCTAAATGGTTTGTCCGAGATCACAGAGGAGGTGAATGGTGGAGCAGGACTTGAGCCCATGCCAGCACTGTAATCTCTCTGCCCTGTCAGTGCCTATGTTTGAATTACTTTAGGGGCTGACAGCAAAACCTTTGGAATGCTGCTTTGCTGTACAGGATTTGTCCATTGTCCAGTGCACAATCTACTTACTTGTGCAAAATGCCCCAAAGCCTGGAATGTTCTCAGTTGTAATCAGTGTGGACGTAGGAAGTGCTGAAATCAATAGACTGTCAACACCTGTTTAATGGTAAGCAGGTGCTTCAATGTAGTGTTGCAGAGGAGGGAATGGTGATAAAAGCTGCTGAGTTCTGTGTTGTTTGGTGGGAAGAACTTTAAAAATCAGGAGGAACATGTATTTTATTAGTTAGTAGATGTGGCTGTGCTGCAGTATCAGGGAGTATGATAAGTTATGCTGTCCAGCTCCTACCTATACTCTGTGCTTGAACAATGAACTAAAAATTCAGCCTCGTGAGTTTAAAGGCTGTACCTTTAACACTAAATTCACTTAAACTGTTGTGGAGAGTGTTGAAGGCAGACAGAAGAGAAAGGAACATCTCAGCTCAAATCCTCTTTTTCAGAGACACATCAGCACATAGTAAGTTTTTCCATCATATTCAATTAGATGATCGTTATCCAGCTTGCAATAAACATCTGAATTGATCTAGACAATTGTGCAATGACTTGATACTTAATCAATGTGGACCTGACCTTTAAAAAAGCAGTTTTAAAAGTCAGATGCTGTCCTCTTTCTAGTTTCTATTTCTCTGCAATAAGGCTACCCTTCACTTGGTTAATTGTCTAGCTTTCATTGAAACAGTTTGCCAGAAATCAGAGCTGCTTTGCTTAGGCACAAAAGGCTCTGGCTTTAAACCCTGAAGCATGTTCAAAACTCTCACCAACTTACCTTTATCCAAAAAAGAAACCTCCAAGAGATGTTAGGATTTCTGTGTTCCAGCTCCCCTATTAGGGATGCCATTTGCCAACTAGGGCAAAACCTGAAAGTGGGTATTGATGGCTTCAGGTTTGGTTTGGAGGCAAAAGGCCTCCTGTCTGCAGCCTTTTGAGAGATATCTTCTTATCAGCAAAGTTCTGCAGGGGAAGGGAAGGGTGGAGTAACTGTTGCATCAAACTGTTGCATTTTTTTTTTTTTGAGCCTTATCTAAAACAGCTTCAGGCTACTCAAAATTTTATAACCTTTCAAAACCTTACAAGCCAGCTGTAAAGCAAGAGCTCCTCTTGTTAAACAGCCAGCAAATCAAGGTGTGAAGCTAAGGACATGCAGTAGCAAGGGATATAAGAAATGTGCCTCTTCTGCTGCATTTATCTTCAGTAAGAGGATGCCTAAAAGCTTCTGCTTTCTTTTGTCTTTTGCAAAGATTTACCAGAACAAGTGGTACTAAGCCTTTAATGCTGTTGCTTCACATAAGCCAAAATGCTAAATTTTATTTCTATTTTCATTCATCTTGATTTGAAAAACCTAACTCTAGATTAAGTAAGAGTGTATTGTTTTGGAAGTTTGTTTGGGGTTTGGGTTGTTTGGTTTTGGTTTTTTTGAAGTGCCAAGCAGTACTGATTATATCACTGGAGTATTTTGAATTCTTTTTCACCCTCATATTTCCCTTATATAGCCATGTTGCTTGGTATTTGACATGATTTTTTTTCTCCTTTCATCTTTCTGTGGTAATAATCAGTACTGCATTGTAACCAGCATCAGAACTTCATTGTGACAGAGGTCCTGTGCTTGTTCAATGAAGTGCAAAATGCACAGTGTGGAACTTAAGGCCTTTGTCTGACTCCAGGGTCTGTTGGTGCCAAAGTGAACCTGACACCTTTTCCTTTGGCCTGTGGTTGCATGGTAGATGGTGTTCTGCAAGATTTGAGTTTTGAAGGTGAGGCACAGCTCCTGTAAGCAATTTGCCCAACCCCTTGGTGATGGTACAGAGCTACCAGCTCTGTAGGGCAAGAACAGTTGACGAGAGGGTAGGACTGGCCCACCCTGGGTTTGTGATGTTTCGTTGACATATCAGTCAACATCACCATAGACTCAAAGGGAAGTGCTTATATATCCCCACTCTCTCATCTCAACTTTTATAATGGTCTGCCATGGTTTTGGTTGGTGCCTGTGACCAAGATCTATTGATTTTAATCAAGTGATGGTAACTTACATTACCCACATCCCAGTAAGATAAAACTTCCCTCTTAAGGCTAGTCCTTCCCATCTGTCTGTTACACAGCTTGTGCGATCTCCTAAAACCAAGCAGTTCCCATTCCTGACCACAGGTGCTATTTCTGGCACAAGCATGTTGAAATGTTGTTTGTTCTATGACAGCATGCCTGTCCTCTTGACTCTGAAACACAGTTGGCTTATGAGGAATAACCCAACTGGTTGTAGCCAGGCCACAGAAATACTTCTGACTACATAAGTTAGACACGTAGAAAGATCTGGATTTTAATTTGGTTTTCTTCACTGGTGAGGAGGAAAAAAAGAAGAAAGCACAACACAAAAACCAAATTAATTGGTCCTGCATTGCACAGAGAGGATGATTAATCTCCTGCATTCAAGAGCATCTGTCTACTACTTCTCCTTGAATTCCTCAAAAGGCTAAAAGTGTCTCTAATGGTCATTTAAATAATAAATGCCACCACACTCATTAAGGGTGTATCAGTCGTTCTTTTTCTGCTCTGGTGCTTGTTGCATTCTATTAATATTTATTGAATTCCAGGAAATTCATCCTGAGCTAGTGGTCCACATTTCTTTTCAAGGTCACCAAATATAAATATTTTATTTATCTAATTTAGAAAAACGACGTTAGATGCGATGCAGCCAGCATGACAAGAGTATGAATTAGTGGAAAGCTTCCCTCAGGAAATGTATCCAGGTACCAGTAATGGAAAATTATAAGTCCAATAGCTTCTCTCCTAGCAGGTAATAAAGATACATAATGGCAATACAAGCCCTCACCTGAAGGTGTGCATATGGCAGTAACGGTTAGCACAATAGACTATTTCCTGCGAGGGCATTGGAAGCACCCAAATCTCTTTCTGGTATTTGGGCCCTAAATAAGCTTATTTGAATTTCACCTTCAAATTTTGACATGGATATGCATATGGGCTACATGACAGATTTTCAGTAGCCCTTTGGGAATGAATATGCCTAAATCTGTCAGATGTTTGATATTGTCTTGTGCTGGCTAAAAAACCATGCCATCATATGAGTGGCCAGAGTAGCCCATTTTGAGTATTGTGTTGGTTTTCCTGCCCCTGACAGCCTACTGTTCTCCCTTCAGATGGGGTTGTATCGCCTGCTTCCTGTACATGTGTAGCCCAGGAGAGTCCTGTTTCTTTGCCACCAGTTATGAGATGAAGAGAAGATTCTGATGATATTCTGTGTACTGAATGTTCCATGCCCTTTTCTGCTGCATATTCGACTTCTGCACTCTTGGACTCTGTCCTCTTTGTGTTCCCTGGAGATAGAAAAATTCCTCTTATGAAGATTTCATTTTAAGCAAGCACCATCCTGCTGTCTCCAAAAAGAAGGCGATATGATGTAGGGGGTATATTTTAGAAATTGATAATTGCATTCTTGTAAAT
The DNA here is from genome assembly GCA_013397155.1 of Irena cyanogastra. Lineage (NCBI taxonomy): Eukaryota > Metazoa > Chordata > Aves > Passeriformes > Irenidae > Irena > Irena cyanogastra. The sequence continues at coordinate 321,032 of VWZV01009167.1, read as the reverse complement.
GCTGGCTATAAGAAAACAATGCTTCAAAAAGGAAAAAGCCAGTAGATTGTTTACCTCCTCACAATGTTTATGAAAGAACAGTTCCCCCAAATTGAGTATTGAGCTGTCAAGACTCAAAGAAAACAAATGAAGTGGCATTTAATTTAATTGAATATTGTGCTTGTGGGTTTTTGTTTCACTTTTTAGCACATTGTAGTCTTTTGCTACAGCTAAGGTTAAAATTAAATTTAAATGTTTGCTGCTATTGTCTAGAAATATCACAGACAAAGCACAGGCTTCTGAAGAAATGGGTGGTGAAAAGCTTGTGGGGTTTAGCAGTACTGGTTTTTAAATAATACAGACACAGCATCTAAGGGAAGATGCTACAGGAGAATTTGTTAGAGAAAGGAAAGGCAGTCACTCTGGAGCTTTATGTGTTGTGTGACCTGTGCTGCTTCCTGACCTTCCAGGGAAGCATTCTTAGAGCCTGTTGTACTGTGTTTGCCTGGCAAGGTTTTATTAGTGAGTGGGCTAAAGGGGAGTCTCCTGTGAGAATCTGTTGATGCCCATGTCTGACAGAGCTAATGCCAGCCAGCTCCAAGATGGACTGGCCAAATGGCCAAGGCCACCAGCCACAGTGGTCACACCTGTGGGTAATGTATTTAGGAAGGGGGAACATAGCATAAACATAACCCCTGTACAACAGCACCTGCAGCCAGGGGGGACTGAGAATATAAGGTACCAACAGCTCTGCAGGCACCAGGTCGAGGGGAGCAGGAGGTGCTCCAGGTGCCAGAGCAGAACTGCACCTGTGGGAAGGGACCCACATTGGAGCAGCTGATGAAGAATTGCAGCCTGTGATAAGGACTGGTGCTAGAAATCCTGTGGGATGGCCCCCATGCTGGAGCAGGGAGAACAGTGTGAGGAATCCTACCCCAAAGGAGGATGGAGCAGCAGAGGTGACATGTGACAAACTGACCACAATTGCTGTTTCTCGTGCCCCTGCCCTGCTGGGCAGGGAAGAGGTAGAGAAAATTTAGAGTGAAGTTGAGACTGAGAAGAAGGGAGGGGTAGAGGGAAGCTTTTTTTAGATTTTTTTTTTCTTATTTCTCATTATCCTATTCTGATTTGAATTGGTAATCAATTTAATTTTTTTTTCCTCAAGCTGAGTTTGTTTTACCCATGTTGTTAATTGCGAATGATCTCTCCCCGTCCTTATCTTAACCCAGGAGCTTTCATTCTATTTTTCTCTTCCCTTTCTGACTGAGGAGGGGGAGTGATAAGAGCAGCTCTGGAGGGCACCTGAAATCCAGCCAAGGTCAACCCTACGCACCTTTTCTGATCTCTCAAACTGGAGATTTAAGACTCTGTCTCATTGTTGACATTACTGATAGTGAGCTCTGAAAATGCAGTAGTAATTGGCAGCTCATTGACAGTCTCAGTGGCAAGGCCTTGACGAGAACAGATTTGGGGAATAAATCACTTCATCTCCCTTCTTGCAAAGTTTGCTTCATGCTGTAGGGAATAGGCCTAATCTCCTGTATCCTGGTTGAAATGCTGTAAGAAGAAAGACTGAAAAAACTGAGGTAGGAGGAGAAATTGAACAAAATGGAAAGAGCAGGTATCTCTCGAGCTGCATATATAATGAAAACTTTAGATCAATGTCTAGAGAGCCTTTGTCATTAATAAAATAGATCCCTGCGTACAGAGTGAAAAGCATAGACACCACAAAAAATTATCATATGGGTGACTAAAGAGTTTAGCAAGCCCCTTAAACAGGTAGGGAAGTGTGACAAGGAGTTGAACAAAGAGTTTGACAGGGTACATATGGCAGGGGCACAGAGGGAGATGTGCTCTGGGGATTGCCAGCAAAGCAAGCCAGGAGGGCAGAGCAGCAGCAGGGTTGTTGAGTGGGTCAGAGCTGGAACCAAATCTGGAGACAGACCTGTTATTGCGGGCACTTCAGAGCATCAGGCTGGCCAGGGAGGAGAGGCTTAATGGGTTTGGCAAACAGCTGTGATAAGGCTTGGAGTTTATTATGTGCTTGAGCAGCACAATAGTATTTGTGGCATCTCCATTCTTGCTCTTCTCTGGAATCACAGAAGAAATTATGCATGTTGCGTTCATGTATATATCTTTGTATAATGCATCACATCCTCTCCTTATTTCAAACCAACATGGAAAGTATGCATGGCAAAAATATCTTTGGCAGCAAGCTAAACAAGTTCTATCGTGATAAGCTCCTAAGTAAATACTGAACAGTTGCTAATTAAAGTGAAGTGTATAGTCCTTGATTTTTCAATTAACACACCCAACATACAGTAATGCCTTAATTATTTTTGTGTCTAAATATACTTGAAAGAAATCTGTAATTGCAGCAGTGAACTTTAAAAGGTGATTCTCTATGTTTTCAGGGGTAGGGTAATGGTGGATTTAACTGAAATTGGAAGGAGGCTCTCATGGAAATGAACCACAGTCTGAAAATCTTTGGCCTTAAATAATCTTGGCTCTTCCTGTTATTTTCCATTTATTTTCACTTTACTCTCAGATGAGCCACTGTCAATCAATTACTTGCCCCATAATCAGCCATGTGAACAGCTTGCCTGCAAGAGAGCATGTTGGCCTTCTGTAGATAGTTCTGTCCACAGAGGGATCAGCATCCTCTGCTGTGAGCTGTGGAGTGCTCTGGCATTTTGTTCAAACCAGGCAGCTGCCCTTCCTCTGGAATTGTTGTGGAGGAGGCTGAATAGCCTCACCATGAGATGTGTGTTTGACAGGTGAGGCGAATTGGAGGCTCGGTGTGCTTGCTGTCAGGACAAACAAGTGACTGCCTTAAACAGGTCACCCAACAAGGAGATTTAGGGCGGGAGGGCAGGGAGATTCCCGTGGCTTTGCTGCTGTCTGGACTGCCTGATGACAGCCTGCTGCTTGCTAGTTCCCATGGCAGCACTCCTGATGGCCATTCCCGTGGAAACCTGCTTCAAAAAGGATACAACTATACAGATGAGGGGTAATGGTTTAAATCACTCAGCAGTGGAGTTTTTCAGGAGTGCTTAGCATTAGAGTTTGTCAGGATTGTCTCAAATGTTTTTAATCAGAAAATGCTGGCTTATGGAAACACAAAGTTGAGGCATGTTTGCAGGAAGTCAGCTGCAAAATGTAAAAAAAAAAAAAGGCCAGATTTAAGGTGTTTTCAGGCCAATGTGTGCTGACTGAAAAGTTAGTCTTCTAGCCTGAAATGAATTTTAAAAGCATGTGTTACTTTGGTGATTTTCATTTTGATTACTGATCATATTTAGAACAAATTCAAGTATGATTGACTTGAGCTAACACTGTGCATTTGGTTTTGGAGTGTGCTTTTGTGTTTTTTCAATTTTAGTACTGATATCAATTTGATGTGGAGAATGTTTTTTGTGTTTTATATTTTCTCTTAGGGAGGTAAAATAATTTCCTCTATCTCTATTGATTGCTCATCTAAATATGTTCCATTTTAGTAAAGTGTGTTGGTTTTTTTGATTTTGGGTTTTGTTTTGGTTTTTTTGGAGATTTTTTAGTTGTTGCTTTTTGTTTGTTTTTTGGGCTTTCTTTTCCTTATTCCCCGTGGGAGAAAATGATAGGTTTTTGAAAGGCATTCTGAGTTTTCCTTTCTTATATTTTGCAATGGAAACCCTACTACATTTTGGGTTTTAATGTCCAAAAGTGTATTTCTCTTTAGCATGAGGGCTATGAAGTTGTCTTCACTTTGAGGGACTGGGGAAATGGGGACACAGGTCCACTGAAGTTGGTTTCTACTGGTAAGAAATGTACAGTGCTGCTAAGCCACAAACCAAAGTAATAGGGCTGAGCATTGCTCTAGCAGTTGGCTGCTAATTCTGACAAATAATCTACCACCTGCTGTTTAGTCTGTAGGATTAAAGAAGGTTTAATATTTGAGGCAAGAGAAATTTATTGCTCCAGATGGAGCACAATTTTTAAAAAACTATGGGTGAAGATCAATTCAGTGTAAGTAGTCTACCTCCTTTAAAAAGGTAACTTGGTACAAGCCACAGCATTCTTAATAGCAACCTGTGGACAGAGACATTTCCCACCTTCAGAAGTTATTTTCTCTATTTGGAAGTAATCACAGGTGAGTTTATCACAATTCTTTAATAGATATGTTGTGCAATTGTCACTTTTTTCACTGCTGTGTATGTCATCAGATTTTAATAAGAGGCAACAGTATTATTATCCCACTAAGAATGTAATCAAAGATGTTTGATGCAAAGGATAAACAGTTACTGGAGAGGAAAATACAAAAATTCAAGGGGATTTTATTTTTGGGTTGTATTTACTGACCATCTGGAAGAAGGAAATACTGGCAATAAGAAACTTGCAGAAATCAGTGGTATGAAATCAATGAGAAGACAGGATGAGGTAAATCTATTGGAAAGACTGGAGCATATTGCTTGGAGTATTTCTGCTCAGCAAAAAGCAGAGAATAGTTTTCTGATAGACACATAATTTTTGTGACAGAAGTGCTTGCAGGGAATATTTCCCAGTTGGGAGAGAAGGTAATGGAGGGATGGGAGAATACTTTCTGGTAGGGCAAGAAAAGAGGATTTTACTGTCAAAAACTTATTCCTTCAGGGCCTGGGGAGCTTTCAGGGACATAGAAATGTGGGTCCCATTCTTGGCCTGTGTCAGCCTGGGATATAAATTTGAGGCATTTGTTGGGAATAGGGGGAGCTTGACTAACATCATGCAGAGGTGAATGTTGTCACAGCAGGCATGTTGGTGTACAGTCAAGTTGCACACATGATGCTCTGGAGTTGATAGCCAAGATGTTTGGCAGGAGCCCCACACACATGCAGTGCCCCACCTTGGGGCAGATTTTGGGGTATATTAAGTGGAAATCCTATCCATGCTGGATAGGATTTATTAAGAATCTTGTCTTGCTTCTTGTCAAGCTTTGTACTGAGCCTTTTTTCCAGTCCTTTTTCCCTCACAGACTCCAAGTTTCCCATCTGGTCACTCTCAATCCCTGTTTTCTCCAGATTCATCCAGCTGGATGTGTCAAGGCTGGAAATGCACAGTGACACAGCTCATTATAATCACAACAATCCTATTCTTTCTGATGCTATTCCCTGGCACCTCCAATGTGCCCAGCCTGTTCAGCTTGCAGAGTCAGCAGAAAACTGGGGACTTACTTGGCTTGCCTTTATGAGGATTTTGCTCCTTGTTTTCCAACAAACTGAGCAGGCTGGCCACAGGGGACCTGTGGGACTTCCCAGCATGGGATGGCACTAGGACGCCTAAAAATTCAGTCTGTTGTAAAGCCAGGGCCTTGGGTCAAAGAAGGGATCCCAGCCTGTTGGATGGGTCCTACAGTAGTCAGAACAAGGTAAAAAAGCTTGTTGCCTTTTGTTCAGCTACAGCTTCTGTAAGACAACATAAGGCAATGCAAACTGAGAACAAGTCAAACAATGCTGCCATCTGTAATAGGTGTATGGAGTGGCTTCTGGAAAGCTTTGTAGAAAGCAGCTTGACCAGCACAACCTCAGAACACATTTCCTACTGGTTTAAAGCACTGAATTTAAAGCTCAGTTTTCACCACCAGCCTTTTGCATTTGAGTGGCAGTAAATATTCAAAGGCCCCAAGACATTAAGAATCTCCAGGGATGCTGTAGCTCTCCCTTGTTTTTCTTCAGCAGAGACATGAACATTAGTATAGCTGGTTAAGAAGAAATCATTTGTCTAAGTGAAATCATTAAACCAAAGTTTACTGTTTACTAAAGTATTTTGGTTTTCTTGACATTTTTCAACAGAGAAGTTTTTTTTATAAAGAGTGTTTGTCATCTTCTAATGCTTTAAGGAGTGTTGATGTTTTGAAGTGAGTTATATCACCCAACAGAAGGTTTAGCAGATCTGCAATGATACTTGAGAAATTCAGTGGAAGGAAGCATCTTTTAAGCCATCTTTCTGTCTGGAGCATCTTCTGGCAGGCTATAAATATTCACCATTTTGAATGTCTGACCCAGCTCATGGTTTTTATCTGCTGGAGCGTAATGGGATGTCAGTGGGGCAGTACAACTACCGTGCTTTTGTTCTGGGCGACCTGTGGAGATTGCAGAGCTGTGTCCCACCCTGGCATGCAGCCTTTCTGAGGACTGCTTTTGAAGTGGCTTCAGGCTCTCCATTAGCCAGGCTGGTGGACACATTTTTGTAGCAGCCCCCCAGGCTGGTGCAATATTCCCTCAGGTAATTCCCAAGCCACCTTTAGGAAACCTCTGAATCAAGGAGCGCTTGCAAGATTTTGAGGGAATTCAAAACTTTGAAAACCAGGTCTTAGAGAGTGATTAATGTAACCAAGAGAATGGATAATTTTGTGTTATGTGGAATATTCACAAACAGTTCCTTGCAGTCACACTGATACCACTGTAAGAAAAGCCCTGTGAATTAAAGGTGCAGTCCAGGGCCATAATATTTCTGCTGCTCCAAAGGGAAAAAATAGCCCATATTAGAAATATTTGGTGGACTTCTCCTTATCAATACTTTGCCAAAGACCTAGCATTTGAAAGTCTTCAACCAAATGACTTAACAGTGTAATGGTGTCTGACAGTAATATTTTGTTTGGTGTTAGTGTTCCACTGTGGGTGCTAGTCTCTTTAGCTCTCAGTCCATGCCTGAAAATCAAATGTCTTAGCACAAAATCTGCTGAGAGAAGGAATCTATAGCTATAGTGCTGTGCATGGAAACTCATGCATGTACATCACATGTGAATCAAACTCAGAAATTATAAGTAAACTTAAAAATCTCTAAATTATCCAGATCTCTCCCCATATCCAATATTTCCTTAAGTCTTCATTTATTGTAGTGACAGTGCAATTCTTTGTGGGTATGAATGTTATTTTTTTAATCACTGAACTGAGAAACATTTAGCAGCATTTCAGGTGGAAGAAAACAAATCTATTGAGTTTGTCTTAGTCAATAGGTAAATGTTGACCTAGGCAAAGTGACAAATGTCAAGAATTTTCCTCAGGAAGAAGCTGGATGGAAGGTAGAAAGCACGAAACAAAAACCTGTGCCAGTAGTACCCATGAATGCTGTGCTGCTGCATTTTATCCCTCAAAGGCCATTCTATTGTATGCAGCACAATATTAGTGTGTTCCATGTTTTCATCTTTACATTTAATTCACAGCTAATTTCACAAGGGAGAACAAAAACTCTCCTGAGTTCTTCAAATGAATAGTGTGTGATTTAAATAGTGCTCAGGGAAAATGCCAGCCACCTCCTGGAAGTATTGCTTCCATGGTGGAGCAAATCTAGTGTAGTTGTGTGTAGGCATAATGGTGCAATTTAAGCTCCAAAGATTTGTCTGGAATCTTGGAGAAAGCACTGGTTTGGGTTTTGGAAGATGTGGTATTTGAAATGTCTGGTAAATAATGCCTTTGGGAACTTGGAAATTCCTTTTTTTTTTTTTTTTTCAAAATTAGTAAGAGTTCAGTGCCTGCATAGCCTAAATCTGGCCCCAAAATATTTGTGTCTGCATTCCTGACACAGCACTGATACAAGGGGTCAAACTTTTCCTTCTGAATCTTATTAAGACTATGAGATCTTTGGGGATGAGGTCTTTGGGAGTCAGAAGGTCTGCACCAATGTGAATTAGGCTTATTCAGTGCCTTTGATTTTCATATTTGGCCTCTCATCCATAGCACTCCTCATTCTGATATCCCAAAGTAGTAAATTTCCACCACTTCCCTGGGATTACTTAGAATTGTTTTGCAGGCTGTTGAAGTCAGAAGGCATTGATACCAATCCTGCAACTTGTCTTGACATGTGTGAATTCCTTGCCAAACCTACTATAGGTCAATTACTGGCCTCATTCAAGTGAGGAAAGGTAGATCCAGAGGTGTTTTGTCCTTCTCAGGCAAAATGGTCTTTGTTTTAATCTCATTCATTCTGCTCTTGGATGAGGTATATGTATACAGGTGGAGCCGGCTAAGCTTCAGCTTCCATAGTAACAGACCTTTTATTGGCATCAGAAAAAAGATGCAAATTGTTTTTATGTGGCAGGTGTTTCAGCCAAATATCCTGGGATCAAACCAACATTTATCAAGTAACTTGAATCCCAGCTTTATGCACTTGGTGGCCATTGCCCACAAGGAGGTAGTGCATCAGTAGGCATAGAAGCTTAGAACACAAAGAAGGAGAATAAAAAAATCACAAATCTACAATAGCAATTGTATTAAATATGCTGTCCAGGGATGCTTTCCTCTGGCAAAAAAACCCCAAAAAACTATTCAGATGCAAAGCTACCATAATGGTTTTATAAGATAAAGCAACTGTAGGTAGATCGTGGTTTTGTAACAAACAGTCAGACCTTGAGCTCTGTTTCAAATGTCTCCTTGTCATGTCATTGGTCCTGGAAGGGATCATTATTGCTGTTCAATTAAACTGAATTTGGTATGACAGAATCTTACCGAATACTGGCCTCTGAGGGGGTTGTTCTTGCTAAAATTTGAACAACATGCTGTTATGAATGATGGTGTTTTAAATTAGTAAGGATACTAAAAGAAGTAAAAATAGACAGGATGTTGTGAGATTTCCCAGCGGCTGACGTGTTTGGCCTATTATTATATAGTTGAGTTAATTTGAAAAGACATATGAGTTTTTAGGAGTTTTAAATGCAAATATGCCAAGTAAATTAAATACGTGGGTGTGAGCTTTGCAGTGTGTTTTGGTTAGTCAAAATCAGAAAACTTTTGCATGTTCTTTTTTTAACTTGTTAGTGTCCAGGAGGGTGCTGAATTTAGACTCCCCATGAATTTAGACTCCCCATGAAAGCCCATTCTTCATGTGGCTTTCTAATCCCTTTGTTCTAGGATTGAAATTAACACAGCTAATTAAATACAAGATGATGTGGGGGGTTCTTGTTTTTGCCAGTCTTAGATGGGGTAACCAACCTGCCAAATGAGCTCTGGTGGTTGCTGTGGCTAGAAGGTCCACAGTGGTTTGCAGAGAACTGCTGCAAAAGTGGCAATATCCTGGGGATTCCTGCACTCTGAGAACTCAAAAGTTCCCTGCTCTAGACCCTTCAACACCTGATTCCTGGCATCTCAGCTGGGCAGCTCCAAATTTTGGCATGGCATATAATGAGTGACTAGAATACCTCTGGCACTCATGTAATGCAGTATCAGGAGCTGGTAACAGACATGGAGACCACAGTGAAACCAACCTGTGGTTTTTTTCATGTGTTCTGTTTCTGCAGGAAAAGCAGTGCGGTAGTTTGTTAGTGCCACTAATCAGATGGGATGGATTTGAGGCTGTTCCGACACAGGACATGAGAGATGGTCTTTGTTTTTTCAAGCCTGTTTTCTTGTTTTCTGATGTTTTTAACTCAGTCTGTTTCCCCTCATTTCTGAGGGTGGAGCTCTGGGACTGTTCACACTCTGGAGGGTTGTAGGCAAGGCACTGTTACTTATGCTTTGTACCTCAATTAAAACTCTGCATGGTGAATTAAAGTTAACAGTAAAGCTCCTTGCCTGTGTCCTGACTCTGCCATTCCCCATTTTTTCACAATACCTTCCCTACCAATTAGATACCACAGTCTGTCAGTGACAGCTCATAACAAAGCCTATATTGGAATGTCTCTTAATTGAGCATCCTTTAGCTCTTTACTGTCTTTTTCATTTCTTAGCTACTTTAATAGTGTCTTAATAATAGTTTTCTCTGAAAACTTCTTTTCAGAGCTTCCTTTCAAATAAATTGCTGTTGAAATGATCATAACATAGCTTTTTTTTTTAAACACACAGAATTATCTCAATTGGTATTAAGTTCAGGGAGTCAAAAGGCCAAATGTACCTTCATAAATCTGAGATGACTTCACTGAAGTCATTGAATTTACAGTCTCTTAACAGAGAGCTCAGGTTGACCCCAGAGCCCACAAAATTAGCTTTAATGGGAAATTTAGAATTTTCTGGTGCACTGAATACAATGGCACATTGTTAGGATTATCTGAGGATGGAAAACAAATGTTTGCTGTACCATAGCATTCCATTCTTCTCTGTATTTGTGTCTGCTCTGTTTGAATGCTGAATGACAGTGACTGAAATTGAGGGTGATTGCGTTAATAACCACTAACTGAATTCAAAACAGCACTTCTGCTGGGAGAATTTTTCTTTCCTCTTTCAAGCAGAGATGTTGGCCAGGGTTGATTTTATTTGTTCTTTCAGTATTAGTCTTCTTGAGGGCTTCTCTGTGGCTGCAGCATTGTCCAGTGGCTTCTCACCATCACAGCCACTTCCCACAATGTTACCCTAGCGATTACATGGGAGCAGCAGTAATTAACAGTAAGGCCTCTGGTTATTAACACAGGATGCAACAAGAGTAGTGTTGTGGGGTCCTTCAGCCTGCACAGTGATACTCAGCATGGCAATACCTCAGCTTGCACTCAGCTTTTTTGTTAGATTTTTGTATTCAGATTGCAATTTATTACCTGCAGATGACTGACTTTGTCTTGGTCATGCAGGTTTCCAGGTAAAAGCATTTTCTTTTTGCTTGATAGCTTCCTCAGAAATGGAATTCAGTATTTGCAGTGCCACATCTCCTATTAGTTTGTTTGCAATATCAATTACTTCCTTGTTCTACTTGTCTCAGTGCTGTGTGTTTGTTTGCCCTCTTCTATCAATGATAATCAAGGGTCTGATCAAATCTACATCTTTGTCTTGGCTCTGAAGTGCTTGCTGATTAAGTGGGAGAGATAATAGAATGCAATAGGACATACATTCAGTGAGTTCTGTATACAATATGATGTGTTAAATTTCACCCCAAACATGGTTTTCTTCCACTTCCTGCTGTCCCCTGCTTATCCATTCATGCCTGTTTTCTGAGCACCCCTTCAGAGAAATGTCGACCCTCTGGGCAGGACTGAGGAAGTCAAGACTGCAGACCTGCCTCTGCCAAGGTCCTGCTGAGTCCCTTCTCCCTGCCATGTTGGCTGAAGTGCTGGGATGGTGGTCTCTCCTGCCAGATTTGTCATATTGTCATATGTGGTAAGAGCATCCAGCCAGCTCAGCTAATCTGAGTGCCTGTGTCAGGAACCTGCTCCTCTTTGGACCAGGCTGAGGACTGCCCCGCTGTGCAGGACAGCCACTGGTTCTGTGCTAATCTGTTCCTGTTGTTCCGGATGTCAAAGGGTCCAGGTAAACCAGGAATTCCATGAGCAGGCCTAACAAGAATAGCTGGTGGGTATGACATACTGGCACCTGGCATGTACTGGAGAAGTATCCAGGCTACTATAAATCATTGCAGGACACCTATGGGGAGTGAAGGCAGGCTAGGGTCAAGCCTTGGGTTTTTTCAGTGTCCTGAACAGAATTTGGCCACAGCCAAATGAAATCTTAAACTCTACCACTACAAGGCAACCTCACACAAACCTTGACCTGCTTGGTAGGGCAAGTGCTTCCTGTGTTATATAAATGTCAAACCACATTTCATAGTAGCAGCATCCATGTCACCAGTTCAGTGATAACCAGTGATGTTGTAGTAAGCTGCAAATATTAAAATGATGCACGTTTGGCTTGTCAGTTTTGTCACATATGTTTGTATGCAACCAGATCTCATGACTAGCACTTCCAAAAGGAACTGGGAATGTGTCAGTGCTGAACGCTGAGCAGGTTTTGTTGGTTGGGCCTGACCTGAATGTTAATTGTGTTTTTCCTTAGATGAGCATGAAATCTCTTCTGCTTCTGGAGACCAACATCAAAATTCAAATATTTAATTTGCTCATTGACATTTATTAAAATAGCTTTGTGCTTGAATATCAAGTTAAGGCAGTGATAGCTAATTTTGTTAGTCTAGATGATGTTGGAAGTAAATTTAAATCTGATTGAGAAGCATTTAATACTCACTAAGAAAAGGATGGAATGAAAGGTCAACAGTATAAAATGTTGACATCTACAAGCAACAGAACTTGAAGTTTGGCTTTTGAAGTAACTGAATGAAGCCTCAAAACCAATTGTGATAGGGATATTTCAGAATGTTAGGAGAGGCTCTTGTACTGCTTCCCAAGATAGGCCTTAGTGTCCTAATGAGAGATGACTTCAGACCATTTATGTGTAAATCTTACTCCCTGGGCTGAAAATTCTTTGATTGGGAGGTTAAATGTGGATTCAGCAGAGATGAGTGTTCTGTGAGTATTTTACATTATAGAACCATAGAATCATTATGTTTAGAAAAGACCTCTAAGATCATTGGGTCCAAGCTTTGACCAAGCCATGGAAACTGCTGTCCTGGTTGCTCACTCTCCCTGGAGCCACTTAAATCTCCCCCAATTGCCTTGGCACTGCCATGACCTTATCAGCTCCTCTGGTGAAAGCTGCTCTGTCTCTTCACTCGCAACTTGAGTTCCCCTGAGTTCAGGAACCTCTCTCCAGCTCTTTCAGGAGTTTTGCTCCGAAATTTACCATAGTCACCCTTGCAAACACTGCTGTCACCATGTACCTCACTGACTGAGGAGAAAATTGCTAATTTAAATGTTGCCATTTAAATGGGAAAAAATTTACTTAGATATGCACACGTATTGTGAAAAGGCCTTGTTTTGAATGATTTAAGTACATGAGGCCCTTTAACTTCTATATAATATGAGGAAAGGCATTTATATAGATGTAAGGAAAGACTGCATTTTTCAGCTGAGTTGAAAATACAGGAAGGAGGGACAAGAATGTTTGACCTCTTGAATAACCTTTTCAAGTAGCTGGCTGGTCTTCTATTAATAACTGGCTTGTTGGGTATAATTCCAGTTTTACACCACTTGCTTACATGATTGCTTGTATGTTGGCCTGGAATACTGAATTGTGAATTTATTGTTAAATTCCTTTTCATTGTGAAACTATGCAGCTGTAACTGAGAGAAATAAGCTTAATCCTCTGGGGTGGGGGATCAGCTAGAGGCATGTAAGTACAAAGGATTATTTTTTTTCTCTTTTTAAGAAAAGTTTCTGTATATTTATGGATCAGTAGATTGGAACATATTTATTCAGTAAACAAAGAAGAGTTAGTCCTTTCAATAAACAGAGTGAGGTTTGCTTTGGGGGTTTCTGTTCTGGTCCTGTTTCATTGCATTTCTCTAGAAACACTTCTTTTGGACATCTCTGAGGGGGTTTTGTTGTTTCTTTAATCTTAGCTGTCATGCTGAGCTAGCAATAACCTCCTGAAGAGAAGGTTAATGTTAAGTGAAACTTCCCTAACTTAAAATACAACTGTCAGCCCCTGTGCACAGTGGTCCAGTGACTAACACCTGTTTGAATAAAGCTGGATGTTTACCTAGGATAAACTGCTGTGGATTCTCAGAGTGTCCTACAGAGTCTGAAAATTCATAAAGTGTCTCAGACTGAGAGCCAGTTTGAATTAACCCCAAGTGGGATTTCACACTTGAAAGTTTTTCCTGGGTGCTCTATTTCAGGAACGTGTGAGAGGTACCATATGGTCATATCAAAGAATGTAGATGAGGATATTGCTGGTGACAATTATTTTGTCAAATGCCTACTAGAGGAAAAGGTGGCCATCCTATTTTGCAGGCACTGAAAGCAAACATCATCCCAGAGCATTGTGTGAATGGCATCTGTTGCTTGGGTTTTGGCAGACATGGTTTTTCTCTGACACTTGATATTCCATCTGCAAAGCTTGGGGTCAGAAGGAACTTCTGTGGATAAAATTGCTTTGATAAAAATGCCTTGAAACACTCTTTAAGTAACTTCATAGATAAATATGGCTTTCCAGAGAGTATTTTTTTTCATTTGTTTTGCAGTACATTGCAATGTATTTTTTATTGTCGGTCTCCTACTCTCAGTTTAGCTGAAGGAACATAAAAGAATGCCTAATCAATTTTTCTTAAACATAATATTGAAAGGAGATGATGGAGCAGTAGTGATCATGTACTAATGGTCTCATTCAAAAAGAGGAATTTGGATGAACACCCGGTTGCCCTCCGAGTACAGTTTCCCTCTGCTCTTCCCTCCTTCCTCCCCAGCTTCTCTGAGAAGTGATGCTTGCAGCTAGTTTAGGGAATACCTTCAGCAGCAGCTTTTCATCTACTGTTTGAGGAATGTGCCTTTCTACAATCTGGGAAGACCATTTGTAGGAGAAAGCTGAGTCTTGGAACTCTTGTAGTCTTTGAACTGAGTCCAAGAAATGTCAGCCTTCCTGGGCCCTTAGTGCTAAAAAGGTTTCTCTTCTCAGCCACTAGAAAACAACTGAAATACATAGCAATACACTCTGAGAGGAAATCTAGAGCTGTTCAGGAGAATCCTCACCCAAAACCTCACACCATTCAGTTTTATAACTGTGAAGTCAGTTACAGGATTTTCTGCAGCATTTGAATTCCCTATGCCAGGCAGAACCTAGGAGTGGCTCTGGCTTGCTAGGGCTCCCAGTAGGCTGCTGCATACTCAGACTTCTTGAATCTGTGGCCCTGTGGTAAGGAAGTAAGATTGATCAGCTTGTGCTGAAGGAGGTAAAAATCATCCCTGAAATCAGGATTTCTGGGTTTCCTGTGTTCCATGCTAGTTGGTAAAGTGTGTGCACTTATATGTGTTTGCAGATGGACTGTGGCTTCTCTTTGCACAGATGTTAGTTTGGAACTAGGCAAAAACTGATATTTTGTTTATAGCTCTATCCAGGGTGTCAGAAAATGAAGGAATCCTAGTTTGAAGCTAGATACAATCTGTCTGTACTGTCCTCATGGCACCATCACATTCTGTGACCTTTCAAACAGACTCCCTATGTAAATACTCTTCTCTGCTTTCTTCTCAGCTAAATTTTAAGGTGTTGGATTTGGGGATAGCCTATGGTTTTAGCTCTTAATTTTGAGGGTGCTCTGAAATCAACTGTTCAATTTTTCTTGAACATTGAAACTCATGAAATTTCTAGTCAGCTTCAGGAGGTAGTTTCACAGGTATTAACAAATTGTCAAGAAAAACTTTGTTTACAGCAGGTTGCTATCCTGACAGTGGGTGCCTGAGGAATCAGTGTTAACTTCTTTAGGCAGCACAGCTGCTCTGATCATGCAGGGCAAAGTGCTCCCCCAAAGGAAGAACTGTCCCTTGGATGACTGGTACCTTCCCTTGGTTTCTGTATTGAGTCAGAAATCACTACCAGCAAATCAAAAGAAGAAAAATTAAGCCTATATTGTTAAATATTGAAGGTGTTTTGAACCCAAATGGATAGTTAAAAGTTACATATCCTGTTTTCAAATGCAAAGGCAAAAAATGAATATTTGGTTATTATGAAGTGTCTGACATTGAGCTGGTTTGGGGGACATTTACTGTAGGAAGGTGTTGATTCCAGGGGCTGTGAGGGAAGAAGAATCACAGTAGTATTTGTTTTTAAACTGATCTTAGATAATAAGTGGGGAGATTTTCTTGCCCATCTCTATTTGAGGGTGAGTGTGTTATCTTGGTCCTCTGTAGTTAGGAGGACTCATCAATAAAGAGCTCAGAAGGCAGCTTCTAGTGCTTTTGAGATCAGACACATGTAAAACAAGATTTATCTCTTGATAGCTTGTGATACATGGTGAAAGCAAGCCTTTTAAAGTTATTTCTGGCTCCTCCTTTTCTCCTGCTTCCTTGTAATTTCTCCAGCCATGTCCAGGCTTAGATTTACCCAGTCTTTCTTCACTCAAATACTTGGATTTTGTCCCAAGGACTGGCACAGCTAGGAGCTAATGCTGTTTGTATTTGATGTAATAGAGATACAGTGCTGAAAGACCTGACATTTCTGCCAGCTGGGTCTAAACCTTCTCACTATCTATCTTTGCAGCTGTATGTAAATGCCAGACTAGCTGGAGAAGGAGACTTGCTCATTTTTATGGCCTATTGTTATTGGTTTATCAGCTCTAGCAAGGGAAAGAAAATTCGCTAGAACCAAGTGCTTTTTTGAATGCTTTACAAAATCTTGGCATCACATCTCCACTGTTAATTAAACTCTCATGATTGCGACCAACTCCTTTGACTTTGGGACAAAACTGAAGAATTTGGGCTTAAACATGAGCTAAACCTTCTTATAAAATACAAGAGAGTTCTAGGGCCATGGATAGTGAGTCCTATGTCTATTTAAAAATATTTTTAATAGTGTAGTTGCTGCTCTTGTGTAACTTGTCTTCCATTCAGAATATCTCCCATGTTATCATCTTAATGCTCTGATGGGAGCTGCTGCCTGTGTGCTCAAGTGGATCATCCCATCTGACTGATTCTATTGTATTGCACACAGCTCTGTGGCTGCAGAGAGGCCTTTGAGTTTGAGGGAGAAGGTGATTTGCATATGCTTCATTTGTGTTCTCACAATAGCTGTGCTCTGCCAATTATGCATTAAAAAACTGGTTTGTAGGAAGTTACTATACAGTATGTTCCTGACTGTCTTCTGCAGAACCATGTAGGTACAGTGCTGGAGCTTTTCAGGGATTAATGCTTGTTTCACAAGCTGGTCAGAGAAAATAAATTACATACCTGCATGCCCACAGAACTCTGGAGTATGCAGCAGTAGATTTAATTTCATGGCTTTAAATACAAATGCTGTGTTTTGGAAACACATTGCTGTCTCTTTGATGTTTGACAATGGGCACAGTCAAGAACCTGATGGATTTTTTAACCAGGAACCAGCTGTCATATATTAGCATGTCAAGCTCTGCTCTATTCATCTTTTTTAAGCCTTTACATTCAACCGGCACCAAAAGAAACCGTAATCAAACCAAACCTGCATTTTTACATCTGTATTTCCACCCCAACTTGCCTTGGCAGTAGCTCTAAAGCAATTAGATTGGTTAGGTTGCTGGTTAAGTAAGCAGACCAGTTCTACTCCTCTCTCATTGAGTGGTTTGTTATCTGATGTCAAAGATGTGAGACACGCAACACTGCAAAACAGAGCAGCAATAGATTCTTTTGCTAGTGCATGGACATGGGTGTGAAGATTTTGATGTAATATGTGGCATGAACCAATCTGATCATTCAGAATCCATTCATAAGAGCACACAGCAATTGAAGGAAGGTGTAGCTAAGATCAAAGTTGATGATGGGACATGGTTAGATGATCTACTCAATAAATTGAGCCTGGCACCGGGGTGGAAAGATTTTAAAGATAGGCATGTGTATATTGATTGTCATCATAGTTATAACAGTGTCTTGCCTGCTCTGAAGTATGTTTGCAGTACAGATGAATTCTATTTTATCCCAAGAATAAGGAGTTATAATTTTAAGATCTACCTCACCCAGTAAGGAGTATGGAGGAAAAAATTTGTAAATAAATGATGCAGAAAATGGCTGAAGGGATAAATGAAAGCATGGAAGTGGGTAGGATGCTTTGGAAAACCCTACTATATTCCCAGTCATCTTTCCATGCTAGCCCATGAGACATTTTTCAACCACTACCTGAAATTAAAAAGCAATTTTTAAAGACATCCTTCAGTGTAATAGGAATCTTTGGTAGAGTTTAGATTCCTCAGTGATTTCTGTAAGTGGATCTGAAGATCCTTAAGCAAGTCGATGCTTTGGGAAATTCTACCATGTAGATCTTATTGACGCACAGGCAACAAAATTCTGGTTCCTTCTTCATGACTTCAACCTACGCATTGCTGAGAACTTTAAAGAGCAATCCCCTTTCCTGAGAAGTGGCAACACTTGACAGCACATTTCAGTTTTGGGAAAGTGAATATGACATGGAATGTGAAGGGCCAAATAAAGGAATTGGTAGTTCTTTGTGAAAATACATCAGAATTGGCTTTAAGATAGTGAAGGTAATCTGCAATACAGATCATCTGTTCCTTCCTGTCAATGGAAGAGACCCCACTGGAGGCTCTCTGTACTCTATGACCAGCTGGGAGGCAGTGTGGTGACACACTTACCAGTTCCTACAGAAAACTCAGGAGCATAGAACCATCTCCTCTGGTGTCCTTCAGCTCTTTCCTAATCAACTTCAGAGCTGTTGTCCAAGTCTGGGCCCTTAATAGAGGCTGGCTGTCCCTTATAATTTTTCTCCCACTTAATCATTCCATGTCTTACGTGCTCTGGTAATGCACCTGCGTGTCTGGGTTTTTTTTTTCCCCCCTCTCCCTTGTCTCTCATGATTTTTTCCCCCAACCCCAAATCCAGTCACAAAAATGAAAAAAGTAATCCTGGAATCAATAAAACTTTTTCTTTAACTGGCTGACTGTTCAAAAACTTTTATTTTCTATAAAGAAAACTGACACAGTTATCATTTTCTAAGTGCATGAATTTTTTTTTGTGTTACTTCCAACTTTTTTCTGTTATGGAAAGACAAAGTTTTTCACTTTAGAAGCAACTTCTAAGCCATAAAGAAATGGAAGGTTTCATATGATGTCAGCAATGAAAAGGTATCAAAAATTCCACTAAAAGCAAATGTGCATGTACACATATATGTATATTAATAGATGATAAAGGGAAGATGAGTTAACTTGTAGAAGATCATGATCACCAGGCTCTCAAGTAGCTGGTATCTAGTTCTTTAGTCCTGATTTTTTTTTTTTAATCTGTTTCCTTGGGTAGAAGCTCAGGCAATTATATGGTTAGACAATTCTTTCAATGATTTTAAAATCTCCTAGGAAAATGGATATTTAAGGCCATTGTGTTCTTTTGGGTTTCCTGAAAACTGGTGGATGGAAGAGGTGAGCTATACAGATGATTGCCCTTGGTGAGGGCATTAAATTAACTAAATTTAACCCTTAAAACTTGTTAGACAATAGCCATCCCTCTTGCTGTCTTCCTTGTACTGAGTAGCATTATCTGTGTGAGTTTTGCTCTAGATTAGCCACAGCCTACAGTAGCTTCTTCCAGACCTCTTTGTCCAAGAGAAAAGGAGGTATAGGGATAAGCAGGAGGTCATGTCCTGGAACATACAGGAGACCCACATTCACTGGGGTTTCATTGCTCACAAAACAGCTTGTTTGGCTTGTGGGTTTTTTTTCCATGTGCCTTCAACAAACACCAAATTATTAGAACAGTATTTAACAGTGCTGAAAGGTATTAATGCTACCTACTCTCAGGAGAATTGGCTTGTGATTTTAAACTTTCTTACCTGTTCAAATGTGGATTCTAGTATTATAGTGTAAAATGTAGTGTGTTCTGAGTGCACTAAACTCAGCTCACTAAACTAAAAAATAAAGCCTTTTATTTTTCCAAATAATGGAATGTCCTAAAATCAAGTTGAAAATACTTAATATGGAGGTAGAACATCACATTTTTTGGTAACTTACAGGTCCTTACATGGAAGAGTAAAACAACATTTGGTAACATTGTTGGGTGGATGTAAAATACAGGGTGAATTACTGGGTTGTTTGTTGTTAGAAAGATCGTCATGCAAAAGATGCAGTTTCCTTGGGCTCTAAGAGAAATCAGTCACTTCAGTAACTCTAAAAATTCAATAAGGTGCTATCAAGATGCACCAGCTTCTTTTCATTGGCACAACAACAAGCCTGATGCCCACTTCTGAGAAATTTTGCCTTGCACTGGGGACAAATTGCTCTGTGCAGAACTTAAGTTTTGTGGGTGTGGGATTTAGCTGGTGTAACCCAACTGAACACCCTGGGGAGGAGGTAAGACATCTTAGTGAGAATTTTTCATTCACACATCTGGGTGTACTGTGTGTTTTGTTTAGCTGTAACTATGGCGCCTTCTACAAAATACTTGGCTTCTTTCTTAGGCTGTGCTTAGAATATTTCCATATTCAAAGTAGCTTGGCTTCCTGCTCCTCTTATTCAATGGAGTATTTCAATTCCTTGATATGGTTTTTCACTGCTGTTAAAAGCAAGTTGTGCCACCACCTTGCAATCTTACTCCTTCTGTTTTATGAAGTGCTAGGTCTGTTCCTAGAAGCATTAATAATGTATGCACTTTGCAATTTCACTATTCAATTACTGAAGATGCCTGGTACGTGAGAATCTATTTAAGTTGATAAGGCAAAGCTAGAGGGGATAGGATTATCTGTTTCCTAACTGTACAGAGTACAGTAGTGTATAAACCTTATACCTGCAATGCTCTTTATGAAAATGTCTCAGAACATGCATTAGTTCCCACTCGAATCTACTAGAGTTGGCATTAAAGAGAATAGAATTCTTAAATTTAGAAGGGTATTAAAGACAGATGAGTGTCCTGTTAGATATCTGGGTTGCCAACACCCTTTTGACAGACCTGAGCATAGGATATGAAAAACATCATAGAAAAAAATGCAAAAGATTGGAAAGTTTCTCATTCTACATTGGATTTTTTTTCTGGAAAAACAGATTTTTTTTTTTTTTTCTGCAAATCCTTCTTCCAGTTTGGGAAGTGATGTCAGACCTTATAGTGACCACTGGTGCTGCAGAGAACCCCAGCCTGAAGAATAGCACTTCTCACACATTTCACTTGACTTAAGAGAAATGTGCTGATGAATCATTAGCAAAACTTCTTTAGCCCCAGGGCATTCATCAGAGACTCCACAGCTACATCCTCATCTGCTTTTGCTGAGGCACAGCAGGAGAGTGCTGACAAGATCAGAGCTTGGGGAGTAGTGCTGCAGAGTCTGAGCTTGTGTTTATGTTACTCCAGGTTTCTTTTTTTTTTTTTTTTTTTTTTTTTTTTTTTTTTTTTTTTTCCTTTTCTTTTAGTAACAGCAGGTTTTTCTGAATTTTCTGGTTTGAGGTTTCTGGTTTTGAGCATGCTACAGAACTGAAGTTTGGGCTGTTGTGGGGACTTTTCCAGAGGGTTTTGTACACCCTAACTGGAAAAGTACCTTGTCAATGAAGAAAACAAAGTAAGAGAACAGAATAAGAGTTGAGTCAGCTGGTGCATAAAAAACTTTCCCAGGCTTTTTATATTGGATGGCACAGAAGAATCACTCAAGCCAACTTTTATCTGGAAGGCACTTTACTCTGTTCCAAAAAAAAGGGCCACGCCCTCCCAGGGCATGTGACCTTACATGCTTGCAAGCATGCATTTTCCAGCGTGGCTTCCTCTGAGAGCCTCCCTATTGTGATGGTACCATCCAGGCTGAACTTTGTGATTCGAGTCTGGCTGCACCTTCCACTCTACCTGATCAAACTGGACTTCTCCTGGATCTCTCTCAATCACATCATGCTTCATTTAAATTTCAGCAAGATACATAAGATCATGCCTTACCAGCTTAGAATAATCCTTTTAGTCTCAGTGGGTTTACTCATACACTCCAAGCTGGAAGGCACTTTGCTAAATGAAGACCTTTATAATGAACTCAGCATGAGGAAAATGCAACTTCTGTTCCTTTTGATTCCTTAGAAGACTCAGTCTGACTCTGAGAAAAGGTTTAATTTGGCAAAATTTCCAGGCACATTAGGAAAAATTTTAATTATCAAACATGCCTGTCAGTAGGGGTCGTTGCTTAGGAAAAGTAGCTGATGTTAGCAGTCCTTGAAAACACCAAGTTTTAAGTATTCCAGTCCAAATTAAAATGGTATTGGTGCTTGCAGTTGCTAGACAAGAAAGAACAGAGAAACAAAAGGACACTTAAAGGTTGGACCAGTTTTCCTGTTGATGTCAAGAGGAAAACTCTTGTCTGCTTCACAGCAGTCTGGTCTTGCCTTCTTTTCCATACCTAGCAAAGGAAGCAAGGGTGATGTTCCGAAGGCTGCTATTTGGGAAGTGTAATGTGCAAAGTCTTTTTAAAGTTAGTACCTATGTTTTGTTGTGAAAAACACAGCAAGAGCTGATGATCTTTGAATTGTGCACAACACAGGTTTAACTTCCTAAGCTCTTACCTATCTCAAACCAGGAATGTGTTGTTCAGGGCAATGTCACCAAATTGGAATCACAACAATGTAATTCTGTTGAGGTCTTCTGGGTTTTACCTATGATTGTTAGAACCAGGTTGTTAGAGAATGAAAAGAAGACAAGGGATAAAGGCGTCATGCTCACAATTCAGTGGGGATTATGGCAAAAGCTGTGGAATGAAGTAACAAACAGATCCTGCCCCTTCTGTATGCCCCTCATTACAAAAGCAGCCATAACCTCCCACAGCCAGAAAATGAGTGAACTGCCTGCTTTCCTGAGGGCAGCTGGTCCCTTCAGGAGCTGAAATAAGCTCAAGCTTTACTTCAGAAAGCAGTAAGAGAAAATGCCCATTTGGATGAAGGAAAAAAACTTCCTGATATGTTTTCTGGGGGATAGGAGAACTTTAAAAATCATATGGCAGCAGGAATGAAATATGCCTTGAGTCACAGGAGAATTATAACTCTGGCCCTACCACAGCTCTGTTGCTTCCACAAATTGTCTCTGCCTTCTTGCTATGCTGGGAGGGATGCTGAGACCATGAGATAGCTCAGCAAATAGAGACAAGGATCAAGGGTTGTTGTGCCTGTCACACCATGAACAGATTTGCCATTCTAAGACTTACATATGAGGCCTCTGAAGAAGGGGAGCTTGCCATGTCCTTGTTGCTGGCTGGCTGCATGCCCAACGAGGTGCCAAAGGTTCCTGTTTCAGCCACCTTCACCATTGGTTTTGCAAAGGGAAGGGATGGAGAGGCTGCTGCATGTTGGGGGGCTTGGAGCTTGTCTGTAGGTACCTAAACTTGGACTGCAGCTCCTGGAGAAACCTTATCCTCTGTGTGTGTGGTTACCATGTGAAATCTGGCTACCTATGACTGATTTATTATATCCCAAAGTACTGTTAGTCATCATATCTTAAAATCTTAGTCTGATCCAATAAACAATTCTTTATCTAGGGCAAAATCATTCAGTGTTAATTAGAAGAATAATTTAGTAAATAAAGGTCAGAGCTTTTTAAATGCTTTATATAGGGCAAAAGAAAACTTAATCTCAGGGTTATAAACAGTGTTTTTGTTAAGCAGACAGGAAACACTTCCAGCCAGAGTCTCTGAAATGTAAATGAGCCTGTTTTATCCCTTGATTTTCACAAATCTCTCACCATGTTGCCCCTACAGAAGAGGAGATAAAGAATTCTAGTATTGCTTCCAAAGAGATCCTGTGTTTGCTGATATCAGGCTGGAGCTAGATATGGGCATACTGTTTTGTGGAATTTGTAGCATTATTTTTAATATTGATTCAACACAAATCATAAACTGATAGACTGGTTTGAGTTGGAAGATACTCAGACACCATTCAGTTCCAACTCGCCAGCCATGGGCAGGGATGCCTTCCACTAGACTAGGCTGATCAAAACCTCACTCAAGCTGGCCTTGAACACTTCCAAGGATGGGGTAGCCACAGCTTCTGTGGACAACCTGTTCCAGGGTGACTCGCTGCCCATAGGGTAAATAACTTTTTGAAATGGTAGCTTGCAGAAAAATCTGGTTTTGTACTGACAGATGAAATTCTGAGTCTGAGCTCTCCTTGTGTGTGGACAGTTCATGATGGCGTGCACACTAATGATGAATGTACACCTAACAAAGGCCTCCAGTGCCATTACCATACATAGAGATAGCAACAAAGTAGAACAGAGCTCAAAGTTTATGGTCTTGTGAATGAGGGGAGAAAACCAAGGAAAGAGGTGAGTGGTCTGACTGATGTCATGGAGTTTTGCAGCTCTTCTGTAGGGATATACTTGGACCTCATATTGGTTCTCGTGTCATCCTTTGATTTAGAGCTTACTCCTGTGAAGATCCCTTAGTTGTGATGTGAGGTCAGAATATGATCCTTTGTGGATAGATCAGTGAAAAGGGATAATCCATGAGATGGAATGTGCTGTGTAGAGCTCAGCAGAACAAAACCAGAAGGGTTGAACAATCCTGCTGGTTTTACAGGTCAAGTCTTCACTTGACTTGGAAGCTGCTTGTATTTCAAAGGTGAAAGAAGGTGCAAGGACACGCTGAAGGGCTTGGAGAAGTGATGTCTCAAGGAATGGTAGAAAGCTAGGAGATTTTTAAGAGAAAGACAGGTGATTCTGCCTTTTTTTTCCACCATTAGAGGTTGGAATCTCTTGTGGTCTACAGTAGTCATGGGATTGCTATCTCACAGACCTAGATATCTCCACATTTGGAAGATAAATAAAATTCCACAGTTTCACCTGTGGAATTTGAGACTGGGAGTTTGAATGGCAACTGAGTTGCAACTGCACTGAGGAGGACTGTAGCTGCTCTGTGATAATCAAATTTGGTTTGCTTGACACATAATGAGATTATTGATTAGACACACACAGCTTGCCATTTCAAATCACATCTCCTCTTCATTTCCAAGGGATGATTGACATAGCTGAGCATGCTCAGCATCATTAAATGGAAAGAGTTATTTATGGTGTTGCATCAGAATTTATCACTAATTCCCAGATCTGACAGAAAAGAATCACATTGTGTGCTAGGCATTTTTATCTTGCCATTAAAAACTGTATCGAAAGCTTTAGATAAGAACTGAAGCTGAAATTCCTTCCTAGCCTATATCCAGATAATCTGGCCTGCAAAACTGAAGCAGGGAGTGGTGGGACGATGTGTCAAATGCAGTTCCTGATCCTTCAGTGACTTCTGACATGCTCTGGCTGCTCCAGATGTGGATCTCAACTCAAAGGGTTCTTATACTGAGCACCTTCTTTGTAAATTTCTCTCGAGCCTCACTTTTCCTGTATACCATTAGTTATCAGCAGCACCAGCTGTGGGCAGACTTCAGTGGCCAGATAACATGTGCTATGTGAGCCTTCATTTAGAAATTCATAAGGCATCGCTTCCATTCAAAGGAGGTGATGTTTACCAAGAGCAGGTTTAATGTGCTTTTGTTACCTTCTCCTTTTCTTGAGGAGAAAGGTGCATGGCACCCAAAACTGCAGGAGAGGCTGTGAAGGGGCACTGTGCTCTTGCTACTGATCCAAAACTGTTAGTTTTTGTTTTTTTTTTTGACCTGAATGTCAAGCATTTCTCCTTCAAAATCTCCCTCTGATAATTTGAAAGAGCTGAACTGGAATTCTGCCTGACAGGACAATTTTGCTTTAAAGTAGCTGTACATAAAATCATATTGTTCATCCATGCCGTATTCTGCCACTGGAGCTAAAGAGGGCTTCTGGGTAAAAGTACATTTGACTTTTATTTTGTGAACAGTCTCCTAGACTTTGTGACAGTACCTCAATGTATGTGAGACACCACTGGTTCCACACTTGGCCCCATGGAACACCTCTACAGAGTCTCATTCCAGCCTTCATGCTTCTAGAAGTGTTGTGAGGGTGGAGGGTGTTGGAAGAAAACACACACGGTTAAATGAGCTGTAAAAATATGCATTATACAGAGAGACTCCAGGAGCTCTCTCTCATTTGTCTCATCAAAGCAAAGATAAATGAGCAACTTCCTCATAGGCTATAATTACCTCTAAGGGGAACAAAAACATTGATAATTGACAGCTTTGAGCTTGACCCTAGGAAATTACAAAATCTACTAGTTGGAAATTGAAATTTAGAGTGTAGAGAATGAAATTTAGAAACTCAGAGACATGAGTTTAACCCTGTAGTTAACTAAACTATTGGAGTAGCAAAGTCGAAATTGTGTGATTGTTGATTTTCAATCTAAATTATGGGGTTTGGGTTCTCTATAAACATACACTCTTCTTCTAATATAATTTTAAGTCCTTGGCCTGTATTGCCTCACAGAAAGGGCCAAGAGGTTTTAAGAGCTTAGCTCTTGTTTTGGCAAAAAGATGTTACACAGATAGTAATCCTGTTTGAAAGGCATTCTCCATCTTTAAGCTTCTAAAATAGGGGAGGAATATAGTTTTGAAAATCTGGTCCCAGCTGTGGGATATGAGAATCTGAAGTATTGAGGCCATGAAGCTGAAGAACAAATCCTTCCATCAGCATAGTAGAGGGTCTAGAGCAAACCGGACCCTGTGTTTTGAATTCCTCTGTCATTTCCTCCCCTGTGTTTTGTTGTGCCTCAAATTTTGACAGTTTTATTTGCATTATACCTGAGATTTAGGCTGTCTAAAAATCCCATTTGCCCAAGCAAAATGCAATGTGAAAGCTGAACCTGGTCACAGAGCACCTCTGCAAACTCCCTGAGCAATGGGTATGTTTCTTTGTGTGTCCCATAAGTTCAGTTGCAATTGCTTCCTACGGGATATTTTATTTCTGCATCTCCTCCAATATATAGCAGATGAAAAAGACTGACAGGCATTCTTGGCCTTGTTTCAGTTTCCTCTGTCCTTAGTGTCCCTTGCATGCATTTGGGGTTTTTAAATAACTCTTTTGGACTTAAGGGATTCCCTCTGCCTTTCTTCTGAGTTTATCGACATCCTTATGCCTATCCAAGGGTCAGCTCATTTGGTACTTTGCATTTGTTCCCAAACTGTATCTGATGCTGTGCTCACCTTTAAAAAAAAGAGCTTTTCTTTATTTAAAGGCTTCCTACTTTCTCTGCAGCATAAACCCAAAATGAGAACATGAATATGCAGTTGAATCAAGGAATTCTCTTGTCTAACCAGCATAAATGATTTCTTTAGATTGTCTTGTTCTTCAGATTCTGTCATAGGATCCAAGTCAAGAGAGAAATCAGAACTGATGCAGCTGAATCAAAACTGATTTACAAATCAGAAATTGACGTGTGATAATTACAATATTTGTTAACTATCAAATTTCTAGGTATTGCTTACCTGACTATGCCTTGTCCTGACATGTAGCTGGAGCATTTTTTCATTCTTCACAGCTGCAGCAAAATGGAGTCTACCAGAAAATCAATGTTTGGGTGTTAAATTAGGGTTGTCTTTTTCCCACCATGTGTCACTCACAGTCTGCAATCTTATTTTGTCTGCCATTGGCCAGTCATAGAGTCCTAGATGTTCGTTCTCTGCAGTTCCCCAGGAGGTCCTTACCTCTTACACTGTTCTGAATAACTTGGTGGCCTCATCATTGGAGGTGAGAGGAGCTGTTTCCACATGAGAGAGAACTTGGCGCAGTGTCATCATAATGAGACCAACATTATATCCTAAAAGCCAGAATCCATTCAGGATTGGACTGGGCATTAGGGCCCAGGCTGAGATCAGGGACTTTGATAGCAAGCCATCCTCTAGGAAAGCTGGGCCTCAGGATGAACCTCAAATGATTTCCCAGCCAAACAGGATACTTCTGCTCTTCAGTGATCCGTGGGAGGTATTCAGAAAATGTTTTGTGGTGGAACACCACCTCTTGGCTTCCCAGCCCAGTCTCGGCTCATCCCTTCCTGCTTACCCTCAGGAACAAGGTTGTCTCATGTTTTACAAAGTGAAAGATGCATTTTGAATGACTTCTGAATGATTTATCTTAACCCTAAATGCCACTGCAGCCAGGCTGCTCATGCAAGATGACTTTCTTCATTGCTCCCAGCAGGATTTCACAAAATGTGAGGTCAGAGCATGCTTCTCATTTCCAACATATTTACAGAAAGCTCTTCCTTCTGGCTTTCCATATAAGCTTTTTGTTACTGTAAATAACATACAAGCCAAGGGTGAGCAATATGTTAGGCTCTCAGACCTATTTTTTGAGGCTACCAAATAGGTTTGTGATGCTGCCAGTTGCAAATAAAGCTTTCTTTTTGTCTGTAGAGAAGTTTGGTGAGGGTTTTTTTGCCTTTGATTTAGCTTTCTGAAAATGTAGGCTTCTGACCTTGATCTACTTGGCCTCCCTTCATTTCAAAGTGCCATAGAACAGTTGTGACATGCAAAAAAATATATATATCTGCAAGAAACCTGACTACCTTCCCAGCCAACCTTGGCAATGGGAGCCCTTGAGTGAGACTGACCTCACCTTCATTGGCAAAGGTTTTGTTCAGTAGTGCCTACGTGCAGCTTGTCAGGGCTACAGACACTTAGTCATTTGGCTCCATCTTCTGGGATAAGGCAGAAGAAACAGAAACTACTTGAGCTGATGCTTTGCAAGTCCATTTGCAACGTTTATTGGTCTTTTCTTACTCTTCATTAATGCTTCTATACAAGCTCGCACTGGATGCAAACACAGCAGGAAACCTTTTGCTTCTCTGGAGGTGTTTTAATGGGAGCAAGAATTCAGTACACAAAAAAAAAGTGCTGAAAATCAATAGCTTTTTTGTTTTCCGAGACTAAGAAAGGACAGTTAGTGAATGTTTGACTTGCAATTCAACACTGATAGAAAAAAGAAGAGCTCAGGTAAATGGCTTTTTGATTCCTGCACAGTTTTGCAGAATTAGCTGTGACTCTGGCAGCAGAGTATTTGTTCTCTGCTGCTGAAGCTTTGAAGGAGAAAAGGGGATAAGGCATTATTGCTATAGCAACCTTCAAGTGGGTGCTGTAGGTGATCAAAACACATTATTTGTTGATGGAAGTTTTGGCCATCACAGCCTTTCCGTGCAGCACCCAGAACTGTGGCCAGCTAGCTGAGCTGTAGCTGTATTTGCTTCCATTTCCCATTCAGTCTTTGAGTTTTTCCACTGTTCAAAAATTAATAAAGTCTGAAAGCTTTTTCAGACTTCCATCTCTGAAGGCTCTGTGCTCCTGCTGTTGCTGAGACAGCCTGACATCGGTCCCTTCCTGGGGGTGGCTGCAGGGTCCAGCACAGCTTCTTGGCCCTCTGCTCTGGCTTAGGCAAAAAGCAGCAGCTCTACCATGGCCATTCACTGCATCCATTGGGCAGCTGTGCTTG
Organism: Irena cyanogastra; assembly: GCA_013397155.1. Taxonomy (NCBI): domain Eukaryota; kingdom Metazoa; phylum Chordata; class Aves; order Passeriformes; family Irenidae; genus Irena; species Irena cyanogastra. Next base: position 292,477 of record VWZV01009167.1, on the reverse strand, counting down.
CTCCTGGTGCTCAAGATGTTGCTGAAGCTGAAGTAATATTTGGCTTTTTAGATTGTGTGGATGGTGGCTTGTTGCTGGCAATGAGCTCCCAGAGAAGGTGTCTGTTGATTCCTGACCAGCTCTGACCTGCAGGTACAACACCTGCTTTCATCTTGGAGTAGTGATGGAAGTGAGAGACCTAGAAGTGAGGTCTCTCTATTCCCAACATAAAGCTGTGCTGGTTATTGGCATGTCAAGGGGAGTTCACTGCAAAGCAAACTTGCAGAAAATAAATTAAGTGTTAAATCAAACCTCTATTTTGATCATAATTCAGCACTCATTTGTACTTTGTTGCTCTTATATGTAATTCATGAGGGGTCACTAAATGGTTAATGCAGTTTTAGGTAAACTGGTTTGAAATAGGTTGCCTGAAATCATGCTGTGTGTTCATGTATGTATCTACTTCTCAAGCAACATGCTTATAATGTTTATTTACTGAGCACTTAGCCCTTGTGAATGTATTATAACAGAAGTCCTAACATAAAAGGGAATGCACCTCTTTTTTTTCACTTCTATGAAAGCCAAATTTATTTAAAATTGATGGGTTTGACTTGAAAATTACTTCATAATGTCTAAGATGAAGCTTGATAATGAAATAGTGTGCACGCTAGTCATAAAAATCTGTAATTTTATGACTCAGGGAGGTACCGTGTAACCTTTAATTTAGAATAAGTTGCAATTGTAATCTGGATGAAAAGGAGCTACCCATACAAATGCCTCAGACATCACAGGCATGCAGATATTCCTTAGGTCAGTCTGGGAGCTGTCCTGCTGGTTTGATTCTTTCTCTCACTGCCTTGAAGAAAGACCCTTTTCCTGCAGCCTTTGGGATGATAGGAATCTGCTGCTCTCTGAAAGAGGGTTTTGGCCTCTTTGGTTGTGTAGTAAGCTTAGTCTGGCTGGGAGAAGGCTTTGCAGGTCAGGTCCCTTGAGAATTAGAACTGGAGAATGGGTTGCTTGGAACAAGAGGAATTTAGCTGCTAGGGATGCTGGAATTAAACCTTTAGGTACAGCTGCAGTTTTGGAGGGACAAAGTATTTGCAGACTTGATGTGAGTTCGGCATTATCCAGCAGTTGATACAGGACTGTGCAGTCTGGGGTTTGTTTGCACAATGTGGGGCTTCCAGAGGACATGTAACCATGCAGGTCCCTTAGCAAGGCTTGCTGTCTCTTACTCTTTGCCCTGAAAGATTATTTGGCACTTTGCACACTGTAAACTTTGGTCTTTTCCACCAGGCACTTACACCCAAAAAACTCAGGAGACAAGAACCACAAACCCCAAAAAACTGGCATTTTATTTTCCTCCTGAGTTTATAACTTTAGCATAGAACTACAAAATCTCTGAGGATAAAGAGAGAAAGACCTCCGATCTCCACACTTTTTTCCTTCATTATTGCTTATGCCACAAGAAAGCCAAGGAGATTTGTGCTTATAAATAACAGTATTATTCAGAAAGACATGGGCAACTGGAAATACAGCTGCTACATTCTCCTTTGGGTTTCTCTACTTTTCTCAAAATTATCCTAACCTAGATGCTTCTTCAGTCAGATCTTTGAAGATTTCTCTCTGCAATTTCTCCTGTCCTGCTGGATTTAACACTAATACCTTGTACATGTTGTTGAATATTTGGCTTTTCCACTGATTCATGAGCGTGGAGCCATTGCCCTGCAAGTGGGCACAGTTACAGGTGGGGACAGAGCCTTTGGGGGTGTGAGGAGAGCCTGGAAGCACCTGAGGGAGCTGGCACCTGAGCACCAGGGACAAAGTCCCTTTTCTCAGGCAGGCAGCTGTGTTGGAGGGATGTTCTGAGAGATGCAAGGAGCCTGTCTCTGTCCCACAGGAACAGCGAGCCTGATGGTAAGAGGGAGACATGCCTGAAATCACTTTTTGCTGCTCCTTTTTCTGTTTTCTTTTCATTCCTGTGCAAAGCCTAAATAACACTTGGCATTTGAGCATGTCTGAGCAGCAAGTCGCTGTTAGCAGTGAGCTCCAAGAGGACAGCTCTGCTTATACCCAGCTGGCTCCAAACTGGGCATAGCAGCGTTTTCACAAGGTACTGGCTGCAGGTGCAGTAATTGTTCTCTTCCCCAATGCATCCTTTGACTAAGCTTAAACAAATTTCAGCCAGTATTCTGAAGACAAAGATGAAGTGTGAAAGAGCTCCTGTGAGGGTTTTCCTTCCAAAAGTAGCCCAGGCATTCAGGAACATGGGACACTGATGAAGGTGTGCCCTGCTGACAAGGTACGCAAGGCCACGTGTGCCCTGCATGTAGGCACAGCCAGCTGATGTGTGTCATACCATTCTCTCTCTTACCTGCTGTTAAATTGTGGAGCTGTTGTTGTATTCTCTCTTAATACTGAAAGACAGATCAGGAGAGAGTTGGAATAAATGGGTCTTGCCTTTTATTCTCCTGTAGTCCAAGCCTCTTGACAGCAGGAAAGAAAAGAGGGGGTAAATTGGCAGTGGCAGTCAAATACGTGGCCCTGGTGTGAGCTGAAGTGGATGAGACAGTAGCTGAGGTCTCTGCAATTGTTTCCTTTGCACAGTGTGGGCATGTCAAATCAGACAAAGCTCGCTAGCAGTGAATGCTTGACGTACTTGGTTTGCTTCAGGCAACCTTACAGTAATAGACACTATGTGCCCTATGTGCAGCATTTCAAACTCCCAGTTCAAAACCCTTATCCACATTGTGAGATAATAAAATATTTTGCTTTGCTGCAGATGGTTAAAAGTGAAGGTAAAGTGTTGGAAAAATTATAAATTTTTTAATGTCAGATGTAGTGAGAATTTACTTGCTCTTCCAGATGGCAGATGGAAAGGCATAGAATGTCACAGGTTATTATCTTAAATTGAATAATAAAATATGCACAAGTTATTTTATAGCTGCTTTAGCACCTGATTTGTAAATTGATTGCCAGTTAATAACAAATAATAGCAGTTATAATTAGGACTAAGTCATTTGTAATTATGGAACTCCAGAAGACAGATTATTGAAAGAAATGAGGAGAAATAACTTGCCAACTCAACTCAAAAGCAATGTTTATTGAATGGTGAATATGAATGAATTATCAATTAACTAGTTGTTACCTGATGTAAGTTATTTGCAACTGGAGCTGAAATATGAGTTTGTGGCTAAGAACATCTTTGTGGCCCATCCAGAAATCTCTGAAAAACAAGCTGCTCTTCATCCTGTTGGCTTCAGTGACAAAAAGAACTGAGGCTTTTCTTGAGTGACAGAGTTCTCTTCACTCTGATTTTTGTTAATGCAAGCTGCAGAACTTTGCTGACTTCACTGAGTAAAGTCTCTCTTCCCTGAGAGCATAAAACTGACCTAACCAAATGTAACAAGTCTGGTAGGAACGTGTGCCTGGGGTAGCAGCAAGCGGAGGGTGACTGGTAGTGCTTCCCTGGGATGTAGTTTCTGTCAGAACTGGAACTAAGAGACTGCTTGGAGCCAAGGTGGAATTCTGATCTAATGGCTTTTAATTCAGTGGCCTTCTATAAAAATGTTCAACTGCTCTTTGAACTTGAGTAAAATTTTGATATTCACATAATGCTGTAGTAATAACCTTTACATCTTGTCTGTAAGATGCATTGCATGGGGAATTGTAGCTTTTTTCTTTGTTTTGAACCTACAACCTGCTGATATGGCTTGATGCTTTTTTGGCTTTCTCTTATGACAAAAAAGTCCATGTGTATTTCAAATTCATTTTTAATAGCATTTTTTTATTTTAAACCTGTATCATATCATCCCTCTTGTATTTTAGGCTGAAAAGCTGTAGGCAATCCAGTTGCTCCTTGTTTTGAAAGTATATCATACCTCTGGTTTTCCTTTTCCTTTCTAGTTCTACAGTGTATTTTTTAAGGTTTGGGAAGAGGCCAAACCTTCAAGCAGTATTCAAAGTCAAGGTTGCTTTGGATTTATACAGGTATTTTCTGTTCTCTATTTTGTCTGACACTTGAACTGCTGCTCGTTGAGTGCTTTAATAGAACTCTCCCTTTTAATTCTGAATTCATTTTTCTGAGAAGTAACAGTTTGTTCAGACCCTGTTGTTGTGAATATGAAGTTAGGATTGCTTTTTGTTGTGTGCATCGCTTTACATTTCTTCAACCTTAACTTTATCTGCCATTTACAAAGTATAATAAAATCTTTCTGCAACTCTTTAGAGTTAGCTTTTGGCTTTTTTTCTATCCTGAACAGCACAGACTCTTTCCTTTTTGTGCATACATCTGTTTCTTGGACTCTTCAGGAAATGTGCAACATCCATTGGCATGTTCTACCTCCTCTCCTGTTCTAGGACAGTGCAGCACTCACTGACATGAAACAGCACACACATTTTGGCACATGGCCACACTCTGAAGCCCTAGTGCCAAGAAAGAGGGTTGTCTCCTGGCACATGTGCTGGTTTGTTCTGCTCCAGGTCAGGGCTAGTTAGCCTTTGGGAAAGTATGGCTGAACAGATCCATCCTCACAGCTGGGCTGGCCAAGGCAGCTGACATGGATTAGTAGCAGATCAAGCACGTCAGCAAGGGTTCTGGTGTGGGTGGTCACATCAAGCTGTGCACCTTGGAATTTTTCCAGGTGGTTATCTAGAAGCAGGTGGTAGAATCTATAATTCCATGTGATCATCTCAGCTGGCTCTCATGAACCAGGTTGCAGCTCTAGCTCTGTCTCAGGATCTCTTCTACCTCAGCTCCAGCACCGAGCTAGAACAAAAATTGTGAGAAGCTACCCTTACAAACTTTCCCATCTGTCTGTTAAATAAATGCTGCCTAGAGAGTTCACCTCTCTGGGAACTTGTTGTGGTCAATAAATGGTGTGAAGTGAGTACAGCATAAGTTAGGGGTGGGAGGGGGGTTGGAAAGGCACAAATGCTTATGGAATTGGCACTGAGAGGGGGATTTCTCCGGGGAATAGCTGGGATTACAACCGTTTAACTGAGAGTGGATATTGATTGTTTGCTTCCACTTTGCTCTGCCCCAATGAATGGTGTCAGGATTGCTTCCTAAGCAAGTGCCACGTGTCTGTTGCCCACAGAAGAATGTTTTATACAGTGAACCCTTGAGCACTGCTGCTGTGAAAACTGTCCTTTCAGCCTGAGGGCTCCAAACACGTGTCTGCCAGATGCCAAACCCAAGCACAGATCTGCAAGCTGATGCCTGGAATGCATCAGCCAGCCTTCCTGTTGAGGGAGAGAGAGCTTTGTACCTGTGTAGCTCCTGCACTGCTCATGCATTTTATATCCAAGTCATTGTGTTAAGGAAGGGAGGGCAGGAAATGGGACAGGGCATAGAAAGTCCTCAAGGTAGGTTTTTTTACTAAAATGCAATTAAATTAGTATTTTAATTCCAGTTTGAAAACATAAAGAATAATTTGGCAAGACTTCTTTTCTCCACACATCTATCCTTTCCACCCAAATTTTTCAACCATGTTTTCTGTAAATAACAAAAAAGTGTGTCAAAAGTGTAGCAAGGAAAAATTGTACTAGTACTGTTTCTCTAGGAATGTAGATCTTGAGGATATAGGTAATTCTTAAGCACTTAAGGGACTGCAGCAGCAAAAGTGATTGTACCTCTAAAGGCAGGATTAGTATTTAAAAGAAAGTAACATAATTTTCCTTTCCAAAACCATTACAGCATTTTCAAAATAGCTTTATTCAAAATTAGGCTTTCTGTTCTTACAAATTACTGCAAATTGTTACTAGCATAAAGTGGATAAATAGGTATTTGGGTGTTGAAAGAGGGGGATAACTTGAACCTACATACATAATGATAGATTCTGGGCTGGCTGCTACTCCACAGGAAGTATATTTGGGATTGCAATGTTAATTTATGGTGGTATCAAAAAAGGATTTAGGCTGTTAGTAATTAATTATCAGATGAGAGAATAGGGAATAAAGTGGACCTGTTGGAGCTAGTCCAGAGGAAGATCACAAAGATAGGGAGCTGGAGCACATTTCCTCTGCAGACAGGCTGAAAGAGTTGGAATTTTTCATCCTGGAAAAGAGACTCTTGGGAGAACTTAGAGTCCCTTCCAGTACCTAAAGGAGGCCTACAAGAAAGCTGGAGAAGCGCTTTTCACAAGGGCATGTAGTGATGGGACAAGTGGCAATGGTTTTATTCTGAATGAGGATAGGTTTAGATTAGACATTAGGAGGAAATGCTGTAAGGATGGTGAGACTGGGGCAGGTTGCCAAAGGTAGTTGTGAATGCCCTCTCCCTGTCAGTGTTAAAGGCCAGGTTGGAACTCAGGGATCTCTAAGGCTATTTCCAACCCAAACTCTTCTATCATCCTGTTAATTATGTGCTCTTTAAATCCATGGGGCACTTAGATTTTGACTGTGCAGTCTGGTTCCCTTATCTCAAAAGGGATATAGAAGGAAAGGATGGACAGGCTTCCATGTTGGTGCATAATAGTCAGGAGAGGAGGGTGTGGCAAGGGGGTCTGTGAAACCTTGAGTGGAGTACAGGAGGTGAATAAGGATCCTTTGCTTATTTTAATGTTGGAAGAGGAAGTACGGCTTGGAGGCAATCACTGACGCTTCAAAGTGTCAGATGTGAAAAGCTGCTGCCCTGTTTTCAGTTTTTGTAGGTAATAAACCTTTACATGAGTTTCAGGGGCAATTTCATTAAAGAGATGCCTCTTAAAGGACTAAAAATAAATAATAATAATAGTAAAAAGAAAAAACGTAGTAGCAGCATCTCTGAATCAGGATGCAATTCAGCAACTTGGTTGTCTGCAAAACCTAGGAAAAAAATTGTCTTGTCTAGAGAGAGAATGGATCTTTTCCCTTATTTGATGTAGCTACTCTTACCAAAACATGTGGGAAGGCTCCCAGTGCTGTCAGATCTGTTCTTTATGGGTATCTTAACTTATAAGCATGCTGAAGCAAGAGCCTTACACCTTTGTGCATCCATATGTGAAGATGAACTACGGATGGACTAAAAGATGAGTGGTAGGCCTACGATTTCCACGAGAGTGAAAAGCAGGAAGGACTTGAGCTCCTAGCGGAAAGCTATCCTGTCAATGTATTGTCTCACCAGAAAAGCAGACTTTTCACCCCTGTCACTCTGTATTTTTAAGGAAGCTTAAGTGTTAGCGAGTATCAGTCTGCATCTGTAATCTGAAAAAAAATCAAATAGGCTTTTTTTAAAAAAGAATACAATTACACACCAAGGCGAGTAACCTGCTGTGATGGTGCAGTCTGCCTTTTTTTTCCTTTCCCTGAGGGTTTATTGTTTAAAAATCTTTTGCATATGCACATTTATGTTTAATATTTTCCACTCTAGAAACAACCCAGAAGATTTCATGTCAAAATGTTGGAGTTACATAAAGGGAAAAGAAAAAGAAAGAAAATATCACCTATAATTGTGTAGCATTGCCTGACCCAAGTGAAACCATGCACTGGGTGAAGTGCTACCCTGCTACCCTCTGTATATGCAGAGCTCCTTGCCTATGTGGGTGTCCTGTTTACAGGCTGAGAGCTCAGATGGGAGGGAGCTAAGATTGAGAGTGGCATGAGAACCTAAACATCACTGAGGGCTTTTGCTGGTTACTTCATATTGGCATGAAACTCCAGTGCACCTCACTGCACTTCTGGATTATTCATTTCCAAGCTATTTCTTATACCTTGGTGCAATGGAGGGTTGGTCTCAGAGTTTTTGAAGCTCATTTGAAACTTTATGAGAAGGAAATCGAGACAAGGAGGAAGGAAATAGGATGATGACATTTTGAACTGATGATTAACTCAGCAGAATTACAGTGGACCAGCTGACATTTTCTTACCGTGCTGTCTGGGAGACCTGCCAGTGTGGAATTATATTAGTCAATATGTGAACTGACAAGATGTGTGGTCTCGTGTTTGCAAGAGAGAACAAGATTTAGATTGCAGATAGAAGCCTTTGTCACCTTATTCCAATGTGAATCAAAAGCTAAATGGGAGTCTTTTTATAAAGACCAATTAATTTTCCACCAATTATTGTATTATTATATTATTTCCACCACAGGAATTATTGTCATAAGCTTTACAGAAGAGTTGATACTATTATGAACATCTCCAGTTTTCTAGGAATCAAACAATTAACAACAGTTGGTTTTAATAATGTGATCCTGGAAGGGCCACAAATGCTGAAGAAAAAGAAATATTATCTGTGAGTGGAGAGCAAGGAAAATGGTCCTCACTTTCACAGAAATATTATATCTGTCTCAGTACCATCTAAGGATATAAAAATCCCAGAAGCATAAAGTAAAAATTATAGGATCTGAAAATAATAGAACCTGGAGGACCATCTAACGTCTCAGTAATTTTGCATTGCATATAGTAAGAGCAAGGCAGTCAAAATACTGACCCAGTGGAAATGCTGAATGAGAGAAATTGCTAGGGAAAAGCTGGTTCTCTGTGGGATCACACCCTTTTTAAGAAAATAAAGTCACTAAAGAAAAAAATCACTATACAGCTTCAAAATGAACTGAAATTGCAGTTGGAGTTAAGGGAGGTACAGATTAGCAGGGTGTGACCAATATATCTGAAATCTCTAGTCTCTGTTGTTACAATTCCAAAGCTTGGAACAAGAAGTATGATGCTTCAAGTATTTTTTTAATTTACTTGAAGTAGACTCATAATTTTCTTTTCACAAGCGTGGCATATTGCTTTTTTAATATATATGTTTTGAATCTCTCAGCAGCAAGATAGGCAAAATTGGGAAACGCTGCTGTTATTGAGGCTTACATTGCGAACTGCTCTGAAGGTACTGTGGATAACTAGAAAATTGTGGTTGAGGTCTTGACAGCCTGCTGGTATCCAATATTCCATAGGCTACAGGGTCCCTTGGGTCTGAGTGCTATGGGTTTCAGGAAAGAGGAGGGATTCTTGCATTTGAAATGAGAAAAATGAAAAATGTAAGCTGGGGAAATGGTGGGTAAGAATGAATTGAATGGCAAATAGCTATAGCTCTGCAGACATACATATAGTCTGCAAAGTCAGTTTTGTTGCCAGGGATGGTATAAAATCTTTTTTGTTTTCTCTCTTCTTTTGCAACTTTTCCTGGAATAGTCTCTTTCCTCTTTTTGTGTTCTAAGAATAGACATTTCAGGTTTTGACTGTGAGAAATTAGTTTGGAATACTTCTTTCTGCAGATAAAATGCTGTTTCTCTTGCTGTGGGAGTGTCTTTGGTTTCATAGAGAATAGTGATCTGTATCCTGTTGATTTATTTCCTGGGGAAAAAAAAAATTGAAACAGGTACTTTGTGATTGCTCGTGAGTCACAACTGCAAAATACCTAAGGCTGGAAAGGACTTCTGAGCTTTGCCTAGTTGGGTTTTGGATATCTCCTGGACTGGAGACTCCAAAACCTCTTTGGGGAGGCTGTTCCAGTGTTTTATCACCCTGACAAGAAAATAGTATTTTCTTATGTTTAAAAAGGATTTCCTATATTTCCATTTGTGTCCATTGCATCTTGTGCTGTCACAGAGTTCCATTGGGAAGAGTCTGGCTCTGTCTCATTTACCATCCTTCTCCCTGCTTCAGTCAGGTACATACACACATATCTCCTCTCAACTTTCTCATCTCCATCCTCAGCAATCCCAATGTTCTCAGCACATTTCAATCATCTCCATTGGCCCTTTACTGGACACTCTCCAGTGTGTCCATATCTGTCTTGAAAGGCAACTAAAAGAGTCTTTAATCTCTGAAAAGAATGACAAAAATACAGACTTCTAGAAACAGTCTTTGTAGGTACTAAACCCAGGGCTGTCAGATACTTGGCCGTCAAAACTGGAATTTGAAATTTGGAATACATCAATAAATCATATAAATCAGTAAATCACTTGACCCTATCTAAATTTCACTGCACAGATGGAAATTTATGTCTTTTCAGTAGTATTGCTCCTACATGATACTTGATAATTTCTCAAGGAAGGGAGAAGGGATGGAAAAAGAAGAAAACCTCCCACTCTGACCCCGAACTATATTCTTATTCGTGTGTTGCCTTTTAATTATGTTATTCCAATACTGACTGAGTAATACAGAATCCTTGTTTTGCTATTTTCAGGCTCTTAAAAGATAGCTATTTAATACTGCAAGAGCTAAGTAGCTGATAGTATGTTCACTGGAGAAAAGTGGTATTACTCCACGGGCACATGAGCTATAGTGATATTGAAACATTCCGTGGAACTGAAGATTGGATTCTAAAAAGTGTGCAGCTTCCAATGATTGCTGTAAACAACACCATTTTAAAAAGGCAGCTTTTCAGAGGCATGAAAATGAGAGCAAAGCTTTATATAAAATCTATTCTGGATGACTTCATTATTTGAACAGAAAAGAAGAGCTAGTAGTGATTTCACATTAACTAAACTATATAAGCAAAATATAAATATTTGGATAGCATTTGAACACAAAATTCTTTTGCATTTTTCCTAGAGCTGAAGGGAAGTCAGGAAGTGCTGTTAGAATAGGGGAGTGAATGGATGCCAGCAAGCACAGCGGTGGCAAGGCTGACTCTCCAGCAGGAAGGCAGAGTGGGAAGTGCAGCTGAATGGAGAACATCATAGATACTGCCCTGAGAGGGGTAACATGGCATTGGCTCGCTAGGAGGCAAAGTGAGGAAAAGAAGTGAGGTTGCTATTTATGGCCCAGGAGAATTTAATCCTTCAGGTGTTGTGGTATCACATGTTATCTGCACGTTTCCAAGCAGCAAAAATAGCTGCAGTTCCCAGGGTTAGAGAAATCCCTGTCCCATACCTCAGGGTGGGACTGCTGCTGTCATCAATGCTAGGTACCGCCACTGTAACAGCATGGTGAGGTGTTTTGCTCTTGGATTTCCCCACTATCCTTGAAAACAGTCTGTCCTGAAAATCCCTTTGTAAAACAAACCTGAGATGAGATGTTGGGTTCCTCAAGATGTAAAGCTTCCTCTTTCACAAGGCACCTTTCCCTCCCTCCCTCCCCAAAGAGTCTGGTGGTTTGAACCTTTCTTCTTTCGAACATCTGCCCACACAATACGTGGAATCGGTTGTTCAACCCTCTGATCCACCCAGTGACCTGAGACAGTGTGTGGGCCCTTCCTCCCGCACTGAAAAGGGTATCTAAAAAACTGTTTGAGGGAGAAGAAACCAGCTTGTGTTGAGCTGATAAGATAGAGAGGAGCCAGCTGAAGTCTGGGAGGAGCAGGCCATGTTGTAGTGTTTGCAGAGAGCTTGAAGGCAGCATAAAAAAGAGGTTTCTAAATGTGAGGAAAAGTACCAATATTTCAAGGACAGACATGGGATTAATTTAGACTGATGCAATAGCTCTTCCACAAAAGAATTGGCTCTAATCTATTTAAAAATACACCTAATAAAAAAGAACTACCCCCCAGCTAGAGCTCTCCATGCTTAAGGTAAATTTTAGAGAAGTTGTAGGTACTTATTTTCTCTACTAAATTTCAATGGTTTGCAGACTGTTATAGGAAGGAGGGAAGAGAACTAAAGGTGAAAGCCATTACTGATTGATTCAGTCCTTTTTCTTGCCAGAAAATGAAATGCCTGTGCTTGAATGCCTGAATATAGGCAAAATCAAGAGCAGGAGAAAAGAATCAACTGGTGGGAATGTCAAAGGTCCAAGGCTTCTCTATTCTTCTCCACAGTCAACCTAAAAAAATGCACACTAGCATTTACTTGAGGCTTTCTTGTTTGGTTGATTTTTATTTGGAGTGTTTCTGTGCTCCTTTGGATTTATTCCTGCTCTCTTTTATCTCTTGGTGGGTATTCCCACCCAAATGGATCACTTTCTGGAAGATTTTGATCCAGCTCATAAAAGCATTTCCTTTCCTAGTTTTGGGCTTTCTCTAATAGAGATTGAGCAGTAATTTCACAAGAAAATCTTCGTGTTCTTCTGTTATAACTAGTCACAGGAAATCATTGCCACTATCAGCAAGGTACAGGAAATTAGGTAGCGTACAATGTATTGAAAGAATTTTGGAGATGTACTTTCCTCCCGTGAGTTCTTGTCACTTTCTTGAAAGAAGTGTGATTTGCTTGTTTCAGAAAGGTTTTCTTTGGGCAAGGTTTTATGGTACATTCTTTGGGGTTTTTTTGATGCTGGGACTTCTCTGCATCCTGCTGCCTAATTAGCCAAAGGCAGCAAGGTACAATGAAGGGCCTGGCAGCCTGTTTTAGGGACAGCTGATGAGATCTTGGGCCCGGCCCACTGAAAGCAATGGGTCAATTAGCACAGCTTGGGATCAGGTTGTGATCATTGAAATTTGTTTTGCTGCAACTGTTAAATGCCCCCACGAGACCTGCAGGAAGATCATAACCTTCTTATTGTCAGTGGACTTTGCTTTTATTCCCTGTCATTGGTATATGCAGATGGTTTTGAAGGAATTAGAAGATGTGAAATTCAGAGGGGTGTTTTTACTTCCCTCTGGTGAATGAATTATATTGGAAATTTGGCTTTAATGTTGTGTTTCTTTGACAGTCTTCCAACCACAGTAACTTTCTGCCTTGTGAAGTCATGTATGAACTAAATAAATGCTTTCCTGGGAGCCTCATTTGCCATCTATGCTGGTAGCTAGGTATTAGGTAGTCATTTTGCAGCTAATGAAAGATAAATCAAAGTCGCCGCAGGTGATTCATAGAGGGAATGTTTCCCTTCTGTTTAGACACAGGGAAGTGATGTCTGATTAGCTGGCAGGTCTACATTTTTGTATTTTAGGAAATTCAGGTCCAAAGTAGGGCAGTTGCTTATTGTTATAACTAAAATTCAAATGCAAGCACATTAAACTTAGTATTCTCACTTGGAGCATGGAACACAATAATCAGAGGCCATAAACATGCTTCCTGTAAGGACAGTGTCAGAGCAAAACAAAACTGAGCTTTTTGTTGTCTCCTGGATACAGGTAACTTGCTGCTTACAATGGTTATCCAGCCACCCAGGAGAGAGTTATGCAGAAGAGTATAGATAGGTATGGAAAGCACCTGCTCCCCAGAACTGTGAAGAATTTCCTGAAAATGCGTGAATTAATTAATTGTAAAATTACCTAGTGTTTTTCTTGTGTGAAATTGTTGAAAGATGGAACACAAACAGCCAAATACTGAAGTTTACTAAGTAAAGTGAGGGCAGTGGTGCTGGTCAGACCTGTATTCCTTTGTTGCTCAGAAATGCTGTGTACATTCTGTGCTTAATGGATTGTTTTTCAGGATTGGCTGGCACATGATGGAACTTTGAGCAGTGTTCTCCCTCTTCCCCATCTCTGGCACTGTTTATGCAGTGTTGGTACCAGGTGCATCAAGCTGCCCTGCTTTAAAGGAGACACCTCTTGCTGCTTTTGCACCCTGTGGCCCAGCAGCTCTGCCTGGGAGAAGGGAAAGCATCCCCTGGAGGAACACAGCTGGCACGGAGGGGTGGGATGTTCCGCTGCAAAGCAGCAGTAGTGTCCAAATATCACTTGCTGGGAACTAAACAGAGGTCAGCAGAATGATTTGGTGCAGCTGAAACAGGAATGAAGTTCCTGACTTATCTTCCACAAGCAGAGTGGCTTCAGATCTAAGGAGTGATACCTCTTGCTGAGTTCTACCCCATCCAGCTGTGGGAAGTGAAAGCAAAACCTTCTTTGTTATTTTCTGTAGTGCTGCTCCAACAGAGTGTTAAACAATCCTTCTTCTCAACATCTGGAAAGACTTTTGCTCTCAGTATGTTAAGTAATAGTTTGGCTGTCAGGGAGAAGACACCTCTAAATAGAATTTAAATAAACTAGCTTTCAGCTGGGACGTGGTGGCCAAATCTAAGTGCTGGACTTAAGTATATTTAATTCAATGTTTGAGACTTCTTGTTGCCTCAGACAGGCAAACCATGAACAATGTGTTGCCACAGCAACAGGAGTCTGACAATGTTTTGGGTACTATTTTCAGCTAAGTGCATGTAAAATAACTGCAATTTTTTTAAAAGCTGTAATAACCACTTTAAGTGCATTTATGCCTGAAGAGAATTTTTGTACTTACTTATTCCTATCCAAGGAGTTAAGAAAATTGTTGTAAAATGCACATTACAGCATACCTAGACTATTTAAATGGTTAAAATGTACCAAAATAATCTTTCAGCAGTCCTCAGTTTTATTTATTTTTTGTCTAATATCATGTAGTTAAAGTAATCTTCATTCATTTTTAACAACTGATAAAAAGTACAAAAAATGAGAACTCTTAAACATCTTCCATAAAAAGTAATTTCTAAACCTCACTTCAGTCACATGTAAGAGAATAAATTGTGTGCCATTTGCACAGTGTAATTTGGCATCCATAGCTGCTAAGGAAGCAAAATTAGGTCAGGAATACAACATCCTCATTTCTAATCTAACTATTTATTTGAATGTATTACTTCACTGCAGAGCTGATGATCTCCCTCATGGTTTTCACACCTACATCTTCTTACAAATGGTGTGACTGCCTTTTTTAAGCTGCAATAAAATTGCCTCTTGCCAGGGAGAGTAAAAAGCCTGATTTTTAATAATCTAATATTAAATGAGCCTGGGTTTCTTTGGTGTGCTCAAAGGCTTGCTTTATTTTAGATTTCCATTTGGCTGAAGAAGTAGAGAAGTTCAACAATGTGCAGTGTTGGCTTTAGGTCTGAGCACCTGAGTCTCTGCAGCAGAAGATGCATGTGCAGAAGGCAGTGAAGGTGTGAGATCATTTTCCTGCTGGATCTGGAAAGTGTTGTTGGGGTCATCTCCTGGACTGTTTCAGCCAGGTGCTCTAGAGTCCAGGTGGGATTGGGGCAGAGAGGCTGACTTTCCATGTGGTACTTGATCATTGGTGTTGTGCATGTGTGATTGGGGGGGGTCTGGCATTCCACTTCACTGTATCTTTACACACCCATCTTTATTGAGGAGATTATTAGAAGGTAAGACCCCCAAATCCCCACACGTGTGTGGGTGAAAGCAGAAATATGTGTTGGAATCAGGGTAGAGATCTCTGTGTGAGTATCTGGCCATTTCCGCAAGCAGAGTTATGGTATTCTAGAGATATGTGTGTGCTCAAGTTTGATTTCTCTTGCTGCTTCCATGAATCCACCTGTGACCTAAACAATGAGTATTCAGATGTTGCAGGCAGAAAAATGCCTAATTTGTCTACCAGTCATGCTGTCACTGAAGCCTTACAGAACCCAACACAGATTAGTCTTGTTATTTGACTAATTTTGTAGCTGTGTGGAGTTGAATATTAAGTGCAGCTTACTGCAGGCTATTATGATGTTGAGTTGGATATACTTCATTGTTGCAAAAAGACTACAACTACAGAAATTGTACAAGTCACTTCTTTAGGAGATGGTTTGAAAAAAGCAATTAGTGCAGAGAATAAAAGACCATGTCTCTGTGTGAGGAAATTTTATCTTCTGAAGGAAGCATTACTTAAGAAAAACTGGCAGACAATGATATCTGTAGAAAGAGAATTAAAGCAAATTGATTTTATTTCTGGGCTTAGGATGACTGCATAGGAGAGCTTTGGGTAAAGTATTCTCTGAGTTCCAGTACCTTATGATGAATGTCACTGCAAGGCACTAATGCACTTCTTCAAGGAGATGGGGGTTTAGGCTGTGGGAGCTGCTCAGGCTCTGAACAATCACATCTCATTCCTGGAACCTGACAAAACTAAGGAGCAGCATAACACATTATGAGCACTAGTACATATGGAGGGCAATATTTCTATGTAAGCAGGGACATGGCAAAATTGAGTGGTTTTTTTCCTTTAATGTGTCTTTCTGAAATTACTCACTGCTCCTTGGTCATTTAACTTGCAGCAATTTACGAGGTAGAGCCCTTCCTTGGAATGATTGTTGCTCTACATTTCTGTGAATAATCTAACTTGAAGTCTGTCTTGTGTTATTCCAGGTTGATATTGAAGTAATTGCATTGATGTTGGTAGGTATGGAAATGGGATAAGTCCAAAGGTCCTTGTAGGTTCATAAATTCATGTTTACCCCAAAGGTAATCCTTTTTAATGGTTGCTATTTCCTTTTCAGATCCTTATGCTGTCCTCTGACTTCTAAACAATTATCAAGAATAAAACTAAAATAAATAATATATCTTTAAGATAGTCATCCTTCAAAAAGGCAGAAGTTTTTATTTTTTGAGGAAGAAAATGCCCAGTTGAAACTTCAAAGGGATAACTGCACAGAACTGATTGAGCTCCTAATGCTTGAAAACACATCAAAGAATCCTGGACTTATAATCTTCATATTTTATTCATGAGCTCCTTAGAAGGAAATGATTCAGCATCAGTGAATTTGCAAACAAGACACAAAGAGGGAGCATTTAGAAAAGAACCCAGTTTTAATGAAGTTTAGGGAAACCTACTGTAAGAAAGCATCATAATCTATACTGATGTAGGGAGAGGAAGAGAGTGCCTGATTAGATTAGGGAGTAGTTTAGCCTTTAACCACTGAGCCTTTGTTTGCAATCCTTGCCTGATGACCAGCAAGTCCTTGTCCATGTGATGAGTCAGCTGGTGAGGCTTCAATGCCCTTTTTTCTACTGCAGGACAGCTACATCATTAAATGCCTGCTTTGTATGGGTCTTGGCTCCAGTGCTGATAGAGGGTGGAGGCTGAATTTTTGTTTCAACCTGAGGATGTTTGTCAGCATATCCTTGACCCAGGTCATGATTGCTGACCCCAAATGTGTTTGGAATGGCAGGTTGACAGCATTACCAAAAGGTCACCTAGACCAGTCTACTTTTTAGGACAGGATGAACTATTCCTTCTTCCCACCAAGCATGTCAAACCTGTTTAAGGTGCTCTGTGAAAAAAAGACTGGTCTTCCCAATGCTTCTTAGCTCATATAGGTGTGAGGAAAAATCTTTCTAACTGAAAATGGACTAGATCTGCTACAAGGAAACACTTCATATCCCACCCACTGTTCACTCAGAGATCGTATTTGGTAATTCTAAAATCTGTCAGTGGAGGTAAATGTAATAAAGGCAGAAAATAGAATTTTTTTTTAATCCCTTTTGCCCTGAGTCTGGAAAAGCCTGGGCAATTTTCTGGAGCAATGATCCTCACTTCTATCCCTTCTCTTTCAGGTTGTACACAGGCTTTGTCGGCTGAGGTGGTCAGCCAAGTTTGGCTGGCATGAGTAATTCTCTGGAAGAAGCTGTCAGAGATCCCTGCTGTCCCTTGCATGGGGGCTTTTACAATGAGGGTGCTGTTGTTCTTTGGAATGTCTTTTTCTGCACTGCCCTCCTAGCAGAGAACCTTTAGATCTTTTTTTTCTCCTATTTCTTTGTTTAACTTAAATATTCTTCTTTCTTCCCACTCCCAGGTCTTTTCTCCTGCAGCAATATTCTAAAAATATTGAACCAAGAAATTAATGTCTGCTTACTTCCATGTCCCCAAAGAAGAGTGAAAATCAAGATGTAAAAGCAAGTTTTCATGCTTTGTTCTTCCCCATTTGTTCTGCAGCACTGAGAAATTGAGATGTTAATAGGCAGTGCAGCAGGCCAGATATCAGCATAGTGCAGAAGGTGCTTGCTGGAAGTATATATGATTTTATGCCTGCATTTTTCTTTTGTAGCTTAATGTGTAAGGAAAGACATTACATTTTTCTGGGAGCGTAGCTGATTGATTGAGAAACTTGACTGGAAATAAAGAGGTCTGGCGTAGAGTGTTCCAGAGCTGCTAACCTCCTTTTTTTTATTCTTGCTCTCCTTTCATCTTGCAAGCTTAGCCATGGTCTTTATGCTTTGTCTTTAACACTTGGAGAATGCAGCCTTTCAAAGATTAGAGTCTTTCAAAATTGACTGGAATTTCTAAGGCTGGCTATTGTAATTGTTTGGGAACTCTAGTAATCTTTAATTGTTCCTTTGTATAATGAAATAAAGGTCTTGTGAATCTAAGGAAGAGGAAGAAAAGGTTAAAATAGGTCACCTGATAGCTGCTGAGGGGGCAACACCTGTTTTCTATGCAAAGAGCTCTGGATAGGAAAATATTCAGTGAAATCTCTGCCGTCTGCCTAATTAGGGAGAGCTGTTGCTGTTAGGATCACCACGTGAAATATTGGCTCATACATTCTTATCAAAACAAATATGGTTATTTTACATTCATACAACACTTTGAGATAGATAAAGTATTTGCTATCATAACTTTACTAATTGTTAGGGAATGTTTTTGTATTACTTAAAAGTTTATTAACAGGTGCTTGCTAAGCTTTGTTGCACCTTTCGATTTAATGTCACAAATTCACTGGTGATTGAGTTTGCAGAGACAACTTTTTCAGATGTCTTAACGTCTAAAGGTTTAGTAGAACCCCCAGACCTTGCTGGAATGTTGTACAGTATTCCCTGTCTGATATTGGCAGTGAAAGCTCTACCTGTAGCTTTCTCACAGTTTTGTAGCACTTCAGTCTAATTCCATTGAGCATGTGTCCACTCTGTTGGGAAATAAAACTTGAAGGGTTTAGACATTTGAACTTTGCTGAGAAGTGTGTAGCCATTCATCTTCTTTATTGTCACTTCTTAGCTCCACCAGCTGAGTTTGGTAAGTGAACATATGGGATAGAAACTGTGATAGACTGTCCTGTCTCTCCCAGCCTGCCTTGTGTCTATCTCATCTACTCCTACTTTTTTGTCTTCTCATCTGCTTTCAGGAGTCAATTGTCCGATATTAATAAGCACGACAAACTGCAAAACAGTGACTTTGACATATAAAGAGCTATATCTTCACAATGACCTCTTCTCTGAAGAGGCACGACAGCTTTGTTGTCTGAAGTGTTCATGGACTGTTCTGAAATAGTTTAAAACCAACTTTAAGTTAGCCTTGTATCACTTTTCTTGCAAGCAAAGCATTCCTATGAGATTAACTGTGTGGTGTTCATCCCCCCTGTAAGGGTCTCCCTCAAAACACTGCACATTGGGAATTGTGCCTAGTAAGATGCATAATACACGTTTTTTCAATATGTAGAGTCCCTGTTGGATGTGAACAGAGCAAAAGTCAGAAGAAAAATTAGCTATACCTGTATTGCATCCCACGTGTCTGTTATGAAGCTACAAGGATGTGATTTCCATGGACTCCTGCATACAGGGCTGGAATTATCATAGAGCTCACTGTGTGACTCAAAGTGATCTGTCTGGAAGGCAGGTCTTTCCACATCTGCACACCTTTGAAATTACTTCAGGGCTACTCACATGACATTTTCCATTCCCTTGAAATACAGCTTTTTGTCCACAATAGAAGTTATTTCACAATAGAAATGTGTATTTTCTAGCCTTGTGTTTTTAATGATTGCCTGTCTGGATGCATAGGGAAACACACCCAACAAGGCTCCTAAACTTATTTTGCCGCTGGAGCTGCTTCTACCCATCCTGACAATTTGTAGGGTTTGATGAATGATTTCAGTGATAGCTGTAGAGGAAAACTTCATTTCTGTAGCACAGTGGATTTCAATAAGAAATCTGATCCAGAATAGATGCAGCTCCTACCCTGGAGGTTAAGTGTAAAAATGAAACCCATGCAACCAAACCATTTCCTAGACAACTGCAAACTTTTGATGCAGTCTTTTCAGAGCCATTACACAGGGTCAGGATAAGACTATTAAATGGGTCTTAACACTGCCTTTAATCAGAGAAATTGCTATTGCACAGAGGAACTTCTAGAACATCTTAAAAAATATTTGACCAAATCACTTGTCAGTCTCACTTTGCATGAAATCAATGGCATGTTTCACTTTTGACTTTCTAGTAATGGGATTTTCTTTCTGTCATAAAACATTACTTCAGTTTTGCCTTGGCTCAGAATAGATCCAGCTGGTGCAGGGTAGTAGAGTAAGTGCAATGTTATTCACTGGAGTTTTATGCTAAGTCAGTTTCTACATAGCCATTTCATCCCATCCAAAACGTGTCACCTTGGTTCTCTTTTTCCCTACTCTTGCTTTCAATTAGAAGTACAAATAATCCATCAGCTGTGAACTCCCTTCTGAAGTTTAGAGTTGCAGTTGTCTGCAAGTAGTGAACCTATCTGGAGTGCAGCTTTTAAAAGAAGTACTGTTAAAGTAGCCAGCTAAGTGGGTTAGGTATGTCTGTCACACTGACAGGCTCTTACTGCTGTATTTTAGTGCTTCAGAATGACTATTTACCTGTAAAGAAGTCTGTCCATAATATTAGGGGCCTCAACAACTTCAGACTACAAATGTTTTAGTTTATTAGATACTTATGTTATCTCCTGTAAATGCACTGTTGTATCTTTTGTACCAGAATGAAGTCAGTATTTGTACATGGCCAGATATCTAGAGTTGGAAAATCAATCATAGAATTAAATCCATGTTGATATCTAGTCTTCAAAATATTATTTATACACATTACTTTGACAGCCATAATACATCTGGCTGCAGACATTCTCTTTATTTCACACTGGATGCCTGCTTCTAAAAGGAAAATGCTGCAGAAGTTCTGCAGGGGAATAGAGAAATACAAATTAATCCATTGGATAAGGCAAGTTGGAGAGAAGGAATGTGAAGATTTCTTGGTACTCTGTAATTAAGTATTTGCAGTCATTATGGGGAATAAGTATTGTAGGCATGTTTTGGTTTGAAACTGAATTTCTTCTGTTAGCTTTAGGAAGTATTGGCAGTTTAACACATCTGGGACTTGGTACCCAGAAAGTAACAGAGTATCGAGGAAGTTAAGTGTCTTAACAACTGGAAGCACAATTATGTTTTTAATTACTTTGCACAATGAATTTAAACTACTGGAGCAATCCATGCTTTAACAGCTCTCCCATTTCTGTGGGATTAGGTATCGGCCTTGTCTAAAGCAATTTTGCAGTCAAATGTTACAGCTTTAATTAATGTGAGAATGATCAAGTTTTGCTTGTGTACTCAGCAGAGGCCTAAACTCATACCAAGAGAAATTAGAGAAAGCTAAGTCAAGCTTAGCACAACCAACTTTACAGCCCATCTGTAGCTCAGGCCCAAGACACCCAACTTGTATTGTACTACACAAAGAGCAGTAAAAGAGAGCCACCAGCACAAACAATGGATGTGATGTATTCATTCTGCTGTCAAGTGTACTTACATTGCAATGCTTGTGCATTTGGCTTGTGCAACTTTCTATCATCATGTTGTTTCTCATTACAAGGTTACTGAAAAAGCAGGCACTGGGATATTTCATTTTTTCCCTGATGGTCCCAGCCAGTAACTTAAATCCTTGCTTTCAGGTTCATCTTTTTCTGGTTAGACTCCCATCTAGAAACATTCCTCTTTACTCTGTAAACTATGTCAGGGAGAGATAAAAATCTTCTCAAGGCAAGACTCTTGAGAACTCCTGACACAGATCTTATCTAAGCAGCATCTGAAGTATTTGCCCATAAGAGAGCTTTTGCATATTGTTACCTTCTCTTTTAAGCAAAAATCAGCAAGAAGAGGAAATTGATAGTTGGGTCAGTTGCTCTTCCTATGCGAACTAAATGCTTGTATGGAAGAGAGAAAGAATGATGAGTTCAATGTGTGAAGGGAGAGTGGAATATCTTCAGTAAAAATGCCAAAAGTTTATGAAATCTGACCTTCTTTCTGGTGTGTTTCAGAGGGTTAAAGGATGAAGGAGGTTCCCAGAAGTATTAAAGAGGGAAACTTTTAATTCTGGGGAATTTGGAGAGGACTATGGATGCTGTGAGTGATTGGCTGATGGCCTTTCATGGAATTAAATATCCATCAAATCTAGGTTTCTGGTTTGCTTCTAGAGGGATTTCAAGAAAGAGGTTTCTAGCACAGCTAGTCCAGTGATCCATCCATGTAAGATCTGAGTAACCAGATTTCAAAAAGGGACTTACGTTATCCTCTTATTCTGAGAAATCAGGAGAAAATGCAATCTTATCTCAAGTTAAAGGAGAATGATTTTATTAGAAGAGCCCTGGGAGTTTAGCCTGGGAAGCTTTTCACAGGGTCTGAGGGATGGCTGTAGAGCTGCCTGTCCTGCTCAAAAAGCAGGCTGTCTGGTGGGAAGACCACAGCCAAGCACATAATACTTTCTCCCTAGCTGATGTGGTGACTTACTGTCTGCCAGCTGAAATGACTCATTGCAGGGTTGGAGGAAGACCAGTGCTGGCACAGAGAAAGTGCAGGGCCACAGTCTGTGATGGACAAAAAAAAAATCAGGAATGTGACAGCAAGTGATTAGGTCAGCCCAGGTTAACTTGGAAGCAGAGGTTTAATTTTCTTTTTTTTTTTCAGTGTTTTGAATGATTTCATGCCTTGTACCTCCCCCAAAGATTTTCCTCCTTGTCCATGTGTCCTGGCGGGGCCACTGTCCTCTAGGCAGCACCACATGGCTCTGGCTGCACTGTATCACTGTGCTTTCCACTTCCTTGAAGTATGCATGCCCTGCAAAACCGTGCTGCAGTTGCCAGCTGTTTGGCTAAACCTGTTCCAAAACTGAGCACCCTCAAAGCCATGGGTTTTTCTAAGTAGATAGCTTTGGGTCTCAGAGGTGGCACACACAGGGAGAGAAGTAGCATGGAATTAACAGAAGTCTGTTGCTGGGTCTTCAGTCAGGTTCACAGGAGCTGCCATGCAGTGGTGCAGCACCAACAGAGATTTTCCTGCACAAGGCTTTGGACATATAGTTAAAGTTCCCATCCTCGTTACTTCTGTGTGTTCTCTGCCAGGCTTCAGTAATCCAAATCCCTGTTCAGCTGGGGGTCTTGAGGGCTTACACTGTCCTTACTTACATGAACAAGAATCACACCTGTGGTAGTTTATAACTCCCAGCAATTCAGGTAGCGGTTCAAGGTGGGATGTGGAATAAATAAATCATGGGCTTGGGGAAAAAATAGTTGCATGGCTGCATTTCAGAGGTTGCTTGTGTTGCAGTTAGATAACCAGTTGTTCACTGCCAGTAGAATAATGGAATTGTAGAATCATAGAATCATGGAATCGTAGCATCATAGACTCACAGAATGGTTTGTGTTGCAAGGAACATTACAGATTGTCTGCTTTCCCCCTGCCCTTGGACTGGGATGCCTTCTGCCAGCCCAGGCTGGCTGTTTGCCGTGTGGGGACTACAGGCTTTTGCTGTTACGACAGTCTGATCTGAGAGATGGTGAGCCCTTGAAACTCCCTTTGTCCACCAGAGGTGGGATTTGCAATGGATTGTCGTTCCCAACTACCTGCTGTGGTTGTGGAGGTGACCCCAAGGTCGTAGGTAGCTTGGTTACCTGGGCAGGGTGCTCAACTCCCCTGAGAGTGCAAAGAGAAATGTGTGAGTTGATGACTATCACCAAAATTATGCAGATTCTTTCAAGGTTTGGCAAGATTTGGCTTAGTTTGTGAATTTCACAACAGCTTTGCCCAGGTCCCTACACGCAGCATGTGGGTAATGGCTTGTGCCAATGAATGTGTCACTGTGGTTTTGCTCTGCAGCCTTTTCCAATGAACATTTGACTGTTAGCTTTGAATTGATGTGTTTTAAATGTGATATATACACAAACGCTTTGCACTGTGCTGTTTTCTAAAGGGTGATCAAAATGGGCTGTAAGGATTCCTAACTATAATACATATGTGAAACATGTACATATGGGACAAAATTAAACAATAGGCCCTCTCTTCTTGGGGAAAAAAAAAGTACATGTACCTAACATGTACTTAATTAAATGCTGAAAAATCGATATAGCTATCATGCAAACTCCATAATAAAATTCTTGGTCTTTAGCCTCACTGAAGAAATATATACAGAATGTTAGCTCTACCTTTATGATACTATTTCTTTGTTAAATTCCGTTGTTATAAGGCTTATTTTCCTACCAGTAAAATAATAAAGACAAAGGTTCTTGTGAAACCACTGTCTCAGGTAAACATCATTTATTCCCTCAAAAGAGACGCTGATGTGGTTTACTTTAATGGAGCAACATCTGTTCATTCAGAATTAAGTGAGATCCCTGAACAATAATTAATAAAAATATTGCCACTAAATATGCCTGGCGTATTTTTATCATAATAACATAAACCCATACAACTCAGGGAAACAAGAACACAATAAGTGTTCTTGTCTGCTTCCCCCGTTCCCCCACCCTGAGGGTCTCTTAACAAAGAACTTCACTAGATAGTTAATTTTTTGGTCTGAATGCCTAAACACTGATAATTCATTTTGCTGGGAAGACTTGATATGTTCTCAATAGCAATAACTGTAGGAAGATCTCTCATTGTGTGATGTTATGGAGTCAATAATCCAAAAGCATTGTATTGAGATGCTGCAGAGCCTGAATATACAGAAGAAAGCCCTAATGCATATTTTTTTATGTTGTTCCTCACCAGCAAAATTCACTAGCCAAGAGAGCAGGGCACTGACCTTCCATCGATCAGCACACAGCAGTTTCTCATTCTTTAGTGTGGATTTTGAGATTTGCAAATAGGAATTTAATTCCTCAAAGCATCAAAGGAAGAGAATGGTGAGTGTTGTCACTTGTTGTGGGGGTTTTTTGTTGTTGTTTTTGGGGTTTTTTGATATTACAAAAATATGAAGTTGCATTGCACTCATCTGAGGCATCAGTTGGTAGGGTGTTCTTAGATTTAGTTAGCATTTCTCTTGTAATTTTACTCCTGGTCATTCATTGCAAAGAGGTTTCCTATCTCATACAACAGCTAAACAAGACATGCTAACAAGCTGATGGTAGAATTTACAATGTTGTAGGAAAGATGTTTTTTGTAAACAATTGAATAATATATCCATGTTATACAATGGTCTTGGAACATATTTTCCTCTGCTGACGGTTAAGGAGAGTTACAAAATGGACTTCTCTGGGTTTTTTTTCTTATTTCTCTATGGACTTATGCTGTTAAATAGAAAGGGAAGACTGCGTGGCTGACTAAGTGTTCTTCTATTTTAAATTTCTCTGGCTGTGATTTCAGTGACACCTTTTCCCATTATATTTACATGTCACTTGATTTAGGACTGACAGAATCTCTATAAAGGTCAGTCTCTAGAAGAGTCTGCTGGGATTTAGCTTCCCTAGAAGCATGCATCTTCACTAAAAGGGAGAGAAATGGTTACATTTGGGGGGTGGCAGGTGAGAAGCTTTTTTTGCTCCATTATGAAGGAAAAAGGCTTTCAAACAGTTCAAGCTGCACAACTGTTAACAATGCAGAGTATTAAAGGGGTAGCAATCAGCCTACACACCAGACACACAGATTGAATTCTTGCTGCTTGTCATGTAACCAGAGATAAGAGTATTTTCCAGTGACTGATAAAATAAGTGCTGTCATAATGATTCTGAGCGAGACTCATCCAGATGTTGCAGACTTCTTGCTGTGGTATTTATTCATAAATCTTGTTAAAATATAATCAGAGAAAGCATGTCTCAATTAAAACCATCAAAACTCTGTGACAATGTTAGTGCAAATGCAATAATAATCCTAATGTGTTGGCATAAAATTTGTGCAGTAGGTTACTGGCATATTTGAGCCTACTGATTAGAGCTCACTAATTAATACAAAACTAGCTTCTTGCAAGTGAAAGAGGACATGTAAAATTCCTTTGTATATGAAGGATTATGGATTATGCCCTTTTTGCCTGTGCTTATATGATTCCTGGAACTTCCACAATGCTTAAAATTCCTGAATATTTTCATATGTATTAACTTGTACATCTACTCATAACTTGCTTCCCCCACTCAATCTATACAATTGTTACCTGGTCCTGGTGCATGATGCCATTTCATTCAAGAGTTTTGTTGTGTAAAATGATTAGGGAAGCTTATGAAGATGAAATGGAGTTTTTATGAACAATTTAGAGGACAAAACAACTTGCATAAACTAGGGTATCACCACTCTTCTTTCAAACACTTGACTATGCAGCCATAGCAGTCTGCTTTTCATTTCCCTCTCATGAGCTGTATTTAAAGAAGAAAAAGATGCTTTAATTCTGTGTTTCCCTCTAAATAATCTGCTGCCCTTCTGTAGGAATGCTCCTCAGTTACCACTGGGAGAGGATGGTTCTGAGCTGATTATTCTGTTAGGATGTGATCACGCCATGACAGATTTAACTGTGAAGCTTTAAGACTACTTGTGAATGCCAAAAGGAAACAACTTAGCTTGAAAATTGTAACATCATGTGTCAAATATAATTTGGAAGCAGGAAGAGCTAGGGGATAATTCTTGACGTTTAGGCTCAACGTTAAAGCTGGATGAGCTTGTTGGGGACTGAAGTGCTGCAACAAAGTCTTGGGGATGCTTACAAGTTAAGGCATGAGTGGCCAAAAGTATCTTAGCAAGTTCAGGAGCATTGAGAGTAGCTGGATGGAGGAAGGCTAAGCACACTTGGTTATTTGACATGCAGTAGCTTGCTGCTCCCTAGTAACTTGTTTGTGACTGACACGGCAGTGAGACAAGTTAGGACTCCTGCTAAAAATTTGTAGCAAACCTGATAGAAACAAATTCTCACACTGCAGGACAGAAACCACAATGCTGGGACTTGTAAGCTGCAAATTGATTCTATAAGGCCCAACTGTGCAAGCCCAATGGCTTTATCTTGCAATAACATTGCACACTGTGGCAAACAGTTCCCTGAGATTCAGATATGCTCTGATTGCCTTACCCCACACCAGAGGGCTTTCCTATCAGTCTCTGACCACTGGCAGGCAGTTCCTTCTCTCCTGTCACTACACAGCTAATGTTTTCACACTTGGGAGAAATGTGCAGGAGACGTGTGCTGCTGTAGCAGTAATACCTGGCTTTAAGCATTTTTACATCTTGTCTTGATGTTAGCCAGGCATCAGAAACTTCTCTTCAACTCAGATTGGCGAAGGTGAAACTGGAAATAAAAGGACATAAAACATGCCTCCAAATTACAAACTAGATCCAAGTTGCAAATTATAGGAGAAGGAATGAAAGAAAACTGCACTTGATATAAATTCACTGATCTACAAAGTATCTCTCCCTGTACTCAGGAGAGTTCCTTTAGAGTTTCCTCATGAGAGACTGTGTCCTCCCACATGCCCTACATCTCAGACACTCTTTGTGCAGAGAGGTCCTAGAAGAGAATCTCATCTCTTACACCTGATGATTTGCAGCCCTCTGGGGGTTTCCTGCTGTCACCCCATTTTCCCTTCCAAAATGCATTTACCTTTGAGTTATTCAGGGAATATATTTTTAGCTTCTGCTGGTAAAAGGACTTTTTCACTTTTTGAAGATCCAGGTGCTACTTTTGCAGACT
Organism: Irena cyanogastra; assembly: GCA_013397155.1. Taxonomy (NCBI): domain Eukaryota; kingdom Metazoa; phylum Chordata; class Aves; order Passeriformes; family Irenidae; genus Irena; species Irena cyanogastra. Next base: position 265,278 of record VWZV01009167.1, on the reverse strand, counting down.
GGATGACGTTTCCTGTGCTGGACTGGCCTGGGGTCATTCCTTAACTCTGAGAGTTATTTTCATCTCCCTCACTCCCACAGTGAGCCAATTTGTATGCTTCAGTGTAAAGTGTCTCCATCCACTAACCCCATCTTTCTTTGTGCACAAGCTGATGTAAAATGTATGTAGCTCATTTTTTCTTTTGAGAGCGGATGCTTTGGGTGAAAAATAGGTTTGGAGTGATTGACTCTTCAAATCAATCTTTGGAATTCTAACACACAGAGTTGAGCTACGTAGGTTCCTTTGTATTTGCAAACCATACTGAGGGGCAGGAAAGTGCTATTCTCTGTATTATTCCTAGCAAACCAGAGAACAGAGGGGCTGAGAAGAGATTCCTCCAAGTATTTCAACAATCAGTACTGTTTAAGTGCCCCTCTATGGATGAATCAGTGTGCAGGCCACAAGTCTCCTACTGAATGCCCCAAGTACCCAAAAAGTCTTTGTATCTTATGTCCTGTGTTTCCCAGAGCAGTCCTCATCCCACATGGCCACAGACAATGAACCTTCTAGACATTTCTCTGCCTTTGTTTTAAAAGTCCAAGAAGAGATTGAAGAGGTTGGAGAAGCTTATGTTCAAAAGTTATTGATTAATAGGCAGCAGCCCAAAACCTAGCCAGTGTGTTGGGGATGTGGGGAGATGAAGGTTTGATGCCCTGCTCTGCTTAAAACATTTAAAACCTTTCAGCATTTCAAGCAGAATCAGAAAGAGCCTGGCAACTCAGTTACTTTATGGTGGGAATAACTTTCTCACAACTTTAATCTCTCTCAAAACATTTGAGTTTATGTTGGAGCATGGATAGGTGCTTTGGGAGGAGGTGGAAGATGCCCTGTATGAACTGCTGTGTTTGCCATCTTATGGTCCCAAGATTTTGATGTCTGGATAACAAATGTCACACTACTAAGAGTCACACACTGCTAAGAGTCACCTAATCCATTTGGTTGGATTGTACGTCTGTCTCGCTCTTAAAATCTTGGGGTGTGGTGCTGTTTCCCATTTTCATGCTGAAGAGTTATTTGCAAGCGTACCAAAATTCTGCTGGTTGAAAGCTATAAACTGTAATTTCATAACCCTTTATTGTCTCCAAGTGTGTATCTAAGGAAGCATTTCAGTAGGCTGAAGTACTATTGACACATTGTCTAATGAATCTACAGCAAATTGCAGAACTGCCCTCTGTGGAGGGCAATCTAAGGACTGTGGCCCAAAAAGACAAGTAATAGCTGAAATGTAATCATCACCAGCAAGAGAATGAGTTTATGACAGGAATTACTACAGGGAGGAAAAAAATGTTTTGGACAGAACAAATACTTCCTGAAGGATGGATGCATGGCTTTGTGCTTCTGATGGGGAAAGTTCAGGTTGAGTTTGCTGAGGGGGATATTTCTGCAAAATCTCTCTTGATGAAAGTCAGGTCCTTAATTTAAAAAGGCTGTCATACTGTCTGCAATCTATTTATCAAAATAGGATGGAAGACAGTTCTTTTCAAATTTATAGCATCGTCAGCTTGTAAATGTGTAAGTAAACTGAAGTAGAAAGTGTTGTGCTGTTTTAAAAACTGATTACTTTCTGGAAAAGACCTCTGTCTTTGTTTGTTTGTCTCATTATTATGACAGCATTTCTCTGATAGCTTGCTGCTGCCAGTCCTTGTTAGACAGGCAAACACATAGGTGCTCTGTGGGAGCTGCTATGTTGTCCTCTGGATGGACTTTGTCCTCTGTCTTCCCAGTTTCCCTGTGGTGGGCTACTGCAAATGGAGCAGTGGGAAACTCTTGATTTCAAAGGTGGGAATCTTGTAATTATGGCTTCAATTTTCATCTTGTCAGAGAAGCCCCATAGTCGTCTTCTACCCCAAAAGTGTGAGATGGCGTCCATGTGCACTATCATTTGGATGTTTAATCCAAACTACTGACTGAAATCCTCTTTAAAAACACTGAACTGCCTTTGGAGAACAATCTGTCTGGTTCTGTCACAGTGGTTGTAAAGTGACAGGCTCAGGTGTTTAAACCTAAGTCAAAGCAGTGTCACCTATTTTATTAAGATCTTACTGGAAAGAGTTGTGGCCAGGCATAGAGGACCAGATGTTCAGAGGAGCTCAGCTCTCAGGTTGGGCACTTAAATGAGGTCAGTTTTTCAGAATATTTTGTGCCTCTTTATCCTTCATTTCTCACAGCCAAGATTACCAGACAGTGCTCAAAACTCCTGTTATCTGTGGTCCTCTGTACTATTCAAAAAACAAATGTAGAACTGGACCTTTCAGAGTAGGAGAACAACCACTGTGACAAAGAGGGTAAGAGAAAGTGCTCGATTTAGTGCCTATGCCAGACCAACAGGTGAACTACTTGCTGGAAAACAAGCTAAGTGGGATAAACTGTAGTTACAAATAAATTATTGCTGATGCTTTTGTGGAAAGTTTGGGAGCTTCTCATAGCACCTGCTTTTTATTGTGCTGCTCTGTGAATGTTTGACACATGGCCTGACTTACACATGCACACTGTTTTCTTTCTTTAAAGCAAACAAACAAGCAAGCCTGTTTTGTTCTATACAAAAAAAATCTGCATCAATACAGTAAAAAAGGAAGGAATGTAAAGTGCATCCAGCCTTTTCCCCTGGCAGCCACCTTTCGAAAGGGATTGGATTCTTACACACACGGGAGTTTGGAGGATTCTTCAGCTCTAAGTTGGTTTGTCAGGCCTATGAATCCCACCAAACATCACCAAAGATGGATCATGTTTAGAGCAGCTCCTTCCTTCACACATGCAGAGGTCCTCAGCAAAAAGCTGCTGCATAAAAATATAGGGTGCAGGGTTTGTGGCACCTAGGATAGGTGTGTCCCTCTGTCCTCCTGCTGGGGGGAGCAGCCACTGAGGTGGGAGAGGACGTAAAATTTGGAGTGAACATCTCCTCTAGTCAGCATGGGAAGGGCTGGCAAAAGCTGTCACTCAGAACCACTTTTTCCACAAGATGTTTGGCTCCTTCAAAACATTTAGGAGAAGCTGAAGCCAGAAAGGGCTTTAGCCAGAAGAGTGAGATGCTATTGCTTTTTCCCCTACAGACCATTAGCAGCTAGATATGCTGAATTTGCTGTGTGCAAGGCCACAGTGCAACAATAATTGTTTTCCTACTTACACAACAAGTTAGAAGCTTTGAAAAGGGGAAATGGATGCTTGGATACTGGGTATAGCACAAGGTCTTGGTTCTAGCTTTTTCAAGTAGAAGAAAATAAATATTTGCTCCCCAAAAAAGCAAGGTTTTAAATCCATGTACACTACATATAACTCCTTTGCATCAGTGAATGGATAAATTGTATCAGCCTATGAATTTCCATTTTGGGGAGCTGTCTATTAAGGTGATTTAGCTAATAATTTTAAATGATTTTTCACAGCAATAGTTTGGGGTTTTCCACAAGGTATTTCTACTTGATTTTGTGCTGTTTCCTTGAGTATTAATAAAAATCTATTTAGGCAATAAGCTTGGTGGTGGCAGTCCTATAAATAAGAGAGATCTTGTGAAGTTGGATTGAAATAGGAGACTTATTGTGAATTGCCTGAGCAACATCTTTCCCCTTCAGGTGCCAAACCATCAACAAGTAGCACTAATTTATGTGCAGTGGCCATGCTGCTGTAAGGTAGGGACAGGATGTTTTTTCTTCCAAAAAATCCAATAAGATCTTTTCCCTTCTAGGAAACTGCTTTGGCACAAGTCTGTCATTCAACTGCCTGTCAGTTATTTCTGTATATATGTTAGAGAGGTGCGTTCTGGGAAACTGAGGTGCTACACTTTTCCTCCCCTTCTGTATTAGAGAAAAAGATGATGAAAGGGGAAAAGTGCACCGTGGCAGGGTGTGGGCAAAAGAGCTGCAGTACCAAAAAAACTGTGTTGAAATGGTAAGGTACTGTGCACTTTATTTGATCTAGAGGTCCTGAATTCCTCAGAATCACACCTAAAAGAAAAAAACTTGAAATACAAGTAAACAATTAGACAGTGATGTTTCCACCTGAAATGCTGACTCTTATCAGGCAGTCTTTTTCATGAAGTGTTGCATTAGTGTTGGCTTAGTCCAAAGGAGAGATCTTTGCTATGAAAGTCAAAGCAAAAGCGTTGGCCATGTTGCAAAGAGTCTGGAATGAGTACAGGACTGGCCTACAGAAGAATGGATAGGTCCAAGCAAGAGATAAATTTGAATGGTATGGTATGTAGTGGCCCATCCTGCTTTCTCATTCTCAGGTGGTGTGTTGTTACCTAGTCAAGGAGAATTCTGGTGAATATTTCTAGTGAGATTATCAGTGACGTTTAGCAAATATTTACAGCTGCTCTTGAAGACAAGAAAGGACAAAGAGGCATTTTTTTTTAATAAAGTGAAGGTTTGAAGCCACTGTTTTTATTCCAAATGGCAAATCTTCAGAAATTGTTCATGCCTGATTTGTGGAGTTTTCCATTCTTCAGCATTTTTATGCTTCATAATTATTTTCTCCCACAGAAAATGACCGATTATTTCTAAGATTAAGTCAAAGGGGTATTTTTCCTGTTTGCCCTGGATTCTGCTGGCATAGAGTTAATTTTCTCCCTGGTGGCTGGTACAGTGCTGTGTTTGGGATTTGGTGTGAGAATAACATTGATGGCACACTGATGTTTTGGTTGTTGCTCAGTAGTGCTTACCCCAAGGCAAGGGCTTTTCAGTTCTCATGCTGTGCCAGTGAGCAGCTGTACAAGAAGTTGGGAGGGAATACATCCAGGACAGCTGACCTGAACTGTCCACAGGGATACTCCACACTGTAATGCACCATGCTCATTGTATAAACTGGGAGCAGTTGGCCAGCAGTTTCTACCTCACTGTTTGGGGTCAAGCTGTCCTGAATGTCCTGGATTGGTCAGCAGGTGGTGAGCATCTGTATTGTGCATCACTTTTATTTCTTGAGCTTTATTTCTCTCTCTTTTAGCTGTCTCCCTTACTAGTATTATTATATCTTCATTTCAATTACCAAACAATTCTTGTCTCAACCCTCTTGTTTTACCTTTTTTTTTTTTTCACTTCCACCAGAGTGGAGGAGGACAAGCAAGTGGACGTGTGGTATTTAGTTGTTGGATGTGATCAAACCACGGCACTGCTGAAACTCTGATATTAGGAATAATGCCTAGTTTTCTACTGATGCTAGATATGAAAAAGCTGAAAGTTAGTGCTGCTCTTTGAAGGAGCTGGTCTGTTGCATCAGAAGTCCTGCAGTTTCTTTGAAAATCCCTGCCAAAATTCCTTCAAAAAGTATTTACATGGTGTGTGCATCAGTGATTTGCACCCATGGATGAGATCACTGCTTCTGACACTGGTTAAACCATTAAAAATAGCTCTGTTATCAGGAGAGATGTGTTTTTATATTCAAGAACAGTTTAAACTTCTTAGCATTTGCTTTAAAATTCTTAAGAACACTCTCTTAGTGCTCTGTAACGTATCTGAAGTGCTGCCCACCCTTTAGGGGGCTAGCCCTGTTCAGGATGGCTTACCAAGTGTCAGGTTTCTATGATGCATAGTAGAAAATATTAATTTTGAGGTAGGGTTATAGGTCTGGCAGGAAGCTTGCTGTTTGCAAATGCTGTTTGCATCACGACTATGTAAAAATGTGGCTCCTAAGAGGATGTCATCCCTTTGGATGAAGGAGTGCAGAGCATAACCTGTGCCTAGCTCTGGACATCTCAAAGCAGCCTCAGTGCTTACAAGAGTAAGAGAGGAGAAGCCACTCTGGAGAAAGTGGGAGGTTAGGAGCTGTTTGCAGCCCTGCATTATCTGAGCAGAGGAGGAAGAGCTTACCCCAGTGGTAGACATAATTTCCAGTCATCTCAAACAAGCTCTGACTACAAAGAGACTGGGAATCCATGATCTGAGGCTTACACTGCCTTAATGTAACAAGCCCAGTGGAAAGTCTGCAGACATGGACATGGCCTGTGGTGCTGGATGTTAGAGAATATTTAGAGCCATAAATATTTCATTTGAGTCAGAATCCACAATGGAATAGCCTGGACAAGGGAGCATTTCTAAAATGAAAAGAGAAGACATAAGGTAAAGATGAAAAGAAAAAAAAAAGTATTTTTAAAAATGAGGTAAAGGGAATGAGTGGATCTGTGTAATGATGAAAGCACAAAGGACTTAAGAGCTCTGTGGGCTTGGCTTGAGAGGCAGAGGATCAGCAGGATTTAAGAATGTCATAGCCTAGCAAAGGGTTTTCATCCATTTTTACCTGGGAGAGACTTTTCTGTTTTCTGGCATGGAAAGGAGGTGACGGTGAGTTATTACACAAGTTTAGCAACACTGACTTGGTGGAACTTGTAATGGCTTGTGGGGATGGGCAGCAGGGAAAGAGTGAGAAAGCTCTGCAATTAGGAGTGCCCTGTATGTGAAGATTCTTGTCTAGTGGTGACCCTGCCCCATTTTCAGCTGCACCTCTCATATCAAATAAAACAGAGTTAAAACATGAAATATCTAGTAATAAAGACTTTTTTGTCTTCCTTATCTTGATCCTGGAAGTGGCAGTCAGCTTTTGGGAAACCAGTAAGGAAGAACCACTCTGGTTTTGGGTTGTTTCTCAATACATTGCCGAATGTCTAGAGAGTTGAATGTAGCTTAGAGTAAAATAATTATTTTGAAAAAAATTAGACCTGGTTTAATTTTACATCTTTTTGAGGCTGTTTTTGTTGTGATGGCTGGTGACAAATCAGATTCTTACCATCTGAGAAGGGATGTCTTCCCCACATGGTTTTTCCCTGTAGTGGTTTCTGATAGTGAGGGGAGAAGAGGTGCATGTGCTTAGGATATGCAGCGGCCAGCTGCGGCAGCCTGAACGCAGCAATGTGACACACTGAGAAGTGTTGGTGGGACACAGCCGGTGCTCATGGTGCTGGATTTCCAGAGGTTTTGCCTTTAGGAAGGAGAGGATGAATTGTGAAGCTGAATTAAACATCTGAGTGGAGAACATGTAATTAATCTTTGCTTGGCAACCCATTCTATCCATCTGCAATCTTGTACGTGCAGGGCAATACCTTCTTTTATAGTAACAAAATGTTACCCATTTGTACTTTTGGGAAAAGAGTGAGAAATATGCAGACCCCGTGAACAAATATAGTTAAAGCCTTGCCATTTGGTAAATTGGAGAGGCAAAGTTCTGCCTGTCTCCTTCTGGATAGTCCCAGGTGCTGGTTACCCTTTCCCCCTGCTTTCCCCTCCTCTCCCCCAGTACAGGACTGACGGGGGGAAAATTTCAGCTTGGGCAGTCTCTTAAACTGGTTATGCCTTTTGCACTTCTTTATAGTATTTGCATCAGTGAACATCCTACCAGCCCTAGTATTTAAGTTCAGAGTGTGAGGGAAAGTGTCTTCCTAGTCAGCAATATCACTAGATGAAAGAGATTTTGAGGATGTCAGTTTGCACAAAGTATTTTCTAGGAGAAAATTAGGAAAGGTTCTTTTTAATGAAGTTCACCAAGCTCCTCCTGGTCATTTCAAAAGGAACTTTTTGAGTGCCTGCCCCCAGGTCCTTTTATAACTGTTTTCCTTCACTCCTTAAAGGGTATTTCTAAACTTTTCTTGTACTCTTAAATGGAAGCCAGAATTATTGTTTTGTTAAAACAGAGTGGTTTTGTCACTGTGCTATTTGCCAGAATTCCATTAGAAAGAAGCTTTGATGGGATTTTTCTATTTGGTGGGAGAGTAAAGTGTCAGCATTCCATGCTGAACTCACACTGCTCCCTAATAAGTGTCTGCAAGAGGCCTGTATCTCACTGTGGTTATCATTCCTTGCCAAGACCAGATGCTTCTTCTACAGGGAGGAAAAAAAAAGACAATACTGTTTCCAAATGTTCACTGTTTGCTTTCTTGAAAACAAGTCAACTTGCTAAGTGGCCTTTGGAGTAAATATTGACACAGTTAAGATCCCTTGGGCTGCTTAGCAGCAGTTTTCATTCTACATTGTGCATGTCTAAAACAATATTGCAATTTAATGACTAATTTTCTATGGTATAATGTAGACGTTGGGGCAGTTCTTAGTTTTTATTTGTTTACCTGTGACAGCCCAGCCATAAACTTATATTTCAAAGTACTGAGTGAGCTGAGGGTACGTTTTATGAGGTTTGTTATAATATGTCTTTCATTTAAGACCACTTCACTCTTTTCTTGCAAATTCCTGGATAGATTTCAGGCCATCCAGTTGCATTGTGTTTTTTAAAAAAAACCTAAAGAACAATTAGACTGACCTCATCCTCTCTGAGCCCTGTCTCTTTAAGGTTACAGGCTCTGATTTCATTGGGCAAAGTAAGTGCTTGCTGTTAAATAATTAAAGGCCTCTTTTTTCTTTAACCAGTAGAGAACACTAAAATTGAGGCTCTTTTCTGGCAAGTTTTCCTCCTTTATATCCTGGCCTTCCCTCAGGCACTTCAGCAGTTTTGCGTATTTCCAGTCTTTGGGATTTCATTACTTTTATATTAATACATCTCTTTACTAATTCCCTAATTCAAAGCATTCTCAGTATCAAGGAATGCCGCAAATAGCGGACCCTGAGCTGTGCAGTCAATCTGTCTTCTGTCTTCAGGAGTTGGTGTGTATGACTACAAATACAAGCTTTTCATCACTTTTGGGTCTCATAGCAAGCACTTCAATTGTCCACGTTCAGGAGAGGATAGGAAAATATTTGGCCTGCTTAGCAGCAGGAATCTTACCTTTCCTGTGCAACTCAGTGATTTAGGAGATGGGAGTGCTATGTTTAGGAAGACAAATGGAAGTTTAGCGGTTTCTCTCTTCTACCTCCCTACCAATATTTGTCTTCACTTAGAGATGTGAGCCAGACTGAATCTGTGAGGGTACGCAGAAGGATTTCATCAGCAGTATTTGGATCAAAACTACATGGGAGAGTTTGGCAGAGTAGCAGATGTATGAAATTACTCCTGTGCTGTAATATTTTCTTGATTAGGATTTCTATCATATTACAAGAACAAAAACGAAAAAGCCATATACTTGAAAAATGCCAGAAACTTTAAAAAACCCCCAAATGCGTTTTTGAAAGGCATGCAATTAAAAGGCACGAAACTCCTCTCCTAAAGAGAAAAAATTGTGTTAAACTTAGCTGAAGTTTGGCAGTCATCAAGGAAGCAAGGTACACATGAAAATATAAAATATTTTTTGTCATTCTACTCTTGAGTTATGATGCACTGGTTAATCATTAATTACTTGTAGTTTCACTGGGGATGGTCTTTTTCTTTATTTGCATTCCTTAATCCCAAAATAGATGTTTAAATGAGAAGTTCACACTAGAAAAAAAAATGCTGTTTAGTAGCATAGGCCAGCAATATCCTGTTTCAAATAGTCATAGTTTTTGTAGATTTTGATTTCAGTTTGACTCTTGAGCATTTGGGATGCTGAACAATGGGGCTTCAGGTCACTTCTGCAAACATCACCTATGTTCTTTAGTTCTTGTTGGTTAGATTGTAAATGCGATCTGAAAGCTTTTGTAGTTGACATTAATTAAATCTTAGGTTGGGAATTAGGAGTTTGGAGCTTTGCTCCTAAATTGCCACTGACTAGCTTTTACAGCCAGGCATTACCTACCCCTTTTTGGTCTTGTTTCATTTTCCATGCTTAGCTAATGGCACTGTAGGGGCTTCTGAGTTCCCTCTACTTACACAGAGTGCTTGGTCCTTAGCACAGCATGGTCCATTTCCAGCAGCTCTTCTGGATTATAAAGTAATATAATGGTCCTGATGAAAGCGATGGGATGGAATAGTAATACGGTTGGCATGTGGAGCTCGTGGTCACGCTTCCTTTTTGCAAGAAAACTCCTCCAACATGCATGTTTCATGCTTTCTTTCAATCACCTCTTTCAATATGATTTTAAAAGAGGTTACATGACCTCATGTTCCTCTGAGTGCATGTGGGTAGTGAAGATATGCTGCCGTAAGATAGTACTTATTTTTGAGATAATAATACTGGAGTTCATCAACAAGGCTATTTTAGCTTTGGAATAAGTTGTTGTACTCATTCTAATTATTATAGCCAAGTATAAATTCTGGGTGAAAAGTCCCTTTGTCAAAGATACATTTTGGGATTGCCTGTTGCACAAAGAAGCAAAACTGAGAAGTATACATTGCAATTATTCTTCATTAACTATTTCATTTTTAATACTGAAATATCTTGTGTTTTGCTTGCATTTAACACTAAAAAATTATTTAAAAGCGACATGTAACAACAACCATAGGTTAATCTCATTTCTTTCAATTGACTATAGAAACAAAATATGACTAATGGTTTACTCAAAGTATGTGTGGGGTGTGTTCAGGGTTATTTAGTTGTGTTTCCCAGGAAAATCAAAATCAATTGTTTGCTCGTCTTTTATTATATGTTTTGTCTTACCTGATTAGTCATATGACCTTGCTGTCTGAGTTTAAAAGACTACCACTGAAAATAGAATAAAAAAGGAAGGAAGGAGTAGAAGACAAGGAAGAAAGTGGTTTTTGCTGCTAGTTGCATTTTACAACTAGGTACATATAAGGGACCTTTTAGCATAGTTATCTAATGATGAAGATCTTCAGGGAGTTTGTCCCCTGTGTGTTAAGAAATATGTCTGGAAAGCATACTGACTGTGCTTGTCATACAGATGAGCATCCATGTTGTGACATGTATTTAAAACGTGTTCAAATATACAGAGCATACAAAACTCTGATCTTAATACAGTGTTGGCTTTTTAAGAAAGTTACCAGATCCATCTACCATTGCAAACCAGCCTATTGTCCAAAGACTTGGGGGGAAGGAGGGGAGACACTGAAGAGGAAAGTCATATCAATACCATAAATGACGAACATGGGCAGTGCAAAGAGAACCAGTAACAGTGTTGACATTGAGTAAACACTGAAAAAAAATATTTCCCCCAAGTTAAAATAAGTTAAAAGTTTCAGAATTGTTTGGTGAAGAATTCAGTAAGAATCCATGAAAATACATGGATGTGGTAATTGTTTTGCTATGAAATCTTGGAAAACTGAAGATATTGCATGTGTGTCTGAAAAAGATGCTTCTATACTTGTCTAAAATATTTGGATAGCTTCTACCTTTAAAATACAAAGTAGGTAAGAGACAGCCCTCCTTGGTCTCACAGGTGTAATGAAGTAAGGCTTTTGGCTGTTCTACCTTGTAAATCAGAGCACTTCTCCATTTGCAAGTGTATAAATATCCCTTATGTTATAGCTAACTGATGTTTTCCTCCCCTTCATGTTTAAAGAATGTGTGTCATGGGTATCTAGTTCTGCCTTTGGGAAGCTTCTTAATGATTTCTTTGCTCTGAAACAGAGTCCACACTTTAGTTCCCTTGCTTCCATCCAGCTTGGCTCCCATGGCATGCCCTTGCCTATATTTTTCCATCAAACTGGTCCAGGTTATGCTGCCCACACTTGACAGTATTTTATCAAACACACTGTCCTGCTGACTCAAAAAGATTTGATTTGCTGTGGTGGCCCTTGGGTTTTGAAGAACAATATTGTATTTCTTTTCCATATCTGCTTTGTGTGTTTTTGAAAATTAGGCAAAGAAAACTGACCAGCACTGCAGGTTCTGCACATATCTGGGGAGTAAAACAAAGGCACCACTTCCTCAGGAGGTTTTTTTTTTTCCCTCAATTTTTTTGTCTTCACTGTTTTCCCAGTAGCCTGCTCTGTTTTTTTTTGATAGGTCTTTAGTGTTCAGTTTCCCTTTCCCTCCCATGAGTTTTATGCTTGTATTTAAAGACTGACTTCCAAGACTCAGAACTTTGTGACAGCTTAGTTGTCAGTAATAAAAATTATACTCCTTTAAAAAAAAATTATTGATGGCAACCAGAAACACAAGTTTCCTTTTGTGGCTGTTTTCAGGTAATTCCTTAATAATTTCTTTCTTTCTGAGATTGACTTGGTGACTTTTGAACTGGCAGAATGTGGTGATGTTTTTAAAAATGCATAAAGCATCCAGAAAAAGTAGCAATGTGGGGCAGTCCATACTGGGTTAAGAGGTGTGGAGATTGCTTTATACCCAGTGTTAAGTGCTGTGCAGTTCAGAGTATAAATGGAAAGAGAAGCTGGATTGAAGGGAAACTTGGAGTGGGGATACACACCGCTCTAAAGCCAGAAACTCAGTGCTCTATTTCTGTTACTTCACTGTGTTATAAATTCTCCAGGAGGAGGAAATGACTGGAAAGATTCCTGCCCCCATAAGCAGCAGTGCTGTAGACCCAGAGGGGCCCTCAGGGTATCTGTTCTCTGCTTTTCTCCAGGCACAGAGCACTTTACAGATGCTCTTGCAGCAGCACCCACATGAGGCAGCTAATGCTGATTGGCCTTAGGTGAATTTGGACTCTGTACCTAGCCAGAATTATCTGGCGTGTGGTGTAGAGGCAGCAGCACAGATGAAATTGGACTTGCTTGTGTTTCTCAAGAGCAATAACCCACTCCTGTTTCCCCACCAAACGACTCTGGGTTTGTGGTCTCCAGGCCCAGAATTAGAAAGGTGTGATCCCTGGCATGCCTGGAGCTCTGGTGCCAGGTGGATAATTATTCTGTTGTGTATCCCTACATGGAATGTCTGCCAAATTCTCTGCATTCATTGACTTTTTGACTGAGCTAGCCACGTTTCAGACGCCAGTGGGAAATGAGCAGATAGGAAATGAAGTTATGTTCCTTGGTCAGTGTAAGAGCTCCAGGACCTGGTTTCAGTCTCATTTTATAGAAGGCAGCTGAATTCCTCAAAGCAGCCATCCTGGATGAGACAGGAGGCAAAATGGGGAGAAAGATGGAAGAAGGCTTCAAGGTGGAAGCAATATTAGATGCATGCCTTCTCCTCCCTCTCCTTATACTCAATAACATAAGGAGCTGCTTACAGCCAGAAAGAACAGTAATCCCTAATTCACTTTATAAATCTGGCCCTTCAGTATTCATAAATAACACCCAAGCAAGGCTTTATAAGGGATGTGTTCCACTAGTTTTTAATAAAATCTGAGACCATAAATATGCAACCCGTAGCAAAATTTTTTGTCAGCTCTCACTGCTATAGACAACTCAGCAGGTAGAAATGTAGCTCAATGGTTCCATCCCTGATCCTCTCTCTAGCTGGAGGAGTTTTGCTCATTTATAAATGTGTGGACAAACTCCAAATTACCTCAGGAAGAATGAAATGTAATAGTAGGAAAGCTTTCTTGCTCACAACCTAAGGCACCTCAGACAGTGGCTTTTCCTATGTCCTTGGGCTATGTACAACTAAACTCCTCCAGGCTGTCTGCAAATCCTTTATTTTTTTCCCATACACGAATAATGTCCAGCAAAGCCTTTCATCCCTCTTTTTGAAATTTCTCACTTAATTCACTTGTGCCTTTTCTGTCCTTCCTCTTGGCTGTCCTGAAGCTGAACTGTGGTTGTTACCCTTGCCAATTGCAGCGAGGCTTCCTGGAAGCTGAACAATATTTATATGGTTTCTACTTAACTGTGTACTTTTTAGATATGCTCAACTGAATTAGAAGCCAGTCATATTAAAAAATAAAAGTCATTTATGAAACTGGGAATTAAAGCCTTTTAAAATGTTAAATCAAATCCCTGTTCAGAAAGGGATGGAGTAAATATAATTCCATAACCAAAACCCAGAGGTGGAATTTTTTCTGCCTTTTTTTTAAGGGTGTTCTCCTGCTTCCTTACAAGAGAGATGAGATTTCTTTTCCACAAGAGAGAGTGTTTATCTATGGCAGCGTTCGAGGATTTTAATGATCTAAACATTAGACAACATGATATGTGATGGGACCTGTTGTTTCTCTTGGGTCATCTTACAGAATTTGTGCTTCATTCTTTGCACATTTAATGTTCTATTCATTTTGGCTGAGAATATCCCTTGCAGATGTGTTTGTCAGTATTTGTGTCTGCTCTAGAAAGCGCAGGAAAATGCCAGAATTTCCTTCATGAGCTTGAGTTATCAAATGCTACAGCGAATTTCTGATGCCTCCTTTTGGTCCCTGAAATAGATGAAACTTTTGGATGCTGGTGGCTAGTTTCTGTTGAGGTGTCAGTGCAGAGTTTCAGGGGGAACAGGGTGGAGGCTCACCTGAAGGATGATGTCTCCCTCTGAGAAGCTTTGAGATGGTGTAGTATCGTGTGGTGCCACAGAAAAGTTGTATCTGGATGGCAGAGGAATTTGCTTCCAAGTTATCCACAGGTGAATTGACTGAATTTTGCAGTCTTTTGTTTTCTCCAAGACTCCAAGAAGCTGGAATTTTATGTAAGACTGACAGCTTTTATTTGAAAATATGCCATGGCATGTTTTTAACTTTTGCCCTCTTCCTATCTACTGATGGAAGAAACATGTGAAGAGGGAAGCATGAAAAAGGACTAAAACAAGCAAGCATCCCAAAACTTTCATTTATATTTAAAATCCTTGCTTTTTAAGCCTGCTGTGTACATTCTTGGAGCTGGGCCCGAGATCTGTGAGCTGGGTGTTGGCAGCACTGCAGCTGACATCCTGCTCCCTGCATCCTCCCGCATTCTCTCTGTGTTAATCTGACACCCAAGTGTTTAAAGCCAAAGGGACCATTATCACCACCTGCAGATCACAAATGAAAGAACTTTGCTCAGTCGTTCCTGCACTTACTATTAACTGTGTAATGGAAGGGCTGCTACGGCAGAGGTGAAATACAGACTGTGGCTGTTTGAGATTGGAGTAGGAAAAGAGAGCAAATCCTTTGGATAGACACTGGACTGTTGCCTGTATGTATTCCTGTAAGCCAAATGTATGCATTGGAATGTGTTTCTATTGGAAAGTGTTTTTCCTAGAGCTGTAAAATGACATATAAAATAGGATTGTATTGCATAAATGGAAACATTAGGAGGCTCAGAAAGTCATTTGGCAAGCAGATGTGTGGAGTTCTATTTTATGGATCTTGCCAATGTTATTAGGAAGCTGACATCTAATAAAACCTAATTCCATAACATTAAAATACTCACTTATTTGCTACAGAAAAAGCCTTGCTTTGTGAGAGAAAAGGATAGAGGGGAATGCTCCTGGTCACTAGGCAACATGTTGCCACATTTCTGTATTAGTGCAAATGAGGCATTTACCAGGTGAGCATGAATGAAATATTGTGATTACTGGGGGAACTTTCAGCTTGAAGAAATTATCATATGTAGATAAAATACAAAAATAATGGCAATTAGAGCATTTTTCCTGCGATGGGGAAGGAAAGCTGAGACACATTAAACTCTAGAAGGCTGCAAAGCTCTCTTAAGGGTTACAGCCAGACAGCCATTCCTGCCTCTGTTGCAGAGAGCAGTGTTAGTTCTGGTCTTGTGGAGGGCAGGCCACATGACAAAAGCTGGCCACACAAAGCCTGAAGATTTTGTAGGTGAAAAGAAATAGAGAATTGACTTGCTTTAGCAATGGGAAAGTCTCTCGAGCAGGAGGTCTGGTTTGAAGTCAAAGCAAACTGAGCTGAAGGGTAGTAAGTCCTGTGAGGGGGTTGACCCAATATTTCATGGAATCACAAAATGGGTAAGGTTGGAAGGGACTCCACCTCTCCCAACAGCCTGATCCAGTGCACAATTACGTGCACTGTAAAGAAAGATCTCTTCGTCATGTTCAGGTGGAACTTCCTGTGCCTCTATTTCTGCCTGTTGCCTCTTGTCCTTTTGCTTGGCACCACCAAGAAGAGCCTGGAAACATCCTCTTGGCACCTCCCTTCAGATACTCACAGACATTGATGAGATCCCTTCTCAGTCATCTCTTCTTGAGGCTGAACAGGCCCAGATCTCTAAGCATGTCCTTATAAGAGATGCCCTTAATTAATGTAAGAGGTCCCTTAATTGTCCTTGTCACTGTCCACTGAACTCACTCCAGAAGCTCCATGTCTCTCTTGCCCTGAGGAGCCCAGAACTGGACACAGTGTTCCAGGTGAGACCAATGTTGAGCAGAGTGGCAGGATCACCTCCCTCAACCTGCTGTCAATGCTCTTCCTAATGCACCCCAGGATGCCATGGGCCTGCTTGGCCCCCAGGGCACTTCTGGTTCATGGACAGCTTGTTGTCCAGAAAGATTCTTCCAAGAAGATCCCTGGAGAGGCTAACGCTAGCTCTCCCTGAAGTCCGTGGCTGTAATCTTACTTGCTGCCCTGCTTCCTCCCGACTTGATACTGAACTCCACAATCCCATGGTCACTGCAGCCAAGGCTGCCCCCAACCCTCACATCTCCAACAAGTCTTTCCCTGTTTGTTAGTATGAGGTCAAGCAGCACCTTGTTATTTCCTAGCACAATTTTTATTTTAAAGCCACTACTATGAACTGCTTGAATAGAAATATTTTTGTGTTCATTTTCTCCTAGAAGTGCTGTTTTAATTTAACCAATGCTTGCCCATCCTCAAAAGCTGAGAGCCCACTGCTCTGCAGGTGGAAGGTCCAAATCTCTGAGTCTGACCAAAAAAAGTTCAAAAAACACAATGCGTGGTTTGTCAAGAATAAGAACTCTCCAGTACAGTAGGAAGGATTTTTTGTAGTCACATAGATTATTTCTGTAACTTCTGGATTTTGTGACCCATTCTCAACTTGCTAAAGATAACACTCCACACTATCATGCACTTGTTATATGCTCCTTTGTGTATTGTTTTGATGATTACATGGTGATAGCAGATTCTCAATAGCAGTAAAACATCAATAGTATTTATACTCTATATCCTGGCCCATGGAGAAAAATGTCCATGAATTTTCTTCTTTGTCTAGTTGCAAATGGTATGGTAGTTAGTAACTTAAATTGTATCTTCTAAATTAAATTCCTCTTGAGAGAAAGCATTATTTACTAGCATTTAAATTTCATCATGCTGTTTTCATGTAGTCTTTGCTCAGTTTACATTTATTTGCATTGGTGCCAAAAACACTTCTTCAGAGATCCACAGTGCTTAACAGCTTTGGATGCCTGGCATAACTTTAGCTTGCTAAACTAGTATTTTTCTTCTCTCCTCAAACTATGAGTATAATTTCAATTTCTCTGCTGTGGATCCAATGTTAACCAAATAGCACACAAGCTCAGAGATGTATTTGTTTAACATGCAAGAATGGGAGCCACACCTCTGAGCATTTAAAATGTTTTTGGTGGAAGTATCCATGTGATAACCTTGTTGTGGCTTTCATCTCTTCAGAAACTTGTTACCTACCTGTTTTTTTAAGGAGGATTAAACTATCCCTTTCCTATTTCTGGGGAAAATGTGTGCATGCTTGCAACCACTCTCATATTCTGCCACATATGGAGTTACAGGATAGGGGAAAAGGGTTTTATTCCTTCCCTCTGTGTTTCACATCACTCCCTTTGTTCTCTGTAGTGATGAAAAAACACCTTGCTCTGCACTGTGCAGTGATGTGGTGTCTCCCTCTTTCCTCTGAAGGCAGAGGACATTACCAGATGTGGTGTGTGGCCCACCCTGTGAACCTTCTATGCTCAGTCTTCTTGCCATAATATCTGGACTGATGTGTCAGGGAAGGAGGGTTGCACTGACTGTGGTACCTGCTGGTCCCATCATCTCTGTGCTTGTCCTCTCCTCCTGTAGCTCAACTGCTTTATCTGCTAGCTGTCATCTCCCCAAACTGGCAAGGAGACCATCAGCAGTAGAGAAGTCTTACTGCTGCCAGGTATTTGTGTTTGCCTCCAGCAGAAACGTGTTTCTGAAGGAAGTTCAGTGGACTGTTCCAGAGAATGGCCGAATAAACGGCGACAGAAACAGGAACTGATATAAAGTAATTAGCATTAAAGCAATTTGAGAGCTTGGATAGAAACCTTCTACCTTAATTTAGATAGAGAATGTACATTTATAAGGATTTCCAGGTAGCATCAAGTTCTTAAGATGGGCTAAAGTGTTGACAGAGCTTAAGAATAAGAGGAGAGCTTCATAGTTAACATACTTAGCTGAAGAGGTGCCAGTTGATTAGTTTGATCTGTCACTGCCTTATTAGCTTAAATATAAAGAAGAAAATAAAATTGAAGTCTGACTGTGAGGCAGAAATCACAGTTCTATGAAGAAAACAGGTCAGGAATTGAGCAGGTGGGATGGAAACAGGGATGGTGCCTTAGCAGAGGCATGCTAAGGCACTACAGGCAATGAACCTAAGAAAGCTTCATGGATAATGACAAAATTACTACAGTGTGACAGTTCATTACTGACAAGCTTGGGAGGGGGGCTGGCTGAAAGCAGAGATGCATCTCCCATAAATGGATTATTCTGTGTTGTCAATCATGTTGGGTTTGTGCTTTACGTATGAAGCAGAAATGCACTGCTGTGACCAGATTCAGGACACTTCATGTGTGTAGAACAGCCTTAAAATATTCTGGCAGTTCCTGTGTTGAAAAGCATGTGAGCCATATAGAAAATTAAGCTATCTCAAGTAATTATGAGCATTATTTTTATGGTTTCGACAAAACAGAGATGGCTTACTTAAGATGCATTTTAAACACAGTATTAAGTCTTTCTTTCAAATCTAGGTTGCAAATACTTGATAATCCAGTATCTAATCCAGACAATTGTTAATTTAAGACCATTTTCAAGTCTGAGCATTCAGGAAATCTTCATGACAGAGATTGCTGGTGGAATCCTGACACTTCTATTTCCCATCTCTAGGCCTTGCAGATGATGGTAAATCTTTCTCAGAACTCCCTGTTCTGCAGCCTGTATCCAATAAGTTCTGGCCCTTGCATGAACCCCGCATTGCTGAAGAGGTATGTTCTCTTCTTGAGTTTGCTGGAGGATCAAGATCTAATTTCAGGAAGTATGTGTTTTTCATTTGCTTCATAATATGAAAAGGGGCTAGGTATTTCTGTCTGTTATTGAAAATCCCATTCAAATGATCTCCTGCTTGGGCAGCCCTAAAAGCTCAGCATGTACAAACATGAATTCAGAACTTTTGAGGGGTTGAAAGCTGCTGCCCTGCTCTATTAATCCTTTAATTTCTGAGCACAGAACATCTGAGCGCTGTTTCCCAATCACTGATTTGAACTACAGAGCCAAACTCTTAGATCCCCCTGAGACTTGTATCTATAGAACTGAAAGCATCACCATCCTGGAGCAAATATATTCTGAATTATTAGTTTCACTTCTTTTTCTACATGACCTGAGAGGTGTTACAGTTCTACATCTTCAGTGAATATTTTCAAGATGTTCCCAGTTTCTCAGCACTAAGGGTGCTAATATTAATCAATCCCTCTTAGCAGCTCCTCTCTTTTCCATCCCTTTACAGCTGTTTTGGAAGTAATGCCTCTCCTGATTATATTGCATTGAAGTGCTTGTCTTCAGTTCATCATGCAGAAGTTGCTCTTTGTTCAGTGTACTGCATTGTCTCTAGGTAACATCATTAGCTCAGACTTTGATGTTACTGTTTAAATCAAATTGGAGGAGGGTGAGAATTGAAACAGAAAGCTTTTCTTTCTTATCAAATTCTTTTTTGATAAATTACTTCAGCTTAAATGCAGGTAGCAAGGATTGTCTATCCTACAGATTATATGACTGTGGTCAGGAAAAATAACATTCTCAGCTAAATTCTTGTTTTCCTCTCATTTATAGAATCATTGAAAAATAAAAAGCCACCAGTAGCATACAGGTGCTTTAGTATCTCTGCAGGAGGTTTCTGCTTCCTGCATCTGAGGACAGGCTGTAGGACTGGGAACCAGATGTTATGGGGCTCCTATTCCTCATCTTCTTGTTAAACCTTTCATTTTTGCTGTACTCTGGAAAAAGAAAATCAAATGAGAGGTCTTGTATCTTCTACTCAGACATTAAACTCTTCTTCCCAAAAGCAAAATTTTGCTTTTTGGTGGACTAGATTGAAGGAAGAGTGGCTCTCTCCTTCATAAGTGCTCATGATGCAAGAAAACTGTCTGTCATTCCAGCCCGTGCTATGTGGAATTCTACATTTTCCCAAGACTTATATAATCCTTTCAGCTTTCTCACTTGTGTGTTCCCAACTAAGAGTCAGCTTCACATGGCACTGCCTATCTCTAGGTGTCCCAAAAAAGGGACACCAGCTTTCTTCTAGAGCATAGATAATGGAGGAGTTGCCTCTACTCTACATGCCCAAGGATGTGCTGACACTCATTCCTCTAGAAAACTGCTTAAGAATAAATTTAGGAATTTAATTTTGCATTTAGGAAGTCCATTATCCCTTAAAGTAGGCATAAAATGCTGACTTTTGGAAGTGGTACAATTTTGCAGCAGAGATTTCACTTCAGAGTTGCTGCCTTGGTCATGGGTGATTTCAGTTCCAGTGACAAGTGTACAAAGCCTTTCTTTTGGGGAAGGATTACTGTGGTATAGAGTTGGAGAAGTTCTCATAGTACTCTGAAAATGTAAGAAAATCTGCACCTGCTTGCAATGTGCTGTGAGCATCTTATACAATAACATGTTCTGCCCTTTATTTTCTCAGGCGGTACTTGATAACTTGTGAGGGATAAGATACTCTAAGGGAAAAAGGACTTTTATTATTTTTGATCACTCTTATGATTGCTTATTTAGGAAGGCTTTATGGCACCTGTGACTTAAAAAGTCTGGTCATATTTGAGGAGTGCTATTCAGTAGTAGTAAGGATCATTTACCCTATTCAGCTTTGAGCACAGAGCCTTTGAGCCAGAAGTCTTCATCCTGAGGACAAGTAGTGTGAGCTCCACATGGTTTTCACAATCAGCTGGCTTTTTTTGCTTCAGCATCTCCAGGTTTTAAATTGTGATTAGAAAGAGAGTCTTGAAGTGTTTAGACTACTCACCTTCATGTCCTGAAGTATCACATCAGCTATGTCATGTGTGTGCTATTCATTCAGATTTTATGTATTCTGTCCGTCCACTGGAAAGTTGTTGTGGGTGTGCAATAATATACTTCAGTCTTGACACAGAAATTGTATGCTCAGTTCCTCTTATATAGCAGTGTGAGCTTTACAACATACATAGTAAGTTTATCTGCATTGAAATTTTGTTCCTTTATGACAATGCATCACTAAAACAAGAGGGTTAAATATGTATCCTTCATTTTGAGACACTTTGTTGAAGATTTCTTGAGGGAAACTGAGTAAAACAAAGAAATTCAAAACCAATAATGTACTGTTCTATATAGCTGCAAATTATATTCTCTCTCCTGGCTGGCTGGTAGGCAATATATATGTATTCCTGTGGGTAACATGTTTTCCCTACTATTGGGAGCAAGAGCGTTGCCCAGCATGTTGCACTGGTGCTGTGAGCCCACCAAAATTTAGTTCAGTTTGGCAGCTGATAAGCGTCTTGTCAGTTTGGGCACTGATTAAAGTTATTCACGACTTACAGCCATAAAATTCTGCAAGTTATGCTGGCACTTCCTTTTACAGGATAGTTGGCCTTCATTTCTCTATCTGCCAGAGGCTGGGCACAAGGCAAAGTGCCATTTATGCTGGCAAGTAATGTATATTATTCCTATGGGGTCTCAGAAGGGAAAGCACAAGATGCTAATGAGAATTTATTCTGTCAGACACAGACTGAATTTAATAGGGATTATGGACTGTGAGACTAGAAGGGTGCAGAACTGTGTGGAACTGCTGAATCAGAAACAGATGTGGTTGTGGTTTTATACCCTGCATGTGATATGGATGGCCTGCACGAGATTTGTGCACAGCTTGACCCAAAATTGAAGGGAAGAAATTGTATGGACAGGCTCTCCCACACAGGGGAGAAGTGGTTATGTGGTCAAACACACCTTTCCTGAAGTAGCAGCAGTGTTAAAACATACAGCTCAGCATACAGCCAGCATGTGCCCTCACTCCTGCTGCTCAAGAACATTAACTCACCTTTTGACAGGAGATGTGCAGAACAGATTTGCCCAGCCCTTGTCCACCTCTTTCAGGAAGAGTCAGCAGCTGGCCCTGGAGATGCAGTCCTGCAGGGATCAACCCAAGTCCCAGCTGTTTGTCCTCCCATGGCACAAAAACCGTAATGCACCTGCATAGGCTTGAGAGGGGATCAGTGCAGTATTAATTAAGGCCACCAGTCCGTGGCAGCAGACAGTCTGTCACTGGGTTTCATGGGACTTCTTTGGCCATAAAAAGTATCTGCTTTTCCTGTTTTCTTTCCCAGCTGTAAGCCTTATGGCACTGTTGTTTCTGATCATGGTGTTTGTTTGAAAGGATGTACAAACAGGAGCCCTGTTACGTCTCCTCACTGACTCCGTTTAAAAAAAAAGGGGAAAAAACCCCAATATTCCTACCTCAACACAGTTTTTTAAAAGGTACCTAATTTCTTGTTTTCCTTTTTTTTTTTTGTAGGACTTGTGATAAACATAGAAATTCCTCTTTCCTCTAGTCTCCCCAGAAGGAAGCTATTTCTTAAGTAAGATGTGTGTCTTGAGAATAGGGTGTAGAGGCAGATTTAAAATTATTGTTTAAAAGGAGTTGCTACTATGTTAACATAAAATTTTCTTTATGTTGGGCTTAGTAAATTAAATTCATGCTAATTTGTAATAAGAACTACATTGGATCGAAGAGT
This sequence comes from Irena cyanogastra, assembly GCA_013397155.1. Taxonomy (NCBI): domain Eukaryota; kingdom Metazoa; phylum Chordata; class Aves; order Passeriformes; family Irenidae; genus Irena; species Irena cyanogastra. Next base: position 242,741 of record VWZV01009167.1, on the reverse strand, counting down.
TATTGTCACAGAAGTGTCATTCACTTCTCTGAAGACAGTATGACCCTTAAAGCTCCTACTGTGGCATGCACAAAATCATGCTTTGAGTGAAAAGCTAATGTATGGACTTGGGTAATTGTTGACTGTTTTGGTCAGCACTATCATTGCTATACTGGCTAGCTTGTAGATTTGGGGGGTGGGGGTGGGGCTGGGGTTTTGCTGTTAAATGCACTATAAATAACATCAAATGAGATGAAATGTTGAGCTCTCTTTTACTGTGCATACCACCTGGAAAATGAGATCTATTAATACTATCACAAGATACCATCTCTCTCCTGAACAGCAGTCAGAAGGAACAGCTGTGTGTTATTTCTGCCTCAGCTTGGAGCTCATTTCAATAAGCTGAGATTGGCTGCATTTTCCAAGACTCTGCTATCTGGCTCATTTGTAACAGCCATTCTTCAGGGCTCTTGCATCTGTCAAACCTCATACAAATCCTCCCCTAGAGGAAGCAGATGTTAGAAAGTTATAATTTAGATGTTTGTTTTGCCTCTTAGAAGAATTCTGGACAGCAATCACTGTGGTCTGTTAAACATCATTAGCAAATGCAAATTGTTAATGAACCTGTATTAGTTAGCAAGTGATTTTTGTAACAACTTTTCACCTCAAGAATTAGAGCAAGGGGGATGAAAAGGCAATCTACTATTACGAACATCTAGAACTGACTAAGCTATAGATTAGTGCACAGAGTTGAAGGATGGTGACTAAGTTATGATGCTATAAATGTGTTGCTGGGGTCATTGGTAGCAGAGACTAAATGGAGAAATCCAGAAGGTTCTGTCACCAGTGTTAGATGTGTGAGCCGTTTCCAGAGAAGACCTTCCCTTCATTTGTCAAGTTGGTTTTTTGGCCATCTGGTGCTTATTTTAATGGTTGCCCTTTCCTGAGGGAGTTAGAGCAGGTAAGAGTATCTGCCTAGCAGTCTGAGGGACTTGATATTCCAATGTTCTGCAGAGCTACAGAAGGCGATATGGGCATTTCATGTTGGGGCTTGGATTTGGGAGCAGGGGCTCTGGTTCTGTGTGCCTGTTCTCAGAGTTTGTTCTGGATGTGAACCCTGTCATGTTGGTTTGGTTTTAAAGGTCACAGGGGAAAAAAAAATAGCAGGGAGCACGGAGTGTCTGTTAATCTTGACCTGGCTGCTGCCCTTGGGGATTAAGCAGATGAACAAAGAGGTGTATGTTTCAGCTAGCTGGAGTTCAGCACTGCAGCAAGCAGGATGGATACTCTGCTGAAGCAGGTTAAGGGGGATGAGGCTTTTTTCATGCAACTGTCAGGTTTCCTCAGAAATCAAAGTCTTAACAAGAAATATGAAATGCAGGAGAGGTTGCACCTAATTTGTCCTCTGGCAAATGTAGCACCTTGTTATGTACTTTTGTAAATATCTAGAAGATGTTAAAAATGCAAAATGTGTTAAAGTAGCACATTCTGCTCTGCCTGCAGCAAAGTACCTGCATCATGGATTCATTAAAAAGCAGATGCTGCTCACACAACCCGATTATTACACTACCTCTGCACTTCAGGCCATGGAGTGCTGAGGCAGGGTCACAGGGCAGATTTTAATGAATTTTAAAAAAAGATCCTTTAACTCTTGTCTCCTGAAATACTGTACTGTTGTTGAATCTGATCTTCTCTAGTTTTGCTTTTTAAATCATAGAAAATAAAAAGCTTTTTTTCTAAGATCACAACCTGTATTTTTTTCTTAAAATAATGATAAAATGTTCTGTCTGTTCACATGCTGAATTATCATTGACATTTTTCAAAAATAATTATGATCTATGGCATACTTCATTCTTAATTAACAAAAAAGGAGTTGCTGCTATTAACTGCCAACACATTTTGATGTGAGGAAAATTGATTATCCATGCTACAGGAAATGAGCAGGTCAGATTTTCAGCTGAGATAGACTGTCAGAACTGCAGCTGTTTCTCTTTATTAGTCCCCTATTTTAGACTTAATACTAAAATAATATTAAAAGTATCTTTTGTCAAGAAATGTTTCTCTGATGGATGAGAAGTGAAGCTAAAAGTGGATTGTGTAGAATCTGCCATGTTTTGCTCTGTTGCATAAATCTGAGCAAGCTACTTTAACCTCTCTCTGCCTGGGATTCCCCCCCAGCACCTAATCCTCTCACCTAATTAGGCAAAGCTCTTTTGGACAGAGTTTGTGGTGCCTCTTTTAGGGTGCTCCATCACACTGCAGTTATCCAGTCGCCAGCAGTCCCTCAGGCTGGGATTGATCATGGTGATTCTAGAATTGGGGAGTTGTCTCCCCAGGGAGATGAATTAATCTGAAGGAGGGATAACTGGGAAGAGCAGAAGGTAAATAATCTGTCATCTGAATGAGGTCAGCTACAGTTTTGGGGGATACAGGATTTAGAGAGGCACTTAATCCCAACCATAATTGGTTATCACAAACTGCAACCAAAATTGTTTCACAGAGGCTGTTCTGGTCAGTCACAAACTTGGTCTCCCACACAAATATCCATCATGGAGCACCCATCGTTGTCCTACCATAGCTGTCCGAAGCTTTTCCAGTTGCTGCCTTGCAGAGCAACAGTGTTTAGGACTGTGCAAAACTCTAACCTCACCCAAATTGTTTGTCTGTGCTGGTCCTGAAGATTAATTGTCCCATCTGCTAAATCTGTGCACCTAGAGTTGACTTATTTTACTTTGTTCTCACTTCAGTTCCAGTTATAGATGATGGTATGACTTTGCTGAGGGATTAAAAAACTCTTCTACTTCAGGTTATTTGCTTCCTATATTGGCACTCAGACATCATGATCAATTCACTTTACATACTATCTGGTATTTTACCAGTTTATTATTCCTGAAATGTGCTTGATGAAGAGAGCTGCCAATATAGGGTATCTATTTGCAAAATGGATTGACGAAACTTTTAATGGTTCCTGGAGTCTGTCTACGTTTGCTTGATGGCAGAATTTATTTTGTTATCTTTCAAATATCCCTTGTAGGTGCATATTGCACTCTGCAGCATCCCAGAGCTTTAGATTGCGAGATTGAATTCTGGGAGATCACCTCATTTTTAAATTTATCTTTTAAGCAGAGAAAATTAACTCACAGAATTTTATTTTAAACTGTTTCTCTTGATGGGTTTTTTTTTCCTTCTTCCCACTGGAAGGAGTATATTCTTCTGCATTATTAAAGATATCTGGATCCCAAAAAAATCCTTGTATCACACAGCAGGGTTGGATAGACCTTTGTTCTATAGACTCTCAGCTGAACAGTATAATATCTTTCATGGCTGGTGGGATGGGAGGCAGGCAGGAGAAGGTGATCAAAAGTGTGAATGAATTAACAATTCCCAAAGGAAATAAGTCAAGGAAGGCTAAAAGCTGTAGAGGAGCAAAGATGCAAGAAGGATAAAAGTGATTAAATAAAGCTCTGGCACTCCTCTGAGATAAGTTGGATCATTCTGAGGCAAAGGTTTTGCACAGCCTCAAAGAGTCCTCTCGAATAATGCAGCAGCCACAATCAAGTAACTTGAGGAAGGCATTTCCTCTTCAACAAGGGTTAAAATGACAAATTTGAGTCAAGCTTGGCCTCTGGTGTAGCTGCCAGGTAGGTGTTGGTAAGCAGTGAGCAGGATAAAGGCAGCATTCCTGACAACGTGGCTACGTTAAAAAGATGTGTGTCTGTAATGCTGAGGTGAGTCCTTGCAAAATCTTATTTTGTCAGCTGCTTGCAATATTTTGTAATGCATTTGCATGCTCTATTGGTTGTGGTGATAAGCAGCACTGCAGCCCCACATAAGCTTGGTGTGAGTGATGGTGAAAAAGCATCCCTGAACCACCACAACTACTTGTGGTTTCTTTCTCAGGGACTTGGTGTGTTTTCCTGGAGCATCTGCCATAGGCCCACTAAGATCCTTGGCATCTCAGTGTGCCAGTTCTGCCTTGTTCTCCGAGCTTATACAGACACATCCAAATTTGCTTTGAACTCACTGTTTGGGAGGAGCTGGCCTATCATCTTGGAAGTTTCTGTTTGGCTTCCAGCGTGGATACAAAATCCTTCCCAACCCTATGCATAAAGGAACTCTGACATCTGTATGAAGACCCTGTTGGCAACATTTGTCTGTTCCTACATCTGCACAACAGCTTGTTTGGCTTCACAGACTCCCCTGATCTTCTTTATCCAAGACGAGATCTAATCTGCTCTGGAAAACTTATTTCTAATGCCTGGGTAGCTATCCAGTGCTGAGCTCTGGGATGGGTGTAAAGTCCCAAGTGCTTATATTAGCTATTTAAGGACAGAGACACATGTCCTAAGGACACGTAGGCCTGCAGTGGGGCTAACACATGCTAGGAACAGCAGACCATGGCTAAGAATTTTGTATCAAGGGCTTAGTGCAAATATGTGTTACTCCCTCAGTCATCCTTCTGTATGCATTGCCCAAAAGATTGCATCAGAAGCCTTGAGAAAACTTGACTGCAAAAGGGGAGGTTTTTAGCTGGAAACAAAAGGAAATAATATATCCCTAACGTTAAGATTGTTTTGATTATTTAAGCATATTGTGCTTAGGAAGCAATTTTCAGCTTCATTTAACATGGCAGTCAAAGATGAATTGTGGGTGATAAGTGCTGATACTGTCAAGCTTAACTATCTGACTGAATTGGGGTTCAGGTGTCTATGTCATGATTTAGTTCTCAGTTAGCAAAGTGCACGTTCCTCCATGTGGGTTATTGGTTTGTTGTTTATGTCTTAAGCAACAGGAACATCAGCTCTCCCTCCCTGGGAAATGGTTTGCAGAAAAAAATGCTTTATTTAGTGATAAGCTGTATGTATCACAAGCTCTCTGAAAGTCTGGTTCCCTTAACATGTCTTTGATCAAAAGAGTACTTTTTTTCCCCGTTTTGCAAAATGCATCTGTCTGGCTGCACCAGTGGGAAATCTGCAGAGTGCTGTAAGCAAGGTTCAGCAAGAAGCTATCCAGTCACCTCCTGGGGAGGAGCACTCTGCAGCAGTAATGCAGCAAGGAATGTGTAACTGCACCAAGTGCATTATTAGTGCGGATTTCTTGTGGAACGGCAGCAGTTTTCCAACGAAACTCAGAACCATTGTATTATGTGTTGTTTGTTTATTTGTTCTTCCCAGTAACCTACTTTTAAAACGTCGATATCATTAGATTGTGATTACAGTAAAAAGCAGCAGCAAGTGGGATCTGGTTAATGAATGTGCTCCTTCTGTGCTCCTCTCTAAGTGCTGTTGGTTGCTGCACTGCTGCTGCTGACACACTGTGCAGTACAGAAAACCTTCCCTGCACTGGAAACCTCATGTAGCATTTATTTGGTTATTGCTGTTGAGATGTACTTAATTGTGTCAGCTGGCAGCTCTGATCAATATCAAGGCCCTGTTATGCTGTGATTGTGCAATGCATTGTAAGGGACAGGTCCTCAGCCAGTGAGCCCATAGGTAGCAGAACTGGAGCAGAGACTTGACCAGCTTGATGCAACAGGCAACTGGCAAAGCCAGGACTAGTGTACAGGTGCCTTGGAAAGCAAAGAGCTTCTGGCTTCTCATTCTGTCTTCTGCTTTCCAAGAATGTGGTCTGCTGCAGATGACCCAGTAAAGCAAACAGGGCCAAGGTAGGGGAATGAGCAAACTTGTGAGTTTTCATCCAGGAATGAATCCAGAACAAGCTGGAGGTTGAACTGTTTTTGCAGAAAAACTCAGCCAAATCGTTGCAAATGCAAGCAAATGAATGAAAACCATGGCATGTTTTCTGGCATGTTGTAAGTCTGTGAAAGTACTCAGGATGCCAAGTTAATAAAACTTGTTAGGACTTTGTTCAACTCTCAATAAAAAGAAAATCATGAGTTCAATTTGTTACTTGACATTTTTCAAATAACACAGCTGCTACCTCAAAGTAGAGATCTAATAAGTATGAACCTGTTTTTTAAATGTATTCTGATATTCAGGACTTCATGTGATAAATAAATAAATCGTCATGTCATTGAATTTAGGTGGAATTACTATTTTTTCCTGAAGAGACTTCAGTGCCTTGGGGCAGCTGGTTAGGCGATCAGGGGCATAGTTTATTTTTTCCTCTGTTTTTCCAGGTACAGGTAGTGACATTGAAAGAAACAGATGGCTTCAGATCCCTGGGCAGTTAGTATATTAGTATGTGTCTCCACACCAAAATTTTTGTTTTGTTTGATGAAGGGATGGCCTACATGACACCAGGCTTGCTAAGTTCAGACAGATTTCACCTCTGTAAAAGGGGAAAGACGGCCTTTAGTCAAAGTGTAGTGGGGCTTATTGATAGGGCTTTAAACTAGATGCAGCAGGGGAGGGGGATGTCAGGTTTAACAGTGATAAGGTGTGGGACAGCATGCCACTCAACTCAAATCTGATGCTTGCTCTGAGTTACAGAGCTGTTGTGTCTCTGTTGAGCTGCAAATCGAGTCTGCAAGTCAAACCTGATGCTTAAGCAATGCAGCAGCTTAAGTTTATCAGTGTAATATTCGGTTTTTCCTTGTTGTGAGGAAGAAACAGCAAGGAAGGGAACCTTATTCTTTGGATTTTTGGCTTAATTTGAAATGAGCACTTGAATTCCCTGATTTTATTAGATATATTCAGAGGTGCATTGCTAATGATCTTGCTCCTTTCATCTCATGGGTGGCTCAAGGTGTCAGATCAAGGAAATAAGGAAATGCCAAATTTACCGTTACCTTAATAAGGAGTGTAGTGAACACTCCTGTGTCTGGTACCTGTCCAGGGGAGTTCCCTACACCTGCACCTCTTCAATGCCTATGTGCTGCCAGGCAGTGAATTAGAGCTTTCTAATGAGGCTCTCAGTAAATATAATTAGCTCAGGTCCCCCCCCAAAGGGAAAGGCTTTCTCATTTTTTGGACAACAAAGGCAGTGGGACTGTCTGTGAGGCTGGATAATAAATTATTAATTACTATTAATTGCATAATTTTTACATAGTTGCCTGAGACCCATCCTCACTACTTTGCATTGATATCAGCAGGCTTTTTTTGAGCAAGTAGACCTACTTAGGTCCGTGCAACTTCTCCTGAGAGTAAGACTTTGCAAAATCTGATGTCAGCACTTTAATGAATTAAGTCCCACAAACAAAAATATGTTTCCTGTTTGCAGGTACTGAACCTATGTACCAGATCCATGTCAGTGGGGAAATATGCCTGTCAGTGAGCAAATGTTCTAGTCAGCAAAGCACAAGGATTAATGATGGAAAATACTAGATGAATGAGTATTATAAAAGCTGCCAAAGCTCAGATTCCCATATCAGTTACATTTTACCTTACACATCCCCTTGGTGTAGCAGTAAATTATTAATGCTGAAAACTGTTATTTCATTCATGAATAATTGAATATGCAACTGAATGGGTTATGGGGAGATAGTGTACAGTGTAGGAACAAAGGCAGTGGCTCCTGCCGATCCAAGATGCTCTACATGCTAAGCAAGAAAAACCCTGGATCATCTGTTGTGCACCTAGCAGGCAAGAATAGAATAGATGGATCCTGGAGCCCTTCAAAGTGCACCTGGCCTGTGCTGCTGAGTAATACCAGAAGCAGTATCTGCAGAGAAAGTTTCAAGGAGTGGTGTTTAAGGTGTGAAAATTCACAGGGAGGGTGGATTTGTCTTGGCTCAGTATTGCATAGCACTCTCTGCAAAGGATCAAAAGAGGAAACTGCATTTGCCCCATCAAACATGGGGGCCAGAAAAAAGAGCTGCCTGAGCTCTGTGACAGAGCCGAACTCATATTGTCAGGAGGGGAATTTGGAGTACCCTGGAGCTTTTCTTTAGTGCTGCAAACTGCTATCTGGAGAACACTTAATTGTCCAGGGATCTCAAACACGTAGATGTTCCCAGACTGCTCCTCGAAATTCTCCCTTGTTCTCGCTTTTGTTGTTTGCAGTTGTTTTCTGGTGTGGCTCAGGGAACAGAATCACACTCCCTTCAGACACTGATAGGCATTGATGAGGTCCCCTCTCAGTCATCTCAAGGCTGAACAGGCCCAACTCTCTTAGCCTTTCCTCATAAGAGATGTTTCAGTTACCTAATTGTCTTTGTCACTGTCCACGGGACTCACTCCAGGAGCTCCATGTCTCTCTTGTCCTGAGGAGCCCAGAACTGGACACAGCACTCCAGGTGGGGCCTCACCAAGACTGAGCAGAGGGGCAGGGTCACCTCCCTTGGCCTGCTGGCAGTGCTCTTCCTAATGCACTCCGGGATACCATGGGCCTTCTTGGCCACCAGGGCACTGCTGGCTCATGGATGGCTTGTTGTCCACCAGGACCTCCAGGTCCTTCTCTACAGAGCTGCCTTCCAGCAGCTCAGCTTGTGCTGGTGCCTGGGGTTGCTCTTCCACAGGCACATGACCATGCATTTGCCTTTGTTGCATTTCAGATGGTTCTTCTTTGCTCATCTCCAATTAATGGAGGTTCCCTAGAAGGGCTGCACATCCTTCCTGGGGTATCAGCCACTTCTCCTGCATTTGTGTCAGCAGTGAACTTGCTGAGGAGACTTCTGCCCCTTCATCCAAGGCATTGATGAGCAACTTGAACAATACTGCGGCCAGTATTCACCCCTGAGGGACAGCACCAGTGACAGGCCTCCAACTGGACCCTGTGCCGCTGATTGCAAGCCTCTGGGATCTGCTGTTCAGCCAGTTCTCAATCCACCTCACTGTCCACTCATCCATTCCACGCTTCCTGAGTTTCCCTGAGAATGTCAGAGAAAAGTCTTGTGTGTGTGTGTGTGTGTGTGTGTGTGTGTGTGTGTGTGTGTGTAAAAAGCCTTGCTGGCATTGAGATAGACAACATCCACTGCTCTGTCCTCATCCATCCAGGCAGTTGTTTTGTCATAGCAGGCAATCAGGTTGCTCAAGCATGATTTACCTTTTATAAATTTGTTGCTGCTCCTAATCACCTTCTTGCCATCCATGTGAACAGAGATGGCCTCCAGAATAAGGTGCTCCATCAGCTTTCTAGGGAGGAGCAGTTTATTGAAGCCCACCACAACTCCAGCTATAACATGTATGTTATATTTCTATGCCATATTTAATAGCATTTCCTGTAGAGCATTGGAAAGTATGTGATCTCTGAGGATGCAAAACTGTGCTTCAAGTGCACTTGTTTGGAGCACATGCACATCTTGGCACGACAGCAGCACTGAGTGAACTGCAGGCTTGTCTCTAGGTTGACCTTCCAGCTCAGTCACCACTGGGGTGTTGTTTTCAGTTTTCAGACTCCACTGTCTTTTCAGATGTATCATGAAACACAGGGTGAATTACCAAGTTTCTAGGGTGATTTCTCTTTGTAGAAGTTTCACAGCTTAGTTATTTGTTGCTAGCAGAGAGGGAAATGTCGAAGTGTTGGTGATGAAGGAAGATTTTTCACTGTGGTACGCCAGTTAATTGGTTCAGGGGTGATCTGAGACTGAGGGCTTTTCAAGTATGGAAAGAAAATGAGGAAAAGGTTGGATTTACCACTTTTTTTTTTTTTCTTCTGAAGCATGTGATGGCTGTGCAGAATCTGCATTCAAAGAACCAGGAGCCTGATTTTCCTGTGCTGTTTATTTTAGTGTGATTACAGGGGAAATAGGGAGCCCATCACCTCATCCTTGCATAAAATGAGACCTTATCATGCATATGTGCAAATAGAGAGGGGAGGGCTGGGAAAACTGCTTTCTAGAGTGAAGGAAAAGGTGCCAAAATGCAGTTATTCAGTGTCTGCCTTCATCCTGCTATTCTCTGAATACTTTTACCCCCTTGCTGTTGTTATTTCTTTACTTGCGCGTTGCAATATTGAATAGACATTTTGAGTAACATCTAAATCCATGTCCTATTGTCTTCACCACAGAGGGAACTTCTCCCCTAATTTTGCTGTCAAGGCATTAATCCCTTGAGTCTAGCATTGAAGACTATTATGTTGATGCTCTCAGCTTTGTTTGGCAGCGTTTATACCTGACTCAAGTTAGACCATGCTGACAGTTTTTTCCTGACTTTGGGGATATCACTTATCCTAATGAAGGGGATGCATTTTGCTTAACTGGCACTGTTCATGGTACATGATTCCATTGCCTGTGAGTGGCTCTAAGCCACAGTGAAAGGCTCATAAACAAGATATGGATGAAAACACTAGCTGATGCCTTGTTTTAATTTGCAGAGATATGGTAGAGCTAAGTAAATTAAATGATTCATTTATGCTAATCTCACATGCACACCAAATAATGCATGCCACTTTTGTACTTGATTGTAAAATCTCTAATTTATGGAGATTATAATGTAAAATCAGCAATATTGCAAATTGAGTAATTGGTGGAAACTCCATGGCTCTCAAAGAGAAAGGCATCTGCCTCATAGTAAGGCTAGCTTTAAAAAATGAAAGAGGAGGGGAAAGGAAGGGTGGGCACATTCATGACATAGTGAAAAACCTATTTGAGTCAGGCAAACAATCTATAAACAATTGGCTTGGAAGAGAGCAGGGTAAAATAAACCATCTGATTTTATAGGGAAAAATCAATCTAAAAAAAGTTTTTGGCGTAGCTGGACATAATTTAGGCCATACAAAGATGTGTCCTGCTGCATCAATAATTTGTTGTTGTTGCCTTATATCTGTATGTTAAGAAGTGAGTGGGCTCTTACTTGGTGAGAATCTCTTTGTTTCCATGCCGTTGCTGCAATGTTACAAAAATGTGTCTAATCAAAATAGCCTGCTTACTTGAACCTGATCTCCTCCTGCATGACAATTAAAAGCCTCATTGAGCCAAAGAGCTGCAACTGAAGGGAATATGTGAGCGTGGTAGGCATCAGGAATGACTTTTCTTGCTAACATAGCTTGTGGACAGCATAAACATCCAGATTTTATCTTTGGAATTGCTTATCATATTGATAAAGGTTAGTTAAGTTCACTATCAGCATTTTTATGAAAGATTTGATTGGAATGGTAATTTGTGCTTGTTAATTAGAAATCACATTGAAGCATTTTGTGACCTAGATATCAGAATAATTTGCATGCAGAGGCCTCTGCACCCAGTAGTGCTGTAAACTGAATGATTTCAGATGCAGCAATAACAAAAATGTAGTTATTTCTGTTTGATGTCTTCCCCCTTCTCATGTTTTCTCCTCTTCAGAAATATAAGTATTACTGATACAGAAAAAAATCTGAAAATTACCAGCACAATTCTGTGACAATTGTATTGCTAAACTGTTGCCATGTAAAAACTGCATAGACTTGTGTGCATTAATAAAAATGGCATCACATTTTGAGGACAGGAATCTCCTATTTCCAACTTTTTCCTTCTTTTTTTTTATTTATATGCTAGGTCAAACAATATTCAGAGTACCTATTTGACAACATTTAGTTCAGAGACACAGAAAATTCTGTCTCCAAAAAATGAGTGTTCTTGTAACGGGAGCATTACAAATTGTTTTTTCTGTCTGTAAAATGTTCAGATGTTTCAGCTTCCTCATAAAGATATGGACTTGTGAAGAGGAACTGATGTTAGTTAGCATTCAAATGCTGTTCTGGGCTGCTCACGCACATCTCAATGAGTTGCTTGACTAAATCTGAGCAGGGCACTTGGAGCGGGTCCCCAGCTGCATCATGCTCTGGGCTGAAGAGCAGCAAGCGGGTGATGGATGCAGTGTTGTGTAGCCCAGGCCTCTCATGGATGGATCCTGGACACAATCCAATCACAGGAAGGTCCCGTGGGAAAGCAAAAACTGAGGTCATGGTGTCTGGGTTGGCTACAAACCAATGCTGAACTTTGTACATCAGTGTGGCCAAGTCACCATTACAGAGGACATTGTCATAGATGCTGTATTTTTCCCTTTGCAAAAAATGCACTCCTTCTGGGAAGGCCTGAGGAATGGAATTGGGTCATTCTGCTGATGCTGCACTTTGAAAGGTGGATGAGGAATTTTGGGGACTCAGAAGGCAAAGCCCATCTTCTCAAGATGCAGATTTTTTTTTTTTTTCATAACTGCTGGTTTGCTTTGTTTCCCTCCTGACATGGGAAGAAGTTGAACTGATTTCTGTTTGAGCTGAGTGGTTAAGAGCAGAGTAGGTGTTATAGTGAATCACTGAAGTTGTTTGTCCAGGTAGACATTGGATTCTTTGGTGTTAAAATAAGCTAATCTCCTCCTGGCAGTCAGGGTTTACGCTGTGCAGCTCTGGGAAGATTGGGAAAGATGATTTTATGTGGTGTGGGACTCCACATGCAGCTGCCTCAAATGGAGAGACTCTCTCTGTAATAAAAATTCTTCTGGGTTTTGCAGGGAAACTTTTGAATGGAGAAAAAAGTTTTGATATGCTCTTTTTGAACCCTTAGTTCCAGTGCCCATGCTATCGTATCTTCCACCCTTCCACCCCTTCCCTATTAAAAAGTCATTCTTTCATATCCTGAAATAGACCCAAGAGTGTTTGCAAAAGGAGAACCACCATCTGGTAGGTGGGATTCAGAGAAAACCTCTCTTATTAATTTTTCTGGAGTGGAAATAAAAGTGCCCAAGGGTTTGATCCAGCTGTTCTGCTACCTTTTGATGGTGCCCTGAAGTTTTATCTGAGCCCTTCTTGCTGTCTGCAGCACCTGGTTATAAGCATTAAGCAGGCAAATCTGCCACAGATTCTTCTATTTCATTTCAGTAATCAGTAAAAGTAGTGCTGGAATACATTTGGGATGTTTGAAAAACAAGGCCCCCTTAGGATTATTCTCACCCTGGGAATGTTTGTAAATCCCGACTCCTGATTTCCAGCGGGGTGTCTGTGACCTGTAGCTGCCTGATCCAGGACCGAGGCCACAGCAAGATGATGGTCAGACCATATCTAATGTAAAGTACTTTGCTGATTAATGCCACGTAGGTAGCTTAGGTCTCAAGGGAGGGCTTCCACAGCCTTGTGGCAGTCACTGCATGTCTCCTGAAGCCTGAATGATGCAAGATTATTTCTGTCACAATTTAATTTACCTTTTACTGATAAGGCCCAAAGTAGACCTTGTTCTCTGACTGCACAAGTCTCCAACTTTTTCCTTTGTCTTTTTATTGAGAACTAAATAAAGCTGAATGGAACTGCTGATTCATTAAAAGAATGGTTGCTTTTGGAAAATGTTAATATCTTGTGATAAAGCAGTCATTGCCATTTTATGATACCTGACAGAAATTACCCAGTTTCTTTGCACACAATTAAATGGAATTATCAGCCCATTAGGTTAGATACATTTCACAGTAGGAAAATAAAACCTAATGTTTACTTATCGATGTTTAAATAAATTGTAATTATCATTCCATGACAGTCTTGTACTACTGTAATTAAGCTTTAAAATAAAGGGTAATTGGAATTAAGAGGGCTTATCTACATTTCATTTGGAAGTTATTGTTGAAGTCAGCTGTGGTAATGTGCAATAACTTTGAGCAAACAGCACTCACCTGTTTCTGCCATGGATTCCATGCAATGATGCTGGCACTCTAGAGAAGGAATTTGTGTACATCTCATTGAGAGCCAAAAGGAGCCAGCTGCATGTTTAGGGAAACTTCCTTACACTGAGCACTGACGTTTTGTTTTCCTCCTTTTCTTGGGATTGAGTGTCTTTTGAGACTGAACGTCTTTGGAGACTGAGCTGAGCTTCTTTGTTTTTCTTCCGCTCTTTGATTTCTGTTTCTTGCAAGAATAAGTTTTTGAGTTTTCAGGTTTTTTTCCACCCAGCGTGGCAAATTGAATGATATGGATTACTGGCTGTTTGATTCAGCAGGCTGCACACACAAACCTTTGATTTGCCAAGGAAACTCGGGACTGGATGAACAAAAAGGGCCCAAATCTACTGCTTGGGGACTTCTAAATTCCCAGATTTGATGCAGGCAACAGGACTTGGACCTTCAGGGGATTGAGTGTATATATTCAATAGATATGGGGTGGGTGTGGGGAACGCCCCAGGGAGAGAAATCAGTTCTCCCATCAATAGCAGCAATATAGAAACAGTAATGCATTAGCTGAAACAGCTCTTGGCACTACTCCCTGAAAAACAAATGGTATGTCTGACTCAAACACTCTTTAAAGACTTCAGCAAAAGGATTTTAAAGGGGACATGGGCTCTTCTGAAAATGGATGATTCAGAAAACACTTGGAACAAACAGCCTTCTGTCAGATGTGTCAGTAAGTGGGGCATTCAGGGTCTCACCAGCAAAGGGATGTTCAAGCATCAGAAAAGTTGTAGCCTCTGGCTGTTTAGGTTAAAATGCTTCTTTTGAGATTGTGCCAGACACCGGGAAAGACTGATCAAATCTTTTGTGCAGGTTGTTGGGGTTTTTTTAATGTATTAATTTTTTGAATGTGTAGAGAGGCATACTGTTTAGTTTTCTTTAAGTTTCATTTGGATATTGTGAATATTTTGCATAAGCAAAAAGAAAGCAGGAAGTTGGAACCCAGGGCACAGGGAATGTTTCTCTGTCTGTTCTGACAGAGACAGAATCTGACTCTGACAATCAGAAGCCCTGATTCTCCTGAGAGCACTGCCTTTAACCTGAGTCCATAGGGAGGACTTCCAAGGCTTTGGGATGATGTGGAATCTGTGAGTGTGTAAAGTAGATGGTAGTGTAGCTATCACTGGGTGAAAAATTTAGACTTTTAGGTTTTTAGTATGGGGGTAGATAGAGGACAAGATGGAAGATTTTGGGCATTGTCCAATCTCCTTCTTCTGCATCTACTCAGTTTTCTGCAGTGTTGGTGGCACTGGATGTTTGGCTGGGGAAAGTCACAGTGCAGGTGTTGTGTGTTAGACAGTTAGTTATTGATAGAAAAGCAGAAATAAAGTATGGTTTTAGAGTTAATTGGACAAGATGACTTTAAAAGACCTTGAAACTGTACATCTTGTGGCCTTTTTCACTGTGTTCCTCACCACGCTAAACCTGGTGCCGGCAGTGTGGAGAATTTTTGATAAGAAATAAACAGCAACCTGAAGACCAAAAAGGATCCAGTTCATCTCTCAATTGTAGCACAGAACTTTTATTAGGGGTCTCCCCACTCAGGGGGCCCCCAAAGAGGCCTCTCACAGCAGCCATTCATGTACATCAGCCATTTGTTTGAAGCTGTTTGTTCTGGTAGATTTGGGGTTGGTCTGTTTCCTCCCTTAAATTGCTCTATATCATCAATATAAATTGCCTAATTAAAGGTGGTATTTATTTGAGTTTCCCCCTAGGCCTTTCAGTTCACCAAGGGAGTGGACAGACCATAGTCTCAACGGCAAAATGCAATTCCCATGGGATGAGCTCCTTTGGTTTAGGCTTTTATTGCACACAAACACCGAAGACATTGGAGCAGTGCTGCACGTAGTCTTTACTCCTTGTTCTCTTTCCACTGTGAGGAGGATGAATTTTCCTTTTCCTCATGCCTTTCTGTTCCTCCTAGAGTCTGTGGGATTCCTGACACACTGTCAGGGCGCAATAGCAAAGTTCCAAAGTTCCAGAAGTTGCATCCTGAATATCTCCCAGATGAAGCTGTTCATGTCTCAGAAGCCTGGCAGAGGCCACCTTAGCTGATGGAAACTCTCACACCTTGAGGACTCATGGGCTCATCCCATTTTGTGAGAATAGCTAGGAAGATACTTCCTGCTCTGTAATTACCCCCAGTAATATCTTAATTTGAGATGGACAGCCTGTGCCAGAACATGAAGTCAGGCCTGAGAAAGAACTATATAGGGGTTAAAGTTAGCTTTAATTGCCCATATTGGTGTCAGGTTTTGTCTGGCTTCTCATTGTTAAATACTAGCCTTTCTCACAAGCCTATGTAATTTAGGGAGACACTTTAAACAATAGATTTAAGACCTATGTTTTAATTTGGTAGTGCCTTGAGACTCTTCTTATAAAGTAAAGTCTATAAACATTCAAAATGATCTGAACTGAAATTCTGCCACTGACAAGGATCTTCTCCAAAAAGGAGCTTGTTTTTTCAAAATATTTTGAGGATTGTGGCTTTTTAATATCAAGGGTGAGCTTTTTGAAAATGTCAAAGCTGAATCTTTTTTTTTTCTTGGCATGTTTAAGTGGATTTGGATTAAAGCTCATCTTCATCTTAAGTATAATTTAAGAATGTAGAGTGAAGACATAATAACATTCAGGACTAGCAACTACGTCACTTTGAAAACTAATTAGGGAACAAATCAAGCTGGAAGATCATATTAGTTATGCAGTATTGCCATGCAATTTTTTTTCTTAAGGAAAGTAAACACATGGGACTATTAGTCAACTGGGATAAATCAGATTTGTTCCTGTTACTATGGATTTATATTAGCTGTGGATTTACTTTGCCTTCGGGTGGTGCAATTTAAAATTATTTATTTCTGATTACCTTGAAATTTTTTTTAAATTTTGCATATTTTAGAGGAAGTCAAACTTCCAGCTTTGCCATTGCAATTAAAGCATGTGAGATGGCTTGGAAGAGAATTTTCACATTTTTTGAATCTATATTCTGAGGTTGGAATGATGGGAATTAACTACCTTCTTGAGTTTAACATGGTATGATTTTTAGCAGTTAGTCTTTTATATTGATGATTGGATTTTTTGTTTGGTTTTGTTTGGTTGGTTTGTTGTTGTTGTTGTTCTGTAGTATCTATTAAATCTAGAGTTTCATTTATCATTTTTATCATGAGTAAATGAGAAGACCTGACCTGATTTTAATCCTGGTTAATACCAGACAGGAACATGCTCATGAAGTGATGACCAGAATTCAAAATATTTAAAAGTGAGTTTTAATGATTTTCCTTAATTATTTGTCAGTGTATTCATAGAATTCTGATCTTATTTCTCTTTTTTTTTTAAATATAAAGGGAAAAGCAGTACCTAGATTAAACAAATTTAAAAAGAGGTGTCATCTTACAACGAAGTTATATTAAATTTTAGTGTTTAAGCCAAAAAAATGCCTCTGCAGCCAGCCAGCTCTGGAAGCTTTAGTTTGATGTGCTAAGCTAACATAATTGAGTGTGGTAACAGATCCACTGAAGTTAAAAGTAAAGTCTCCATTGTTAGTGGGCTTTGATCAGTAGTTGAAGAGGGGGGATGTCACACACATTGATCTCCATGTTAGCTCTATTCACATTTAAATTAGTGGGTTACACACAGTTTCCTGGGTCAGATCTGCAGTTTTGTGAGTTCTAAGTTAGTGCACTTTCAAAGGCAAACATCAGAGAGAAACATGGATCATCCGGACAGCTTACTGAAAAAGCAAAATTCTTCTTGGTGGAATTGGTTGGCAAGAGGGGCAGCTGGGGGTGGCAGGTTTGTTAGTTACCAGCAGCTGTGTCTCTTTGGTGAGGGAGTTCTTGTGAGAACTGTGCAGCTGTTGTTCTGCCTTCCTTTACAACCAGTGCCTGCCTTTTATTATTGGAAGCTGAGAAACTTGTGGAGTGAGGTTCTTCCTTGCTCTTCCTGCGAGTGAGGACACAAGGTGTCTGTTGGTTGCTAACCCTCAGGATGTGCTTTGATTTCCTGAAGACATGCAGTCTGATAGCCACAATCTCAGCCTCACATTGACAGGCTGGGGTTTGTGAAGGAGCATGCTGTAATACATGTGATAGACAAAAGAGTGTTTAAACCATGAAAGTAGTTTTAAAATTCCAGTGCTTGTTTGTTCTCAGTTTGTGATCTTTACCTTGGAGAGCAGATGACATAACACCTCAGTCTGAGCCTGGAGCAGTGGAGTGCAATCATGCTTTCTTTCTCCTCTATAAAATTTTACATTGGATACAGTTGACGTTTTGGTGCAGTGGACCATAAATTAATGCTGCTATGAGCTATAAAAGGAAGGACATTAGAATAATCAAGTGGCTACAGAACTAGTTGAGTGTGGGACTGTCTGTGGCACAGAATTTTTCGATTAGCTTACTTTTATGAGCCTGCTCTCTTCACTTTGTCTATATCCAACATACCTTAATTTCATTTTCTCTCCAAAGTAACTCAAGGGATTGCTGAACCTCTTGACTTACGAGATTTTTGTGTCAACAGAAATTTAATTACTTTAGTGAAATGAATCGCTGTAACCCATCTACAATAAATCTCCACAATATAATCCAGAGAATATGATTTTTGTTGAACCATAAGGTATAATCTTTATCAGCATTTGTTGTTCTTTTAGTATGACCGTGTTGGAGACATACTTTTTCACTCTTTTGTTTTCCTCTGTGTGTGCTTTCACTGCTGTTAGGCTCCACCTCTGTTAGGAAGGTAAGGACCTATGCATGGCACAACGCCCACGCTCAGGTTTGCATTTCCCAGAGACACTGTTAGCACTCCCAAAGTGACTTGCTCACGCTGTGTTTGCCAATATGAAGTGACTACTCTATGCTGGAGTTGACAGTTTTTCACTCTGCCAATTATTTAATCAATGTTAATGGCACATTGATTTGCCTTAAATTGCTCCTGCTTTAGAAATTAAGGCCGGGACTTCTTTTTTGTGGACTGTTTCCCAGGGCACAAGCATTGGCAGGAGCTGGGTAGTAAGGAATTAAAATGAGAGGAAGGAAGGGTTTTGCTCTGTGTTACAGCTGGAATGGAATAGTGTACTCTGATCCATGTATATTTGACCTTACCAATGTGACCTGTAAATTTGTTAATTCAAACTGAGTTCTATGTAGCAACAAGATAAGGTTTTGGGTTCTAGCTACTGAGAGAAATCATTTATTTCTCAGGCATTAAATTTCTCAGTTGCTGAAACAACTTGAGCAAAAAAAGTGTGGTTGTGGTTGGTTGGTTGGGTTGCTCCTTAATCAGAGTTCAAAATGGAAAATAATCCTTGTGCAGGAGTCAGGAGTTCTTTCTCATTAGTAACTTGGTGAGCAGATTTCTTTCCAGTTCAGAAAGAGGAAAAATTACTTTTAGGTGCACAGTAGATTTGAAAGCTTTTTAGTTTCCACTCAAGTTCCTAACAAAAGTTGTAACTGGGGGAAAAAAAATTGCTATTCTTTTTTTCCCATGAGGAAAACCGTGCTTGTTTTCCTTATAAATTTCTTACTGAATGATGGTCTCAAAGGAGTGAAACTGGTAGTCTTCTGGGCATTTGCTCAAATATCTGCCATGGCAATACAACACTGATGTGTTTCCATGATGTCTTACGTCCTTGTAATGGCCTGTAATTTTCTCTGAATCGAATTTGTTATTACTGTGTTATTTCTGTGTCAGTGCAGCCTTTGGATTTGTGATGGTCTACATAATGATGTCTTGCGTTGTGTAACCCATCTAAATAATTTTCAGTTTTGATCTCTGTGATGTTGCATTTCATTCTAAAAGAAAATAATCTCTGTTGGAGTAAAGGTGTATAAACTGATACTATATAATTGGCTTTCACATAGGAATTCACTTTCTTGCACCACACTTTACAGCAAATATGCTCTTCACACTTGGTGACCAACAGTCCTGTGGATATTATTGGAGCTGGTGATGTATCTTTCCATGCTATCAGAGAGGTTTCCTTGTTTTGGTAGCTGCTTGCAGTGATGTCGGTGGGATCAACTGTGATTCAGAGATTCTCTGAATCTGAATTCTCTGTCACATTTTACACAGAGAAATCATCTGGGATGTGCTGTTTGTGACAGAGGATATTTTTCTGTCCTTCTGTTCACAGCCTTCGGCAGTCAGGATTATCCACCTTTTCCGGTCAACTTTTTCATAGAATCGTGTAGAAATTCTTTCCTATATTTATCTTGAAACTGTTTTACTGCAGCTTACTCCCATGGCTTGTCTGCATCTTTAAAGATATGGAAGACAGAGCCCTTGGCATGTTTTACGTGTGGACATTTTACATTTAAAGCTATCATACTTCCCCTCAAGACCTTTCCTTTTAGGTTTTACTCTAAACTCATTATGCCTTGTTGGTAGGTGCTGCTTTCTAGACCTGAATTATTCATAGTGTTCCCATCTGGATTTTGTCTAGCTGCTTCTTTGGGGTTTTTTTCCACCTAGTATGTTCGATTTGTCAGGATCATTTTGGACTTAAATGCAGTTTTGCAATTTGGATAATGTCCCTGCTAGTTCTGTGTGCTCCTCAGTGGTGTTTGTCATTACTGAATCATTCAGGTAGTTCATTAAACTATTGTCCTAAGTCAAACCCTGTGGTGAATAAGCACAAAAGAATCTGACTCTAAGAATTGGGGTTACCTGACTCTTTTTCTCTAGGTGAATGTTACACCTGTTTGCAATTGTGCAACTTAGGTACAAATGGGTTAGGGGGGTAATTTTTTTATTATTATTTCCCTCTTTTTCTCATGCCTGCCAGTCCTTATGCTTCCATAGAAATGCTTCTTAATAACTGACCATCAAAATAAAAATGCTACTGAAGCAGCTCAGACTTGCTCTTAGGTCTTAAATAGGACTGACAGAGCAATTAATTATTGCTATTCCTAATGACACCAACGTCACTGAACATTTAGTGTACTTACCTGCACAGAGAGAAATAATTAAAACATTCCTTTTGACCAAGGAGAGGATGAAAGAAATATGAAGGTGGGCAAGTGAATACAAAGGACCCCAGTGTACCTTAAAGATATGACACTCTGAAATGAGAGTGTCCAAGATATTTTCATAAACCTCTGCCATATAGTCGCAGTGGAATGAGTCATCTGAGGACAACAGCAAGCTAGTGGGTGGTTTCCATTAATTAAGGATTGCTTTGGTACAGACATATTATATTTTATATACATATATATATTTGCTGAAGCTTATATGCATGCTAAATAGGCATAAGCAGAAGTCCTTGGTTTCTGTCCCCACTGCCTAGTGGTTCATAAGGCTGTCAGCCCTCCCTTATAGAAGTACAGCTTTTTGTCTCAAGCAGCTGTAGCTTGTCTTGCTGTGACCCTGCTTGATCCCTCTGGCTGGCTTTAGGCAGTGTTTTGAAATCTGGTTTTTAAAGCGAATAGCACAGCAGACATTTGTGGGCATATATTGAAATGGTTCTTTGCTCATCTTCTGCTCTGCTTGCCAAGAATCACATTGAAACTAAGCTTATTAATATAAAGTAATTTACTGAGTGTCCACTATTTTCAATCTTTCCAAAATGCACACTCTGTCATTGTACAATACCTTTGCTGTTTAAAAGTGCCTCCAAGATACCGACAAAGATTGCTACTGTTACAACGCAGGTCCTCGCTTGCTGTAAATCACTGCAGTTAATACAGCAATACCAATTTCTCCAAGAAATCATGAAAATACAATTTTCCAACAGAAACTGCTTATTCAACAAGATCAAAACATTTTGTGGAACATAGTGACTTCAATCAAACTCCATTTATAAAAGAAATCAAAGTGAACTAGCCTTTTACCTCATTAAAAGAGAGCTTTTTGATTTTTTTACTTTGAAATTTATATGAGGAATTAGAACATGATATTTTTAAACATGTTCAGTTTCCATTTATTAAACAAAATATTTGCATAAATATATACTTTAAGTGATATTTTGATATTTGGCAGTTCATTCGAATGCTGAATTAAGCTCATGAATGTTGTGAATTCCTGCACATCTGAGGACTTTTGCTAGGCGTTCAGGGATGCAGATCAGAAGCCATCATTACTGATGACTTCTTGGCATTTTCAAATATAACCAATGAAAGATTAAGAATGGAGAAGCAATTCATCCCTAAGGTAGGAATGGTCCCTATGATATCTTATAATGGGGAAAGTTTAGGGAATTTTGCATTTTGTACAATATAAGGCGTATTTGCATACCCATGACTAAATGGCTATGCATTTATGGATGAAAATGATGCAAGATTACTTTCAGATTTATTTCTGTATTATATAAACACACAACATGATAATAATGTCTTTAAGTACAGGCGATGAAACTTTATTAGCCTGTGATAGCTATGTCAATAAAAATGTGATAGTTATGTCAATAAAAATGTGAAGGGTGTGCAGCTGTTCTGAAATAAGCTTTGAAGTGTGTGTGGCAATGGAGTTATCTTTGCTGGATAACAACACCCGTTGTAGAGTCACCAGAGCTTTGAGGAAATGAGTGGGAAGTTGAAACTCTGGGTCAAGATTTCCTGCTTTTCTGTGAAAGTGTGCACATTATTTTGGAAGAGAAGGGGAAATGCTGGCTATGAGACTGTGGATTAACCAAATGGATGATGGGGAAGGTAAGAAGCAAGCCAATGGAAAACCTCTTGGGAGAGTATTTGCTGGGGACTGTTGACATGAAGACCATGGAGGTGTTTGGTTTCAGTGCTTCCCTGAATTGAAAATCTGATGATGAGATGGATGAGTGGGGTAGGCACCATGCCCAAGTTCCTTTGTAAGAGCAGGCAATGATACAATCATCTGAGCAAGCTGAAACTTGCTGGCATTGGCATCCCTCGTATATCTGTACTGTAGTCAGGAGTGGCCATGCTGTAAAAAACCTTGGAGACACCAATGAGGCTTGTGGCAGCTGCTCCTCAAATCCTTGGGGAAATACAATCTTAATCTATGATTAATTAAGAACAAGAAGCAACTATGACTCCTCAGCTCTAGCTGATATATGATTATAGTTGACTGCATGTCCATATAAATCTGACAGCCAAATAGTAAACAATAAATTTAGGCTATAAAATCAGGCAGTGAATGCTCTGGTGTTGAGCAATGCTTGGATCCCACATAGGATGATTTGTGCTTTACAAATAACTAATAATCATACATGCAGCTGTCTGTAAATATCACCTAACATGATGGAATATATGTGTAACAATTTGATTATGTTTATAACTTTGGACAGTGCTATTTACCTGTGGTTCAGGCCCATTTCTGTGTGTAGAGATGTGATCCATCCAGGCTCTCCTTTTCTATTGTTTGTCATTAGTGTGGTATGGGCGTTTCAGATAGGACCACTGCTACTTCTGCCGCTCATTCCATCTTCTGCTGTTCACCTGTTTCTGGATCCCTCATTGCTGCTGCAGCACAGTCGTCTTTTGCTTTCATAGCACCAGACCAGCTGACAACAGGGAAGGATCCAACCCAAAATATAAAAGTCACCCAGGACAATAAGAAACACCATAGTCTAACGAGGTATAACAAGTTTCTTCAGAGTTACCTTGGATGAATTTTAGATCAAATTGAATTGAAATTCTAATGCTGAGTCATACTCACATATAAGTCTGGCTGAAAGTGGGTACCCTGAGGAATGAAAGATGCAAGTCAGTACGGCTCATTTCAGTGCTGAGTCTCCATTAATCTTAAAGATACACAATTTCTGCATTCTTTTGCAGGAAGGAAAGAAGTAAAATACTGAATATATTTACACATATATTTGCAGTCACATTTTTTTACTTTTAAAGATGCTGTGGAATTCAAGGTTCACAATACTAACCTCTTTTGCTAGCAAAAACAAATTACTCAAGGGCTTTTTCACTGTAGGGAATTTTTCTTCCTGAAGAGAAAAAATCTGTTTTCTTTCCAAGTACAAATTAAAGAACAGGAGCTGCATTACTGTTGGCAGGTGAAAAGATGGCTTTTTTGTGCTGTACGCTGATCAGGGTTTAGAGTATAAAACTGAAATTACATCAATTGTTTTAACCAATTCCTAGGCAGAGCAGATTTTTCTAGTACATTACAGATTTTTCATGATGGAGCGCACAGTATCTGCTTTGCAATTTAACTTTGTTGCATGTTAAGATACCAGAAACTTTGCTAGACTTGGTTAGCAAAGTTAGCAAAACCCACTAACTCATCCTTTGTTTATATCTAGTGTAGCCTCTGGATATTATCCAGGGTTGTTAAGTGATTCAGAATATTTTAGCACATCTTTGCAATTTTTCCATCCCTTCAGGTGATACTATTCATTAAAACTCTCTTCATTAATTTACTACTGTCTGTGCATTCTTCCTAAGTGGCAACACTAATATTCAAAGTTATCAGTTATTGTTTTCTTCCAAAGTATTTTGTTGTCTCAGCTTTGTACAAGCCAAACACTTTAATTGCCACTTTTAATCTTTCAAAGTGCTTTGCAAAGATGAATTAATTAATCATCATAGCCCCCTTGTTGAGCAGGTACAGTTGTAGTGGGCATAAATCGCAGGACTCTGTGCTTGCACCTGAGTGCTCAGTCCCACACGGGTGTTGTATCAGGAATATGTCAGAGGATTCCAGGCATTTAGGTTCTCCAATTTCCGGTAATTTACTTGGAGGAATATAGAGGCTCTGGCTGCAGAGCTGAGCTAGCCTAAGGGAGATGTGTCCCAGAAGAACAGGGTCACCGTGGACAGTGGATGGAGGCAGTGATCTCTGTCTTAGAGCCCTTAAGGTTTAGGATAATGCAGTGGTACCCTTTTCTGTGACATCAAGTATTCCAGATTTAGTGCAACTCATGCCCCTGCAGGTCTCGTTTGCTCATAGTGAAAACCACATTCCTTCTCCTGAGCTTCCCTGCCCATAATTTAGTTGGAGGCCTGGACACCCTGATCCTACACTGGCCAGCCCCAGGGACTGAGAGGTTCACCTAGGTAATAAAAATCAATTTACGTCAGCAAAAGCCATTTCCCTTCCCTCTCAACAGTAATGCTTGCACCCAAAGTCTGCTGGGGAAGCCTTCTGCATGAAATGCTCTTTCTTGTTGAAAAGCAAATTGGAAGCAGTTGTGTCCTATAAATCTTTGACTAAAAAGATAGGTTGTCAATTTTATCAAAGCTGCACTGCAGAATAGCCTTAAGCAGGAGTCTCTGAAACCCTACTTCATATCCTACAGATAAGGATAAATTATAAGCCTCCTTGCTATATATCTCTGAAATATAATGTACCTATGTCTGTAACACAGGCTATAAAATGGAAATGAGATAGCCAGCACTGCAGTGTTTTTCTGATGTACAGAGGTTATCCTGGTAATATATCTCAAAAACTTCCAGCAATATTTTAAAATATCAGCAATGTCAATTTGCATAATTTGGTACATAATATTTTCATTTTTCATAATGGCTGAGGAATGGTGAATAAAATTTCACACTGCTCACAATAAGAACAAATAATTTAATGTGTGAAAATGCCACTGCTATCAATTACACAAGAACCAAGGCAAATACACTATACATGTGACTTCCAGAAACAAAATTATCTTGCTCTTATGCCTTGCACCAACAGTGAAGTTACAACTGGAAATTATTTAATTACTTCTTTGTCAAACTGAATGGATATAGAAATTTTGTGGTTGACCTTTGACATTTTGCTAAATTTAATTAATTAGATTCAGCATTTAATGGTGTACTTAACTTGGATTACTGCTGTGGCAATGTATGCAAGTTCTTTATAATAAATGCTGGTTACTCAGTGTTGGGGTTCATAATTCAGTGGGACTGCCAACCAGTAGACCTTTACTATTTTTAACTAGGTCTTCACTGGATGAAATCTGTTGTACTTCATTTTTTCATAAAGACTTGGGCTTTCCATTTTTTCAGACATATTTGGTTTAAAAAATTCAGTCATTATTCTGTGACGGAGAAGTTCTTGGTTTTGTAGGGGAAGAATTGAATATTTGTAAAAAAATATGAATTTCAAAACGATTTAGCACCAACTTCAAATTCTGTGTTCTGCTTTCTCAGTAAGTCAGAAATAGTTTCTTTAATTTTGAATGAAATTGTAGCTGTTTGATTTGGGGACAAAAAATAAAAAAATGCCATTTTGAAGGGAAAAGTCAATAGCTCTGTTTTGAAACATGGCCACAGACTTCTGACTTGGGCTAGACTTTAGTCCTAAACTCAGAGACACCAACCCCAAATTCTCTGTTAATATGTTAGGTGTCAAAAAACTCTAATCAGCCTCTCAACCAGGTAAGTCTCTTCAGTTCTTTCAGCTGCATTTGACTTATTGATATGACAGGCTGTCTAATCCACAGATATTTTTTCTATATCTACCTCTCTGGAAATATTTGTTCAGCAAGTTAAACTTATTAACTGATTTTTTCCAGCTCTCAGAAGTTGATGAATTCCTTGGACTCAAAGTATATAAATTCTCTCTCATACGTCATCTTTTCATCTCACTGATCCCCATATTATAACTTTCCTCTGTGTGTATTTCACTGGGGGCTATGTTCAATGAAACCAGACCAATTTGAGCTGGAGGCCTGCATTTTGTCTTTTTTATTTGTGTTTTGTGAGAGCTTTTTTATTTGTGTTTTGTGTGAGCTTTTTTATTCGTGTTTTGTGAGAGCTTTTTTGCTGTTGCCTTCAAGGTACTGTTGTGCTGCAGGGTGGATGTGCCTGGGTGGGTGCATTCCAGTTCTGCCTCAATAAGACTCCAACAACTGACTGTGCAAATGTATTTGCTACAGAACTGTGTTCATTCTTGCATACAGTCACAAATTTGAAAACAATACCAGTCTCTTTTTTTTTTTTTCCATAGAGAGTCCTATAATTCATGACATATAAGGATTTTGCAATTTTCTTCTTTTCCCAAAAGATCATCTTCACAAAATAAGCCATTCTTGGGAAGATATATTTTGGATATCTCCAGAGCAAACAAATACAGAATATAATAATTTTTTTCCTCCGAACAAACACAGAATACAATTTCTTTTCTCCAGCCAACTATATTGACAAAGCCTTATCTACTCCATAATGAAAAGTTTTGGTGACTCAATTTATCCTTTAAAAAAATTAACCTGCCTGTTTTAACACATTTATTAGTTTGTCTCACCCAGAGTTGGTATGAATATTAAAATGTGTATGATGTGTTGATGTTCAGTCCTTGTTGAAAAGTGTCTTCACACAGTTGAAACTTATTTTCCTTCTGTTTCATCTTAAACCCAGAGATTTGGTAAGCCTATGCTGTAAGGTCCGATAAAGGAGTGACCTGAGACTGAAGGATCTTACTGCATCAGCAAAATATCACCTGCATATTTAATGTTCCTCTGGTTTAGCTTTTTCTGTCATCCCTAACTGCTTTTTCAGGGAGTTTTTGGAGTTTTTTCACTGAAGGCTCAAGTGCAAGCACTGATGGAAATGAGAGAGGGGAATGCCCTAGCTTTTCTTCCTCATCCCAGAAGAGCAGGGTGAGGCACCCATTACGATTTTCCCAGAAGACTGACCATCATTTTTTCACATATTTGATTCTCCTTGTTGGTCTTAAGCCAATCCTTTCAGCTGTAAAAGAAGGGGCACCCTCACACCTCGTGAGATTACAACTCGTGTGGATAGTGGAAGTCTCAGCATGTGCCGTGTTGCCTTGGTCTCCAGGAGGCCAGATCTGCACGTGCTGCTGTCTCATCATGCACAAAGTCCCCAGCTGTCATCATTTGCACCTAGCTGATGCCTGCTCTATCCAGTAACATCCTGCACCTGCTCTGTGTGGGTGTTCATTGCACAGTCACTATTTCTTCAGCACCATATGTAGCTGTTTCTGTGTCAGTGGTGTTTGCTTCTTGCTTCTGGCCTCAGCTGGTGGATGTGGAAAAGAGTTTGTACTTCATTGAGACCTGTGGCTCATGAGCTTGACTCTGATCTTGGTGGCAGTACTGCCACCAGGATCACAGGAAGTGATCCTGGAGTTTTAATGGCATGCTTCTTGCAAAAGCTTCTTAGTCCTGTGACCATACCCTTTTTGACACTACCCATCTACAGGAAAGAGTACCTAAGAGGAGTGAAACATTTCCAGTGTTGCTTTTAATAGCATATGTGGTTTGACTTAAACATCACTTTTGTTAATGCTGTATTTCATTTCCTCAGGCAAAGCACACGAATGTGTGTGGGGAAATCAGTAGACTTGTTCCATGTGAACGAGCACTTCCTTGCCTTTTTCATTTTGTGAGTGATTTCCTTATTTGCAGAGGCAGAACTGTAGTTTGGGCAATGAGCAGACACCATGCTGTCTTACAGGTGCAGGAGAGGGAAGGGACAGGATGGTGCCCCTGCACGAATTGGGAAATTGGGCTGTATCTACATCTGTTCTGTTTCAGACCTTGTTCCCTGAAATTCATCAAGACTGGTATGTTTCAATTAGCTGAAGCCAAAAGTCTGTTTGACTCACAGATGAGAAAGTCTGGGGGCCACCCAGTCTGAAAATTCTGTATATTTCTAATTCAACTTTACCTTACATTAACGTGCTTCTTTGGTCGTTTAATCTTTCCAAGTATATGTTTGTGGCAGCTAAGTAGCCATTGAAAAGAAAGCTATAGAGGTGGGCTGATGTAAAAATAAGTTTTCCAGAATTCCGAAGGCATGTGTCAAAATCTTTGTGTGCCTGAGATTCATTCAGCTTATTTCTGGTGTGGGTTGGAAAAGGGAGCTGTACATGTAGTTGTTGGGTGGGATATCCATGATACCAGCTTCCTGGAAGTTCCAGCACTCTGTTGTGGGAAGGCACCAGCCCATTAATAAGTTGTGAAGGACACTGGATGCTGGACTTACCAGCCTCTTCTCAATCAGAGCTTCACTTGAGAGCAGCTTTCCAAGGACCATCACAAGTGCTGGCCATGTCAAACTCTCAGCCTGCTGAGAGCCTAGTCTTGTACAGAGTTAGAGAAGATAAGGCAGCTGGGAGGCATTAATGAAATAAGCAAAGAGCTGCAAAGGCCAGTTGGTGGGGAGTAACACAGGGAAATAAGGGGATTGAGCATTGAGATTTTGGGCTAAGCTGGTAGATGACTATTTCTGTAGGTTTGCAGAGTTAGTCTGTAGATTGTGTCACAAGGTTTCTTGAAATGAATCGTATCTTTTGAATATAAACTTTCCCAGGAGCTTTTTGGGGCTGCTTTTTGTCTTTGGAATGCACTTACTTGGTGCAGAGCAAGGCATTCATGAACCACACATTGAAGAAATTTTCTTTGAGATTTTGGCTCTCAGTGATTTCTGTACAGAAAATCAGAGTGGCAGTGGAAGGAATGCATGAAAACACAATGTGCGTAGAAAACCTTACCACTATTAAAGTTCATTGAAAATTCAAAGTGTAAGAGAACGTCATCTACACTTTAACCCTTAACTGCAGAGAGCAAATGTAAATTAAGAGAAAGACAACCTCTGAAGTATTTGAAGGTTTGAAAAGATTTCAGTTAGTTTGGCCAGAGTTTGTCTCTGCAGGTGCAACATGGATCTGAGCAGTTAAGACTGGCTTTAGAGATTTCATAAGGCAGGGGAAATGTGGAAAATGGATCCTGGCAAATTACCTAAGCCAAGTCTACAAAACGTAGCAAAATCTAGTATTGGAAAAATCTGAGATGGCTCAAGCCCTGCACAGATGGCCCTCCTCTGTGCAAGCATTCGTGCAATGCATAGATCCAGGGAGAAGATCCCACTACATTTGAAGTATTGTTCAGCAGACAGGATGGAGTGCCAGGACAAGACAAATGGCCTGTCAGCCTGAAAGTAAAGGGACACTTATTAGTTTGAAGTTGGACACGGGTTCAAAAGGCAACATGGTGCCAGAAACCATGTTAGCATTGCAGGAGAAACCACAGATGGTTGAGAGAAAAGAGTTAAAAGTCCAGGATGACAGCTGGGATCTGGCCTTTGCTTTAGAAATACTTGAACCAAATGTGTAGCTAACAAGGTGAAATTTGTAAAAGTGAAGTTTGTAAAAGCATCTGAGAATTGGTCACCCAATGGGTTAGAAACAAAACAAGTCCTTGGTTGCATATGGAAAATGCTGCTTTTGCAAGAGTAGAGTAGAGATTTGTATATCTGTACCCTTGAAGATGTGCACAGACACCTTTCATAAACCTTTCTACACTCTGCCAGAGTCTGAGCAAATCTACCTGCAGATCAAGATGCATTTGAATTGTCAACCTTTGGCTCAGAGTGATTATAGGAGCTCTTGCCACAACATGCGGAAGGTATCTGATTTTTCCCTCATTAATCAATGCCTCCATCAATACTGCGAAGACACAGTATTTCCAGACTAGGAAATATTTCCAGAGGCAGCTAACCACTCAGGAATGTGTGACTGAGTATTTTCACATGTCCCCATTTTACCATGGTAGGTGAGAGAGGAAAGTTGTGCAAACATGGAACGGTCAACAAACTGCTGTCTGTTCACCTGTGAGCTGCACGTCTATCAGTATGTAATTCAGCTTTACCTCACATTAGCATGCTTCTTTGGTTGTTTAATCTTTCCAAGTATATGTTTGTGGCAGCTAAGTAGCCATTGAAAAGAAAGCTATAGAGGTGGACTAATGTAAAAATAAGTTTTCTTTCAGTTCACCAAGCTTCAGTTTGGGTGCTGCACTCATGCTCCTGCTAAATCAACAGGAATCACACTGTTTCTTGGCATTTGGTGAAAACAGCATTTAATTGAAGACCCAACCAGTAGTTACAGATGAGTACTATTCCTCATTTTACTTCTGGACACTTTAATCAACCTGCCTGCATGTTGGGATCAATCAGTTTCAGCAGTTCTGTTCATTCATCTTCATCCTGCCATTCATCTCATGGCAGCAAGGAGAACACTGTGTAATTGAATTTAGTTGAAATCTAATAAGAAGAAAAACCATGACAAGCCACCTATAATCAGCTTGATTCTGAATTTTCAGAACAAGCATTAGCTTTGTATTTCCAGGAGGAAAATTGGGGGTCTCACAGAGCTTCAGTGAGAAAGCTGGCAAAGACAGTGAAACACTGGGGACATGGGGTCTGTTTTGTGGCTTGGTTGTGGATTTTTTGCCATTTATACTCATTTAAAATAGAAATCATGATATCTTGCTTGCTTTTCATTCAGCTTCTACACTGTTTGCTTAATTTAGAAGGGAAATCCACCACGTTTTCCCCTGAGTAAGAGGTATAAAATGACATTTTGTGGTGTGTGTGTGTATCTATTTAGGTTTTTTTTAAGGCCAATGTAACAAGTCACAGAGATGAAATCTCAAAATATTTTCACTGAAGCTGATGTAGGACTGGACTTTAAATTTTTCTAAAGTGCTCAGCATTTGATTTGCATTTTCACATGGGCTCCCTTAGAAACGATTGCATAGAGTCATGTTCACGGAGTTATTGCTTTTTTGAAAGCAGGATATTAACCACTTGGGTTTAACATGCTGTAAAGTTATGTGTGTTGTCTTTGGAGTTTCAGCTGATCTGACTTGACTGAGTATTCCCATGGAGCAGTGCCTTTTTTTAAGTCTTTTACCATTGCAGATCTTTCTGACAGAATTGGAGGACATGACTATAAACAGAAACCAACTAAAGAATACTCAAAGGATTTCTCACTGCCTACAAATTCTTTATTTTTGGTAGTAGTTTTACACGTGAATTGCAAAATGTATTCATAATCTGAAATAAGGGAGCTAAAATTGTAGAAGGAAAGGTCTCTATATACATATGTATGTGAAGGAATTGCAAAATAGTCCATCAAGGACCTATTACAAGGGCTTAAAAGGTGTTACTCAAATAGGATATTTAATAAGAGATCTCTTTTCTTAGAGCCTTATTGAAATATATTGCAAAGCTCTTACAAAATTAAACTCCTGGGAAGTGCACGTGTGACCATTTCTTCAGACCAAATGTGGTGAGGGGAATGTGTATCAGGATACAATTCTAATTTTTCCATAGTAGTTAGACCAAGACAATAATATTCATGGTTCTAAGGTAGTTAGAGTACAGCACATGTCCTGATTATATACATGTATATATAGTTTAAGCAAAGTGCTTCAAAAATATTATTAGTTGGGGAGAGGAGTAATAGGCCTATTCCTCACATACCTTTTCAAGAAACCTAGGAAAATATCTACTTTTCCTGGGTCTTAACTCCTGTAGCTGTGTCACTGAATAAGAGATGAATATGCTCAGAATACAGCTTTTGGCTTTTTGTGATTTCAGATTATGACATCAATGAGTGCCTTAATGTTGTACAGTTGAGAATGTCTGCACAGCCACCCACTGTGCAGCTTTGAACCATGAGGTGCTGCACAATTTTGAATTAGACTTCCCATATTTTATGTACTACATTGGACTGGCATGTAGAGAAAATGGATATAAAAAAAATGTAGAAGATGAATCACGTCAGAATACTATTTTTGCATGTTAAGGGACTAGTTTAGCAGTGCCTGGCTATAGTAAAGGAGTGGCTCTGTGTGCAGTCATTTGTCATGGGCAAGTGAGGAAAGCACAGTGACAGGAACATGTACTGGCAGACTGGAGTTCACTCTGCCTTTTTTCAGACCTGGCTGGAGATAAACAAGTTTTGGACTGAGGCTGTACCCAAGCTAACAAGCCTCATTCAGCCTCTTTAATTCAATTACCTGAATTTCCCAGGTCACACAGCTCTCACAAGCCCTCTGCCTGTTGGACATCTTTCACAGCAGTCAGTCACTTCAGATGGTAGAGAAGAGCACAGTAAGTTGTAGGCAACTCTTTTCTGTACCAGAAATCAGTATCTGAGATTCCAGTTTTTTTGGAATAATTTGTGTTTTTTAAAAACAACCTCAAAAACCTTCCCAAACAGCACCATGGGCACAGTTATTAATTTTCTCTCACTTTAACCAAAAGT
The DNA here is from genome assembly GCA_013397155.1 of Irena cyanogastra. Classification (NCBI taxonomy): domain Eukaryota; kingdom Metazoa; phylum Chordata; class Aves; order Passeriformes; family Irenidae; genus Irena; species Irena cyanogastra. The sequence continues at coordinate 210,297 of VWZV01009167.1, read as the reverse complement.
AAAATTAATTGTAATTGATTGTTAGTTATTCTTGTTATTTTCTCTGCTGTGGGAGTAAGATCTTGTGTAACCACTCCAAGCAAAAAGTATCCAAGACCCAAACCCTGTAACTGCAATGTGAGATAAGTGTGGAAGAGTACAGAGTGGGCAGTAAGCAGTGCACAGGCTGCTAACAAGGTCCATGCAATTAGCCTAATAAATTCTGGCCAAATCATAGCAGGTGCTTGTGCCAAGAGGTTTAATGCATTTTTTCCTTTCATGTGAAAAAACTGTGACATGTGCCTACATAGAAACATGGCTTTATTTTGATTTTTATCTGAAAGTATTTGTTTTTTCTTCACTCTCAGTAAATAATCTCCAATACAATGTACTTGTGTGTACTCTCCTTTCTGCTTTCTATTAGTGTATTTTTTAAATCACTGGGATGCCTGGAAATAATTCGACTACAACATCCAGGATGTTCTCATAGGCATAAATATTATGTGGGAATGAGGCTGCTAAATCTTTTTTATCCACTAAATTTGAAACACACATAGATTATGTTCTGAGACAGAACATAATTTGAGGGGGATGTAACAACTCTCATTACATTCCCATTAGTCAGTAACATAAACCACTTCCTAACTGTGGAAGGCTTCACAAGAACAGGCTGTGGTATTGTATGCATGAGATATTATTCATGGTAGTGATTAATTCCTGTAGTTTCTGAGATATTCTGATCTGCACTGCCTCCAGTGTTACAAGTGCCCACTTTTCTCTACTTTTCTTTCCTCGTAACACTATAACAAATCTATAGGTATAATTGTCTACTGGTGAAAACAGGCCACTCCAAAACAGAGTGTGTTCATTATAACAAAACAGACTTTTTTTTAATTGTAAGTTTTAGTGTGCTGCAAGAGGGAAGGGAGGAACAATGTCTTTGAATGAGATTAGCTGAGTTATTCAGGCTGCTTCATCCCAGGTGAAATGACTTTGTTAAAAAGAAATTCTTCTAGCTTCATTCTACTACAATGAGTATTTCATACCTTTGTCAAATTTTTATCACGGCTTTCGCAGTGTTTCTAGATACTTCTAGAAGTATCAGATATTAGTAGAGTTTGCCTTCCAGTTATTCTCTTCTTTTTGCCAAATTTTACTAATTTTGAGGTATGTTCTAAACCCTGAAAGGATCATTTCATTATCTAAATGCATATGCTAATAAATACTCAGACATCTCCTCTGTAATGCAACTCAGTAGCAGAGAGGTTTTGCTGGCCTGGAGAGGGATTGGAAGAAGTGGGTTCATGATCCATATTCTTTGTGTCTCTGTTTATCTGTTTTACACTCAATAGTTACCATTTTCTTAAATCTACACAGCAGAAGAGACTAGGGACAGGAACATGGGACTTCTCCCCTTCTGAAAGGATTTATTTCATACTAACAGCACTTATATGTAATGCACTCTGTGGAGAAGAAATTGGGGTCCAGAAAGCTGGTGGGAGTTTAGCTCGTTGCTCTCAAAAGGCCAAGATTTTGTTCTGTCTCGTATGCTTTAATTTACTGTAAACAGCAAAAGCATTCCCACTTACATATGTTGGGAGATCTAAATCATTGTAAGTCAGTGCAAACAGAGGAAAACTTTATATGCAGCCTGTCAACAGCAAATGTCAATGGAAGAGCATTAGTAATAAATGTCATGGTGTGCTCTAATTACCTCCTACAACTCTGCTCCTTTAGGGGAAATGTTCTATCCATTGAGGTCATGCTGTGGTACATATTAATTAAATCTGTTCAGTGTTATCTGCTGTTTCTGGAAGGCAGCAAATGTAATGTGCAAAACAGTGTCTTATCTGGAAGGAAAAGAACACATCCCAGAGCAAAGAAATATCTTTATCTTTTTGAAATAGATATCATCTATTATTACAGAAAACAAAATGGGTACCTGCTTGATTTTCTGCTCTTGTTAATAGCATAGTTTAGAAATATTGACTAGAAAGAGGAAAGGGAAATATGCTCAGACATGGAAGCACAAGGGGCATAGTTGAGTAAATATGTGTTTCTATTAAAATTATGACCCTGTAGAATCAGTGGCTAGTGAAGAGAGACATTCATAAGCATTGGGAAGAAATGCAGCTACAAGCAGCTCTTTGCCCTTTGCTTGGAGAGAATTCCATTTTATCTGATAGAGAAGCAAATTGTTCCAATCTGAAACCCTAAAACCCACTAAAGTCAGCCAGTGAAAAAATGAAAGTGTGGGGCTTTCCCTTGATGCATGTGTCTGGCTCAGGTTTCTGGTACTCTTCTCATATATGTTAACACTCCCATAGCCATTTTTGACAGAGCTATTTTTTAGAACTATTTTTGGTTTTTTATTTCTGCTACAAAGATATATATCTGCACAGGCAAAACCACCTTTTTGCCAGTCAATAAATAGGATAACTGCTTGGCGACACAATGGAAAGTGGAATTTTTTTCAAAGTGTCTGGGGAGAATACACTTTGGGTTTGAGGCAGCTTGCATTAATGTATTTTAGACAGAAATGGCAGAAATGCTTCTTAAATCTTTGAGAGCCTTCAGAAGAGCAGTCTTCACTGCTCTTAGAATTACTGAAGAGCAGCTTATTCTAGGACCAGGGAGTTGGTTCAAAGTGGGTGAGAAAACTGCTATGGTTAATTAAGAAATTTAGTGTAGTCCAAGAATAACGAGTTAGAAATACTGCAGCCTACTTTCTTTGGCTCTCTACTGGCCAAAGAGAGCTCTCTACTCTCAACAAGGCTCTTGTGCCTTTTTGATGAATTGGGATCAATGTTCTGTGGCAGGTGGAAAAAAAAAGGAATTTCCATTACACTCAGTTATAATGTTCATAATGTGTGGGGTTTTTAGGCTATGTCTGTTACAGAAATACCAGTGGACAAATATTTAGAAGCGCTCAGAGTATTTAAGAACATAATTCTCAGGAAAGTTGAGGAACAAGTCGTTCCTCTTGTTCCCAGATGTGCACATCAGTTTTGAAACCTGGCTGCTGTTTTAAGTTTTTAAGGGACCAATCATTTGGTCTGTTAATTATCTGATTCAAAACATTTTGGATGCAGCATCAGATGAGACACAAAAGTCTAGCTCTGTCAATAGCATGAATGTACCTCATATGAAAGTTCTGGGTCCAGCTTGAGCTCCATTAAGCCCCAAAACCATAACTTAGCTGTATCCTGGGTGGATCCCACTATTACATGGTGATTTGTTTTGTGAAAATGCTGGACTGCTGGTCATCTGGAATGCTGATGATCTCAGCCTTGACACACACAGCTCTTCAGCCATGTGTTCACTCTGTGTTGGCTGAACCCAGTGTGAGTGCACATAGATCCAACGTGGTCCTGGCAAGCCTAGGGTTCCTGTGCATGTGCTTATACCGGGAGAGTCATCCTGTGGCTGTTCCGTTCATCTTGGGGACCCTAGATTTTAGCTGGTGAGTGTTCAGAGTAGAGAAAGCAGTGCTTCAGAAGGGCTCTGCAGGGCTGCTGAGGCTATGACAAGCTGTTTGAACCATCTCACATACCTGAAGTAGTGTTTGGATATTGAATAGTAACAGCTATTAGCATAAATTATGACTTTAAGGGAGATACTCTGGTCTACTGCCAAGCGATTACAGTAAGTAGTGTTTAACTAGGTGTTAGCATGAAGGAGAACTTCTTTCTTCTCTGTTGTACAATTCAAGAGTTACCATGTAAAGTTCAAAAGATTAAATAGAGGAAAAGAGCATGGTGGAAGAGGATCACATAGGTCTGTTACCACCCAGCTCAAATCTCTTCCTCAATTTTCGAAAGTACAAGGAACAAGTTCCTAGATGGGTTCCTGAATTTAGATCCAAGTTTCTGTCCTGAATTTTTCTCTGCTTTAGGTCAAATCCAAATTCTGGAATTTCGGAGGAGAACGAACCTGGATACAGAGATTAATATCTAGCTGGTTTTGAACTAAGGTGCTTAGTCTAGATATGATGTTTTGATGCTAACTTTTACTCCAGGCCTTTTTCTAGCTTAATATGTTTTCAGATTAGACTTGTTTCTTTCCAAGGCAGGGAGGAAACAGGGCAGCCGTGGAAAAAGAGGGCGTTCTTTTCTCTGTATCTCACTTCTTTACAATCTCTCTCCTCTTAACTTATAAATATTTAGCTACGAATATGCTTGACAGCTTGTCTTCATCCATGCCTAGAGAAAGTTCCTGCAAATAACCACCACCACTTGTGTGCCCCAATCTGTCTACCCTGAATATCCCTTGCTACAGAGACGTCCTTTAAAGGGTCTGGGAATTGCTCTGGTCTCTGTACACATTGCAGGCTTTCAAGCTCTGGGTCACTAGTAGTTCTCAGAGGCCATGGGCACCTCAGCCTCCCATGACTTGCTGCATTTCTTGATCAGGCAATGAGGAATTCTTGTGGTATCTACATGGAAAAGGAGATCTCATTACGGGAAGAGCAGAATAGTCTGGATATCTGTACTACACTCATCTGTTTTCACCAGAGGCTGGGGACTGGCATTGACCTTTCTCAGCAGACATGAGGTGAAAAAGTCACATTAGAGAAGCTAAACAAAAAAAAAAAATCAAAATTGCTTTATATTTTCAAGTGTGGGCACATCAATTCTCTCTCCACAACACCAGGGCATAGGTATGTTACAAGTAATTGGAGGTTTGCATCTGTTACTTGATAGAAGACCTTCCCAAATAGTGCTTTTCTGCTGATTTCAAATAGTCATAAAGAAATTATTTTAATTATCTAAAATAAATAGATCTTCCCATATATCAGTACTCAAATGTAGCTGTATGAGTGTTAGATTCTTTTTCTGTTAACCGGAGGTAGTAACAATATGCAAGAGCATCACACAAAAGAAATTTACACCATTAATGATGTTGCAGCTGTCCAACAACATCTGCTCTTTTTATTACTGTACATCTTCTGGTGATGTGACTAAATGATATGGCTAAGGCCATGGCACAGAAAAATACCTGGATGTCAGTTTGCACAAAGATGAGAGCTGCTTTCTGCCAACAATTCATTAGAAAGTCAATGAGCATATACAGTTGCACACAAATTTACAAACATTGCTCTTTATTACATCAAGTTGTGCCTTTGATGTCAGCGAGGCTACTCCTCTTCTTCACCCACCTGAAACATCCCAGTGCCCAGCTGGGTCTCCACCTGCACTGAAGGCATCCTTTGGGAAGAGAATGGCAATGAATGAATTCAAATCCAGTGAATTAATCGAACAGTGTGGATGGATATGAATTAGGGCCCAAGACCTACTTTAGGTTGCAGCAGAGTTTTCAATAATGTGCAGCCCCCCATTTGCCTGGGATCACTGGATGGGAAACCACCTATGTGGGGCTGGATTTTCAGTGCGACTTAGAGAAATCTCAGTACAGGCTTTAGGTTTTCCCAGGAGAGAGCTGCTTTCCTTTCCAAGGACAGCTCTGTGAAGAATTTCATCTTCTCAGGCAATGGATTGATAAAGGTTTTTTGTAAACATCCCTTATTTTCCAAATAACAGCTGTTGATCCCTTTTGTTTACTTTTCCTTTTCTGTTCATTCTCAAAACATTGTTTTCTGCCTCAGCCCAACAGTGGTAGAGAGGCATTGTGTCATTTTAGCCAATCACATAATAGTTAGCGTAAGTCTCTATAAGAAGAGACTGTTTCCTCAGTAGAGAAGCCTTCTGATCTCAAGAAATGTTAGAGTCTTCATTTCATGCAATCTATCACAGCGACGTCACCTGGCACTCAGGGACACAGTTATACTGGGAAGACAGAGGGAAGTGCAGCCAAAGGAAGCTGAGTTTTAACTCCAACTCTGACATGATCTTGCAGAGAATCTTGAGGAAGTAATTTTGCCTCACTTATAGGTAATTCTGGACCTGTGCTTTTCTTAACATGTTCCACGTTGATTTTACTCTCTGGTATTAGTTTGTGAAATTCTTTTCAGCCATGTAAGCAGCTAAGTTGTTAAATCGCTTTAAAAAAAAACCAAGCAGAAGTGCAGTGCTGATGTGAAATAAAATTTCATCTATGCATGTTAATGCTTAAGAGACAAATATTCCACTTGGCAGGAGCTCCAGTTGCTTATGTTACCTTCCTAAATCTGTCACCTGCTGTCACATGGCACTCAGCTATCGAGTATCCAAGACACTGCAGCTCTTGCCTCGGGACAGACTTGGTTCAGTAGCATGGCTGTGGAGGGTTGGAGCCTAGAGAAAGAAGCACTGGAATCACTTGACCATGACCAAGACAGCTCTCGGCTCAGTTCCTGCTGTCTAGCTCTAAAACAAATACTTGCACATCATGTTTCCTCTTCTCACACTTCACCTTTTTGCTCATTGTTCCTTATTCTGTGTTTATAGACTGTCTGAGAGCGTTGGAAGGCTCTGTACTTGATGCTAGAGTAGCAAACATCATCTTACAGACCAAGTTCTAAAATCTTTGTGCTTGCAAGGCTTCACCTAGATTTTATGGTGCACATAGCAATTTTTAAATGCTGTTTGGGGAGGTTCCCATTTAAAGGACAATGTTTATAAAGAACTGGTTAATTATACACCTTGCGATATCACAGCTGGTTTACAGTCCATACAGATTAACTTGCTGTGCTTGGGAAATACTGGGGTTCTTTAAGGCACTCCAGGTAAGGACTCAAGAATGTGGCTCTGGAGTTATTCACATCTCCAGCACTGAATCAGTCTTGCAGGAGGAGTATCCACACTTCAGTCATTAAGTAAATCTTCGGGCAGCTAAGTGATTTTCCTCAATATTCATAAATCCTGAGGTCTGAAATCATCCTGAAATCTCCTAGATTTACAGAAATGCCACAGAGAATTGAATACAAAAGTCTTTCTAAATATCAGGTTGACTTTCTTATGTGTCATATTTTGAAAAAATTGCTTCAGCTTTGTTCTCCCAGATCTTTCGGTGAGATTTTTCCTTATATGCACTGATTATGTTCACGACATTAAGTTTTTGACAATCTCTTTGCCCTTCTATTTTCCTAAGTATTGATTTTTTTTTTTACAGGGAGAAAGGGAAGGGGGAAGAAGGTCTTTTTGAAAAATAGAGTTATATTCTGCACAACTTTGAAAAACTGTCACTTGCAAAAAAGCATAAACATTCTCGGTATCTGTTATGATTTTGCAGAGTACTAACAATAGCATAAGAGAGCAGATTCATAAAAGGGAGTATTTTTCTTCTTTGAAAGAGAACAAACTGCAGTTCTTTTAGAAAGGAGGATCATTTGTATTGGGCACTGTGGTTCTGACAGATTAGTAATAAAGCTGCAGAATTTTCCCTTTGAAATCTCTGCTTCAGGAAGATTTATGGTGAGACAGAAAACCCCATTTGATTCTGCTCAAAATTTTGGGCATGAAAAGCTTAAGTCTAAAATTCTTTTGAAGAGAGTCCAAAGTAATAGAAAAGATAATTTTGAAGGAGCTGTGGCTTAAAAAACTATTTGTTTCAGAGTTAGGAGCTCTGCAATGAATTTTGTGCGTTTCACAAGAGCTGTAATGTAGTTCTTCTGCAATGGCTTAAGGCCAAATACTCACCACTACTTTCAGGAAACTGATTTACAATGTGCTTGTGCCTTTAAATAAGATAGTTTGACTTCTCTCCAGAATCTTTTCTGTCAAAGCCAGTCATTGCCAGTCTTCAAGTGACCCACAATATATTCCTTTAATCAGCTACCTTTTGGATTACATTTTTTCTTTTTGAGGTTTTGTTATCTCCTTGACAACCTTCACAGTATAGCAGCGTTAAAAAACAACAACATTTTAAAACAGAGGCCTTTAAATCTGGCTGGTTTGTTGTGTTATGTCTTTTTGCTTGTTTTATGACTGTTGAGAAATTGCAATGCAGATAAATATATTTTTGAGCTATCCTTTAAAGGAAGTAGCTGCTGCCAAGCCACTTTCTTTGATATCATTTATTAACAGTGGCTGAGTGTGCCATCTGTTTGGAGACACTGTGCTATATTCAGAAGATGAAAAAAATCATCTCACCTGTGTAATAAGGATTGCAGCACACGTGCAGCAGAGTTTTTATGTAGCACTGGAGCCGATTTCCTCAGAGCAGGGAATATCACAGTGGGATCTTTTAAATGTTACTGTGTGCTAGTCCTTATGCTCTTTAGGAGAGGAGTTCTGCTGAACTTCAGATTCAAATCTCACAGTAGTTTTGATAGCCTTAAATACTTTTTGTACCTTGGAACTAATTTTAAGTGATCTTTTTTTCCAAATTAATTACTGACATGAAGAGCATTCATGCTCTAGAAGGGAATGGACAATATCTAGCCTTAAGGATTCATTTTCAGAGTCTACTTTTAGGGTCAGGAGAGTGGAATGTTTCCTGGATAGTCACTTCTCTCTGGGTTTGCTCAGTCTACCTCCTTTACTTCTATTTCTACAGTGACTAATTCATGTGTCCTCCAGGGCTTCCTTCATGCACTGAGATTTATTATTTTATCTCTGTCTCCTTTTACTACTGTAATTTGACATAATGAAGTAGATTTCCAGTTGTGTCCTGATTTTATGCAAATTTATTTTCTGGTGGCTGCTAGAAAGCCAAGTACTACATATAGTTATTCTTAGTTTTTTTTTGATGGACATCAATATTTGAGAGTCAGGTAGTTGCTTATCTCATTTTGTAAGGAAGAATAATGCACTTCTGTAAAGCCTTTGACATCACCTTTCCCATGATTTTTACTCCTGTTGGGATTTGTCTTTTCCTGTATCCCAGGCTGTGGTATGTAGGCACTCTTCTGTGCTAAGTTGCCTGGTGCAGCTCATCCTTCAGTGCTGTTTCTGGGAATGGCTCATTTTATCTCTGTGATGAGTATCAGGATGCATAAAGGAAGGACTTTATTTTTAGGAGGTAAGATCCAGATACACTTACAGCAACTCCCAATTCCTCCTGAGTGCTAGAGACATAATTTCAAACTACTGTAAACATTGAGAAATAAATATTTCTGCTTTGAAGTACACATATGTCTGTGGAGCCAGACTAGGTCCTCAGATGTTTAAGTGCTCTTTCCACTGGAGAATGGAGCTGTCCTGCCTGGGAACACAAAGCAGAGTTTGGCATAACACAGTGTCTCAAGAATTACGAATTGGCAGTTCTTACTGCTCTAGTTTAAGGCAAGGCTGCGAGAAAACGAAATAACTACTGTGAGGCTTAATAGTCACTTTGCTTTTCAAGAAGCAGAGAATGTCTGTTTGGGAGATTTTAAAACCTGAGTTTATATTTTGAAATAAGTGGCCTGAATTTCACATATGCTAAAACATACATTGATTTTTGAAAGTCTTACCCTTCTCTTTCCTGCTGCTGTCTCTGCTGCTCTTCACCATCCTCCTGGTATTAGCTTCCCACCAATGAACAGGACAGATCCCACACCACTCACTGTTAGCCTGGAGGCTGAACCAGCATGGAGCCACAGCAATAGCTATAACACAAAGCAGCCTTAGATTTAAGAACTCAGCCTGTGTTTTGCTGCTCCTACCATTCTCACAGAAGCCTTTAATTAGAGAAAGCTCATGATCGTGCTGCTAGACTTGAAGTTGCAGAATATAACACAAAAAAGAACTGGGTACCTCCCATTTCACCTCTCCTGGCTTTGTTTCCCCCACCTGCAAGGGGCTCCCAGTGTGACCTTTGGACACTCGGCAAACAAGCTGGGCATCAGGACCTCCTGCAACCTGCAGGACTGGTCAGATGGGCTCAGCTGGATGAACTCACATTAAATTAACAGATTGCACCTTGCTGATGGAGACATGCCTTTTCCTTCCTCTGTGAATTATGAATGGTGATGGTTTGGGCAGCATTTCTCCTGAGTGAACACACTACCAGCTCAGTATTATGTGTCACTGAGCAGCACATTCCTATAATGGTAGGCTTTTAAAATATTTTATGGGGTATTTGTATGGCATGGAGTAAGACTAAATAGAATTGCATAGAAGATTTTCCACAGAATTCGCTATAAACCTCTAACAGGGCAAATCTCATTGCAGACTAATTAAAGAGATCCTGGTGAAATGAAATTTGCCTTTATTTCTCTCACTTGGATAGTCTGGAATATAGTAGTATAAGGAGACCAAAGGATTTTTAATCTTAAGATATAGAAGTATTTAATAATATTTCCCACTGTTTAACTAAAAAAACAACACTTTACTAGGTCAAATCATCAAGGATCATCTTTTAAAGCTGATCCGATATTTGGAAACAAGCTTTTCAGGCAGACCCCACACTTTGTCACTTCCACGTGGTGGGGGCTTTCTCGGCAGGTGTCAGCACTCTCCCTGCAGCTCTGGTGAGCACCCAGTGCTGGGCAGACTGAGGGTTTGTTGTTAGTTCAGCAGAAGCTGTACCTAGGAGGGGGTTTGAACACCTGTGTGAAGACTGAAGCTGGAGCAATATCCTTGTGCTAAGAGAGAAGTAAGAGATGGTACCTGGCTTTAAATAGATTAGGTCCAGAGCTCTTCCAACTTCTTCCTGTCTCCAGACTTCCCCAAGTGCCTGGGTTCTGTCAGGAGCAAAAACAACAGATGCCATAATCTTCATCTGCAGGCCAGAGAACACATCTTTATATCTTCTGCTGTTTTTTTTTTTTTATTTTATTTTCCATCTTGCTTCCTGAAACTTGGAAGAACTAAGAAATATGTGTAGTAGAGGAGAAAGAATATTTTTAACATGCGTGATAATTGCAATGTCTGCCCTTGTGTGTACTTCATTATATGCTAATAGCTTATTCATTAAGAGCTTTATTACAAACACAGACATCTGACACTTTAATTGAAAGAAATGGAAAAGTTTGAAAATTGTTTTGTGCTCAACTCTTATGTAAAAATTACAAACAATTTCTCTTCCTGATATATAATGCTGATTTTTCATGCTGGAATGCTCTACCTGTGAAATTTCACCCAAGAGTGCGTTTTAATAGCTGAGTTCTTAACCCTTCCAAATAAAAGAGTATAATGGAAATAATGATAGACTGAAATTCCACCCTTAATTTGAGCTGTGTTAGAAAGCCTGGGTATAGCATTATTATATTACTTTTTCAAAAATGAGTATGTACTTCTGTCATTTGGCTTTATGCATATTCATACACATTTTAGCACCCTTTGCTCAGCTGGATGAGGTATTCTGTCGGTAATCTAGCTCATTTATCTTCAGTAGTGCAACTTGTGCTCAGCATTATTCACCAGTGGGGAATGGGTGATATTTATTTTTTGTTTTGTTTTCTTTCAGCTGCAGTGTGTCTGTTTTTTCAGTTGTGATAAATTCTGAAAGCTGTATATTTAGATGGGAGTGTATTTCCACAGAATAAAGCCTGGCTGAGTTCATGAAACACCATCTGTCCTGTCCTCTGCTGCATTGTCCCCATGTATGCTGGTATGACCACTGGTGTAGGAGTGATGGAGAGGAGGTGTGATAGAATGGAACATCAAATTCTGAATCTCCAAGTGCTTTCCAGGCTGTTATGGTGAATTCTCATTACTGGAAGACAGCAGTGCATGTGAGCTCCAGCTCGGGTCACTCAGCTGCACAACAACTTGGACCCACTTCGAGCTTCTCTGTCAGATTCTGGCCGTGGCTGTGGAACAACTTGTGCATTCTTTTGTCTGCTAGTAAGTGGCCACAGAAGGGGGAAAGCAAGTTTCAAGTCCTCTTTGAAACCTCCTTGATAGGAAATTGTCACTTTGGGGCTTTTTTAATGACTCTCTACCATTTTAGATTATCAGGTGTCATAGATTACTGAGGAATGTTGTTGTTCTTTAGCTTTAAACTTAAGGACAATCAGTGATTAATGCTCCACAACTTTGGAGCACTTGATTTTGATTTAGGCTGTTCCCTGCAACTTGCCAATAGAAAGAGAATGTTAGAAACGAGCTGTATCCCTGTATAAGGAAAATATCCTGTGGATGTAAATGTCTCATCAGTGTATGTCTGTCAACCTGCATTTCAAGAAAAATTGATGCTTTCTTTTCTCCTTCCCTTTAGGCAATGGTGAATCATTAAAAGAGCCTTTTGTTTGTTTACTGTGGGCCCGGCCCCGTGAGAGCACGGATGCCATGCATGATAGATTTATTGACGGATGATCATTTGTTTGGGGCTCTACCGTGAAAAATGGTTTGACTTCATAAGCATCACCTTCAGAAATTATTTAGAGCCTTCTCTGTTTAAATTATGAATCTTTGCAGCAAGAAGAATCCTTGACAGAAGCTGTCTGTAGGATCAGGAAACCTTCTCATGTATGAGTAGCATTAACCAAGCAACCTCCCCCAGGGTACATCTACATGGGCTAGACACCCGTGCAGGCTCAGAACAAGCTGCAGTAATGTAAAATTGTGAGCTGGTTTCTCTTCCCTTTTAGGTATGTTCATACCCTCTGTAGCTCAGGTAAAGACAGTATGGAACTGATTGCAAACCAGATGTCCCCAGTACCTGGTTTGCAGGGCTCAGGGCTGCTTGCACAGTACAGCTCAAAAGTGAGTTAAATCAGGTAGGAAAAAAACAAACAACAACAAATATAAGGAGGCTTGGAAAATGTAATCTTAATAAAGATGGAAGTGAATGCTAGTACTGGTCTGGTACAGTCTCTGCAGAATTAGTAGTACGTGTACAATTCAGAGTAGCTCAGCTTGATTACAAGACTCTGAAGAAGAGCTTTACATTGATGCTTCATGAGTTGCTAAAACCTGCTGCTAGTTGCCTCAGTCTGCAGGCCTCATAGGGAAACAAAGATCCTGCAGGTGTTTTAATTGGTGTTCACAGAGCAGCCCTGTTGTGCTTCATGGATTTGATTCAAGCTGTTCTCAGTACTGAGATGGGAGGTGGCAGTGCTGTTGCCATCTACACTCTGTGTGTGCTGCAGCCTCTCAAGGAGCCCCAACAGGTGCCAGGGTTACAAAGCAGCTGGAGCCATGCAGGGAAAAAGCATTCCCCTCCTCCTGGTCTCGGATCCCAGCAGTGTGTGGCAGGTGAGCTAGCAGGCGATGCAATGTGGGGGAAGATGCAGAACAGCAGGGAATGTAGCACAGGCAGTTGCAAAAACAGCGGAGAAGTTAAATCCACATCAGTTAACACCATAGCTGGTACCTGATGGCAGTGCTTTCCCAGCAGTGAATGTAGGTTACTTAAGAATGATAAAGAAGTTACCTCTCCCAAAACACTGTTTGCTTTGGGGGTTATTTTATGTCCAATAACATTTGATCCATTATGAACAGCTCAAAGAAGTTTGAGACACACTATACAGAAACTGCAGTGCTTAGGAACACTGTATGGATATTGGTTATATGCTGATGATAATCCTGGCAGATAAACATAAGCCTTGAGTACCTGCCATTAGATATGACAGTGTATTTGTTACAGTACATTTTCTCAATAAGTTTATGTGAGAGAGCATTTTGTTTATCTGTAAGGCATGAATTGTTTTACAAGCATAAGAGGTAATCTGCTAAAATCAGCTAGAAATTAGGTAAATTGTTGTGAAAACTGATGTTTAGCTGCTCCCTTTTGTTTCTTGCAGTACAGAGTTCTCTTGTGTCCAAATTATTATAGATTGGTTCCAAAATATTATAGATTGATTCAGTTGTGCATGAATAGGGCTCAGTAATGTTAAAACAGAACAATGGCATTTACAAACCATTGTGCATATTCAAAGCATTTAAAAATATGAAAATTTAGATTATGATCCACTGCAGTTAATATCAGCCATCAGCCATGGTCAGTAAAGGCAATGCAGGTCAAACATTTCCCTGTCTGTGTTAAAATTCTTGTTTGCCACATAAATGGAAAAATTTTCATCAAGTGACATTTATAGGTCTCTAGGGTTATTTGTGCTCAGGATATCAAGGCTGACTGTTGTATCAAAAGTCAAGCCTGATCACCCAAAATGTGAAGTGCAGTTTTTATTTAAAGCAGAATCAAAGCAGAATTGGGTCAAATTCTTCCCACTGAAAGTTGATTGAAAATGTGTGCCTGAACATCTTCCACCCTTTGAAAATCCAACTTAGATACTTCATTTTCGGAATCATAATCAGTTAAACTTGTAGGGTTGGAGGCACATAGTTTGAACTGTTATTTTCTATAGGACAATTTTATAGGCTGATAGAGCTGTAGAGCAACCTGTCTTCATGATGATAAGCGACTTCATTCAGGTGTTCTATCAGTTAATATTTTAACATTTCCTCTAGGATAAGTGTAAGTCTGATGTTTCTTAATTTTTATTCTGATAGGAATTTTAAACCTCCAAAGAATGTATCTTAAGGCCAATGGGCATAGCACTGAAATGTGTGGTCTGCCTTAGCTGTTGGACTACTGCAAGTGACTCATTTTTCTGTACTTGGACTTTTGTACCTGGCTGTGGTTCAAAAAGAAAGCAATGATTTTGGCCTTCTCCATAAAGTGCTCTGAGATGTGCTCTATTAGTTAATAATTTCTTTTTGCTTGCTGTCTCAAAATCTAATTTCTGTAACGCAATCCATGCAAACTTAGTGCTTTGGGGACTAGAAAAGAAACTATTGGAGTAGTCACTTTTTTCCTTGAAAACTGAAGTTTCTTAAGAAGAAGGCAATGAGTTAATAAGTTACCCCAAATCTCTGAATTCATCTCCTCGGATTTCTGGCTAGCTCTATCTGCTAATGCAAGGCAATTTTCCCTCAAAAACCACCCATATTCTGTGCAGCTGCTTTAAGTTTGCTCTTATGCTGACATATTTAAGGCAGGACACCTTTTCAAGTGTGGACAGGCTCATACTAGTGAAATATATACAAAGAAAATGGTGAAGACTCCCAATGCCAAATTAATGAATTACATTATCAATGCCTCATAGAAAGAGCCATGAATCACATTACAGGATAAAGAATTAATTTTTCCCCTTTGCTTTTGCTAGAAAAAGCAATATATGGTCTGAAGTCTAGCTTTGATATTTCTTTCTACTCTTCCCACTCTCAAAGCTTTCTTATAACCAATAAAATTCACAGGTTTGCCATATCTTATTCAGTGAGAAGGCAACTTAAAAACTTATATGCTGCATTGGCACCAAGTGAAAGAAATTGATTTAGAAGATGACAGTAAAAGGGCCATGCTGAAATGTGTATAGCCAGGCAGTGTCACACTTCCTTGGAAAGCATTCAAATCAATTTCTCATGGATATGTATTCCTGAGGAGCTGTATCAGGCAAAAAAAGTTTCCTTCAGGAAGTGCTGATCTGTCCAGGGGGCTCCCACCAGTGCACTTCCACAGAAATCCAGAAAGACTTACTGGATTAAATGGACCTTTACATTGCTCTGGTGTGTTAGAGCAGTCTGCCTGAGGTGGCAGGCTAGGCTGGAGCCTGGTCTGATCTCAGTTTAACTCCTCATTTGTCCATTGGTCAGGGGCAAGGCACATCCTCTTCAATTCCCTCCAGTTGCTCCACCCACAGAATAGGACAACTGAGTCTTTTTACTCAGGGTTCTGAAACAGTGTCTGAGGAAGAGAGGATGAAATAGCGAGCTCATTGCTGCTGTTACAGTTGTTAAAGTTGAGTTCAAAACATTTTATTTAGATATCTGTGTTTAAGACCCTGCTAGATTATGAACACTTTTCTGTTCTCATGCTGTATCAGTAGCCATGCCAAGCTTCAGGCTTACACAGGAAGGACCAAATTTCTGAGGGAAGTTGTAGGATTTGTGGATTACAGTCCGAAGCAAACCACCAGCGTTTATTTTTCAACGTTAGTGTCACTATCCACAGGAAGCCCCTCTTAATGTATTAGGGCTAGCTGGGTTTGGATTTGCACGGTGGCCAGTTGTCCAGAAAGCCAAGAGATTATCACAGGAAGCAGAAAATTTTGGTAAACGCACAACTTTGTGACAAAATCTGTTGGGATTTAAGAGTATAGATGAGATTTTGTAAAGATAGACAATACCTAGAGAAATGGAGATTATATCCATAAAGAAAGGCAGCGAGATTGGACTGTTTAGAACCTTGTCTTTTAAGAAATAGTGACTGCAGGTTTCATATTCCCAGGGAATGAGATTGCATGTGCACCGCAATACAAAAGAGGAATAATAATGTGAAATGGAAATAGAGCAGATGAGCGTGAAGGTTTTCTGGTTGCTGATCTTCCCTTCTTCCCCTGAATCACAGAGTCTATCTGCAGAAAAAAAAATGCTTGAAGTGATTTCTGTTATTCTTCATGGCAGATAGTGCTTAGCAAGTTGCTAACTTAGAGGTTGTCTTTTGCAATTTTTTAAAGAAGATCATCATCATTCCTCATATGCATGAAATCCTGTATATCACCTCGGTGCTGCTGACCTCACTGCTGCTTCAGGGTTCATTGTTTGAGGAATTAATTTTTCAGTTCTACTTAATGGTTTTGTCTGTGCAGTTTATGGGTTTTGTTTTGTTTTGAACTACAGCAAAGTACACTTGCAAGCACTTCCTGTATCTTCAAAATCATGGAATCATTTGGGTTGGAAAACACCTCCAAGCTTGAATCTAGCTATTAACCTTACAGTACCAAGCCTCAGCTGCCTGCATACCATCATTTTGGATGCATATTTCCCTTCCTGCTTCCCCTTTGCTCTTCTGGAGACAACCCCTTGCTGCTTGACTAACCAAACTATATCCCTTCCTCTTTCCAACAAAAGTTTCCCAAAAAATGCCTTAGTTTGTGCAGTCCGGCTCTGTCTTGAAGTTATTGGATTCTCTAAAAGTCCACTTTGAAGTGGATCTCACTCCTGAGCAATTCCTGTGTGTGTGGAGGCCAGGTGGCACTGAACTCTAAAGAGAGTCACTGCAGGACCAGCACCAAGCATTTATTTCTAGGTCCTCTGTAAGCACATTTTGTAGATGCTTCACAGGAGGAGGATGCATTTGAAGGAGCTGAAGGCACTGCATTAGTTTATTCAGTTACAAAAAGGTAAATATAGCTCTTACTAGGGTCTCCTGAAAAAATGGGTTGAGCTGTCGCGAAAAAAAAAATAATACAAAGACTATGAAAAAAAAGAGTTCCAGTTTTTGTCATGTTTCATTCCTATTTCTGTGATGAAATTAATGGAAAACTGTTGGTTTAGAATTAAGCAGAAATGCAGCATTTTCATTTAGCACAGGATGAAACGTTTTGGGTTTTTCTCCCCCTAAGACTTGTGCCTTGTTTCTAGTTTTTATCTCTTATCTCTATCCACTTTTGTGAATGATGAAAAGGAGAGAGCAGAGGAAGAAAAAAACTGCAAAAACTGAATTTTCCTCTCTGATTTTTATCAGCATATAATTTACTTTGGTTGTCAGAAGGTTTTACCTCTCTAGCCATCTCACTGTTGATGAAAGGTATAAGGCAAAAGTGTGTCATCTGAGCATGTTTGAAACAAGGTAACATTGTTTAAATTTAATATTTTATAACAAAACAAGCTGATGCTTTGTAAGCAAATAAAATAGCATGTGAAGAGTATAGACAACTCTTGCCAGTTTTCAGTCTGGTAATCATTGGAGTATTGTATCAGCGTGTCAGTTTTTCCTGGAGGAGTAAGCTAGGATTATTTGGTTTGGTAGCATTTTGTTTCCCAAGTGCTATAGTGGAAAATTCTCAATATTTTCCGATAGCTGGCAGTCAAATATTGAGGATTGTATATCTCTGTTGTTGTGCTATCAGAAGGTCAGGACTAAGTTTTCCTGTATGCACTTATTTTTGAAAACGATCATGAACCCTCCAAACCAGAATTATTTGTTGATTTCTTCTCAGCAATTCTTCTTGCACCTTGCAGTATCATTACTTAAATGAGAACTGTATTTTGGAAATATTCTTCACTCTTTGCCAGTCTGGCTTGATGCACTCACTAGACAGTGAGATTTTCCTGTTTTGCAGAGGCTGGTAGGTTAGGTTCTTGAGCATAAACAGACTGAACTGAAAATTATCTAAATAGTCTAGTGTTCAATGCAGTCATTCACTGACACATCTTGTCATAGCCAGTGGCTGAGGTAGAAGAAGAATCCTGGAAAACTTGGGGTGGGATCCACAGCTGGCTATCAACACTTTGCCCAGAATCATCTTGGGCGTACCCCACTTGAACACACCCCACTGTGAAGATCTGGCTGGCTGGGCCTCTTCTCTTATTTTCTTTGACTGTGACCACAACGGTGACTATTGTGGGCTCTGCAGCTCAGATTTTATGAGTATCAGGCTGAAAGGTGAGCAGTGATGCCTGTCTTCCAGCTCAGAATTCCAAAGTGTCCTCAGAATCCCCCTGTAGTTGTGCTGCAGCAGAGCTGAGCTGTGGGTTATGGATACATTCTGGATGCTCCTTTGCTCTGGTTCTGTATTATGTATGACACTAGAGATTAATTAATTGAATATTTTATTTAACAAAGATTAAAATAAATTAGTAAGCAATGTACTGCCTGGCCTGAACACCCAGTAGGAACTAGTAGTTTTCATTATCCCTCAAGAAATCACTGACTACTTTATGTGATGCAGTAATGTATTATTCATAGACAATTTCATTGGTAACATTATTGTGGGATTCTCAATATAGCAAGAACACACATAAAGACATGAATTCCTAAGGAAGAGAAAGACAGGTGATCTTCCATAAAAATGAGAATGTACAGTGCGTATTCATACACACAGAGGACTACAGATCTTCATGGAATCAGGCAAATGTCTGATCCTGGTGGTGAGCCTTATTCTTAAAGCGTGCCTGCTATTACACATTATAATGCACTGATCTCTCTCAGTTTCTTAATGATAGACACTAAATATCTACCTGAAACGTTATTCTCTGCCTGAAGCTGGATATTTTCAGTCCCATTGTTAGCAATGCACCTGTATTTATTACATGGATGAACGTCCTCATTCCCATCGATTTTATTCACCAGGCTTGGGAGGTAAGAGCATGCACCTGGAGAAACTCATCTGCGTAGCTTGAGGTCTCATCTTCTGCAGTGACAGGACTCAGCACACAGAATTGTGTACCCCACACTGTCATCTGAGGAGAAGGACTTGATTTCATGGTGTGTCTGGCAATGTAAAGTAGCAGTGGTTCAGAGATATTTGTTCTATTTCCTCCTGGGGTGAAGATGCATAACTTTTCTGGCATCAGGGTATTCACCTATTACCATTTCAGACCCTGTCATCAACCATAACTCTGCCTTTCCTCTTCCTTGAGTTTCAGGTTTCCCAGCCTGAATGCTGAATCCAAGGCAACTTCTTGTCTTGCCACAGCAGTTTTTTGTCAGCAGTGTGCTTTCTTCTAATCCATGGCTCTGCAGGCATTGTGAAATCGAGAAAGTGCCTTTGTTCCAGTGGTAGCAGGTAGCACTGCTACTTAATGCTTCCTCCCAACTGGCTTGGGTCCTGCTGCATGGGATGAACTGAGCTCTGCCTCACCCACTGCTGCTGAACAGGCTTAGCACAAGTTCTTGTCTGCCTTTGTGGACCTTGGCACTGTCACTGCACTACAGGGAGGCTCTAGAGCTACTGCCATGCCCGTTGTCAGACTGGAATCTGTCTAAAGGCAGTGGATTTTGCATTTCACATCAACAGTAAAGGTCTAAAACTGTCACTGAATCCTGCACAGTGTGTCCAGACTGTAATCTTGTGAAATGGACTCAGAAACCGAGACCTTATGATACTTGCATTGAGTGCAAGTGTAAAAGCATATTGTGTTCATTCTTTTCTTTTTGCTCTGTGTCTTATGGTTGTCCTTGAAACCTTGCAGGAGGTGTTGTTATCTAACTGAAATATATTGCTATGAGAGCTTGCTACACTGCACTGGGCTCTTCAGAAAGCTTTTACCATTTCATAATCTAAATGTATGTTTGTTCCTCTTTAATTGAAAAGTTGTTAGGAGTGAAAGGTTTGTGTGTCTGAATTGTTTGAAGGCTGCTTTGACTTTTGGTTGCCGAGGAAACTGTTTTAATGTAGAACTGTATTCCAGTGATTTCAATGTCTTTTCTGTTATGGTTCATGCATTCCTTGGGATGGGAACTGTTTCAGTGGGAAACTCTTTCAAAATAGTTTAGTCCCATCTGGGTTTGGCATATTTGATCAGCCCCCATAGCTGATGGGGCTTCAAAGTTCAGCTGGCACTGAAATTTCTAGGCCAATTCTATGTTCTGTATGTATCCAGGACTGGACCAGACACCAAAGCTGCTGGCTAGTGACTTTGGAATACATGCACCATCATGTTACTCTGTATTCTGACTCATATCCTCAACTTCTTGTATTACTCTTTTGGGTGTTCATATAGGTGGAGTATGCACCACTGATATCATGTTTTGCTGAATGGTGATTATGTGATTATAATGGAGAATCTTCACATTGAAGCCCCTGTGAGGATGGGAAAACTGCTTTATACAGGAACTGATGAAATCTTACATGAAGAAGGCAAAGGAGGTGATGGGTCTGCAAGTCTGCAATCCTTGCCCCTCTCATGCTCAAGGTGTTGGAAAAAAGAATCCATCTCTTAGAATCCCGTGTTGAGACCAATGGATGCCTCTTCACTCTCTTTTCAGGCCACTGTGTTATCCCCAAAGATGGGTGCATAGGGTCTTCCATCTGTAATTTGGAGCTGAGACATCAAAGTGTAGAGTATGGATTTGCTGAAGTCCTTGGAAGTATTAGCTTGAATCTGCTCAAATAATGGGATTTCTAGGAATGCAGCCTCTGTCTTGGCTGCTATTCTCATTGTTCCTGAGGCTGGGATAAAAAGTCCACGTAACTTGACTGGACTCTTCCAGCAGCAGGGCCCCCCTTCTCACAAGCTGTCAGAACTGCAGAGCAAACAGATGCTGCTGCTGCTCAGGGGTAGGAGGACACAATTAATCCCAGTTTTGTAGGGCAGCCATTTCCTTTTCACAGGCAAGTATCAGAAGGTTGAGTGGTAGACACTTCTCGGCCCCACTGCAGCGTTTAACAGACTATCTGGAATGCTGTGGGAAGCCCATTGTAGTCCAGGCACTGGGCTGAGGAAATAGAGAGGAGGGGGAAAACTCTTCTATCTCAGCAACTCAGACATCTGCCAGCTAGAAGCAGCTTCAGATCATGCAAGTTGCAGAAGTGCCTTTCACCAAGAGTTCTCTCCCATGTCAGGAAAAGACAAAGCTTATCTACAGTAGTGGTTATTGGGAAAATAGCTTTTTTTAAAAAGTGTATTTTCTCCCAGAGGCACATCCTTATATACCTTTTATGTGGAGCCTGAATACTTTAGTACAGAGGAAGAACTTACTTCAGTAGCAGGTTCTGCTGCGCAGCAAAAGGCCACAGCTGCGTGGACATGAGCCTCCAGCCTAGAAGGGGGATTGCACATCAGCTTTGGAGGCTAATAAAGGCATGACCTTCTTGCTTAATGAAAGAAAAATTTCCCAGGAGATGCTGTTCCCTGCTGGCTGTTTTACCTTTTCACAGTCACAGGCCACAGCCCAGTCCCTCCTTTGCAATCAGCAGCTTTTGTGTTGTTACCTGAGCACCAGCTGTGGGAGGGAGGAGGTCTGGCTGGATGTGAAGCACTGGGTGAACTATCAGGAAATATTTGTCAGGCAAAGGAGTCAGTAAAAAAAAGTCTTTTATTGCAAAGGAAACGTAGGACGTGAGGAAGTTTAGCAAAGAGAATTCTGGAAGGTGTCTGGGAGATGTGGGTGATGAGCCCTGTGTAGCCAAATGCTTTAAATGTCCTGGAGTTTGTGCCATCAAGAGCAAGGCAAGGAGGCTTCAGGACATCTGGGCCATTTTTTCAGTCCTGGAAGGATGTAATAATTATTACATTGAAGGAGTTTTGAAGGTTCAAGGACTGAACTGGACGATAGGATTGAGTCATTTGGAGGAATGTGTGTGAAACTGATAAACTCATTTTGATTTCATCACAGTCCAAATTGTTCCTGAAAGTGAATTGATTTCTGGGCTGCTATTTTGGAAGCAGTCGGGGAGAAAAATCTTGACTAATGTCAAAACATCCCATTTTGAATCTGCAAAGACTCCATTTGGGTGGAGAATTTTTTTGTTTTGTTGGTTTTTATTGTTTTTTTTTTTCTGATTTTTTAACGGCATCATCTTTATAATGAAATGTATAAATGCAATCTAATTTATTTCATAGCACAATGTTAGATCAGTCCAAAGCAATTATTTTTCTCCTAAAATGTCATGTTTAATTTTGCCTGTTAATGAATTTAGAATTGGAAATCTCAAAGCTGTTGATGAAACCAAATGTTCATCATTTTTTTGGACGGTTCTGTTCAGGTGCTCTACATTTGGCTGGGGTAGAGTCACTACATAGCACAGACTGCAGTGTCTTCCTCCTGCCCTGAATCTTCACTGGTTGGGGTGAAATCACTTCAGAAAAGAAAGGCTAAACTGTGAAGTGGAAAGGAGTGGTAATTGTCGTTGAGTTTTCCAGGGTCTACACGAGCACTAATTCAGGCCACGTATCTTGTAGCAGGCATTAACAACAACTGTATTTATAATAAGTTTGACACATTTGAGTTCTAAAAGCCTTAAACTCCAGGGAATCAAGCCAACTTCATTAAAACGCTGGAAGAAAATGTTAGCAAGTCATTTTAAATGGTGTTGGCATATATATACCTTTTGACTTGAATCACTTACTGTTGTCCCAGTAATTCAGTCTGGGTTTTCTGGCACACTGTGTGAATGTAAGGAGGAAGTGGTGGAGTTCCCGTAGACTCCCACTGATGCTTTGGCTGTTATCTTTGCAGTACTGCTCCATGTGTGTGTGTATTTATTTTTATTGATTTATTTATATTTTTTTATGTATTGGGAAAAGCTTGTATTTTTTCCATACGCATAGTATTATGGAGCACAAACCCAATTTTTAATGCTTAAGTCTTTTAGGTATTTTACATCTTGGTTGCTATGGTGGGTAGTAGGGCTTAAATAATTCTGCTGTCTGGACATGTATAATCGTCTGTCTAACAGTTTTTGAAGCTGGTGGCCAATTTCAATTATACTTTGAAGAGAAGCAGAGATGTCAGAGGGACTGCACTCCTACAAGTTTTTAAGGATTAGTGGCTCATAGAGGAGACACAGTCAAGGAAAGCTAACCCTTTGTTAGACAGCAGAAAGAGAATACAGAAGAAACTCTTGTGAACCTGATTTACTAGTTCCTACAGCTTATTCAAATTATTTGTTTAAACCTGAAATACACCTAGTTTATACAGAGAGCAGTGTGTCTACAAGTATTTGTCTGTTATACGCATGCATAATGTTCACTGAAATCCTTCCAGAAATTAATTGTGTTCCTCCTTGCTAAAAGCAGAACCTCAGCTCCATCTGGTGGCTCTGTGATTGGCAAGACAAAACTGCTGAAATGCATCTTGTCTGTGATTTTGCATTTTGTCTGGTGAAAAAACATAAGCATGGAACCAAGCACACAGATAAGTGTTAGCTCCCTTGAGACAGATTTTATCTATAACAGAGAAGGCCCTTATCTTTTAATTCCTTTCTTTAAGGAGGGTTGTTTTTCTGAACTTAATGCCTTTAGAGATCAGGGGGCTTTTTCTTCAATCATGAGCTAAAAAACTGTTTAGGGAAAAGGGAGAAATTTCCCTCTACCTCACCTCTGTCTCTTGAGAGCAGAAGGTAAAACTTTATGAGAAAGGTCAAATACTATATCTGAGTTGCAATGTCTTCCTGATTTATAGCTCTTGTCATGTGACCCCTGAAACAAAGCTTCAAGCCAGCTCTAAAGCCAGAAATACTCGTGGATTGGTATAGCTAATTCTTCACTAATAACACATTTTGATAAAAGTCAGTGTTAAGAGTGGGTATTTTCTTCCTTCTTTGGTTTTTCTCTGCTTATATTAGAAAGGCATTGGGCCTAGATTTTCTGTTTTGTAGCGATTTGTAGTAAGAAATTATTTTTATTCCAAGTGGAATAACAAAAAAGAATTCTGAAATTAATTTTTCATCAAAAATTAATGTTAAATCTGGCAGAGGTTTTTTTTTATTATTTTAGTCATGTATTTTTAAAATAAAAAATTTAGGGCAATGCTAAAAATAAAGAGAAACTGTTCTGTTCAAACAACAGGCCAGACTTTACCTTTTCAGTAAAATAAGTGATGTAAATGGATGAAACATCTTTTTGGTGAAAAATAAAATGGCTTGTGGCAGTGAGCTGTGCTCTCTCTGATTTTGCACGAACATGAGGGCCTGAAGTAGGGCAGTGAGAATTAGTGTAGGCATGCATAAGGTCAGCTGAAAATTAACTCCTTTGCTCTTTGTGAATTGATACAACAGCACTGCTGAAACTCTGGGTTAGCTCGTGTAATTTAAATCCATTCTAACTTGAAAAATTTTGTTTTAAAAAGGTTAAAATTAAACAACATGATTTCTCTCTGCCTGCCACTGTCTTCTGAACCTAAAACTCAATGACTGTTTGGATAAGCTCAGAAACATGTCTTTAAATTTTAATAATGTAGCTGACAGATAATTCTTCACCCCCTTTTGGCAGCTAGCAGAATTAATGGTTCATGGTTCAGCTTTCAGTTCTTGTTTTGTGTATTGCCTGTGGCCATGAAAGTAGAAAGCTTTATACTTAAAGTGCTGATGAGAAGGAGGAAAAGATTGTGACCTAGTCTGATGAGAGGAAAGCCAAACCCAACTCCTTCAGGAGATAGTTGCTGAGAGAAGAAGTGAGGCCCAACACTGTGGTATGGAAACAGTAATCCAAGACTGGAATTCATTATTCCTTGTACTGCCTTTGCCTTTTGGCACAGCCTATCTCTACTTTATAACAACATCCCCAATTCTCTTAGTGCTGCAAGCAGTGAGCAAACCTGAACCTACACAGAGGAGGAGTGGAGAAGGGTAGGTCAAGGCATTGTGAAGTGCAGCAAATACACCCAGGTAGAATGAACTTACGAGTCAAGAGCTGGAGTAAAACCAGCATATCTTGCAGGCAATTTTAATCCTTAAGCTTCAAGTTTGTTACAGAGGTGCCTTCGCTGGGCTTTATGGTCTCCATGTGCTTATGTCACGCTTACCCATTGCTAGGCATTTAGCAGTGGAGCAGTTGCACATTCTCTCCTTTTTATACATTGCACTTCCCTATGTATGGGGAAGAGTTTTATATAGCCTCAAAGAGTTTTATATGCCTTGGTGACATTTAATCTACACACTCTCCTCTATTTCTCCGTTTTCCTAATGAACAAGCTGTAGGCTGCATATTTTGCATACATTAATGCTTTGTCACTTCAAACTCGAGGCACAAGACTGTTCCAGACAGAAATACCATCTTCTTCCTGTCACAAGTCTTAATACAGGAGAATATAAAAAACCACAGCATTTGGAACCTTTTAACCAGTTTTAAGCAACACAGAGTGTTTTCCTGTCTCATCTGTTTATAATAATGCTTAAGATCTTAAATGAGAACTGTTTCTCTATGTGGGAAGCACAGAGTTCATTAATAATAAAATACAGCCCTTTCCTAAGCTGTGTACCATCATGATAGACTGTGGCCGGGAAATAGTCATCCCTCTTACCAGGAATTGGTGCAAAAATCACCAGATATGACCAAGGTTACGCAGTGGTTGTGTCAGAAGGGAGATTTAATCTCTGCTGCCAGAAATAAGAACATACACACATAGGCAAAATGTAATAAACTGCTTAAGACTGAGGCTAACTGAAACAAATGTGCAGTCTACCGCTAGGCAGTTAATGTAAATGGCGTGCTTCAGAGAAGGGAGATGTGCAAAATTGTTAAGCAAAGTCCATGTGACAAAACTATTCCCCCATTTCAGCCACTTGCACCTTTAAGTGGATGCTGAATGCGTGTTTGAAGGATGGCATCTGCAAGATAATATTTTCCCAAGAACAAACAAACAGTCTTGTTGGGGAGCAAAGCTGTTCGGTGTTTTCTATTCCACTCATGAAATGGAGGTGAACTTTTCTGGCATTTATAGAAAGAAACAAGCCCAGAGGACACAAGAGAGCAATCATGCTTGCACATTTTTGTGTTCACATTCAGGTGCAATGGGGGATTGTGGTATAAGAAGGCCAGATATCGATCTGGGGAGCACAGACTTTTCAGAACAGGCTGGAAGGACCCACAAAAAAAAAGCATCACAACCCATGAGGATCCCTTGGCTTTCCTCCACTTCTGAGCAGCCCCACTCCTGCTTCAGAGCATAAAGTACAATCCCTCCATGTGCTTGTGTGCACATTTTCAATGTGGCATTAAGGAACGAGGCTCTCTATGTACAGAGGCAGGATTTGTTGAGGGAGCATCCCATGCTGCCTCAGAAAGGGCACTGACTTTACAAGTTCACCATCACACATCCCCACAGAGACCTTGAAATGCCAGTTCTTTAATGATACAGTAGATCTAAAATACTTGTTTTGGAAGGAAAGTGGTCTCACCCTACTGATCTGTAAGGAGCATGGAAAGGATGATGGCAGGTAGATAAACAACATACACCCCTTAGCAATCACCAAACCTTTTTTTAGTGGTAGGGGAGCCTTTTGGGGGGGGTTGGCTTGGGTTTTGTGTTTGGATTTGGCTTGGGGTTTGTTGCAGTTTTTTGGGGAGGAGAGGGGTTCATTTGTTTTGTGCAACCAGTGAAATGGGACACAAAAAGCCAGAACTGTGTGTTCACAGCAACGCTGCATGTCTGCAGCATCACCACCTTTTCTGTGGAGATTGCAGTGTTTGGAAGCATTCCCCTACAGCAACTCACTAATAATTATTAGCTAGAGATAACGAGGTCCTTCTGGCAGGAGGAAGTACTCACTTTCTCCTGTAGTAGTTATCTAAAACCTGACCTTTTAATCTTAGTTTGACCAAAAAGGATAAAATCAATCATAAAATGAATATATATTCTCAAATCAAAGTGTGTTTCCTAACTGGCAACTTTTTCTGCACTGTAGTAACAGCTTTCAACAAGCTTGATGTGATTTTCACACATTGCAATTTGGTCTGTGGAGTTCTAATGATTGGACATGAGGTGACATTGATTTTAGGCTTATTTCTCTCCTTTGCTGTTTTTCTTAGTCACCTGCTATGGTGTCTGAATCTACACACATAAAATGAAGTGTCACAGCCGTGGCACTGTCACTGCCTCTGAGCTTCCCTGCTTTGATGTTAAGAGAGCCTGCAGAGCCCAGGCTCCTGGCTTAGGCATCAGAAGGAAGCTGCTTAATGCAGCCTATCTGAATAGCCTTTTGCTGCCCCTTGGCATCGCTTGTAAGGCTTTCTTAAAGTCACATGTTTACTTAACAATGACATTTTTAGAGGAATCTTTAGCAAGGACCCAGTAGAATTCAGATTAGGAGTGTCTCTGAATATGTTAACTTAAATATATTGTAGTTTCATGTAGATATAGAGGACAGTTGTGGTGGTAGTTTGGGTATGTCTGTCTCACCGGTTGTCTGCGCTGTGAAGCTGTTTGCACTGCACCAGATCAGAACAAGAAATATGACAGTGGGTGTAATGAAAACATCGGGAGCTCTCATTAGGGCTGGCTGACCTTTCCATCTGAGCTGTGGGTCTGCAGCAGGTTTCATTACAAGAAAATGTCCAAGGAACTGTTTAAAGTAAGTGGTCACTTATTTTAAGTGACAGCAGTATCAGCAGCAGTATCCCTCTGCTTCATAAGGAGCCTCATACAGACACTTCCCAGTCCATAGAAAAGTAATTTTTCAGGATCACAGAAATACCAATACTGGCACAAGGAAGATCATTTTCCACTATGGTGAAAAATTCACATGCTTTACCTAGCATTAATTGAATCAAAATATTAGACACACAAAGTTGATAATTTGACCTTGGCTTCTGAAAATTTTAAAATAACCCTAAAGAAAGCTTGGGCCAGAGAAGATAGACCAGACAATCAAATTTATCTAAACTGAGCTTTTGAATTACATTTATTTGTACTGTGCTTGTTGAAAAGCTGAATTTTTACTGTCCTTCCCTGGAACAGGTTGTTATTTCTGGCATCAAAATCGGTGTTATCATCAACGTCTGATGACTTTGTCTGTGTGATAGCCCCATTCCTCTCCTCTTGGTCTACTGCAAACGGAGATGCTGGGGAGGGCAGGGCTTGGTGCCCAGCTGTAACAGAGACTCCCCCTCAAGGAGCTTCTGATTAAGATCTTGAGGCAAAGTGCTGTTTAATTTAAGGAAAGATAATACCCAGAGGTGATATATTCAGTCACAGCTTAATTGAAATCAAACAGCAGGCAAAAAGGTGAGGGAGACAGCAGACAAAAGGTTAAGCAGGGCACCTTGTATCACATGTTCAGCTGACGATTAGCTGTGATTGTGGAGTGTAAGCCAAAAATCAAGTTTTATTGTGTGCCCTACAGTGATTTCTGTGTTCAAAATGAAATCAGAAAAACAGGCACTTGTTTATCTCCATAAGTTATTGCAAGCGTGTGTGACAAGAAAATAAAGAAGTCATGAAATATTAGTGCTTTCTTTTTATTGATTACTGTGTTTCTTTAGCTGCAGGAAATAGTGGAGAAAATTTATGGCTCCAACCTTTAGTTTAAAAATTAGTGTAATTGTTAAGCTGTGGAATTATGAACAGGTGCTTGTCAAACAATTACAAAAAGACAACCTTTACAAAAAACACCTAATATTCTGCCTGCATCAGGACACTTTCATACAATAACAAGAGCTGATCAGTAAGAGTAATAATCTGCTTTAAAAGGGGAATATAGATGACAGTAAATAAGAACTGTTGAAACAGGCAGTGCAAGGCACATAATGAGGGTCTTTCAAAGAGATTTGCAGTAAATATAGGGGGTTTTTAAATAACATGATGTTTACAAGTTCCTCTCACTTTTTACTCCTGAGCGCATCACAGTAATTCCACTGGCTTAGATGGCACAGTAATCAAGTCAAGCCTGATGACAGTTAGATTTCTATTTTAAATCACACTCACTTCATCCTCCTAGTCCACTTTTGCTCAAAAGTGTTTCCTCCACATAATGCTGTGCTCTTCTTTCAGAAGAGGTAAATAGTGGGGGCAGTGGCTTTTCAAATAAGCTGTTGGTTTGTATCAGCCTTTGTGGCTGACACTTTATCTGTCCATAAATTTTTAAGCTGCCATTACAGTGCTCTTGTATCTTTAGGGGAGTGATGCCTCCCTTTGCCCCATCCAAAGTATTTTCCCTTTGTGTGAGTTCTGTCTGCCCAGATTCAGAAGAAACAATTTAAAAGAAAATATTTTTATAGGTTGTTTCTTGTTTATTGTAAGATGCTCCTGTTCCTAAGGTGTCTTTCATCTGATGATTAGCATCAAAGCATTTTGTAAGCCTTGATTCTTTAGATTTCTCAGTAGTCTCAAGGTATTTTGAGAAAAGGGTAGCTCAGAGTTGAAACTTGCTTCTTAACAGCACAGAGCAAGGTGACACAACAGCTTGGGCCAGAACTAAAAAGACAAGTCGTGTTTGGCTAAAACTGTGAGAGGAAGCTGATGTGAAGAATGGAATATATGAGTGCTTCCCACACAATTGAGACTTCCCTCTTTTTCACCTTCATCTTATTTTAACCATAAAGCTCTGGAGGGAATAAAGAACTGGGCACTGAGCAGAGATTGCAGAAAACATTGTAGAGTTGGAAAATGGAGGTGTAGATGGAGAACAGCAGTGCTGGGTCTAAGGTCAGAGCCAGCTTATGGGAGACCAAGGGCTTGGAATGCTCTGTCATGGCCAGCAGGTGCATTGGATGAGCAGCACCACAGCTGGGATGCGTGGTCCTTGGAAGTCCTCCCTGTAGCTGAGAACAGGGAAATCCAACAGCACACAGGAGAACTGCTGAGAATCTGGTAAGGCAAGGCGGCCAAGAAGGGAAAAAGCCAGTGACCATCCTTCGTCAAAAGGGACGTGGCCAACAAAGCCATCCAGTTCTGGCCATTACCTGTTTCTACTGGTACAGTAGTGCTGAAAAACAGTTATTCAGTATTAGCTATAAGCCCTCTGAGATGTTTACACATGCTCTTTATTTTACACTAAGAAATGGTCAAAAGAATATCATTGGAGCCTTTTACTGTAGAAAAATTGAATGAGTGCCCAGTCTTTGCAAGAAAGAATGGGCAGATATGACCTTAAGTGTAACAAATACCATCCAATGAATCACCTCCTGTTCCTGATTTTCAGACATGTTTAGCACCTCCGCCAGGGATAATGGTTTAAAGAGCTCTGTAGGGTGGCTTGGTACTCTTTGGGAACAATCTATTGTTATAGCATCATGAAGAGCTGGCAGAACATGCTCTGACCCACTACAACACAGACATGTGTCTCAGTCTTCAGTAACTAGCTGTCAGTCCTTAAAGATGATGCTGAAATGGAAAAGGATATGGGGCCTGGGAAAATAATGGCCAAATTTGTTTAACATACTTTACGACAATGGTTATGTCACATAATTCTAAGTAAATCTTGTTCATTAGAGGCTCAGTCTTTGCATTCAGTGCTGTAGGAGCCTGAAGGAATCGCAAAGAATTTGTCTAATTGGCATCATGGATGAAGGCTGCTGAAGCATTGGGAAGGACCTGATCTTCCGCACCAGTGATGATCTTATTGCCATAGTTACCGTTGTCTGGCTCTCCCGCTCCTGCAAGGTGACAAATCCCATTAAGAATATTTGCAAAACCTTGAAAGTCTCACCTAGGGTGCAAGTAGTTGAACAGCTGCCTTGAAAGCCAGTTCTGCCTACAGTCATGCCCAGTCCTGCTTCAGCTGTGGGGGAAGCCCTCACTGTCTGCAAAATTAAAACATCTGTACAATCCTTAATCCAGGCACTGGCACCCCAGGGACTCCTTCAGCTTTGTGGATGCTGAGCAGGCAGAGCCCTGTGGAAGGTTATGAGGTTAGGTAGAAGTTTCTCATGTACCTTCCTGCCTAGGGAAGGGAGCAAGTATAATTCTTGCAAACCTCTTCAGATCAGGAGCCTGGGTTAGGACAGGGGCACTGAGATGAGAGTGAGTTGGTGTTGACTTTTCCTGGCAAGGCTGAAATGTCTTTTCTTTCCATGAGATGAGAGCGTTGATTCCAACCACCCATAAAATTTAAGCCATGTTTCCTTTCCCATCAGGAAGCTGTGCTCTACCTGAACAGGGAGGGGTACAACAGCACAGGCTGTGAGTAAGAGCCAGAACAAGGGCACTTACCACTCCTGTCTAAAGAGCCTCAGCTCTTGTCCTGTGAATTAAAGAATAGAAGGCTCAAAGGAATATGGTTACTAACCCACTATGGCACTTTTAATGCCAGGTCATATTCCAACCCTTAAGATTTGTATCCTTTGTTTTTTCCTCTTCATCTTTCTGTTAGCAAGAAACAGTAGCTTCTTTTTCCATTTTCAGCCCCTCTTGTCTCAACCTAAGGGGTAAACGGGGTGGCCTGACTTAGCTGCCTCATAGGTATTAAGACGAATTTTCCTTTCCGAAGCACTTTGTCTCAATTTCCTGGCTTGTTAGGTTCTGTGTGGTGATTTGGGTAGTTTCAGCATACTCTGTAATCCACTATCTGTCTTTTTCCATGGAAAATCTGAGGATGTCATTGTCAGGCATGCACAGCAACTAGACTGCCAAGCATTCTTGCATGTTATCTTCTTCTTGTTTTGTAAGCTGACCTGATAAATTAAGAAAAGGTCTCACACAAACAGACTTCCAAGGCATCACTTAGTACAATTAATGGGATGGGCAAAGGGTCTTTTTATCAAGCACACTGTCTTTGTGCTCATCTGCCATCTCCTTTTGCACTCATTTAAGGTGAGGCTGAAATGCGTTCAAGGTTTCAGGAGAAGCATCCATTTGAATCTTTTAATTGAGGTAGGAGAGCAGATGCAGTAAGCAATCTTGAAACTCTGGAAAGGAGAAAAATATGTCAATGGGTCTGCGACAAGCCTTGCTGCAAAGGGGCACATGTTTGGACAGAGGCAGGGCATGTCTTTTTCTGACAGTTTGCTGTGACTTTTGTGATGGTGTTAGTGAGCCCCTCCCTCCCTCTCAAGCACAGTTTCCCCTCTGGACCATCGCCAT
The DNA here is from genome assembly GCA_013397155.1 of Irena cyanogastra. NCBI lineage: Eukaryota > Metazoa > Chordata > Aves > Passeriformes > Irenidae > Irena > Irena cyanogastra. Next base: position 178,320 of record VWZV01009167.1, on the reverse strand, counting down.
GCAGGGCGCTGAGGGCACAGTAACTTGCAGAGGGGGAACTTTTCAGTATCTCATGGGAAATGTAGTCCACGTAGAAGCCCTCGACTTGGAGGGAAACCCTGACACAGAAATAACCATGGGGAGCCACAACAGCATTCCCAGTTAAGTGTCAGTGGCATCTGGCAGTGTTCAACTTTCCGTATTAAAAAAAAAATGTTTCTCGTAAAAAATGCTTTTCTACATCTTTTTTCCAAGCCTTTGCCTACATCTTTTGCACAATTGAACCTTATTATCTAGCAGTGTGGAAGGGATGAGCTCTGCATCTGCCCAACATGCTCCACACTAACTGCATTAAGCTCACTTCCTCGGCCATACGGATTAATGCATTGAACTCTCACCTGTCAATTTCATCATGGCCATTAATAACTCCTAAAAGTACATGTGTATTGAAAAAGGAGGGAAGCAAGCACTCTCCTTTAGGTGATTGAACAGCTGCATTGTATCTGCATTGTCTTGGCAAAGTTACTACTTTCCTGTGAGACTGTGGGTTGGGAGTTTTTTTGTTGGGTGAATTGACAAAGATTGTATCAGGCGTGACTTAGAAGGCATTGGATCAACAAAATACAAGGACTCATGCTGTATTATGCCTTTCACAAGTTGTCTGAACAATGGGTCAATTCTCAGTTACCAATAGTTTGCAATGAGAGATCAGGCTGTGGTCTTTGATATGGTTTTTAAGTTGACCCCTACTGACTCAACTGTGCATGCAGGGGATGTCTGCAGCCACATCTTCGATTTTAAGTTATAACCAAGCTGTAGGGAATAAAACCTCCATGCCAAATAAATTGTGGAATACTTTATTTTGCTTAATCTTGCCTAGCAAGCTAAAATAAACATGCATCCTTAAATGTACCAGTAATTCATGTAACATGATAATTACTCAGTGTGCAATCATTACATTTCCAATAGCACTCATTACCCCAACAGCTCTCAAGCATTTCTGCAGCAACACTTGGCTTGTAGCTATAATGATATCATTTTGCAAGTTTCTGAAGGCATTTTTTTTCTCTGACTAGCATTGATTGTATTCCATTTACCTCTCTTGCCTCTGCTATTGTTTATTGGCAAGAGTTTATCAATTAGCTCAGTCAAGATCCCAACAAAAACTACTGTTTCACCCACTAGAAATCAATAAGAAAACTCAATAATGCTTTCCAAAACCCAATAAAGAAGCATCAAATAGTGTTCACAGCAGATATGTGCACAGGGCTTTGGTTGAATAGTTTATCTGATGAAAAAAATATTTTGTTGATTTTAACTACCTACCAAATGCAGCCTGAGTCTGCCTTGCCCTTTTGCTTTTGTTTCAAAATACTGAAATAAAGGTGGTGTTTTCAAAGAGGAAGTATTTTGATAGTTTAGAAAACGTATATTGAGATAAAGGTTATGGAAATGTGAAAATACTACTATTTTTGAAGGTTAAAACTATGCTAAAACCAAGCCACAATATTGTGTGCAGGGACAGGAAGGAAGAACAGGTAGTGTTATGCTGCTCAGCTGAGACCAAAGCAACCACTCTTTGCTTCCACTTCCAAGTGACTTTGTAATTGTCCTTTTGATCTCAATGGACATCCATTTCTCACGGAGTGAAAGGAGTATAACATTTAAAATGGGAGTCCATCTGGAGCATATTTCTGGGGACATGGGCTAAAGCTCATTTGTTCTTTTCATGATGAGGCTAATGTAGTGACTTTTACAGCAGAAAGCAATAAGAAATTATCCTGTATTGTAGTTTGGGATGAAAAATTCAAGAGGAATATATCTGATGATGAGCTAACTAATTCTAATGCAGAAGCAGTAGGTGTTTTCAGCAGAGCTACAGCAGGCTCAGTTTTCAAATGCTCTTTAGATATGGGCAATAATTCTTGCTTTTTTATACTACTGTGGCAGCTAGAGGTTTCCAGCCAAGCCAGGATCTGGTATACTGTGTGATGCTGTAATGTTTGTGCACACAGTGCAAGATATTCCTGTCCCAGAATCTGCTAAAATAAGCAGATAAGACAAAAATACTGGGAGAAAGGAATTTTTTTTGTTTGTTTGTTTATTCAACTGATGAAGATAGAGGAGAAGTTAAGAGATGCTTCCTGATTACCCGTGAAGTTGCAAGCATAGCCCTGAGGGAAACACTAGTACCTTCATTTCCAGTAGGATACTTTAATCTTGTCTTATCCTTCATGTGCACAGGAACCAGAACACAGCAGTTGGGAAACACTGTGCTTCTCAGAGTTTGAAATGGTCCAGAGCAAGCAGCCGTTTTTGGCATGACAAAACTGCTTAAGGCTTGTCAACAATTAACATTGTGTTTGGAATGGAAAACATATATTTTTAAAATCTGCTTCACTCTGATCAGATTAGAAAACAGTGTCAAGGCAATTAAAGGGAAATAAAGAAGGATGAAACTGCTCTCAGAGTAATGGAAAAATAATTATCAGTGTGCCAGCCGATGGCATTTTGTCCCTGCTGGATGCCAGAGGGGAAAAATCTATTTTCAAAGTGCTTTTTGAGCCTCATCCTACATTGTGCTCAGCTCGCCCAGCTCCCATGCAATGTTGATAGAAACTCACCCAGCACCTCAACAGCTACCCTGAGCACCTTCCAGGTTCAGCCCACCATGGACAAGAGCAGTTTTTGCACGGGCAATGAGAGCAGCAGAAAGGAGTTGAAAACACAACAGAGGAAAATGAAATGTGTTGGAAAATGTCTTAACTACAGATGATGGCTTTTAATCGTGATTTATTAACACGATTGCTGCCATGTTTCCAATGATTGTCTGCTGTTCTTGGATGTGCTGACATAGTTGTGTCTGTTTATGGTGAGCAATCTCCACGAAACAGTTCAGCAGCTGGGAGACTGCTGGTATACTGGAAAGTGTGTTCAAATCTTGTCCTCCAAGGTTTGGAGAAAAGCCCTCTGAACTTTGGTGAGATTATCATGAAGAGACTTTGAAACTTTGTCCTCCTGCTCACAAGGAGTTACTCCTAGGAAGGGGAATTGAAAATAAAACTCTGATTTTAATGAAAACGTTAGGAATGTTTACATTTGCTTTCATGGCCTTTGGTTTATAAACACATGCAGCAGCAAAGGGAGAGGCCAGAAGTTGTACTGGGAGCTGGCACAGGTGCAGTTTCTCATGGCAGAGGGGAAAAAAAAAGCAAATTCCATTAAGCTGTTGCATTTTATTCTGCCTTGCTGCTATTTAGCAAAGGTAAATGCATTGTGAAGACCAGCAGCACAGCAGTCACATGCTCTGGCCTGTGACATGAGCACGTGTCAAATGGTCCTGAAGTCTTCCCTTTCTTGGCTAGACAGACAATGGCAGCAGGAGAGCTCATGCCTCACCCTCCTGCTCTGAATGTTCTCAGACCTTTCTAAGTACAGCCAAGGGGAGGACTTTCTTAATCAACCTCATTGGTGATCTGACTGAAGGTCTTTAGCAAGGTTTATTATTTTCTTCATCTCCGGCCTGAGTTGGTGAGATGGGTAATTAATTATAGTTTATCCATTTGTCAGGATGATTAAAGCATCTCTGCTGTGTAGCTTGACCTTCAGGTAACTGGAGAATTCTTTTCGCTTAAAACTACCCGGCCGTTGCATGAAATCTGTGCAGCCTCTTGCACCTGGTATTTTCCTCTACATTTTTCTCAATGTTTTGCATACTTCTAGTATGATTTTTTTTTTAAATCTAGAAAATGCATAGAATCATTCTCACTAGGATTGGAAGAATTTCTGAGGCCCACAAGCACATTCATATTGAATGTTGTGGGCAGTCTTACAGGTTTATTAGCTTTTCTAGAGATCTACATCCCCTTTATTGAAACTAATATATAAAACTTCCCTGCCTCTTAGTGATTTATTCTTTCTTTCTTTACTGAAGCTAAAGATAAATCTTCTGTGATCCTACTCTCAGAGGTTTTATTGAAAACCACACTTTTGCTTATAGAGGCTCCTGAGAGAACCAGTTTAAATGCATCCCAGAGTGGTGGAGGGCACTGAGGTTTTTGTACTAAGACTCCAGACTGATGCTGGAAAGGTTATTCCTCCGATCTTGCTTGTACTGAAACAGTAAAATAAACTAAGGATATCTTTCAGATTTTGTTCGTCTTTACCGTTACTTGACTTTAAAAGTATCTCAATTTCTTCCTCTTTCCAAATTATCTTTTTCAACTTGTCTAAATAGGCAATTCCAGCAGATATTCCTGTTTCTGTCATGGGAATGGCTTTTGATCTTGGATCCTAAACTGTAGTGGTACAGAACTGGCAGCATGATGGAGGACAGGAAGCCTGAGAATTGGCCACCTTCCTTCTGGTGTTCTCTTGAGAAGTGCTATTTACTCCCTGGTATCTGTCCTCACAGCACCATTGTCTGTTAATTCACCACATGTCAAAGGAAAATGTTCTAATTTAAAGTACAATAGTGCCTGGTGCCGATACTGTAATTGTGTATTCATATTCATGGATCACTTCAGAAAACTCCAATACTTGCCAGAGTAGAGAATTTGTGAGCAAAGATTCTATAAGTCATGAGATTGCCTTAAAATCCCGAGAGTCCAAGGTGTGTGGAGGTGTATTTCTCTTGGGTATTTCTTTAGGGTTTATATTTTTCAGGCTTTCCCCTTTCAGCTGAAAAGCAAGTCACTTATGAATAAAAGAAAAGCTGAAAATTTCCTTCATGTTAGAGGGCTTCAGGAGCCACAACTTGAGCATGAAATGTCACTGGATTTGTAATGAAATCATAGGAGCTGGCAGGACTGCCAGCTTTCTCTTCCTTTGCCTACTTCTTAAAAATAAAACCCTTTAAAATTGGACTACTGCTCCTATAATAATTGTAATTAAATATTACTGTCCTTTAATACATACTTCCTATTCTGTGACCTCCTGTATAATTATATTGCATTAAATATATGATTTACAGGTGATAGAAGTGCTTGATAATGATAAATAGCTGAGGATTTAGTGCATGTTAGGTGTGAGTCCACCTCTTTTTTTGTGTTGATGTTTTTTAGCTGCAGTTACACATCTGCAATCAAGCTGTAGTAAATACTTTGAAGAAACTTTTGCATTATTCCTTCCAAAACAGATTTTTCTTCCCAGCCCAAACTTTTGTAATTTAAAACAAAACATATGCATTGTCCACACATTTCAAGAAGCAGCTGGATTAAAACCTTTTGGATGAGATTTTAATGAATGACTGTGTTCTCTCACTGAATCAGTGCAGGGAGTAAATTTTTAATGACTCATTAACAAAGTTAATAGTTTTGAAAATCATTACAGTGCGATTCCATTATTTTGTTTCTTTTTGTAGTGCGACTAATGCTCCATGCATCATGGTAATGTCTTTCTTTTGGTGCTTCCAACAAAAGTTATTCTGACTCAGAGCTTCCTCTAGGAAATGTGTTATGAAAATGGCAATTTAGAAATACTCTGAGATACTCAGGAGTTGGATTTAGGATCACAATAGACCTACTTGAGGGCCGGACACTACAGCCTATATGGGCCCCTTTAGAAGGAGATACATACCTAATATGATTTTCCAAAAGTATTTGAGTAGCCTAAAATCTTGATTTAAGTATGAATCACAGGCCAGATCTCTGTGAGCACTCTATATAACCCTATAAGCTGCCTAGATTTTTTTTTTCCTTCCTTCACTGTTTGAAACATTTCAGATGGTCCTAGGTCTGCATTCATATGCCCACTGACCAGCAGCCTTAGCCTGGCATAGTAAGAGATTTATGCATAATACTGTGTATTTCCTTCTATCCACAGGCAGCACTTTCTATTGGCTATATTTTATGTATAGGCATAACTTTTATAGGACCCTTTTTGCCACAGCTGTCGCCATGAAAATCATTCTGTTTCATTCAGTTCAGATCGACTACTTTGAGTGGATAAAAAAATACCTAAAATTATTTTCTGTAATTTATCTCCTAGTCAAATGCCTGTATAGTCCATTGCCTGCTGAGTGAAGAGAATTTATAATAAATGTTAGCTAACAAGCTTCTTCCTTGCTAACTAGAGCATTAAATTCATTGACAAATGTTGTCGTGAGTTGGTTTGTGAGGAAATAAATGGAGTTCAGAAGTAAGGAGAAGAAATATGAGGCCACAGAAAGGGACCTGGAGAAATTTGAAAGCTTAACACTTGTCAGCATTAGAGAAGACTTTTATTCTGACGAAACTATACAGAAAAATGTTTTATAAAGTGATTAATGGAGGTGGTATGGTCCCCCAAACCATACTGAAAATTATATAGGGGTTCAGAGATAGCAAAAGGGGTGAATTTAAAACTAAAACTGTGATTCCCATTGATTTGAGAGCAATTCATGGCACTAAATGAGCCAGACTACCCAAGGTGTCTGAAAGCATCAGGAGATGGTATTTACTGTTTTGCAGACAACGCCAGTATTGAAACTTGCACTCAGGAAACCTTGCAGCTTGAGCCTAAATGTAAAATAACCATAAGCAAATTCCCCTCTTGCCTGTGCAGCCCCAGCCAAGCATTTTGTAATTTTGACTCTTACAAGACCTTTGGAGTTAAGGAACCTTTTAGTCTGCAGCAGATTTCTGGTGAAGCTTTAAGGGGCTGGTATGGGGGCATTGTATTTCTGAAAGACCCTAAGACACATCATCTCTATTTTGCATTTTCCCTCTTCTCTTCATATGCATCTGTGTCATGATGGGCACTGTGATCCTGGAGATCTTCATAGATTGTATTTCCTTAGTCTGCAGGCAATAGACCCTGCAATAGCCTCAGTCTTGCTGTTTTGCAGGGACTAAAGCCTGCTGTCATAAGAGTGAACTGGGTTACTCGCAGAAAATAAGTTCTTCAAGGAGAGGACTACAGGCAACCAGGGTTTTATGAACCACCATGATTCCTACTTACCCAAAAGCTGCTTGCAGAGCCCACTATTTCAGTCAAAAATGGGAAATTACCCATGTGTCACTTACCCTACTTCATTTCTGCTCCTGGTGCTCCCCAAGTTTGTTCCCCTTTGACAGGGATGCTGATTTCCTTATCAGTCTCATGGTGGTAGTACCTAAAACTCAGGGCTGGCACTGCCTGCACCAGGAGCTGGCATGACTGGACAGGTCTTCAGGCAGTTTGGTTTCAAAGGAACAGATTTATTTTTTACATTGGAAGTGTCCTCTGATTTTAAGGACAAGAAAGAGATCCATGGAGAAAGAGTAACCATCTTGAGGGATTAGACCTTGCTAAGCAGCACAGACAAAGAAAGGGAGCCAATGCTTTTGGGCACCAGCCTACAACAATCAGGCCTGGCTGTTTCTGTAGGTGCTCTGTAGTTTCTTAACAGGTTATTGCAGTATTGTTGTAGGTGCTGATACAGGTTGGAGTCAATCTATGCAAGCTATCATAAAATTTGGATTTAAGTGCATGCAGGTCAATGCAGAGTGAGAGCAAGCAGCATTTGGAAGGGAGACTGCTTCATATATCCTGCCTGTGACTGGATTTTTAATTCAGTGCTTTGTCCTCAAAAGAAATCAGTAAACTGTACTGTACACTAGAAGTTCAGTATAGAACTGTTCTTAGAAATGGCAGTGCTGAAAAATAAAATGAACTGGTATTATCAGTGGCTTATTCAGCACTGCAGTATTTTTAATGGTACTTATTGATAATATATAGATTCTAATTGGTAATTCCCACTTTTAATTATCTTACATTTAGTTACAGCAAATGGTCCTCTCATTCTTTAATGTAAATAAATTTGTGTGAGCATGTGTTTAATGGCCTCTTTCATATTTTCCTTTTACCAACACTGGAATTTATTCTGTTCAACCTAAGCATCTCCATATTTTGTGGCACTTTACTTATCTATAGTTCTTCTGAAAATATCACAGACAAGATAAATGGATTGGCACCAGTTTGGTACTTGGGTGATTAATGTCAAAGCTATTTCCAACCATTAGTTTGTTACGCATGGCATTTTATCTTTATTTAGGAAAAAAATGCACTAAGTGCAGATGCTAACTATAGATTAAGAAAACATAATTTATTTTGAAATGTAATAAACTTTGGAGAGGGGATTGCCTCCAAAATAATGTCCTCGCCTGTAAGTGCTCAGTGTTAAATATTTTTATTTGAAATCCAATATTACTCATTAGTTTGAGGTGATTGTATGCTAAATAACAATACACTACAGAAACACCGATTTATGTTTTGTTTAAAAAAACAAACACCACCACTACTCAAAATGCATTGTTATTCCTGCACATCCCCAGCAACTGAGGGGACTGAACAATTTGATACTCCAATTCCAGTATCAGATTTTGTATATGTCACTTCTGAGTCAAGATATTTCATTCCCAGCAAAAACTAAATGCTGTCCTTTAGTGCTTTTTTCACTGATTTAAGTTACATATATGATTTTATGCCTGTATACTTCCTGGGTAAAGGTTTGAGTCTGGGTCCCACAGGGCCTTCTGTTTTACCAGCTGCAATTTCTACTGAAAGAAGAAAAATTTCCAGCCAGTTCACGTGGGACAAATTCCAATCCTAACTGTGTAGCTGATCAGGAGATCACGATGGTCAGCCAAGGTGTCACACATTGCAGAATGTCTGGGAGGAAATGATTCTGAGTGATACAAGCTGTGAAGCAAGACACACACAGTCACTATTTGCAGTATGTCATCTGAACCTGCAGAGCAATAAAGCAGGCAAATGGAACTATGAATTACCATGGGGAGGGAAAGACGGTCAATAGCGTGATATTAATGAGATTCGTGGTATAGATTTCCATTTGCAGCTGCAGTGCTGCTGATAGAGAAGTAGTAACAGCTGTGATGTATCTCATGAAGGTTAGATCTTGTGTACTGTCTATTCAAAAACAAGTTTTGCACTCCAAATCAGTTCTTGGTAGCTACAAAGTTATCCAACAGCTCAAAGAGATCCTAGTCCTTGATTAGCTGGGAAATTGGAGCAATGTTCATGGCAAACCAATGCTATGGTTTGGAATAGCATACTGTATTTTGACATCTACCCTTAAATATTAGTTTTTCCTTCTGTATTGTGTCTAAAAATACTTTCATGTTTAACTCTAGGAGATTAAAATGGCTTGATTCTTGAAAGTGTTCTCCTAGCAGCAGCCAGGGAGATTGGAGAAGAGTGCCAAGTAACTTGAAGACATATAATTAGCACTGTCAGACACTTTCCCCAAAGATAGGCCTCTTCAAAAGCCTTGATTTCCAGGAATCCCTATGGAGATCAATTTGTGTGTCCCGAGCACTTTTGCAAATTAGTCTGCTTATGTTGTCAGTGAGGCATCCTTGTACAAATCTGAAATGTTGATAGATGTATATCAGGTTTCTGCAGGGATCATGCATGTTGACTCCTGTGGATTTTGGTCATTCAAAGAATGCACTGACTGCAGGAAGTATTTCAGTGTGTCCCATGGTCTATCTGCATGTGGCATCTCATGTCACAGAAACTGGGATAATTTTTCAATTGAATAATTTTGCAAAATGAGAGTTAATGAGAAAGAAAACTGAAAACAAGAAGATAGAAAATGCCATGACAGAATTAATAGAGTAACCTGTTCATCAATTACTCTTTGAAGAGTATGTCAAGTTCTTTTATTTTGGTTTGTATCAGATGGATCGACACTGCTTCCAGGAATAAAATCATCATCTTTTTGTTCTTTTTGCTTTCTTTCCTTTCCTGCCCAGGACACGTAATCAATATCTATAAATTTCTTCATTTTTAACATTCCAATGTGAAATTTTTTAAAATACTTTTAGCTAAGTCTTAACAGGCAAAGCACTTTTTTTCTAGTGATCACCTTAAGGCATGTTGATCTTCATTCCTGCTCGGCACTTGGAGTGAAATCTTCATCTGATAAGAAAGCAAAGAGGAATCAGTGACTAAGGTCACTGATTTATCTTATACCTCTATGCAGGAACCTCTTTATTCCTGGGTAGGAAATGCTGCAACTGCATTTTCAGTACCTTTTTTAATATAAAATGTTAGAGTCTTCATTTAAAAACTGGCAACCAAAACATATTTACCTCACTCTATGCATTCCTGCTTTTGGTAGGAATCATACAATTGTAGTATAACAGTTTGGGGACCTCCCTGCCTTGGGCACAGACTTCTGTCACTCACTACATCCGTTTACTTAAAGCTGTGTCCAATTTGACTTTGAACAATTTCAATGATGAGACACCTACAACTGCACTGGGTAACCTGTTTCAGTCTCTCCCCTTTCATTGTAAAAAAATGTCTTCTATACATCCAGTCTAACTTTATGCCCTTTCAGACACGGAGGTTTTGAATCTTTGTATTTGCATTGCAAACTTGAGCACATTTAATTTAAATAAGAACAAAAGCATATAAGCATTTCCAATTACTTGGATGTCATTAATCTTTGGATTAATTTTCTTTGAGCAGCTATAATTTCCATGTGATGCTATCAATAGCAGTTGCCTGGGCTGCTGCTCCTAAGTAGGGATCTGCTGCAGGTGTGGTAGATGTGAGCTGGAGCACAGATCATTGTTTGGCTTGATGAGCAAAACCTGAGTCATGCTTGGCATGCTGGGGTGAGGCGAATGCATTTACTGCATTGTGGAATATAAAACAGAGAAAATAAGAAACGAGAGAGCATGAATATGTGCATGTCTGCAGGTGTACTTGTGTTCACAGACCTGTAGAACTATTCATTGTTTGCTGTCTGGCTATGGGTATCAGGAGATCTAGGAAACATCATTCAGCTGTGACATAGCCTCAGTTCACTGCACCTCAGCAGAGCACTTGACCTATCTACTTTTAAACTGAGTTGCTTTTTCCTGTCCTCCTTCTGATTGCACTGTTCCACTTGGAATGCATCATTAACAATTCTTTGGAACAGAGAGAGCCTGTTTCTCTCTGGCATGTCAGGTCATTCTTAATTCATGCCATAAGAACATTTGGGGAAGCATTTGCCTGAGAAAGGACTGCAAACACACGTGAATCCTCTAGTTACTCAATAGGTTAACTAGTTTTCTTTGCTGTCCTGTGTTCCATCAATATTTGAAGTTTCCAGTGGGTTCGGTTTCTGCTCAGGGATTTTCCTCAGTGTAAAAGAAGGAGAATGTACTGCAGAGTTGCAGAATTTCTGGTTGGTATTTTCTTCTTGGAGGGGCAGTACTTGGATGTGAGTTACTTGTAAAAGGCAGGATTGTGACAGTGTGCCTTAGGGCTGACTACCAGACTGGAATGAATGAGAGCATATATGCATTAGCTGTGTGAAACACTGCAGTCCTGAAGTATATGCTTGTGCCTTTGTACAAGATACACAGCAGGTTTCTTGAATAAGGAATTACTGAGGTTTTGGACAGGGAGCTCTTATGTGTATTGATAGCTGGCTCTGGAGCTGTACTTAGACCTCCTGGCTTGCACTGTGCAAGAAATTCCACGTACTGCTTTGTCCTGCATGGGAGATATATACATATATATGTATATATATATATATATACACCACTGAGGGTGGAACAGTTCTGTGCTGTAATTTGCTGGTCTTTTTGCTGCAAGGGCTGGTGAGAGGTCTGCTTGAGGGTGATCCTTTCCTCTTTCCACCATGTGTGTCCAAAGACAGTCCTCAGCAGCCATAGCCCTTCTGTGAAAAATTAATTTACTGTTGCCAGTCCCACTGTATGGGCTCTGTAGGTGGCATTTCCTGGCAGTATCTTTTGGGAGGTCGGGTTCCACAAAGGAATGCATTCAAATAATAAAAGTAAAGATCAAATTATCAACGGGCATTTGCTTTCTTTTCTTTTTCATAACCCTTAACTGCAAATACAGACTGTACTACTGAGGTTTGTGTCTGGAGTGTGGGCAGGCTCATTTACACATCTGTGTGTATGTGCCTCATAAAGGGGTCAGGTCAGCTCATCCCTGCTAGGCACAGTTTTGTTCCAGCTCACATTCCAACAACCTTCAAAACAGGCTACAAAATTCTAGGCCAAGAAATAAAAAGGGGGACATGAATACTTTTAACTTCTAATTTGATCTGACTTTTTAGCACATGTGGATGTATGACATTGTTTGTGTTATTCTATGTGTGAGCTGATCAGAGAAGTGATGGATCCCTCACTGTTATTCACAGAGCACGGGATTTCAGGATGCAACACCAGACTTGACAGCTTCTGGGAGAGAAGGTGGGTCTCTGCAGCAGATGGGAATCAAGCTGTAATTTTGATTTCCCCATCCTGGGCCATCAGCCCAAAATGAGAAGGGAACTGCTGCAGGCAAAGGCTGCAGGGCCACATGTTTGCTGAATTAAAAAGGATTGGAGGAGAGATCAGCTGGGGCAGAATGACCCTGCTTTATACCTCCACACACTTCTTGAGGGGATTGAGTAATGCTTTGTGTGTGACTGAGGCCCCTGTACAGTCTTGTTCAGAGTTTTTAACTTTGATGTAGTGTGTTTGCACTAGATCCTGAAAAACTTGTTTAGAGCCATATTGTAAGAAATGTGGTTTGGCTAAAATTCTAATACTGTGCCAGATCATAGCTGATCACAACACACTTCTGCAAAGTAAAAAAAAAAAATGGAATCTTTTTAGAAATACATGTTTTTTAATCAAGAAGAGGTTAAAATATACATTTAACAGCATTTCATTTCTCAGTTTGCAAAGATCTTTTCAAATGGCTTTCAAACAGGCAACAAAATTGAAACAGAAGTCAGGTTTACAGGAGATGTATGATTCCAGAAGTAATTATAGAGAGTGTTACTAAGACAGAGCACCTAAAACAATGCAACTTAATTATCCCAAGATGGATGTATAACAAATCCTCTCAAGATTAATTAAGGTCAACAAACACATTGAAAAGTCTCACAGAGGGTAAAAAATAGGAAGGTTCTTTAGTCATTAATCCAATTTTAAACCTGAAGGATCGTATAGAAACAAACTCAATAAGAGAAGAAGACAGAAAGTAGAAGAATGATTTACCTATGGAGCACAAAAGTTGCAACTTAGAGTTTGAAGGTTTTGGTTTGGAGTCACTTTGATGACAGTCAGAATGAACCTTTTCTACTCTTAACTTTAAAAGAAATGAAAATGTAGACGTTGTTAGCATCTTTAAAAAGACACAACTTTTGGGGCTAAAAATACAATGTAAAAAAGTCTGAAAACAGGGATCAATGTTAGTAATCATGTTTGTCTGCTGTCATGACTGTCCTTTGCTCTCCTGCAGCCTGTCCATGGTAGTGCCACAAGCTATAGTATCCCCTCTCTCTATCTCTTCTCCATCAAACGTGCCTGGAGATGTGGAAGCTCCTTTTGTCATTCAGGTCAGAGCTGCATGTTGGCTAAGAGTTTGTGTCTCAGAAGGGGCAGCCACCAGGATTGTTGAGTCAAGTTCCCAGCATTATGGGATTCAGAGTCATCTTGGACAAGTGTGTGGCAGCCAGTCCCCTCTACATCTTGGGGTTTTTTTGCCCTGTAAATTAACAGCCATGCTATTTGCCATTTCCTACATGTAGGGTGTATGCCAAATAATGCACTGTAGGTGCCAAATCTCTTCACTCAGTTGCTTGGCTATAAATATTAATAGGGCAGAACACTTGACTTGGTGACCTAATGGGCATTAACTCAACAGATTCTCTGCTGATAGCATTAGAATATTTACTCCTTTAGGAGCTTGATCTTTTAATCACGTACAGTTTTGCAGGAAAAATAATAACTTTTTGATGGGTAGAAGAGACTTAGGATGGTCTAGGTTTTAAAATTCCCAGTGGTGTCTTCAGTGGCAGCTTTTCATTCAGCTTAGAATGAGATCCTCACGTGCCCTAGCTGACAGTGAAATTCTTTTGGCAAATGAGAGGACATTTGCTTGTGTATTAAGGTGGGCAGAAGCTCTGTGGGATAAAGCAATATGAAAACATCAGTAAGATACTGAATTTATCAGTGTAATGTCACTGGATAGTTGCAAAAAGTCTCACCTGAGTTGATGAATTGGAAAAGGAAGTACAGGACTGTAGAAAAGCATTTTGATAGGCTGCATTGTGCCTAATGATGTTGTATTTTGAATTTGGGAAGGTCACAAAATGATACAGACTTTTAGTGACACCTACAAGGATTTGTGCTTCTAAATCCCGATCAACACATCTCAGTGGCATCTGGTCCCATTAAAAAATGCTGTAGCTCTCATAATTCAAATAAGCAGGGAAATTTCCTAGGAATGACCTGAGGATCTCGTGACAACTATTTATACTTTGAGCTAAAAGGAACCATTTCTCAAAGCTGTTTTTCACCATTTACCATCTTCCACTGTTCAGGTAGGAGTAGCAAAACCAGAGGCTCTTGCAGTCATCACCAGTTTGCTTACCCAGGGACACAGCAGTGGAACCCTTTTTTTTTTTTGCAGCAACAGACTCCATATTTCATATAAGGAAAATAAGAAACTTGTCAAAACAAGGGCTTTCCACTGGAATAGTGCAGTTTCAGAAAGCAGAAACTTCATGGGCACACATGCAATTTGATACCTTTTTCAATTGGAGGGATTGGAAGCAAATAGTTTGTTCATGTCATTTAAGTAATGCTGAATTGTTTCTCTCAGTTAGTTAAAATATTTAATTTTCATGTTGTTTAATTTAATTCCATTGATACTTTTGTACTGTAACATTCTTTGTAAGCTAAAATGTTCTTTATTTTCTCTTACATTGCGTCAATGTTCATTTTAAGCATCCTCTTCTCTTTTTAAACAAAAAGATTCATCTATATGAAAACACAGCCTTTTGGTATTTCACAAGTTTTGTGAGGATTTTAAAGTATTTTTAAGGTTCACAAGAAACATCAGCTCTTGTGCTACTTTGCAATACAAATGCATTTCAAAATGACATAAGATCCCACTGAACAGAAATATTTTCTTCACAGTTCTAGTCGATAAATTGCTTTTGGACTGTTACAAGTACTGACAGGATGTATTATTACTTCTACTGGGTGGTATTTTTTCATTATGTCTTCAGTCTGAGTTCTGTCTAGAATGTGTTTAAGTACTCATTATATTGATCTTGTATCACAGGCCCATTTGAAAAAAAAATAGTTACGCATTATTCAGTTTTCAGTGCTCATGACCACACACTGTATATGAAGGAGGGGGTCAATGTCTTTCCAAAGAGGGATTTTATGCAATTCCTATTCAGGTTATCCTAGCATAGCACTCTGCTATTCGATTTTTGTGGTTTGTTCATTGTTGTTTTAGTTTGGCTTTTTTTTTTTCCCCTGTGATTGGCATGTTATTATTTCTAATCACAAACCAAACAGTTATTCCCATTAGTCAGCCACGTGGGCTTTCTGGTTTTGTTTGTGGAGGGTTTGGTAAGGTTACTCACATTCCTTAGAAGGGGCTGGGTTTTGCCATTTATCTACATGACCCCTTAGGATAGCTGGGATAGATGTGGTGTATGGGCTATTTCGAAGCAAGCACAGCCAACATCCTGAGCTAACATCCAGGGTTTCTGGCTGTTTGGATGTGTGTGTACTTTACAGTGTTGTCCAGCCCACAGTCAGCTCAAAGCCACAGACACCATCCCAACACCTTCATCTGCAGATGGTGTTTGCCCAGCCCTGAGAACATGACTCTTAATTTCAGTTTTCTTCTACTGCAAACCCTTTGCCTTTGTGAATCACATTTTTGTCTTAGGTAAACCTAATCAGATGTCTTTAGTTTCTCAGTGAGGCATGTGATTTACATGCTGACCAGTGCTAGTAACTGTTTTGTACTCTCTCAGATCAAAGATAATCAGGAAAGCACTGTTGCAGAGTGGAGATGCAGTGCTTTACATAAAGCAGCTGAGCAGAACCGACTCTAGTGGGTAGATGTCCACTAAATCTCGGTTGGTAGGTTGTTGGCAGGTTGGGCAAGGCTATACCCATAAAAATAACTTTATTTTGGACTGCTCATACATGTCATTTTGATGGTGAAGACTGTGTGTTAGCAGTTTCAGAACAGCTTGATTTCAGAACTGCATTTTGAAATTTAGTGTTCATGCAGTAATTGTGACTGAAGGCTTCTGGAGTGATTTAGACTTGTGGTGAGCAAGAACACAGCCTTCCCTCTCCCCCATGCTGCCCCAGTGGTTGATGAGAAGAAAACCTACCTAAGGTGTGCTCCAAGTGTACTTTTTACACTTACTTTTGCAATCTTTGTAAAATGTGAATATATTTTGGTGTATTTATTAATAGCAAGAAATGTTGCAGGTTTGTTTTCTCTCAAACTAGCTCAGAGCAGTGCAACCAACCAGGCTTTTAGTGAAATGTGTAGCTAAACATCCAAGTGTCTTCAGATAACCCTTTCCCTGTATTCCTGCAGGGAACTCATCCCTAAGCCTCCTGTGTGTAATGGTAGGACACAGAAGAGGAAAAAGAGTGGCTGTGAGTGTAACTGTTATCCCTGCTTCAGAGTATTTGTAATACACTTCTCTGCTTGGTTTTTTAAAAACCAAGTTCCAGAGATTATATGCTCCCCAGTTACTGGGAAATTGTTTTCCTATTTATGTTATGCCCTGAGTGCTCTTAGGACTCAGTACCAGTACTCTGCATTAAAGAGAAAGGCTAAAGAAAGATACAGTATTTTGCTGGACTTGTCTCCTGTGTTAACAAAAGAGGAAAACCAGAGAGCATAGAGTCCACAGACTCCACATAAAGAGTCCATATAAAGTCCACAGAACACCGTGTTTCTTATTCCTGGGGGTCTGCACAGGAGCAAACTGAGTGTAAAAAAACCACCCAAAAACTGAAATGTTAAAATAAGCATTTCTAACAGTGTTGTTATGGGATCAATTGCTATTGCAGTGATGCTCCATCAGCAGGTCTGAAAAAGGTGAAGGATTCCCTAGCCATGCTGGTCCAGACCTTTCATGGCACATTTTCCACTGCAAATGGTCATGTCAGATTTGGAGGCAGTCAGGACAAAGGGAAAAAAAAAAGTGCTACCCCTCCCCCGCTCCCCCCCAAATTATAGTTTCCAAGGCTACAAAACTGAGAAATAAAATCAAAGGCATGACTGTCATTTGGTGTCACTGAAAATGTTTTGCTAAGTGTTCCAGTAAAGATGATACAGTAATGGTGTCACATTGTGCATTTATATGTCACAATGCTTTTTACAGTAGCTATAGACTTTCAGATGCACTCCTTGATAATCCAGCAGTTTTATCATCAGGGAGTGATAACCTCTCAGATATGAAAGCTGATGTCAGCGTCTTCTGCCACTTTGATCTGCGTGAGCTGATGCCTTGAAAATTAATGAGAATGCTACATGTGAGATCAAAATCAATCTACTGTGGATTCTTTCCCATCTCCGCCTTTCCAGGAGAGCTGGCAGGGGGAGGGGGTCGGTGGGAGACATGCATTATCAAATCTGAAGCATGGCAGAGTATAAAGGCTGTAATCTCATCTCAGGATTCTTATGGCTTTAATAAACTCTTCATGCTTCATTCTTGCAGTTTACTGCATCATAGGGGCCCCTCTGCAAAATTGCAGCCATAAATTTTCCCTTCTGCTGGACAGATTTTACTCCCTTGCTTTGGTATATATGTCATGCTGCTTTCAACAGAGTCGAGACATGACAAAACCGATTAAATATTTGTATTACCTTTTCAAAAACAGTGAAAAGTAATTTCTTATATGTAGGGAAAGAAGGCAAAAATCATTGTTGAGTATGGTTCATGAGGACTTCTTGGTGTTTACAGACAGCAAAGAGTAGAATTCAACTTCCGTCACCTCTTGGGATGAAAATTCTTTGTTGCTTGATCTGAGATTGGCAAAATATCTCTATTACCATTGGCATTTGGCAAGAGGTATTAGTCAATCATCCAAAAAAGCATTATTGTCCTGCCATCTGCTCCCACATCTGCTTAAGCCCTGATGGCCCCCAAGAAACTGTCTGCCATTAGCAGTGATCCCTAAAAATAAAGTCTTTTTTACTACGAGTAAGTGAGCTAAGTAGATCATGTTCTCCCTTAAGATGCTCGTCTGGCTGTGATTGCACATTAATTATGTTTGGGGCTGACAGCTGTAAATTGCAGTGTTTTTTGGCCTCTGCTGGAGGAGTATGTGGGGTGGAGCCTCTTTCATCTCTTCTTCTCCCAGGCCCAGGCATTGCCTGACTCACCTTGCTGCTGGCAAAGCTTCCTCCTGTGCTACATGTACAGCCCACACGGGCGAGCTGACGTGGCACAAGGCTGGCAGCAGCAATTGCTGTTGAACTGAGCACAGCAAGGCATGACACCTTTGTGTTCCTGCTGCTGTCACCCATTCCCGCCAGGCAGGCACCGAGGGCTGTGGTTTCCTCAGCAGCAGTGCTAGAGCAGAGATGGTTTCAGTGTTCTGCAATGATGGGATGTCTGTGCCTCCTGTTTTCCAGCAAGGAAGGCAACCCCAGAGCTGCCAAGGGAGGGAAATTGCAGAGTGCAGTTGGAGTCAATACAGCTGGCAAGCATCCATGACAGCAGTTTGGTGCACACAAGTGAGTGAGCATCAAACCACCAGTCTGAACTAGAAGATGGCATCTCTAGGCACTCTATGCATGCTTTTAGATTGTAATCTGCACTACATGGAAACTGTACTTACATCTAGGAGTAAAGTTTTGTGTGTTTGGTCTTCATTGCGTGCTGCTTTCAGTATTAAAATGGGGTGACAGTGTGGCACTAGTAAAATATTTGTTTTATGCTTTGACAACTAGGAAACAAACTAATTAGAACCCTTTTTTGGGAGAAGGAGTGGAGATGATCAGAGACATGTCCTTTTACATGGACAATGACCTTAAGAGCTTCATGTCCATTTTCCTAAAATTCTCCAGTAAGCTGCAGAAAAGGTATCATGCATCACCAAAGTGTTCCATTATGAAAAGCTGCTTAGTACTAAAACTTTGAAATTAAAAGCACTGCCCTTACCTTTCTTTTGTTTCAGGGTCTTGTGTCCAAATTAATCATGACAAATATATAGAAGGCTCTTTTTACTGATAATGAAAAATAAATTTAAATAACCCTGGTGCCTTCGCATAAATGTCGCAAAGTTCGAAAATGCAGTGTAGAGCACCAAAACTCAAAGGTCTTCAAATTAAGAGCCAATTTTAAATTTGCAGTTATCATGCTGGTTTCAGCAGGGAGCAAGTGTAAGGGAATGCAGTGCGTGAATTGAAAAAGCAGCAAAGATTTATGTGTCTGCATTACCATTGCCAAAAAAGTATTTTCCTTCTTTATTTTTAATGGCTCATGTGAAGTCTGAAGATTCCAAAGGAAAGGAAGAAAAGATACTAAGCCTTAAATATGAAGAAAATCATGCAAAATAAACATTTCATAGTTGAGGAGGCATGTGAGATGGATGGGAAGGAAGATGGAGAGACAAGAAGTAGAGTTTCTTCTGGCCTTATTTCCTCTTGTCCTACAAATCTGGTCACTCATTCTGATCATCCACATCCATGCTGGGACCCACTGGTCTGTAGGACACTGCTACTATTTGCAATCCAGAGTGCTGAGGATAGAACATAAAGCCCTCCTACAGTGTGTTTGCCAGCTGTATGTATATGATGAAAAGCCCTTGAGGACCCTTATAGGGTTTCACTAATAGGCTGTAACAAAACAAAACAAAAAAAAAAAACCCAAAACAACAAAAAAAAAGGTGATTGAAATATGGAACACCAGATTCTCATTCTTAGTGGATAGAAAAAAAAAAAGAGGATTTCCAAAGTACTTGTGGTATTTAGGAAGACTGATTTCTTAGGAATTCATTATGAACTCATAGAGCTGGACAGGAAATTGTTATCCAAAATTTTAGTGGAAAATATGGTTCCTGCTGAATTGTTAAAAGCATTTTATTTCCAAAGTGGCAAAACTGAAAAGTCCATTTCAGGTCACTTTCAATACTTGAACTTTAGGGATCTATGGATCTGTGAGGCTAGGGTATACATTCTTCTGGTAACTTGTATTTCCAGCCCTTTCCATCTCCTCTAGACAGAGTGTCCGACATAATGACATTTCCTATGTGCAGTGTGCTAAAATACACCTGTAACTGAGCTGTACCTCACAGCCTGACACCAAAATAGATGTCGTGCTTTAGGGAAGATGTAGTTCATAGTAGAATCTTGGGCCATAAGCAGGGAAAGGAACTACAACTTCCAGAAGCCACCGTGGGGATCTCAAATGAAGAAGCAGCCCCTGCAGCATTGTTCTGTCAGTTTTAGCCAGACAAGGACTACAGTGATGAACCTTCATATCTTGTTGCAAGGTCTATTTGCTCAAGGCTTCCCTTGAAGGAGAGAGGTTATATGCTGAACCGATCTGGCAATAAAAGCATCACTGTCAGTTCTGCAATCCTTGATGAACTCATAATGTTTTAAATTGAAATACATTTGTTCAGAGCCTGCCATGTGTATATATATCCATCAGAGAAGAAAATGAAGTACCACGCTATTTCTGATCCACCAGCAGCTGTACACAGGCTGCTGTTCCATGTCAAATGTGCTACTTAACCAGGTGGAACAGGGGCAACAAAAGTTTCCACAGCCATACCCTCCTTCCATTGTCCTTCTGTATTGATTGCTGTATTTCCAAGGTATTGATTTCATAGTCAAAACTTGAGCCTTGGAAATTTTCAAAGATATCCAGGACAGCTCGTCACCCACCTTCCACACCAAACCCTACACATTTCAGAATCAAGATGTGAGTCTACTCAGTCAAATAAGATGCTGTTTCTTGCAGGTTTATTCAATCCCTGTAGTTGTACATGCAGCAGTAGAGCAGGACTCCAGAACAAGTCAGTGCAGGATCCAAGGGAGAAATGAATGCGTATCTGCTAAGCAGGAGGGTGTCCAGGAGAATGTATTAGCCCATTTACTCCCCAGTACTCTGGTTTTAGTGAGATTTGTGGTCTGTGCTATGTCCTAGAATATCGGAGGTTTCAGTCAGTGCAAAGCAATTCTTGTTCATAGGAAACATGGCACTGTCTGTGGTTTTGAGCTGGATATCTCAAGAACCAAAGGCAGGCTACAGACGTGGTAGCAGTGTTGGGATTGTCATGCGTTGTCCCTGTCACTTGGCATTTGCTAGTTTTCTGTCCATTATGCTTGCTCAGCTACTTCATAAGTTCTCATAACAAAGCTACAAGAAACAGGTTAAGCTGCATATTAATGTTTCAGTGCAACACTGCAATTTGATAACAATAAACAGAAGCTTTTATGAGGCTGTAAATGTCTCTTCCATTTATAAATATTGTACTATAACTGCAGGCTCTAGGGTTATCAGGCAGTCAAACCTTTCATCAAAGCCAAATAGTTCCTAAAGTACCACTCTTAAAAATCTTTTGCAGGCATTAATGTTTCATTAGTTCTCTCAAATGAGTCTCCTTGGGACTCTGTATAGCAAGTAAAATCTAGCTCTAACCCATGGAAAAATTAACTGCATTTTTAATTCCCTTTTTTAGGATTTACTCCATGTGGCTTGTGGTGGTACATAGCTGGTGTTCCAAATGCACTCAGCTTAAATGGTAGCAGTAAAATTAATAACATATGTACAAGTGTACATTATACCAATGCACTCCCACCCTGCAGCCAGGACTCTTTCTGCCCATCCAGCTCTCCATCTATCCCTTGCTTTTCTATAGAGGAGGACTTCCTGCCTCTGCTTAGCCAAGCCAAATTTATGGAAACTGCTCTGAAGTTGCACCCACAGTGCAACAACCAAGAAAGCACTGTCAAAGTGTTTGATTGATTCACAGATTCTCAGGGCAGCAGGGACCACTGTGACTTCCATAAATACACATTATTTCTACCCAATGTATTTGAAACAAGTTGTGCCAGCAGCACACGCAGTCTGTGTATTCACTGTTCCTTTCTACCTCCAGCCTTGTAGAGTACATATCCTCAATTCCTGCTCAGTGTTTAAATGTGCCTAATTGGCAACCTGTTGTTCCTGCGTGTTGGCACGGAGCTTCATAATTGGTGTGAAACAAAATTATTAGGGTATCTGTAATGGCTTTATCTCAGTTCCTATCTAGCCTTCCAAGCAGTGCTGAATATTGTGCAGCTTAAACAGGAAACTTTTAATATAAAGCACAGATTGGACCTGCAGCTTTGAATTCACAAGTGACTGACAATTTTTCCTCTGTGAGAAAGGTTTTTGGGGGACGGTCGGGGCCTGAACTCATCAGTAGATATGCTTTTGTGGTCTTACAAGGCCTCCTAGGGGTAGAAACAAAAGGAGCTGCCTGCCTGCTGCCCTTGTTGGGACATTGGGATTTAGCATAGCGTGTGCTGGAGGGAGGAAAGAGGTGAGGGAAAGGCAGGATCACGTCAGGAAGGTGCATCTCTGGGTGCCTAGCTGCAGGTGTGGGAGTGGGCATGAGCACATGAAGTCCCAAGATTTATACCCCTGTTCACATTACTGGTTTGAATAGGGTTGTAGCTCAAAGTACAGTGAACTAAGCTGTTCCTTACTTGGCCACATCCTCCTCAACGTGATCTTGGCTCTCCCAGTTCTGAGAACTTTGGGTTTTGGGATGAAATGAACTGCTAGTATTGGGTAGAAGTGTGAGTCTGTCTTTGAGCGTGAGCTTGAACATGGTTATACCTGATGTCAGCATGTCTGTAGATTGCTGCAAAATGTCTACATCTCATTCCTCTCACATCTCTGTTGTGGAACCAATAGCAGGTGTGTTTACTGATACCCAAAAGCACTGGGAAATAGGGAGTCAGCAACAAAATGGTCACATATCTGACAGGTCCCCCAGGAACCTGATTGGACTGATTAGTCTACAATATCTGTTTCTGTAGTCTGGAAGAAACTGTTCAATCTCTGGCTAAAAAAAAAAAAAAAAAAAACACCACACTAAAATTAAATTTAAAATCATAGAATTAGTAGAATGAAAAATATTAATGGGCACAATCCCATAGTGTGGGTACTGTGAGACTGTGTGGTGCCATAGCTTGTACTGCCCCTGTAGCATCACCAGCACAAGGCTGTACATCCAGGAATGCACAGTGTGGTTCCTGCTGAGTAGATGGTGTGGAGTGTCTCATGAAATGGTGTCTCAGGAAAGGAGCTGAGCACTGCAAGAGCCACAGCCACAGAATGTAAGGCCATGGCTTCTGCAAACATCTGCCTGTGGCAAACCATTCTAATAGGGCACAGGGATGTTTTCCTGAGCCACGTGCTGAAAGCATTTGTCCTGCAATGTCACACAATCATTTGCAGTGAGTACAGAGTCCCAATTTGTGAATTCCCTCCCCAAGCTTTCCCTCTTTCTCTCACAC
Organism: Irena cyanogastra; assembly: GCA_013397155.1. Lineage (NCBI taxonomy): Eukaryota > Metazoa > Chordata > Aves > Passeriformes > Irenidae > Irena > Irena cyanogastra. The sequence goes on along the minus strand of VWZV01009167.1, from coordinate 155,043 downwards.
TTGATGAAATTGCTGTCTGTGGCAGTGACCAGGCAGCAGGTAAACAACTTGCAGAAGACTTCTTTGTCATTAATGCAGGCAGTTTGAAGTCCTAATCAGGCAGTATTTGCATGAAAAAACTTTTTAATGAGAATGGCATTAAAGAATTTAATTTAAAGCACGTGAAGGGATTCTTCTTTCCACATACCTCTTGCTTCTCAACCTTCCAGCTCTTTTTCTGTCCACTAAAGGGTTAAAAAGGAAGAAAAGAAGGCAATTTGGGGTTCATTGATTTCGCATAAAGTCTTTGCCACTTAGGTCCTCACAAAACAAGAGCTCCAAAAACTTTCAACTCGGGGAGAAGTTCAGCAGGGATTTTTGATACCGTGAATCTCTAGGGGGAGAAACGGCATGATGAAAATAATTGGCTGGAAAATGAAGCTGGCCTAAATGAGTACATAAATAAAGTGGAAATGTTTAACAGGGAAGAAACAGCTAACCTCAGGCTGGAGTGAATGATCTTTGTGACATCACTCCAGAGCAACTCCTAGTGCTCAGTCAGGAATCACGGGGTCGATGCAGAGATTATTTGGTACTGATCTTTGACCTGCCTTTATGCAGAGTATAAGCCTGTAAAATTACAATGGTCCTTGCAAATTTATTACAATTGCTTAAAATTTATTAATCACTTTGGAAATGCAGGTCATGGACTCTGAACTAGAATAATAAAGCTTTAAGCCACTACTAATTTTCTGAGAAGTTTGTACAACATGACGGTTCAATTACCCTATGTGCAGCTTTCCCAGCTAAACTGCAGCCAGACCACATTTGCCATCTGTCCTTTGCTAAGTAAATGGGGTTTCCAGCCCTTCCCAAATTCACACCATACCCCACCATCAACAATTATTCTCATCAGTGAGGTATATCTGCAAATTTTTACAAGGTTATTTAAATATATTATTGTCATCAGAATCAAAATGTGACAGACATGAGAAATGGGAGACATTAGAAAAAGCTATGGGCACACATTACTGTGCAGGGGTGCTTTCTTATCTACACTGTAATAATGGCTGTGCTGTCGTATCCCATTGCTTCTGATAAAGGAAGAGGTCATTGTTGTACATATTTTTTGACAGAATGAGGTCGCTGATGTTATCTCTGATTAGTTGAATAATGGTCGTGACAGATTCTTAGTTGTCTTACCTTAGAAATGGCAGTCTGCTTTCCTGTCCTGGCTGACCTTTTTTTTCTTAAAGGGAACTGTACTTGCAAAGCAGCCACAGAAACTGAGAACTTTGGGGGCTGGGTTTTCTCCTCTCCTTCTGCGAGGGTAGTGTGAAGAAACCGGGAATAAACTTTAGTAGCAACCAGCACTCCTGTTTATCTTGCAGCACGCATGAAGGATGTGATCTCTGAGGTGGAGGAAATTCCTCCACCTGAGCAGTGGCAGATTGTTGCCCCTCACATGAGGAAGGAGAGCTCCTTGCAAGGTTATTTTATTAGGTCATCTGCTTTGCCCTCAACAGCATCTCAGCCCTGTGCCCTGTTAGCAAGTGTAATAATGTGACTAGAACACCTCTTAACATTTAACAGCCCCATTAATTTTCCATTGATGCACCACACAAAGGGATTTGCACCCTTGACCTTGGGCATCTAACACATAAAATATTAGATTATGTTTTCGCAACTCTTTTGTACACTCTCAGTCTTTCAGTGCTGGGAGCACAGACAGGTATAACCAGCTTGGTCAGACAACATAAAAATTTAAACTTTTCTGGCATAGACAAGGCTAGAGACACAGGAGAAATTCAGTGTCCTTGTCTTGTTTAATAAGTCTGCAAGCTTGAAAGTCTTATTAAGCATTCAGAAAACAGAACGTGACACACTTAAAGGAAGTTTGTGGAAAATACCTTTTCTCTTTTTTTTAAATTTCTGTTGAAGTCTCCTTGAAAAACGAGAACAGAGAACAGAATTCTCATTTTTGGTGCCTTATATTAATTTGGATTGAATGTGAATGTTTTCTTTTCCTCTTCATTCAGTTAGCAAGCAAATGGAAAACATATTTTGTTTGAAAAACCTTTAGGGAGTGAATAGAAATGAAGTTATTCTAAACAACCACTGCATTAGAGAAGTAATATAAATGAGATTTTGTTTTCCTGTGGAACTTCTCTTGAATTTTACTTGAAATGCAATGAGCTAGAGACACACTCTATAAGGAATAGTTAAATTATAGGGAGTAGAAAAGAATGTTAAAGTTAGAGCTAGAGCTGACCTGTATCTGTTCTCTGGATCACCCTTCCTCCCTGCCCACCATACTTGGATAAATTCAAAGGGTTTAGTGCACGTTCTTAGCTACTCTCTTGAGCAGCTCATGGGAACCAATAAAATCCCTAAGACTTCATGAGGACAAACTTTAGTGAGCTAGGTGGCTGCTTTCCTGGAAAACTCCTTCAAACACTTCTTGTTTTATTTCCAGCAGGAACAAGGATGAGATCTAGATGCAGGGTGTCTGGAAAGCAGGAATAAACTCTCAGGTGAAGTGTGGTGCTCTGTTTCTGAGACTGGTGTGCCCCGTGCAGCACCTCTTGGGGTCTGGCGGGAAAGCAGAGAGGCTCTGACCCTCTGCAGTGTCTGTGCTGGCTGGTGTCAGTCCTACCCACCTATGGAGCCCTTAGGGCTTGCTAGGCACTGTGAAGGTCTGATGCTGCAGGCTTTTTGAGTCATGTTCTAAGCAGCAACACCTCTTGTTCTTTAAATTAAATGACTCCTCATTTTGCATCCTGTTAGGAAGCTAACACAAAGTGCTCTAGTGCTCCAGCTCATCATCCTCTGTCATCCACTACAATGAAAACAATGAATGACACCTTAGTAGAAAAAGCAAGGGGACAGTCTGGGATGAAGAAAAACAGGCTGAGAATCTGAAGTTATAACCGCAAGGAGAAAGACAAAATAATATTTTCTGAGGTTGTTATCAGAGAAAGTTAATAAAGCTCTAATGAATATTAATTTATATCCATATAGATTGCTAACTTCTGTGCTTTTGCTGACATGGCGAGCAATCAGTATTTAAATGTCTAGTGTTTCTTTTGATTTGCCACAATTAATGTTTCATGGAGTGTACATGAGTCTATAAATTAAAACACCTAATTACAAGTTGTTCTTCTTGGGGGGTTTTTGGTAAAGACTGAATGGCAAACAGAGCTGCAAGGCCGTGACATACTCAGAATCAGGATGCTGATATAAATATGGGTAGATGATGCTAACTAAGTTTTTTCCTTTTAAATCTCTTCATATCCTGAATGGAAACATGGCTTTAGATAAAAATGCTCATTATACAAATTAGATGGATGTTATTATTGAGCCCATTAATCATTTTTTCTCCAAATGCTCGCTTTACAAATGTAATTATTTTTAATCATACTGGTTCCACTAAATTAGAGATTTGGTTTCCTTTTACACTCAAATTCAAGGTTTCTGTATTTAAAAACACATTATTTTTATAGATTATTTCCTGTCATTTTACTTCAAAAGCACCCACCTGATAAAATTTAAGTAAATGTGATTAAATAGCACAGGAAAGTTGCCATGGTATTTTTCTTCCTTTCAGCATCATAAAATCGCCGGTTTCTGTATGGCAGGTTTAAGGCTTCATAAGAGTGTGGGTGTGTAATTAACCTGATTTCTTCATGAGTATATTGAAAACATATTTGCTTGCAGTTCAGTGACTGATAGTAAGCTATTGAGTATTTAGCCCTGGCAGAAGGTCAGGACAGAGCTTGTATGACAATCAAATACCACCTATAGCTTATTTTGAAGTCTCATAAGGTATAGTAGACCTTGCTGACACCTCAAAAACAAGCATAAATTCTATTCCGTGCTTTAAAAAAATCCCAAATCCTCAAACCCATGGGAGATTTTATGACCTGCTTTCCCCCTGGTCAATTGCAGCAGAAAAAGCAACCCAGCATCTTGTGTTATCAACAACCATCTGGCAAAATTTCATTGTCTGAGCTTTTCAGCTGCTTTATGAGGAACAGCAATTTAACTCCACAGTGAAGACTGTGCAGGCTCACAACCAGATTCAGTCATTTTCAGTACTGCCTCTCTGTTAGTGTGTATAATTAATATGGACTTTGAGACATTAAGCAAGAAATTCTGTAACTGGAAGATATTTCATGTGCAGATTAGGAAGTAACCATCTGCCGCATTCTTTATGCAGTGCTGTGGTTTGTTTTAGAAAGAGAAGATAAATCCCAACATATTCACTGTTTTGCAAAGACCATGTATGTTCCCAAGAGAACCTGGCTTTGCTTTTGCTGGAAATGTACTTCAGTTACAGGTGTAAATATACATTCACTACGCACACTTTTCTACAGCAATTTTGCTAATATTTTAAGGAATCATACTTCTGCCTCTCCACAATTTGTCTCCTAAAGGGATCATGCAAAAATGCAGATGAAGAAGAGAGATTAATTGATGGGCCATTGTAGTTTGTCATGAGGCAGAGATATGCCATGAATATTTGTGCTAGTTAAAGAGAACATAGGCATTCATAAACAGGTAAAAGATAACATGCTTTCAAAAACTGTTCCATGAACACTGTTTCCCTCATTGTGTTAACAATTTACCACATCCTGAAAAATTGTATGGAAGATTGTTCTTTTTTTCACTCTTTGTACAACAGATTGCTGAGCACAGTATTATAGCATTGATAGTTTATGGTTTCAAAGGCATTTGAAAGGCATTGAAAATCAGCAAAACTTCTATACCAGTTTTGTAAAAACAAGCAAACATCTGTCATAAAGCAGGATCAGGAAAAAAAAGACATTGAAGACATTGGAGGAAAATGCAGCAGTGGTAGCTGCTACATGCAGTGGCCCACTTTTAGCCTTTTGGATGCAGCGTGCAGGAGGGTGGGAGGAAGTCCTAGAGGAACTGGGGTGCTCTGCCTATGTCCTCATCAATGTTCTTCTGCAAGGGCCTCTTCCTGTCAGCTCAGGGTTAGAAACTCACTCCATAGACATTTTAATTGATCCACAAGGGTTGTGTGTGTAATTCCTGTTTTGGTTTTAAAGCTCTTACTAAGGTGATTCTCTTAGATTTACACATTAAGTTTAAGGACACAGGGAGCCATGTTTCACTGAGTTGTACTTGTCTCATAGGGTTCTGTAAGACCTCAGGAAAAATATTTCTCTTTTGAACTTCCCCTTGCAGTGTAAAGCTCATTTTTATTCCTTCTGCTCCACAGTGGACTCACCCCCTCATTGTAGTTCTAAATATAAAACTGCTTGGTGAATGACCACAGAAATCCAGTGCCACAGACTGTCAGGGTAGGAATTACCTTGCCAGCATTCTTGCACCTCACTGCGCATTACAGAGCTGGCAACTCCAGGGGTGGTGGGATGGATTTAGTTTGGTTTTCTCTGGCTTTTTGTGTCAGTGTTGGCTTGTCAGAGGCTGATGGAGGTGACTCAGCCGCATCTGCTCCTTCAGCTGGAGGCTGCTAATATATCTCTCTATTAGCTTTCCCAGTTTTGTGAACATTTTCAGGAATTTACACTCTTTAAGATCTCTGCCGTTTTGTCAAACTTGATGGAAATATTGGCATTTACTGGGGAAGATGTAGATGTGCACACACAAAGGGCATGATTACATAGAATTGTTTCCTTAGGGAAACTGGATAAAAAGTGTCCACTGCATCTCCGGTCCCCATCAGTACACACCAGTGAAGTTGTCTTTCTTGAAATGCTTTTGATTGTGTCACAGTTTTCAAAGAGAATGAGAGATGAGAGATTGTAGTAAATGGGCGATTTTCTTTTTTTTCCCCAGTCTTCAGAATCCTTGACATATAACCTTTTGCTTATATAAAACACTTCAGCTGTTCATTCATAGGTTTAACTATGCTGAAGACTATTCAGTGGAAAGAAATCTTATTATCTCCAGCTTAATATTTCATTATCTGGCACAATATGAGGATATTAGACTTTGATTGCTGGTTCTCTTCAGAGATTACAGCATTTAAATTCTTATTCCCATCTGCATTTTAATCTTCATAATTTTTTTTAACTGGTCACATTTATGTTGCATTTAAATCTTGTCTTTCAAGTTTTCAGGTTCAAAAGTTTAGGTACAAAATATTTAAATTAGATTTGTCCTAAATTTCCCAAACTGTTCTGATGTTCACCCACTCATTTCACATCCTAACAGTATGCAGACATAGTAATGGACATCAAGGAATTGCAATGGTCAGCCACTACACACCAACATCACACATCTGACCAAAAAAAAAAATCTCTTCAAGAAGAATATGATGACCTTATGCACCTAAACCTTTTACAAAACTGTTAATCTGTGACAATGTCACCCAAAGTTACAGTAAATAAGCTACTGAAGTAGTTTAATGGGTCACAGCAATGTATCTGTTTGGAATCCATTGTACTCAGACAGGCATATACATTTGCTGTAAATGGATCTTCAATCTCTGTGAATCATTTTATTCTTTTTATACACGCTATAAAATTGCCATTTTTATGGCCAGGCTTGATGTATGATATGGCTGAAGAGCTGTATGAGTTAATTAAAGAATAAAGGGCTGTCCCTTCTGCTCTGTATTTCTGTTCATGACTTTAGTATCTGAGAACCACTGTTTTGTACCACTCAGAGATTTTGACTTTAAAGGAATCATATAGGTTGAGGTATGCATACTCTCATACTGTTCAGAGCATGTGATTCGGTCCGAAGTCCAGAGGCTTTGTATCACCAAGGCAAGCATTTGCCCTGCTGAGGAACAGAATGATTAGCTTGGAAGAAACCTTCAAGATCATTGAGTCCAACCCATGCCCTAACACCTCAACTAAACCATGGCACTGAGTGCCATATCCAGTCTTTTTTTAAACACATCCAGGGGTGATGACTCCATCACCTCCCAGGGCAGACAATTCCAGGACTTTATTGCTCTTTCTGTAAAAAACTTTTTCCTGATAGCCAACGTAAATTTCCCTTGATGCAGCTTGAGGCTGTGTCCTCTGGTTCTGTCAGTTGTGCCTGGAGAAAGAGACCAACCTCCACCTGGCTACAGCCACCCTTCAGGGAGTTGTAGAGAGTGATAACCCCTGAGTCTCCTTTTCTCCAGGCTGAACACCGCCAGCTCCCTCAGTCATTCCTCACAGGTTTGTGTTCCAAGCCCCTCACCAGCCTCGTTGCCCTCCTCTGGATGCGCTCAAGCGTCTCAACGTCCTTCCCAAACTGAGGGGCCCAGAACTGGACACAGCACTCAAGGTGTGGCCTCACCAGTGCTGAGTACAGGGGAAGAATGACCTCCCTGCTCCTGCTGGCCACACTATTCTTGATACAGGCCAGGATGCCATTGGCCTTCTTGGCCACCAGGGCACCCTGCTGGCTCATGTTCAGCAGCTGTTGACCAGCACCCCCAGGTCCCTTTCTGCCTGGGCACTGTCCAGCCACATTGTCCCCAGCCGGTAACATTGCAGAGGGTTATTGTGGCCAAAATGCAGGACTCGGCCCTTGGACTTATTAAACTTCATCCTGTTAGACTCTGCCCATCAATCCAACCATTCCAGGTCTCTCTGCAGGGCCCTCCTACCTTCCAACAGATCGACACATAAACCCAGCTTGTCCTCAGGAGGACAGCTGTCCTGAGGACAAGCCATCTTCCCACTGAACACTGAGGCAGAGAAGGCGTTAAGCACTTCCACTTTCTCCTCACCTGCAGTTACTGAGTTCCTTCCCTCATCCAATAGAGAACAAAGGTTGGTCTTCCTCTTCCTTTTGCTATTATTATATTTGTAAAAACATTTTTTATTATTTTTTACAAGAGTTGCCAAATTAAGCTTGAACTGAGCTTTGGCCTCTCTAAATTTTTTCCTACATGCCCCAGCAACCCCCTTAAACACTTCCTGAGAGGCCTGACCCGCCTTCCAAAGATGATAAATCCTCTTTTTATTCCTGAGTTCCTTCAAAACCTCATTGCCCATCCAGGCTGGCTGTTTGCCTCGTCAACTCATCTTTCAGCACACAGGGACAGTCTGTTCCTGTGCCCTCAAGGTCTCTGTTTTGGAGCATGCCCACCTTTCCTAAACTCCTTTCTTTTTGAGGGCTGCTTCCCAAGAAACTCTCTGAAGAAGTCTCCTAAATAGGCCAAAGTCTACCCTCCAGAAGTCCAGTGTAAAAGTCTTATTGATGTTCCTCCTGATTTCACCAAATATTGAGAACTCTGTAATTTCATGATCACTGTGCCCCAGGCGGCCTCCAACCACCACATCTCCCACCAGCCCATCTCTGTTTGCAAACAGCAGGTCTAACATAGTCCTTTCTCTGGTGGGGTCGCTCTCCAGATGTGACAAAAAGTTGTCTTCCACAAACTTTAAGAGCTTCCTGGACTGCCTCTTCTCTGCTGTGTTGAGTTCCCAGCAGATGTCTGGTAGGTTAAAGTCACCTACAAGAACAAGGGCTGGTGATCCTGAAACATTCTCCAGCTGCTTATACAATAAGTTGTCCACTTCTTCTTCCTGGCTGAGTGGACAATAACAGACTCCCAGTAAGATGTTAACCTTGCTGTCCTTCCCCTTAATTCTTATCCATAGGCATCCCTACATTTCTTTGAAAGCTTCAGTAACATCCCAGAACACAAAGGAGAGTAATTTCTGTAAATAGTAATCCCACCAAGAAAATGAATGTGGAAAAATAGGGCAGCAAAGGATCACTTAAATTCTGTCTGCTGCCATCATAGATGGCCATGCTGTCTCATCCCAGTTGGGCATTAAACATCTCTCTCAGCCTCTGCTTTGCTAAGCTCAGTAAGACAAACCCACAGTTCACTCTTGAGAGATAAACTCACCATTTCTTTGATCATCCTTCACCTGTGCCCACTTGAGTTTGTATTTTTGCACAGAGCTGGCAAACACTGCCCCCTAAACTTCAGTCAGTGTTTCCCCAGGTTGCCTTCTGTGGAAATCATACTCTTGTCTCCTGGAAGGAGGAAATCAGGACCACCAAAATGGCTTGTATTGCATCAGCCTTTGGAGGTGAATGTGTGTACCCAAACAACTGACTCGAACTTTGCACTAACCAGGTATTTCCCAGTCAGTAGTTCTTGTCTCCTACCAGACCAAAGATGAGCAAAAATCTCACAGTAAGGGAGCATCTTCAATTTCAATTCTTTTCCTTTGAATTCTGGCTGTTGTGCATTAAATAAGATATTTTCTTCCTTTGTAACCATGTGATAGAAGTTCCCATAAGCACTTTCCTTTCATCAAGAGAATATTATTTAGACAGCCGAAAGGAAGGTAATTGTAGCATAGGATGATCACTAGGAAGAGAAAAGAACGCCTCCTTATATTTACATTTTAGAAAGCATGAAATTCTGTTTCACTTACTTGTCATTATCCAGTATGAGCTAAGACATTTGCAGAATATGCGTTCTCCTAAACAGTTTTAAAAGATAAAGTATTCTGATTGCTCTGAAGTGTAGAACAATATTTTTCTCCATATTAGTGTTAGAGAAAAATAGCACAAAAATGTCAGGAACTATAACTCATTGCTCTTTTTTCACATAACTTAATCATGTGCCTTCATTTCGAAGCCCACATCCAACAAAGCAAATTCACTTTGGACGACATCTTTAAGAAATCATCCTTCTTCTGTATGGTCTATATTACTGCTGGGCCCCTTCTGTCTTGTTTTTTTTCTTCCTGTAAATGCTATTTTGGATGCAGATCTTTAATATCACATTGATGCTTAAGTTTTCTCCTTGAGGTCACTTTGTTGTAAGAGAAGAGGAATAGCCTTTGCTTGTCACAGTGACAGGCTGATACAACCTCTCACTCCCATGAGGCACTGGTTTGCTGCAAATAGTTAAAGAAACAGTTAAACAGTTAAAGAAACAAGCACTTGAGAAGGCAAAACACTGCAAGAAAGGTTTCAAGTGCCATGCAGGTTATCGGTCTTTAAAGGGTACAAGGTTCTGTCATATTCCTTCCCAGAACCCAGTTTTGTATGCACAAATATTACATACAGCTACCATTCTTCTCACATATTAGGCTTATCATCTCCTCGTCCTTTACAGCCTTCCCCATGTCCTCTGTTAGCTCTAATAAAAGCTAATCCATAAGAAAAGGCTCAAAAGACCAAGCAGACCAAGCTCAATTAGTTCTTTGATTAACTTCATAATTGAGCAATAAAGCCACAGAGCCAGACCTTCTTCAGCTGAAAGGGATGACACTCAGTAAGGTAGAGCTGCTCAACATGCATTTCTGCACTATTTTATTAATTTCATAGTTTTTGTAATTTATTGCATGCATGCAGGAGTTAGGGGTGCATACCTTGGTTAACACCAAGGTAGGCTGCCCACAGCTGTGCCTCAAACCTCTCTTGGGCTCATGACTCTTTCCCTGACATCACACTTCCATTTCTAAGGTTTGGTAAAGGGGTAGCCTGGGTGTAACATGGGCTTTTATTAGGAACACCACAAGATGAGCAGCCAGACCTAGACATTAACTTTTAAACTTGCTTTTAAACCTGTGGTGAGAATGTCCCTCTGCAGTGTACTGCAAAAATGCCATCCTTTTTGAGGCAGCTCTGTAAAGAAGCATTGTATTAAAAAGAGTGAGAAAATCAAGGATTTGTGCTGGTCCAGAGAAGGTGCTGAGACACCAGTATTTGAGAGTAAAATCCAAATGTCTGTTCCTGCAGAGAGGAATCTATCCTTCTTGGCACAGTGTGCAGCATGTGGGGTTTTCCATGTGTGTTCCTACACTAAGATATCCACATAGACAAGACACTATGGGTGTTTGGAGATGAGATAGAGCAATATATTTATAAGGGCTTTGCAAAAAACTGACTGGTTTTCAGAAGTTTTCTCCTGAAATTGAATATTCGAAAAATTCTCTCACAATAAATGTATGCCCATCTGTGATATTCACAGCTTGTTTTAACTTTATGATGCTGGAGGCAGACCTCTAATCTCAGCTGGTGCATTCTCACTGAAGAAATGGCCCTATAAAAGATAATGGGTAATTAATATAATAAAAAAATTCCTCAGTAATGACTGGGGATATCAGAAATTGGATCATATTTCCTTTTGGGACCCTGGAAATAAAATTTTATATTCCCCAGCAAAAAAGAAAGGCTGATCTTTGTATTTTGAGTACATGCAACAGCAAATATTACAATTCCACAGTTTTGTAACGTGCTGACTGGAATTTAATTTCTTGCTTTACTAGTCGGGGAAGGAAGATCTGAAACATCCTCAAAATCTAACAAGATGCTAATATGCTAAAAAGAGTCTTTGAATGAGCTTGTTTTAGTCAAAATATTGCAAGTGTGTTAATTCTAAGACCTCTAATGACACTAAAAAATGCTCATTGACAAATGCTTCATTTTCTCTTAATAACACTTGCTTTAATGTTGCTGTAAATGATATCAACTTTGCCATAATGATACAGCTCCAGCATTTAAAATCTACCTTCAATGGTTATTTGTATTTTAAATTTTGCATTTTCATTTGATTCCATATGCTTTTGACAATGCTGAATTGATTTAAAGCTGGCTGATTACAGAACACTGAATTAAAGCGGAATCTCAGGTATATTACAAAGGTGAAAGAGCAGTTAGATCCTATGCAACACCTGAGCTAATGTCTCTTTTCTAATTGAGTGATAGTCAGGCAGTTTGCAGTGCCAGCAAGTATGGTTAAATCAAATTGACTTTTAGTGTTAGACCAATGGTGCTAATAGACTGGGTTCACTGTCTATAATGGATATGGAAAGACAAATACATTAAAAGCAAAGGTCATTCTTATCTTTTGCTCTTGGCAGCAAAGACTTAACTGTACAAAGTTCGTTTCCCCTCCAAGAAACTATCATTCCTACAGTTTATCTCAAATGAGTTTGGTAATGAAAATATAGAAGGATTTTTTCATTCCATGTCATCCTCCATAACTCAAGACTTATCGCCCTTACACCTGGATGCATTATTTGCCTTTTCTTCTCATGCTCAGATGGGAGTAAGGGATTGTTTTCCTTTTTATTTTTAAGATTCTGCTTACAGAATCTCTTATAATGATCTCCTGATCTTTAAGTCAAGTGTAATGTATTAAGTAATAAGCAACAGTGAGTCCATATATGGGAATCAGAGAGAGGCTGTGAGTTGTCTGGAGGAACAGAGCATGTGGTAGGAACTATGGACCATTGCTTTTTTCAGCAGTCAACAGAAAGAGAAGTAGGCATCTTGATGAACTTGAAACACTTTTCCCCTGATGAGCTCATGAACTTTGTGCCAGTGCTAAAAGAATGTCCTTTCTCTATAACTGAATGCTGTGGGCAGGGGAAGAGTTTTGATACTGCTTTCAGCATTAAATTTCAGGCACTGAGGGCTGCAGAAGTCTTAGCTCATTGATATGTGTGAGGCTTGCAGTCTGCTTGGGGTTAAGTATGTGTGTCACTGTCTTGGCTCAGGATGGCAACCAGAGAGCTCTGAAAGCTCATGAATTGCAGATTAATAACAATGCAGGTAGCAGTTAGGGTACAGAATAACTTTCTTCAGAACAGTGAAAATGATGCATGTTTACAGCTGAAGTTTTGAAGCTCTGATGATGAGGCAAGATGAAGGGAGTTGCATTTCAGTAAGGACTTCAGCAAAAGACAGCAACAACATCTTACGCTAAGAAGTAAGAAAAAGATTTTGTCAGTAAATAGCAGGATCCACTACCTATTGTCTGATGTCGGCAATATCTGGTTTGTAATGTTATGTTGTCTGTAGGACTTTCTGACCCACAGTAGGCTGCTGAGAGCCATCTGGGCAGTGTCATGCCCCACACCAAGTCACAAATGCAGAAGGAGAAATTCTCCTGGGAGTCTGATCTAGTGAGGGAATCCATATGGGATGCGCTTCAAATCCTGGCAGCACCCACAGGGTGGGACAGGGAAGAGTTATCTTACTTCTGGTTTAGAGCCCTCTGATATGTCATACCTGATGGCCCAAATTCAGTGGCAATTCATCATTCTCTCCTTCAGTGCTGCCTTACCAAAGGGCTTCTCTCCAGTCTCAGACCCCGTGATTTGCTTTCCTGGAGGATGCACATGGAGGGAGTAACTTATGCATGCTTGGGTTTAAAGAGTTGAGAACAAGCAGTGCTCTGTGCAGTGCTGCTGCATCCAGGAAAGGCTCCATCATCCTGCTTGACACAATTTTTTTCTAATAGTTTTATTTTATCCACCAATAGCACTGCCTATTTGTATTTGTGTGAATTATTAGTAATTTTTAAATGCAACTTTCATGCCTCATAAATTCCAGTGATTCTACCATGCTGTAAAGAAACATTTTCACCCTGTAAGAACTAAACTTTTGCTAAAACATTTTTGACATTCATAAGGGAAATCTTAGTATGGTTTTCATGGTTTCACTATAGACCAGGTACAAAATTCTGTTCCACAATACATTTTGAGTGTGCAACTAAAATACTTTACTTGATTTAGGGAGAACAGAGTAACGAGCAAGCTGAATAGCAGAAGATTGGAGTTACTAGCAAGTTGAAAATGCCATGGTTTGTTTTCCACTAATACCAAGAGAGATAAAGTTAATCTGAAAGTACACAGAAATTCACATTTACAAAATCTGGTCTCCACAAGGCCGTGAAATCCTTAATTTGTTTATTTCCCCCAGAAGAATATAAATCACTGTTGCATCGCCCAAATGTTTGTGAGTTTATCGAAAGGAGCGTTTATTCAGCATTCATTCCACTCTGTCATTAAATCCTCTGGATTATATGGCTGTTGTTGTCTTTGAAATTCCTGATAAATATGTTGCTGACAGCCAGCTGTTATTTCCAATGCATCATAACCAACCATCCTAGAGTAGATCATTAGTCTGCTTGCATCCATCTATTTTATTTATGCCATTCAGGGAGATTACAATGGCCATCTGCAACTGTGGGCACTTCTTGTTTTGGAGGAATGCACCATCAGTGGCACAGGAATGTGAGGGACAGGGCAGGGTTTCAAGGATATCAGCTCTCCTGGAGTGAAAAGGTTTGCCTGCTCAGTAGAGGGACACTTCGGTGTCTCTGTGGCTTCAGCCCCTTTTCCCCTGAGTTTTGGAGCCATGCAGACTGGTGACCCTACGAGAAGCCTCTTGGGGCAAGGGAAATGCCTGGCCTGTCACACCACCTGGTTATTCCTGGGAGCAAAACTTTGGGTGTACAAAAATTCTCAGTTATGGCAAAGACTTTTCCCCCTCATGCTCCTATGCCACATTACATATTCTATTGTTCTGTAGGATATAGAATGTTCTTCTATTGTTAAATAGGAGATCAGAGCTTTCCAGATTTTCCCCCTTGGCAGCAAGCTGAATTTTCCTGCTGCTCTTCTGACTTTTCAGTTGTCTGAAGCATCAGGTTTAGTTCACTCACAGTTCAAGCTGTTAAACTCCCATGTACAGAACAGCTAGAGTCTGTTTCTGCTGGGGAAGTTGAGCAGTGTGTCTTCCAGTTTGCAGCATCCAGCCCACATGGTTTTTTTCCCAAAAACCAAGGTGATGCTGCCCCTTGCACTTGTAATTTACAGTAATTAGTAAGGAAATGGTGCTTGCTTTTAGAGAAAGAAGCACACTGAGCAACTCATTCCTAAAATGAAGATTTGGAAAGGAGGCTTACATTGGGAAAGAGTACATTTTTATTCCTGTTGTAAACATAAATATTCAACATTTCTTGCAAATCAAAAATCAGAAGGGAGAAAAATAGTGATCTTTAGATTGATTGAACTTTTTTTCCTAGCTCATGCTGAACTGCTTAATATTTCAGCTGTGTGTGACATGCAAGTAACCTGATAGATTGGTTGTATTAATTGAAGAAAAAAAAAAAATCCTAACCCAAAAAATCCTAGCTGAGACATTTTATTTTCAAAGGACAGATGGCTTTCTTTACTTACAGCTGTAGAATATTTTGCTGCAACATAAAGGCATATAGTATATCCTCTGGGGATGAAGGAAAATGAGATGGAGAGAAAACGTTGCAGGGAAAATCATTAGAAGCTCTAGAAATAACAGAAATACCATGCCTGACTTTTGTTACCACTAACCTTTGTTGGCTTCAGATGACAAGTCCTACTTGAGATCAAGCCATCAGCAGGACCACTACTTTCCCTGAGTTTCCCACCCTCCTCCCCATGAGGACAGCAGCAGGAGAAGCCCCACCTGCAGACATTTCTTGTGGCAGAGGACGTTTTTTATGTTTTCTCTACCAGCCTGCCTGGCTTAACCTTTTGACCATCCTTCAGCTGCCTCTTAATGTGACCATTTTATCAACAACTGCAGTTAAAATGGCAGTCAGTTTAGCCAGCACTGTCTGCTGCTGCTTGAAATTTTATGTATTGTGACCTTCTTTGTGCCCTTAATTTCTGCTGGAGATGCTCATCTCCTTGCACTGTAACCAATGAATCAATTTTATTTTCTCTGAAAGACAGAGAATTTTTTTTCTGCTGAAAGTGTTGGGGGTGGGGGAGGCGCAAAGCAAAGTTCCTCCCCCTGCTCCTTATCTCAAATAAGAAAACTCCTGCAGTTTTTCTCTCTTCGTAACTGCCTATTGATTGTGTATGTCAGCTGTGCATCTGTGGGCGCTGAAGGATTTGATTTTATTTCTGTTTGCTCAATGATATCTAAAAAGTGACTGCTTGAAGGGCTGCTGAGAAGTGGGGGTCCTGTTGACAGGTTTTATAATGCATTATTTGCATCTGATTATATCAGAATGGTGTAATTGCACAAGGTATTTCTTTTTACTTGTTTAAATATTCTTTTTGGATGATACATGCATCTGCAGTCCCAAGACCCCAGAACTGCCACAGGCAAGATTGCCCTACACTGCCTTACACATGGCCAGATTTAGTGCTCTTGCATGAACAGTTTGCCAGTAAATAAAAACAGTCATTTTTCTGAGTGTTTGATGGCAGTGGATGCTGTCCTCACTTCTGTTGGTCTGAGCAGTCCTGTGCCACCGAGAGCAAGTCAGATGTGTGCCTGAATGAAACAGGCTGGGAAGGACTAAAAGAATTGCTTAAGGAATGAGAAGCAAACATCAATTACCTGCTCAAGGATGAAAAAGTGTTTGGTAGGCTACTTATTTAGATGGCTAAGCACATCTTGCATTTGGCTTCAGCATGCTGGCCTTGCACTTACAGCACATCACCTATTGTATCTGTGACACTCCAGCAGTTCAAAGGGGGCTTGTGAAACTTCTGAAACTTCTTGTCAGGGCCAGGGACATCAGCAAAGGAACTCTGAGAGGAAGTGGCTGAGATGGGCTTTGGTCCATCATGCATTCAGAACCATCAGCATTGGGGTGGGGCAGTCTGTGGGGACTGTTAACTCCTGTGTGTGACTGCTGAATGCCCTCTGCAAAGCTCACGCACTCTGACACCCTCAATCAAAGTCTTCTGTGTGCCCTTAAGGATCTGGCTATCAGAGTGTGATTCCTGGGGTGTCCTGAGCTGGGCTCAGAGGTGGACTTGATGATTCTGATGGGTCCCTTCCAACTCAGCATATTCTATGATTCTATGATCCAGCAGCAGGTCATGCAGTAATTCCCTGTGTAACTTGCATTACTAAGTGCAAGTCTGTCATGTATATGAGTGACAATTATTCTAAAATCGGGATTTCCAAGCCAAGTGCAAAAGTGTTTGAGGTACAGCTTCTGGAAAATATTTGCATGTAAACAAATATATTATCTCTTTATTTAATTCTCTATCCATAATCAAGATCACCTTTGTTAGATTTCAAGAAATCTTTATTGCACTGCCTTTCCCTGGGAGAGGTGCTCAAGGTGCTGAGCCTCTGAGCAGAAGCCTGAGTGAAGTAGAAGTACTTCTCAAATTACCATAGCCCTGTTCAGTTTGTCCCTGCATCTGTAAGAACGCAATATCTATCTTCCTTTTACCTGCTAGGGCCTGCTAGATAGGAAAATGTGTCAAACATGGGGGAGAATGTTGTTGTTCCTATTGTTATAGATTTATTATTTCATAGCAAGATACTAATGCAAACCTGGAAGAACTAAACATCTACTTTTGCAGAGAGAAGCCCCTGAGTAGCTCCAGCCCTTCAGAGGTTAAGAGCAAAGGAAGCAAGGAGAAGAATTTTGAAGCTAGGGCTGAGATAGTGCCAGGTATTGCAACTCACTGATTCAAGATTTAGCTCTGTGCTTGCAACTGAATTAAGGTGGGACATTTGGCAAGTCTCTGAATATAGAGGAGCATTGTGCTTCACATTGGAAGGATGTCTAAAAATGGCAGCAAAGTATTAATGCATGTAAAAGGCAACAGGGCTGGAATTGGTTAACAGTGTACAAAAACTCTACATCCTCAATGTTTTGAAATGGAGCGGTTTTCCTGTGACATAATTGTGTATATCAAAGCTCTAAAAGGTAACTAATTAAGAGTTTGAATGATAGGCATATAAGTCCAATGCAAAGCACCCTCTGCAAAGAGATGATGTAAACCAGAGGGTGGAAGAATTCCGTGTGTGTGTATATGTGACAGAAATTCCCTGTTGGTTCAAGAATAGGTGCTTTGTTTTTCATTAGATACAATATTGGAGATGTGTCATCTTTGATCCATTTCTGTCAAGCGTGGCTGTCAGAAAGAGTGAAATGTCTTTCAAAAAAAATAGCTGCTAATCCCTAAAAGTACAGTGCGACCACATTCTGGTCCTTCCAGATCTCTAATCAGTGTCTCCTTCTGCAAAGATGCCCTAGAACCTTGGAAATTACCTCATAATATTAATAGAAAAGATTACAAGTACACTTTTTTCCCTATTCTTTCCTTGAAGGGAGAGATACCTTTTTAAATATTTGTTTCTTTTGCAACTTAGTGTTACAGTTTCATCAGTCAACTGAAAACTCATCAACTTTTCAGTGTGAATTAGAATTTAAAAAATGATTGATGTGGTGGCCTGTTTTCTTTGGAGCCTGTCTGGTAGTGCTTTAAAAGAGTCCCCATACAGTGAAACCTGCAATTTTGAAACAAAAGCCTTTTCCCATTGATTATGGCCAGGTACTCAGAATACTGAAAGGACTCAGTCATAGAGCTGTATTACTTTTTCACAGGAATAACTCTATGTATTAGGAAAAAACTGGCTAACAATCAGATTTCTTTGAAAAAAAGATGTGAAGTTTGCTCTTTTAAATATGGAATTCATTAGTATTATTGAATAGCCCTATCATATTTCTTTCAACTATAAATGATTTCCTCACTTGGCTCCTGAGTTTTCGAAGGCTTCAGAAGTTACATAAAAGTGGGTACACGATAGAAGACTGGGCATTGTGGAGGTGTTAATACATGGCAGATTTTTTTTTTTTAACCTAAGCACACGTATTTCAGGACCGATTATCTTGCCTTTTCTTTTGATAAAGTGGTTTTAGATTGACTATTGCATTCCAAGGAAATTCAACACAGATTATTTCAGTCACAGAGTGACTGAAACCAACAACCAACACTCCCCACCTGGACAACTTCTCGTCTAGTTGAACAAGTTGGAAAAATAAATGTGTTCTCAAATATCCTCTCAGGGAAGAACTGGATGAAAGGCAATCTCTAGTGTGCTACACAAATTAATAACCAAGCACCAGGACCATGATGAAGGCATGGAACAGCTCGGCTCTTGGAGCTGATACCTGCAGAAAGAGTTTAACTTTGAGTCGCAGGTGGCTGAAGGATGTGCAGAGACCATTAACATAAACATTATTCTCTGATGCTAAACGTGTGTGATGTGAAAATCACCTTTAATTGTAGCTGTGCAGCAGCCTCGGGGCACTCACCTATGATAAACCAGACTTTTCATAAAAAAATATTGTTCATATAGGTACTAATCTATGTTCAGTGACGGCACAGCACTTCATCTACATTTATTTATTGAACACTGGGATAGGCATAGAGTGTGTTTCTCTAAAAGCTTCCATGAATGTTAATGACAAGGAATATCACTTGTAGACAGCACTTGTGCCTGGGAAAACATAGAAAAGAAAAGCCAATAAAGCATCATGTGAAAAATACTAGCTTGCTGAAAAGCTTTTTATGGTTTGAATTAATTTTTATTTCAGCAACACTTGTTAAACCTATAAATAGATAAATAGTCTCTTGCCTTCCTATAGCTTTTTTCGTCCTACAATGTGCTTTAGAAGTCTTCATACATTCAGTGATTTTTATTTTATTATATTTAGTTAACATTGCAGCCTCTCTTTCAGAGAACTGCTTTGATACCAGGCTGTTTTATCTCAGTTCCTAGTGCGATAAAAGCCAATTTGGAGTCACTTACTTTATACAAAACAATGCAAAGTACAAGATATTTTGATGATAATAGCAACTTTTAAAAAGGATGACCATCTGCCTTAATTCACTTCTCCTGCTTTCAGTGTCCTTTTGAGCTCCACTTTCCCTATGGAAAGATGAAATCGCAGAGATCATTTTCCTGTCAGCTGCGAACATGTGGTAACCATCTTATAAGATAAACATATGGCTGGGTCTTAAGGGCTTTTTCAAACTGGGAATCCAAATATAGGCTGCCAAGTTGTGTACAGAAGCATCTGCCACGTCAGTTCCCCATCACAGCATCTCCCTGCATCACCAGAAAGCCTGAGCTGGTGCCTGCTCTTTTCCAGGTTGGCATTTTATGGCAAGAACCAGACACAAAAATGTAGAGCTGTGTATCTGAAGGCTTAATTTTAGACTACTTAATCTGAACGTTTTAGGAATAATTTGGGACAGATGAGACTCATCCATGTGGAGAGTTCCAGCAAAATCCCAGTTGTCAGCTGCAGGGTGAGCGTGAAAAGACCTGGAAGTTGAGCAATCTCTCTGTGAGGAGCAGGGAGTGATTATTTTAAGATACACTTTAGTCCCACTGGCAATGCCATTCACACAGTCCTTATTGGGCAGGCCAGGAAGGATCTATTCATTCTCCATCTGATTTATTTTTACATTTCCTGACCAAACTGTTGTCTAGTCCCTGTATCTTGCTTTATTTGTGGTCTCTCGGTTCAGATGGCTTCCCTCCTGAAGAGAGTTAAGCAGTAATTGCCCCATACGTGGGTCTGTAGCAGCTCCTCATGGCTAACCAGAACATATTTCCAACTTCAGCCACTTGGCTTTCCTGCTGTTCAGTGCTCCTGCCTCCTTCCTTTTGTGAGGAATGTTGTAATTTGTAATTATGGCTCTTACTGGAGGTTGATTTCCTTTGAGCTTGAAACGTGGTGGGATTCTGGTAGTGGGGTGGCCTTCCTTCTGCTGATGGCTCTGCGAAGTGAGGTCTGCACTTAAGAGAAAACACAGACAAAGGAATTTCCAGTTGACCATTTACTTCCTCATCAGCCCCTCATAGGAGGAAAACCTGGATATATAGAGTTTAATAAGGCATTTTTCTCCAGGTAACCAGCACAATTATGAGACACTTCATTATTACAATTTTTGTGTGAAGACAACTGTTTTGGTTGAAAATGTGCATGGTGCTTGTGGGCTAAAATCACTGTTGATATTTTTATATAGCAATACTTTTTTTTAACTGGGTGGGTTTCTTTTCTTTGCTTGGCTTTTTAGGTGATCTATAAGCAAAGCCTCTGAAATGTTTATCAAAACAAAGACTGGTTATTTTTATAAACTTTTTCTTTTGAAGCAGAACATGCCCCCCATTCCAGAAAGTTAACTTACCTTTTCTAATTGCATGGAACTTGCCCTGAAAATCAGAGGAGGACATGTAATACAGAAAGATCCATAAAAAGTGCAGGATGTTAGATTTATTGCTATTTGTGAAGCCATTTAACACTGTTCAGAGCAGTTTTAGCTCATCAACACCCCACTGGTGAAACTCAAAATATCTATCATGTTTATCTGAGACAGCCTTCTGCGATGTATCTTCATTTGTTCTTACTTAGTGTTTACTCTCAGCCTTTACTTTACTTTTTACCTTACTTTGAAACTTCAGTCATTTACTTCAGAAGCCAAAACTCTTTTCCTCCTTACCCCATGTACTGAATAACCAACTAATAAACAGGGAGTTAACAATTCCTGAGGTATTTCCTCCACCTAAGCTAACTGTTGAATAGGATCTGTGTTCCTAGCAATTGGAATCCCACTGGAAACATGCCTTGAACAGACTTAAAGCTGCAGCCATTGCAATCAAAAGATTAATAGAAAAGTAATTGAAAGGTTACTCAATAGGTTACTCTTTTACATGGACTATTTTAAAATTTTAAGGTTGCTAAAATAAGACATTTAAAAAACACTAAGGGAAAAGAATTTCAGTAGCTGGATTAAAGAAAAACAGACAACTGCCTTTACTCACACATCTAACACTGTCTGGGGGAAAAAAAAGAGTTTTAAAAATATTGCAGTTAAGTATTTGATTAAAGAGTACAGAAAATATTTTTTCAAAAATAGATAT
The DNA here is from genome assembly GCA_013397155.1 of Irena cyanogastra. Taxonomy (NCBI): domain Eukaryota; kingdom Metazoa; phylum Chordata; class Aves; order Passeriformes; family Irenidae; genus Irena; species Irena cyanogastra. The sequence goes on along the minus strand of VWZV01009167.1, from coordinate 133,629 downwards.
TTATTAGCAGTCTGGGTCAGAGAACTGGATATTCACTTTGATTAGGGTTTTCCATTGAGAGGAATAAAAATTTTGTTTCACAAGTTATAAGTTAAAAAATATGGAAAGTGATGTATTTACATTACAAAGATGAAACTGAGTTACAGTGGCTAATAGGATAAGTGATGCAAGTTAGTCATTAGGAGAGGGATGTGAACTCAATCTACAAGGCAAATTAACTTTCTTAGAACACTTGAGCTGGCACAAAGATAACAGCGCCTTTAGGAGACAAACTGCCTGCCTTGCTCGTGTACTCCAGCGTTTCTCTTATGATTATAAAATTCTTTAGGTGAGATTTTTTTCACCAGCCTAAGGGCACCAAAAGATATTGATAAATGTGCATCAGAAATAGAATGAAAGCTGGACTCAGTGCCCTAACTCTTCATATCCTAATACCTGCTGAAGCAGTTCTGGTTCTTCTGTTCTGCTTAACAAAAATTGTGACATGACATGGGTGCCACTGATTTGCAAACAGAGCTACACAGTGTTTTCAGAACTTTAATAACAATCCCAGAGAATCCCTTAAAAAATCATGTCCTGGAAAGCAAGGTAGCAGGTGAAGCCTGGCCAAACTGAAGGGGAGCTGAAGCCTGTCAGCAATACCCATGTGAGGCAGTTCAGATATGGACTGAAATGCATTTGGCATCTCTTTCCTGTTTGGTAATGAGCTGTACTCTGGTTCACCTTGTGCCCAAGGATTTCACACACCTTCATGCAAGTAAGAGGAATGGTGTTGGGATGCAGTCAGGCACTGAGCAAGGGGATCTTAACATACTTCTTAGTGCAGAAGGTTTTCTGCTCTTTCCAGACTGTTCAGTGTGAAAAGGGGAAGTGAGCCTCAATGATGTACCCAAGGGTTATGCCTCCAATTAGTTACAAGATGGGAAGCAGAAACGGTCCCCTTGTGGGATTGAGGGCTGATTTGCCTACCTAAAAATAAAAGAAAGACAGTCCTCTTTGCAGTGATAAATTTAAGCCAATTTATATTAAACAATTTGCTGTAAGATTTGATTAAAAAAAAAAAGAAAAAACTGTGAAGCTAGAGTAAATGGTGTTCACAGCATAGTGGTCATCCTTTGATGTGATGCTTTAGAGGAGCTGAGGCAGAATGTGCTTTTTCTGTGCAGTTTAATAAAAATAAGGCGGTGAAACATCTTCTGATGCAAAAATCCAAGACTGTCCTCAACATCTAACACTGAACCTTAAAATTACCATACCTGAATGTGGCAGACAAGTTGTGTTCATTAATTTTAGCAGCATCTGTGCCCATTTACACCAGCTAAATATCTAGCACTCAATACAAGCAATTTTCTTGTCCCTTTTCAATTAGCTCCATTACAGAAAATCTAATTAAATCATATCTTTTAGCAGGAACCAAGAACTCAAGAGCTAAATTTTTGCATTTAATTAAAACCTCTTCATCTTGAACTGTTAATTTCCTGAAAAAGATCTCCAGTAGTTTCTCCTCTGATGCACTTAGTTCCTGAATGAAATGCCTCGTTTACTCTGAGTTGGCTCTTGGAGTGCACACTTAGGCTCCACCTCTGGTGACAATCTCAGAAGATGATGGGAATCATAGCTGCTTTTCTCCTCACTTCTGGATAAAATCTCTTCAGATACAGCTTGTGTTTCTTCTGGGCCCACAGAGACATCTGAATCACCATCAGGAAAGCAAAGATGCCAACTAGTAGGGAAAAAAATTTAAAGAAAAGGATCATGTGTGTTCTTTCAGTGCCTGGTTCTGTAAATACATTTCCATAGGGTTTATGGAAATATTTGCAGTCTCTTCTGTGGGCAGAGACAACACAACAGTTCCTCTCAGCCTGGCAGTTGCTGATATACCATAGCTCAAGGTTCAGCCTCCACCTCAAAATTCACACAGATGACCTTCACCTTTGTTAGACACACCCTGCACCAGCTCTGACTTCACCATAAATCCATATATCACAAGGCCTCCTTGGCCATGGTGCTGTCTCAACCCATGGCCTCTCTGGACCATGTTTCTAGTTTACTCCTGAACTATAACACTTCTCTGTTTCTACCTCTGGCTGCCAACCACGACAGGGAGCTGTGCTCTAACTCCCTGCTGTATGGAGAGAGAGCTCAGCCCTAAGGCAAGTAGGCAGTAGCTGCCTGATCCAGTAAATAGGCACCAAATAGGGGATGATTTTACTGCATTTGCATTTTGTAAATTCATTATCCTTTGGTTAATATGGAGGTGGTTAATCAGAAACATCCATTTGGCATCTGGTCAAGTTATGTCTGGGACAATTACAGCAAGGATGAGTGTCCCACATATGTTGCTGCTCCTGCCATTGTAGGGACAGCCGACGTTGTCCCCCAACTTTCAGATAATTTCCATACCAAAGCCTTAAACACAAGAACATTTCATCTTTTCAAGCAAAATGTCTATTTAATTTTTGCATGATGCAGTTTAACCCACTTTTGAAATTCGTTTCTTTTTCATTTGTAAGCGACATTGGGCTACTTCTTACAAGTAGTTTTTGTAAGTTTCTGTTTTGAAATGGGAAAAAAAATTAAAAAGTGAATGTTTTGGAGAGCTCAGTCCCAGGGACTATATTTTTGTGAGTGTTAAGTCTCCAAGAATGCAGCAAAGTACTGAGCAAGAGTCACAAATTCTACTAAGCAGGTTGCTCTTACGAGCATCTCGGAGGTTTATCTCATACGATAAATTTGATGGCAATATTTCATGTACTATAAACTTTTTTTGGAAAATTTTAGATTTCCAGAATTCTCTTCCACAAACACTTTAAATGCTGTCTTCATTCTGTTTCAAACTTACCTGGCAAAGTTTGTGTCATCACTGTGAAACTAATCCAAGACCCAGCCTATTGCAAAGAAAAAGGCACGGTTAGTTCTATATTTTATGTAAAGCAAAATGGCAAGTTTTCAAAAGTTCCCCATGGAAAAAGAGTGTGGTATTTGTACTGGAAATGCGAGAGGAAAAACAGTAAGAAATTAATCCTTGAGTGTGTTGGATGGGGTGAAGAGATGGATGGTAAATATTTAGATCACTGGGGAGACTGTAGTGGTGGGCAATATAGACCAAAGTCCATGTGATAGTGATGTGAGGGAAGAGGAGAGTCTGGTGGAGAAATATTTGTGGGAGCAAGGAGACTCTGACATACAGAGCACAAGGATTGATGTGCAGAGGAAACTGCCTGGAGGTGTTGCAGATTTTCTGCAGACAAAGGCTGAAACAGTAACCACCTACCCTTTGCACATAAGCAGAAGAAAGTCATGTACCTCATATGTATAGTTGGGACAGGATACCAGCAGGAAGAGCCACGTGAAGGGGTTGTAGGTTGGACTTGGAAAACATGTTCTATTTCCTTGTGAAAGGGAAAAAAAAAAGGTGGGAAAAATCAGGACCAGTTTCAATATAGGGAAAGGGGAACTGAGCCTTATCACAGCCTGCCTAGATAACAGCAGTCCCCTGGGCCAATGCTCTCAGGGTACATACAACCTGTTAGAAAAGTTTCAGTGAAATCTTTTGGGGTAGCAAAATCTGTATTTATCCCAGTGAGAAAGAGCTTAAATCAAATTTTTTGGCTCTTGCTGCTTTTAAGCTGAATTAAGCCCCTTGCAAGAAATAACATAAGCAGTTTCCTAACCACAGTGCATGAAAACATTCCAGAATAGAAACTGACTTCTGTGTGTGAAGTTGATCATATTGTGGTATTTTCTTGAATAGGGTGTTCTAATGGTGAAATTACACTATTAGTGTCTGAAAACGTATTTTACTTTCCAGTATATATTGTATAACCTTTATTCTCATGACACAAAAATGCAGAAACCCCAACCTGTTTAGAGCATACATAAACACCAATACCAGTGTAAATATTCACGAGTCTGTGTATTTGAATATATGCATGTACATCTTTGCCTGAGATGAATGTGTCTAAAAACTCTGCGATATAGATTAGAAGTTTTTGAGACTTATTTAAAATGAAATACACTGATGTTAGTCACCAGCATGCTTTAAAAAACTTCAGTGCCTAAATCCATATGTATATTGCAGTTCTGTCTAATTAAGATAAATTTGCTATAAGTTTTGAAACAACAACAGTGTTGCTAATGTTTCCTTGTGACAATTTTTTTGAAGGTGTTAGTCCAATGGCATGGTTACTACTTCATCTTTCTTTATTCAATGGATGTAGGTACATAAATTACTGTACAGCAGCAGAAGATGGATAGGTTAAGGAACAGGAAACAAAGACAGACCTGAATTGGTTTGGTGAGCTAAAGCTACGTTGATAAAGTGATTTCCAGCTTCACACATCTGCAAGACATTAAAAAACATATTTTCAGTTGTATGCCTAAAAGGCTGTGGCAACTGTGTGCAGTGCATACCAGAACCCTTCCCATTACAACTCAGTCTCTGTACCCAGGAAATCTGTATATCCAAAACACAGCCTGTGATCTCTGTCACACACACGAGTGTCCAGTGAGCACTATGGGGGCAGCCTGGGGTGAAAGCCCCTGGCACATCCCCGCAGAGCTCTGTGCAGCCAGGCCTTCAGTGGGGCTCCCATGCCCAGCATGTGCAACATGTTTGGCCCTGGGGAGATCAGGGAGATTCTCTGGCTCTAAGGAATTCATCAAGATGCTCTTCTTGATTTTTTTTTTTTCTGGATTTAATCCAAGCTGCAAAGAAGCAGGTGAAAAGCTGGCCTCTGGTTCTGTAAAAATGTCACGAGTTAATGTCCCTACCCCTCTTTCTTCTCCCCACACACACTTTCAAAGGTGTTCAGCAAAACAGGAAGGAAAAAAAAGATGATTTAAAAAGCAGTAGTCTCTAAAAGGCAGACTGGTTGAATGGACATTAGTCAGGGATTGATAAAGGAAGGGAGCCAGTACAATTCCTGGTTCTGGAACTCTCTGGTTATGCCGTTTCCAGCCGTAACCAACTTCTCAAAGCTGGTCTCTAACATCTAGGTATTTCAAACCTTTGGAAAAGGTACCATTTCTCTCCATTTGGTTATACAGTCTGTAGTACAGGCCGATTTCAGATTTGCTTCATGCTTTCAGTACTTCATCAGTTACAACTACTGAAGAATGAAAATCAATATTTACCCATATTTAAAATGGGAACTGGTAGGAAAATCAGTTTAAATTTCTGAAGAAGATGACCTGTCATCACAACTATGTAATTTTATGGTTTTAATTTTGCCCCTACTCTGTGAAGAAAATTAAAATGGTGTATACAGCTCAAGCTCAGGCTGAATTGAACTTTTTTATTAATTTCTGGATTTGAAGATGGATTCATCCTCTCAAATTGAAAAAATGCAGTGTTAAAAAAGTTGGATTTTCTTATATAATTTGTCATTCTATATTTTGCCAGGGTCAAAAATGTTTAAGAAATTAAAATAAAAAAAGAAAATGTTGAAACCTAGAGATGTTAAAAGTGTGAAGTCACAAAATTAACACAAAAAAAGAAGAGCTTCAACTGTCACTTTTAAAGTCAATTCTGAAAGTCATCCATAACAAATTTTTGTTAAAACTAATTGAAAGAAATATGTAACCTCATTTTATATTGAAATGTGCTATTATCTGAAAGAACATTGTAGATAGAAGAATTGCTGAAGAATTTTCCCCTTTTTGGCAGAGATTTTTGTGGGGTTTGGAAGATTTAAATCAGGTATATTAGTAAGCAGACCTGTTATTAGCTGTTATTCTGCATGGGTAGGTAGTTACAGTTCAAGCCTGCTGTCCATTTAAATTCTTTTAATTCCAACTAACTGACAATCCTCTCTCATAAATACCAGATGTAAAACACTAAATGGCCAGAAAATGAAATTCCATTATAAAATACCATATCAGAAGCTATAACTCTAACCATAGCAATGGATGTAATTTTAATTTACATACTTCCAATTATGAGCTGGGAACATGATTTGTTTTTCTGACTGCTATTATTTTAAAGAAATAGCTTTTGTGGTTAAAAGTGGTTTTGTAAAACACTATAGCTAATGAGATGCCCCTGCTATTGTGGACCAAGAGATATTCACACACTATAATTAACCCCTACTAATTCTAAGTAAAAGAAGCTAAAGGCATTTCTGCAGGGATATTTTTTGGCTTACCTTTGACTCTGCATCTGCATTCTGCTTTGATTAACTCTTATGTCCCTCTTTAGACATGTGACTGTTAATATTCTACATTGAGAATCACTGCTAAATTTAAGCTAGTCCTCAGTTTATCATATATAAAATATGGGGCAGTGGGGAACAGCAGAGAAAAAGCTGTCACTATTTATGATTATAAAATATTGAAGCCTCCACACTGTTTCCCCTCTTTATATTCCAAGTATACCCTATGAGAAAAACATCCCTGCAAAGTTTAATTTCTCTAAACATGAGAATCTTTCAGGTGGACCTGCAGAAACTCTTCATATTACTCAGTACTGTTGTTTACAGCAGCTGCAGATGTATACACTTAAATCAGGATGTCTAATAAACACAAGACTTAAAAGAAGGAGGGAAAAAAAATCTTCCAAATATTTTATTCATATGTTTTAGAAACCTGTGAAAACAGCTTCAAATTATTTTATTTCATATGTTGATGTTTTAAATTCATTGTCTGGGAGTCTGCCAACACAAGATCTGAAAGGGACAGGTCTTGCGTTTCCATGGGTAGGGAATTCTCAAAAGAGCTGTAAGAATTCAGAGCCTAGACCAGGTGCTGATGCAGATCTTAAGGAGATTGACATATTTTATAGCAAACACCCCCAAAAAGACTCAGCCCTTTGCTTGAGGGCAGCATTTTCCTTGCAGGGCAGGTTCCATCGATGCAGGGAAGAATGTTTGAAAGGAAAAGGAGGGTTTCTCTAAGCAGAGACTTTGATGAGGACTAGTTTTGCTGGCAGCACTGAATATCCAGGAAAGCAGTTTGCTTGGATTCAAACACCCCCTGAGCCTGGGAAGGGTGCACGCAGCAAGGTTCTGGGCGTGCTGCTGGCTACCAGTGCCACAGCCTCCTGTCTCTGCAGTGCTGGGCTATTGCTTATAGCTCCAGAGCCTCATGGAGTGTGTGCACTTCTTCATTAGAGCAAGAAAAGCTGAGAACTGCATGGACAGACCCAGAGACAAACACTGCCAAAACTGTGACCTTTAAGGGTCCCGATTTACAAAAGCATTTAAATATTGCTAACGAGCTTTTGAATGTTTTTCTGGATATTGTTTGCCTGAAGGAGCCTAGACATACTACTGTCCCATCACCCTGTCATATTTCTGGAAACTGATCTGTATTTGATTTTCAAAGAGGATGCTTTGGCTACTGGCCCAGCAGTTCCAGAGGGCAGAGAGGATATACATTTCCATGTGAGAACTTCTTACCAAGCCTCTATCTCACTATAAGCGTATTTTCAAGCAGCAGGTTGGGTAGTCTCAGCCATCCTTCAGCAGCTGCACTTTCCCTTGGCTTATCCCAATTTGGCAGGGTTTATTTATATCATTTTTAATAGCTGTTGATGTAAGTTATTCCGGGTACACTGAACTATTGCAAAGTCTGCTTGGTACATAATTCTTCAGTGTTTTAAAAATTACAAGTTTCAGTCTATCTAAATATTAGCGTTCTAACACAATTACCTGTGTTAGTAGTAATAATGCTGATGATGTTCTCACAGCTCTCAAATACAGTACTTCAGTTTAAACTCTGTGTTCATAAATATCAGTAGGACATTTCCTGACTGACAAACCTTAATAGATTAGTACTAAATCCAGTCAAAGTACACACGGCTGTGGACATGGACTTATATGTATGCATACACACAAATGCACAGAAGCATTACTGCATTTTACTGAATTGTGAGTTAATCCAATTCCATAATCATAAATAAAACTTCATTTTTGTACATACCAGAAAAGCAAGAGCAGCGTAAGAAACTTGTTTGTGGCCAAATGCTAGAAAACAGAATGAAATTATAAATTGCATTTTACGGTATGCACATGGTTTGCTATGGATGAAATTAATCTAGTGCTGAGGAGCAGAAATGCTTCTTTCCTGACAGGCTCTGCAGAAAGATTGGATATTATCACACACAATATGAAGACAATACAATCGGCAACAGCACTCTAGGAGTGCCAGTTTTACACCACTGATCTCAGGGCGGTTTTCACCCAACTGTTTTTAGTATTTACCAGCTTCATATATCCAAATGTTTTGTCAAACAGCTGGTGGTGGTGAATCCCTTGAAAAGGCAAGGAGGGGAGTGGAGTGAAGGTCAATGTTAAAATCAGGCCAAGAATTGCAGCCTTATCCATAGCCCCTTCTACTTCCACGAGCAGAATTCTCAATACATAACCTATCCATTACCTTTTTTTTACTTTAGTAGTGAGGCAATAGTGAGGCTTTAGTACACAGCCACTACCTGCTTCACAGTCATGCAAGAAATACATTTAATATTTGTAAATTTTACCTGCCATCTGGCTGCCCTCTCCTTTCTGTGGTTGCCCCCAGACCAGAGTAGGGCTCTACCATGTTCATGTCCAAAGGTTTACAATTTCCAAGCAAACCTTGGTCATAGCTGAGAGACACAAACCATGTGCACCTATCTCACTTGCCTTGGCCGTGTCTCATCGAGCCTTTACTTTTGAGAACTCCTTTTTCCTGGCTGCCACAAGACTCCTCTGTGCAGCCAAAGGGATTTTAAGGCAGTGGCAAGCAATTAGAAATATTTCTTCTAGATGCCTCCTCTTTGTTATAGGGGAAACAAAGAGTTTCCTCTCTAAAGAAGCTGAACTTACTGATTTGATAGCCCAGACTTCTAAAAACTGTGTATAGGGAGGTTTCTGCATTGTTTGTAGCATTGTTGTTAAAGCCACACCAAATCCAACTGTCATTCAATGAAATCACATAATTTTGCAATAGAGCTTTTGTGCTAGTTTGAAAGAAAAGCAAATGTCATGTAGGAGAAATTTTTGATTGAAAAAACATAGCAATTTAACTAAGTGTAAATAAAAATGGCAAAGCAAACCTCTTTCCCCAAAAAGTTCATAGATAAATCTGAGATTCAGAGGAAAGAAAGACTAAGGTATAACAAGGAAAGTAAAGTAGCAGAAAATAAAACCTGTACCAATTATTGTTAAAAGAAGCAAAAGTGCAGAGAGCAAACAGGGAAAAAATAATGAAGAAATAGCAGTGCAAGAATAAAATATGATGAGAGGGAACAAAATGATGCATGAAATCTGAAAATTAAAAAAAAAATCTTTCTGTTATCAGCAGTATGTGATGGATTTTTACTGGTTTCTCAGGGAAAAAAAAGGCAAAACCTTAATTTTCATGAAAAGGATGTATCTTTAGCAAATAAATATCTCCTCCAAGAAAATGCAGCTAGCTCTATTTCTCTCCTGCCTTCTTTAGTACGAGTGTTGTGAAGAAGAGCAAAATATATTGATCTTTATGTTTTCTCTGCTTGTCCAAAATTTCCTGTTTGTAAACTGGACAACGATTGAACAGGCAGGAACATTCAAACATTCAATGGCACAAAGTCGAGGTGCTTCCAACACAACAATCTTCCTCCTGACTGGGAGCAAAGACTGATTTCTGGCTGGATCAGTTGTATGATTTGATGTGGGAACAATTTCTTGATTTTGGAGAACTTGAGGTTACACAGCAAAGACTTTTTCAGAGCGAGTTTATCAGGTTTGTGCCCCAGCCATACCTACATGGTGGCGTGTACCGTGGGTGGTTGATGTAGTATGCGATCCAGGATGTGAATCCCCAGTAAAAGGCACAGCCCTGGAACAGACAGATAATTTCTTTGAAAGGTCAATAAGGAAGTGCAAACTGTAACTTTAAAAGTATAAATTCTGCCAAGTGCAAAACCTGTGGGTGACCATTGAAAGGCTTTGCAGTTGCTTGTGATCCTTAGAATAAATGTCTTTCTAAGACGCTATGAAGCCAGTAAAAAAAAAAATGGGACACAGTGTAGATTTTTTTTTTTAATTGTATTGAATGTGTTTTATTCATGTTGTAGGAATTGGCACTTGTCTTCTCTGTTTTTGATTTTACTACTGAAGATCACATTTCTATGAGCAGTGCTATTAAAAGTCTAGGGCTGGTTAACGCAGCTGAGCTGTTACTGTACCTGAAATTCAGCATTTCCAAGCAAGATAGTGCAAGACAAACAGAACACTAAACCAGACAAAACAAGAAAGAGTAAAAGTGAAGCCCTGTATCATAGCCATGTGTTAATCCACCAAAATCCTAAATGTTTAAAGGTAGGGTCTTTCCATCACACTGAATGGGATGGGGGGGTAGGGGGGGGGGTGGGATACAAAATGGCCAAGATAGAGTATGTAAAATAAAAAAAAAAAAAAGAGAAGGCCTGTGAGTAATGACACACTGTTAAAATTCAGGAGGCTTTGGAAGAGAGAAGACCTGGCCAGCTCAGTATCTTCCTGCCTGAGGCCTCCCTCTGTAGAAGGAGAGTGGTTTTTCACTACTTGTAATTTGATTTTCACTTCCTAGCACAAGGCAGTCTCTTGCTCTGTATTTATATTGCACCAAGGAAGCAGTGTATGATTTCTGTCAACACTGCTAGATGTTGCAGCAGCAGCTATCACCATAAAATAACATTCAGTCCAAAAAATATCCTGGACTTGACAATCAGCCCCTTGGGTGAATGAGTCAAAGTGGACATTTACATGCAGGAGCTAAAATGAATATTGATTTCTATTTATGTCCTTGGGGACATGGTCCTGAAATCCGTCCTGTTATCTATATTTTCACTAAACATAATTCCTGGTGTTACAAAATAAATTAATTTTTATTTCTCTATCTACTTCCAAGGACTGCTTTGATATGAGGATATTCTGTCTTACACAAGATGATAAAAATATTGTCACCTTTATCATGTTTTTCAGAGGAGTGTGCCCTTCCGAAAACTTGTGAACAAATAATGTCTCCAGCAGATGTCTGATGTAGTGTAAACAGTGACAGAAGCAGGCCAAGCTGCAAGATAAGAAAAAAGAAAGGAAATTAAGGTAAGTGAAAGATTGTTTTTATTACTTTACAGTTAATGTCATGAAAGGAATGAGAAGTAATATTCCAAAACTGCAGTCACATTAAAATGTTGGGATTTAAGATACGGTCTAAATTGAAGCATCTGGAAGCAAAGATTAATGGAAAAATTTTCAGTGCAAGACAAAGTTGTTTGCATTTTGCAGGGAAGCAACTTATTTTTACTAGCCTTGAAATGAAAAGAGCTCCTGGAGCTCTGGATGTGATACATAGTCCTGACAAGACATTTAGACAGGACAGCTGCGTATACAGCCAGGCATCTGACGCGCCTTTCCAAAAGATGTCTCCCACGTTTTAAGGCCACCTTAATGCTCCTGTAGGCTGTGTCTGACATTTAAAAACATTCTGAATATCTTCTGAATGGTTTCCTTGTCCTTTGCCAACTGAAGTAGCTGCATGGAGGTAGTTTGTGTTTCATTTCCTTGTGGACGCAAAATGAGATTTTGTTGCTAAGTTAATCCATCCTGATGGCTTTTTTGTTGCCTGTTATAAAGAAATGAGGCAATTGTGGTAGAAATTATTATATTGATTCTCTTTTGAGGGGGATTATGAAACAATAACAGGCATTGCTGATTTGCTTCTGAGAATGAGCTTCAGCTCATAGTGATTGAGTTTCAGAAACAAATGTCAGGAGTGATTCCTGATGGCATTTTATCTTGGTTACATTTACTGTACTACCATAGCTTGTCTTGCTGCAAACCAATTATAAGACATAAATGAAAAGTGGTTTTCAGCATGTGAAATCTCAAATAATTTTATTATGCATTGTGTACGGTAGCTAAAGTCAAAGATTAAACAATTTCAAAGTAATTAAACCAGAGAGAGTTGAGCTAAGAGAATTTCGAACAATTAATGACTGATCCAAAGCCTGGAGAAAACTTCCAGCTTTGCTGGAAATTTTAAAATTAATTTGGCTTAGGATGGGGACTTCAGATGAACCCATTAAGGAGTGGACGCTGGCAGCATTCTGCACAACCCTTGCCCACATAAAAGAAGGTAAAGGCATTGCAGGTTCTTCTGCACTGCTGGAAACTCTCTCCTTTTAAGCATATGCACAAGAAAAGGAAGACTAGTATCTTGCAGCTCTGGATTTGGATTCAATTATTCTGTGTTCTCATTCCCAGCTCCACTAACTCCCTTAATGTCTTTCCAAGTGCCTATTCCTCCATCTGTAAATGGCATTATTACTCACTGTATTTCTCTGCTGTGTACCAGTTCCCCTAATTCTGCAATCACAGTGTGGAAAAAGTGTGTGGGAAAGCTGTACAGTCCTTGAGCCTCCTAAGTCCAGCTTATGCAGGTGACAGGCTTTCCTTGATGACTTGTCACCCTTCTGCCAGGCACTAATCACTTAGAATGGGGACAACTCCACTGAAGGAAAGTTCCCTTTAAGTGTCAAAGTTCCCAAAGTTCCATTCTACCGCCATCCTGTGAAATGCTTCTTTTGAGTTTCTTGACCTGACTCATGACATGCACACCTGCTGAATTTCCTCCTTCTTGTGCCTAGGTGAGAGCTGGTGTGGGGGTAGTTATCTTCTGTGCTGGATGCTGACGCTGCTCATCTCAAGAGCAGGAATGTGCTATAAGGCAGCTGGGAGTGGGGCACCTGAAGTCTTGTCTTCTCTGTCAGGATGACTTTGGGTTACTAGCCATTGTGTTTATTATTGCACTTTCTGACTCGATGTCAAAGTATTTGGGGAAAACACTGCATCTCCATGGTGACCAGGTGCAGTGACCATTACTGGGATCCCACTTTTGGTCAAGCTTATGAGTGCTGCTAGAATGACTAACAGGTATTGGTAATAACTGAATCTAGCACCAGGTAGGCAGCCTCAGACCCCCTGTAACATCCTCAGCTCTGGAAATGCAATCTCCATCCCTTTGGTTTCTCATGATCCGAGAAAATAATTCTCACGAGTGTCACTTACTGAACCACTGGGTGGCGGAAGTTCTTCCTGCTTTCCACTTGATCATAAATAGTCGAGAGACGAATGTAAAAGAGCAGATATATGAGAAGAGGCCCAGTGTATTCTGTTAGAAAAAACTAGAAATGAAAAATAAAATAGCTGTGGCAGAGTAGAAAATTGTAATCAGGAAAGGTGTGAGAAAAAGAATACCCCTATGCACAACCCCTATTCATCCTTCAAATGACTTTTGGCTTCATTTTCAGGACTTAAATGACACATAGGGGATTCTTCTGCAGTCTCTTTAGCAAAGGAGTAAAATACATCTAGGAAATGAGAGATAGATTTCTGTGCAGAACATTAACCCAGTCAGGAATGTTTAATGGAAGATGGTCAAAATCACAGTTATCTCCTCTTTATATTTTTGGTTGTGCCATCAGGTGCCTATTTGGAATCTACATAATACTGAAAACAAGGCCAAGAAGCTGAAGGCAGCCTGCTTTCTACCAGTGTTTTTTGCAATTAAGTGGTACATCAGTTAAAAGCCAACCAGGCATGAAGAAACAAACACAGCTTTGAATCCTGGTTGCTAGCAGAGTCATCTGGAAGGGAGGCTATCATTGCTTGAAATTTGGTGGAGGATGGAAGAGCAGGACCAGCCTGCTTGATGCATGGTGCTTTGAGCTCTTTTTCGGTGACTGTGTGGTTCTCCTCCCTGTGCAGGCACCAGCAGAAATAGCCTGTGGTGGGCTGACTGGAAAAATTACCCTACTGTGACAAAAATGAAGAAGAAATAATTTCATCTCACCATTGTCACCCCTGCTAGGCACAGAGAACTGAGAGAAGGAGCAGGGAGAGAAGGCAGAGTCATGGAGATGACATGAACTGCCCTCACTTTTAAGGTCTGACTTTGGTTTGGTACAGTCTGTATTGCTCTTTGTTGGGGAACATTCTTAAGCCACACACAGATGGAAGAAGTAAAATGACATTAGAGTGATGAGAGATCAAGATTTGATCACCTGTCCTCACTGGACTGAATCACAGAATAAAATGGAAGTGGTGTAGTCCTACACATTTACAAGGACTGGAAAATAGTAACTCAAGTGCCTGTCATTGTTTCAGGGAAAAAGATTTATAACTGTTGGGTTATTTGGCTTTATGGTGTCTATTTGCACTGCTGTAGAATTGTAATGAATAAACACCTGTGGCTTAAGGAAGCAACACTGACTTTAGACCACCTTTTTCAAAACTAGTATTTGGTCCCCCAACAGGCTGTGCTTCTAATCACTTTTCAGAAGAACATTGAAAGAGAAAGGTTTTCCTGCAGAAATATCTGGCAATTAAGTTCCCTTTTCCTCTGTTACAGGGGGAAACCTTTTGAAGCGTTATCCTTTCATAGCAGGACAGTCTTCAAAAGTAACAATAGACTTAATTGTTCTCTACCAGAGGAACATCAAATTCCCTTTTGTTCCGAGTGGCATCATGACTCCTGTGCTCCATTTAGACTCTGCCTGATCCCAACGGCAGGTGTGTGTGTTTGTGTGTGTGTAAAAATATTTAATCTAGGAGTCCAAGAGCACTCATTGTGGAATACCTCATAGCCAAGGGCTTATTAGAATTTTGTCCTGACAGCAGTTGTATGGATCTGTTCCAAAATGTGAGCCCACTGTGTTTGGCACTCTGCAAACTGTAAGGGATGGCCTCTGCAAACAGGACTGTAAGGGATGGCCTCTGCTATTTAAACCTAACACACTAAGTCTAGACTGTGGTGGTGTAGAGGACAGGGGTCCAGGTAATGTGGTCTGGACAAGTCAGGGGAAGAGCCTGGAATGAGCTGCTTCCTTCAGTGTAGCTTTTCCTCTCTGCCGTGAGCTGCACCACGAAGTACATCCGTAACTGCCAGCTTTCAACATCTGTTTGGCACAAGCAAGTTACAAAGCTGCCAGGAAGAGTTTGGCAGGACTTAGCACCAAGTTGTGTTTACTTGTCACTGCACCAAGTGCTCCCCCCTTACCCCGTGACTGATTTCAGATGTTGAAAGGAGAAGCAAAGTTTTGACATTTAGTAAAAAATCCAGTATCTCTGTAAAAGCCCAAGCTCCAGACACAAGATAACAGAATCCTTGTGACAGGGTTTGATGTAGAAAGGAGGGATGCATGAGTGCAATTCAGAGAAGCAGAACTGAGAGCACTAACAGTAGCTCTTGAGCTGGGGTTTGTGGAGGGGAGCAGCATCAGAATGCTCAGGGTGGGGACAGGGTTCAGTCTTGTCTGTGTGTCAGTCACATCACCCATGTGGAAGCAGGTGGTTCAGGGTCAGCCATGAGATTTTCAATCAAAATGAGCACTGTCTGGCAGGCAGGACTGTATTTGCCTTTGTCATAACTGAGTCACACTGGCACATAGTTAAAATCAGTAACATCCTGTTTTAGAGGACAAGGCTCAATTTGCTGCAGTAGTTTTTTCTGTAGTTTACTTTAGTTTAGGTAAGTTTCAGACTCTTTCCTTCTGTTGCATCTCCCGTGCTGCGATGACTGCTCTCATTCTTTGGCCTACTGATTTTAAATTTGTCATAAATGAAAAACAAGTTCCAGAAAAGCAGGCAGAGAAACTGCTAAAAATTCCCATGAGTTCAAGCAGGTGAATGGGAAAGTAGTCTTAAATTAACACAACATTACAATTATTGGTTCTACCCACTGGCAATCAAGGGCAAGCACCATTCTTTTACTATTGATTCTCAATGATTATATGCAATTAAGCCTAACTAGTATCTTCACACTCATCCTATAGCTGACTAATTGCTGGGCTTGGAGAGTTACTTCTTGTGTCAAGGATCAGTTCAACCCATCATTTTTATAGGTGCTCAAAATTAGTAATTCCTGCTGACATATTCCGCAAAAATAGTAATCACATTTTAAACAAAGGCCTGAAAGTAATGACATTGTAGCTTGTTGTTTCTGAAAAAAAAAGAAATATCATTTTATTTTTTTAAAAAGTGATCATTTAAGACACAGAGCACATTTATCCTGTAGAAATGTAAAAATAAAAAAAGAAAAACAAACAAACAAAAACACCAAACCCCAATATTTAGAAGAATTTTTTTTTCTTTATCATCTTGTGGTCCTGCCTAGATTATTTTGATGTATTGGGTGCAACCAAATATGATGATCCATAATAAACACAAATATCTTTTCCTAGAGAAGCAGTATGTCTCTATAACAATGAGTATAGCTCAATAGAATTTAACTGCTGAGCTCATCATTAACTCCCTGAAGAGAGAAAACAGGAGATTGCCTTTCTTTTTTTCCACATCTGTACACTCTTCTTCATATCTTTCACAGTGTCCAGTTCTCTCACTTTCCTTCTCTCCTCTCCTGTCTGACATTATATACTCTGTAGACCTCTTGTTCTCAGTAGCATAGAGAAAGTGCTCTTAAATGAAAGTATTCTGGAATTAAAACTCTCCCCACCATGTTCAGCATACAGGGTGTTAAAATCAAGCTTCTTTAACCATCTAAGTTATCAGTCCTCAGAGATCTGTTTCAGTAACACCTAAACTGGAAATATCTACTACGCAAACATCAAAACCGAGACCCAAAACCAGTCAAAAGAGAGCTAAGTAGGAGTTTCCATTATCCAAAAGATGATGGAACAAAAGGTAAAACAATGCAGGAGAGCTAATCTGCAAATCAGCAAAGCATCTCATCCTGCATAAGCCAGATTGTACCTGCTTCTTTTATCTCTTATTCAGCTATTGTGCCAGGAACACCTTGCTGAACAGAGTAACAGCCAGGAATTCAAATCCCAGACCTTGTGAGGCAGAGGGTATATATTTAGGGATGTATGAATGCTGCAGAGGTGAAAGGAGTTCTTTAAAGTTATTGGAAGGATTTTCTGGCTGTTAGGGGTGACGTAGTGCCTGACACTGTCCCAACAGGTCTGCCAAAGAGAGTGGAAAGGATTTTGATGTGAGTTAAAGTACCATGTGTACTGGGTGGGAAAAGGCAGGACAGGACAAAAGGAAGTTGTAAACGCAGGCAGTGGAGCAGAGGGAATCTGAAAAAGTCCAACCCAATCTTTATAAATGAACAGCCCACATATTAGTATCTTCACGTGAGGGCATCAGCTAATTCCTCTGTGCAATGTTTATGACCTGCCCTTTCTGTAATATCACACAACATGCCCTATCTTGTTGCCTTTTGGCATGGTCTCACATTATCTCATTCACGACAAGCAGCAGAGCTGAGGAAAGGCCATACAGCCTCTTCCACACTGATCCATCCATTCCTGCAGCTCTTTCCATGCCATGTAGGGCCAGTTTCCCAGTCACCAGTGCTGCTTGTGCTGTTTTCTCTTCCACTGCCCACGGGATGTCTGGATGGAAGCAGAGAGCATGGGATGAGGGGAATGCCTGCAGCCAGGACAATGACTTTGGGTCGCTATCTCTAGTCCTCAGCACAGCAAGAGATACAAAAAAGCTCGAGCATGTCCTGGGTAACTCTGATGGAAAAGCAGCTGCAGTATATAAATTATCTAATGGACAGGGCTTAGTTGCTCTGAAAAATGTGAGACAAAGGCAGTAGATGCAGGTCTGAGCCAAGGTCAGACTGGCACAGTACAAACTGCACAAAGAGGAGGATCTCCTGCTGTCAGACAGACAGACCATTGCTGTGTGTGAGTGTACAGAGCATGGCTAGAGTTTCAGAGAAACCCAAGAGAAGCAGGCAGTTAAATCCTCCCAAGTCCCCAGATCACATTAAACTTAGCATATACCTGCCTTAGACTCCTTTTACAATCCCAGCCCTAAGTACTCTTGAGCTAATGATCATTAAGAAACATTAATTTTTAGTTTAATTTCTGCTTCATATGCTTTGTTACCTCATTAAAGGCCATACAGTTACCTGGGGATGATAATGGCATAATTTTAGCACCTCCCCTAAATCTTCACCTTTGTAAAAGTTTTGTATTTTCATGTTTGCAAAAATCCACAGCAGCGGCAATTTTGCATCAGGTAATACAGTTCTTAAGGGCTGCTTGAATATTCATAATTGAATATTTTTGCTCCAGTTCTCACAGAACTGGTTAATCCATTCTATAAAACTTAAATTGCACATGCAGAGGCACCTGAAACTTCCCTTGTCTGGGCAGATTTTGTAAGGACTCAGTGTCTATGAGTATTTCAGGCTGCTGCTCAGTATTTACTTCAAATACCAGAGACAGGGATGGATTTGCTGTAGGATTTTATAGGCAAATTGCAGCTGACTCTGGCCAGTTTCAGGAGGTAGGGAGTGAACAGCAATGGACACTGTTTGTCCCTGAGTCAGGCCTGTGAGTGCTCAGTGAAATAAGGGAGGTGAAATCCCAGCTTCCTCCTGTCTCCTAAGACTGACCTGTCTGAAACCTTGGCATCAGACCTATTCTTACTATGGTCAGCATTCTTCCTTGAGGCTACAAACCATTTCATGTTTCTTACTCAAAACAGAAAATTATTGCAAATTAACAAATGCTATTCTTATGCATACACATACAGGAATGCTGTATATGTTTGTACCAATATGTATTCAGTGAAGAATTCAAGTTCTGCTTGTAACCAAACACCAATGTGAGTTCAGATTTGCTGCCAGATTTTTACAGGTCTTTTACAGCATTTTGAAATCTGCCTTATAATGTGCATCATTTTAAAATGTGTATTTATTGTCTGCTATGTAGATATGTAAACAAAATAGTGCTTTTTAAACACCTGTTATTGTAAATAACTTTATCTGTGCTTTTCATCCAGAAGCCTCAAAGCCCTTTGCACAGTGGAAAATACTGCTGCTTTCTTGCCAATGTTTTGGAAGCTGAAATACAGAGAAAGTCAGTGACTTGTCAAGGGCAGTGACTTGGGTGAAAGGACATCTAGTACTCTCAAACACTGGTTCAGTCTCTGGTTCACTGTGCTGAGCACTCGTTCACCCTATGGTTCACTCTTCTCTGTGCTCTCCTCATACCCTGTATGGGGTCAGGCAAAATTCCCCATACAAAATAATTCTGCTGGGCTTATGCATTCTAGAGGGACTAAACCTGCTCAAATTTGCATAGATTGACAAAATGTCAACCTCCTTAGTTACTCTGAATACAAATAGGAAAATGTCTACATTTGCCAGCTCTGTACATCAAGCAACTCTTTGTTCCTTAAGTAGCAGGAAGGGTGTGAGCATAAAGTTATGTTTAACTGAAAGAAACATGTTGTTCTGTTTGTGTTTACTGAATTTCCTCTACCTTCTTTTTGCACTCAAAGGGGTAAAAACTCAAGGGCATCCCTGTAAATACTTAGGCATAGGCCTTTCAGTCTTTGCTTTGCTTAGCAGTAACTAGAACCCTCTGAATTAATTTTTCTACTAGCTCCCTAATTCGCTTTGGCAACTGAAAAATTGACACACTGGCATGGTTCATCATGAGCTAGTGGCATTTGTTGTTGAGACCAAGAGAAATTATTGCAACACTGTTTGCATCATTAGAAGCAGCATCTGAGGAATCCAAATCAGCCAGCTGGGCAGTTTCAGAGATCTCCTCTTCCCTTATCAGTTAAATTCATGCTGCCACTGGGCAGTAACAAAGAGCCAGAAGTATGTGTGGCCCAGGGAAAGGCACAAACAATATAAAACCATGGCAAGAAATCAGGCAAATGCAAGCTGTTCTCTCCTGATAACCCTGGAGGCTGAAAAATATTAGACTTAATTAAATGAAAAATAAGAGCAATCTTGTGTATGTAGTTTGCCTTTGTGAAAGGTCACAATGTTTTTAGAAGTTCCCAGCTTTTGACTGGGATCGGCTCAAGACTTGGCCAACTGTACCAAGGTAGAGCAACACTTAATATGTATTCAAGCAGAAACCTCTGCCAAGTACAAATTGTTAGCTGCAAAACAGAGGTACTTTGCATTACAAATAATTGTAGTTGGAAAAGGTGTTGTCAAGGAAATAGTGATTTTTTTTTTCCTGGAGATCATCTTCTATACCAAATTATCTATTGATCCACGAGGCTTAGCAATGAAAAACCATTTGACAGTTTTTCTGTCTTTGGCACTTTTTTGTAGCTGTTCTTAGGCCACCCACAGATTCACACAGAATCAAACTTTCTGTTTATTTGGCACTTCTGCAAAGTTTTTCAGATATCCATGATCCCCTAAGTGTATTATTCAATTTGTAAGGTCTTAGTCCCATAACTAATTCTGTTTGTATTGGCCACAAAATATGCCAGCCCTGATATGTATCTGCTGAGAACCATATTCAGTGACATTCTCTGCTACATCAAATAGATCCTCAGCTCTCTCTCTTACCTGGATCTCAAATTCCTTCCTAAGCTATGATAATATGAGTTTTCTTACACTTATCATCTTTACACTAGTTTGCTGGGATTCCCAGTCCTCACACTTCTTTAGACTCCTCAGGTCCTCTCTTTTTCCTTCTGTGGTAATTGTCTGTACTTATACATCCCATTGAGAGGTTATAAACCTTTACTGAAGTCTCTTCTTCTGTTCCCAAATTAGGGAAAATATCTTAAGTTGTTCCCCATGGCGAGTCCAAATCTAACCTCAGTGTAGAGAAGGTGAAGAACATGAGTCTGCAGCAGTTTGGCTGTTTGTTTTTTTTTTCCAAACCCATCAATACACAAATTGCTTCCTATCACAATCATCCCATGGACTTCTTGGGATTGTTCCACATTTACAGGACCAATGGATTGAGCTGTGCCAGACAGTCAGAGCAAACTGCTGCTCCCCTGTTCACCAACAGGACTGAAAACTTCGATGCAAGAGGAGAGAACCACACTGACCAAACGCTGCTTTCCCCTTGAGAGAACAGCAGCACCTCCCCATTGCCCTTCCCCACTGCCTACACCTGCTGTACATACCACAGAGCTTCCAGCACAGATCCCTTCCTGCCTTCTTGTTCACTTCCCACAGTGTCTAACTTGGTGATAAATTTGCTTGCCAGCCAGGAGAGAACAGATCAATTAGTGAAAAATGTGGGTTTTTGGACTTCAAAGATGCTCCTGTTTTTAAAGAAGTATTAGTCTCTACATTTCTAAATTGAGCAGAGTCTTTTTTCATAGGAAAATTTGAAGTGGAGCAGTTCTGCTGCCAGCTTTACTATTTTAAGGCCCTCAGGAGTCAAAGTACTTAAGCAATCCCTAATTTTAAATCACAGTTACAAAAAATATTTACTGAAGTACTGTGTTTCAGGGTTATTCTTCTGAAATTCACAGACTTTGTAGTAATTTTTTTTTCCAGTTCTGTGCTGTTTTCTCAGTTCTATTTGGATCCTTTTGGTAGCTGGCCCAGGTAGCAACAGGACAACAGAAGCTGATAAATCAGAAATTGCAATCTTTGCTCAAATAAGGAAAGTATTAGCAGTAATGTGAATTTGAGCCAGAAGAATGGATATTTTTTCTGTTTTTTCTTCTTTTCACTACAGCAGCAGTGTGTATTCTTAGCAGTTAAACACCAGTCATGTTTCAAAAAGTCACCATGCCACATTGCAATTATGTAAAAAGAGGTGTCTGTCAAACATGCTTAGGCCCAAAACTGCATAGAGATTAAAAATAAAAGCCATCACTCCAGTGGTGGGAATTTCAAACATCCCTGGGGGTAAAATCTTTACAGGGCCATATAGAAGAAATCTATAAACTCAGCTCCCATTAGTATCTCTGCAGCATCAGTCAGCAAACCTCAACTATGCCCTGCAGGCAGGGTAAAGAAATTGGTCAGTCTTGTGTAGAAGTAAATTGTGTGTTTCAGGTAATATTTGTTTTATATAAAAGAAGAGAGAGTAGAGCAAGAGTTCTAATAAATTTCATGATAGTAAGAAACGGGTTTTGTTTTGTCCCTGAATTATACTCTGGAAATCAGCCTTGAGGGCCTCCTTTTTTCTAAAAGAGCCAGCTGAGGTTGAATATCTACTTTTATCCCAGAAAATGACTTCATTTCTCAAAAGAGACTGACAAATAATTGTTCCAGGGGAGGAGAATCACAAATCCCTCACCCCAGTTTGTCCTCCTCCCTCCATCAGAGCAATCCAGCCTCTAGAACTTGTTGAAAAGTGCCAGCCAATCTCAGAGCTGTGATGTAACCTGAGCCCAGAGGAACTCTGGCCATTCACAGCACAAAACACCAAAAATGTTTTGGTCACTGTGCAACAGTGTTTTAGGAAAGCTGAGGAGGAGGAGGAAACATCCTTCCTGCAAGGTGTCAGCCTCTGGCAGAGGGACTAAATAGGCAACAGGAGACAGCATACCCTAGAGCTGCCAAGGTGGAGTGTGACAAGTATTGTATGAGGCTGTCCATGCTCCAAAAGGGAAGCTGAAGTTTCTTGATTTTCCCAGACTTATTGATACACAAACTCTTTGTTTGGGAACGGCCAGCAGCATCACCTTTTATTTTACAGCATGTTTGGAAAGGGTGCTGCTCCCAGGAGGTGAGAGTCGATACTGTTTTTCCTTTAAAAGCCAGAAGTCATTGTCTTGGTGTAAATCCCCAGCACTGGTGTTCTTGGTCCTCAAGGGTGATCTCCAGTGAGGTGACAGAGCCCCAGAAAACCTGACTCTGTGCTGAGTGTTCCCCTAGACAGACCCATGCTCAATGCATCGACCTCTGGAGAACCAACAGGTCTCCATGTTCTTCTGCATCTATTTTTGGAGTCCAGACTTGAATGTGGCCCTTTGTACCTTGGCTATCATTTTGCTGACAAGATAAGAATATTTTTATTCTGTGCCTTGTTTATTTAAATGTCAAACCTTTAAATCAGAAGCCTCCCTCACTGTGTGCATAAATCCGGTAGAGCATCCAGGGGGATGGGAACACAGGAGATCTAAAGACAGTAAAAATGGCAGTAAAACTACATGTCCTGTGTACAAATGCTTTTCTAATTGCTGTTGTTAGAATACAGTCTTCTGTGAACCTGTTCTCTTTTTCTATAGACTAGATATAATATAAAAGTCTCTTGAACGTTTAAATTACATGACTGGGAAGAAGATTTCTCCCACTGAGAATGGAGACAATTTAGAATATGGAGCAGAATGGGATAAGATGAATATTCAGAAACTCATGGAGTCAACTTTTTGCATGCAGATTAACTCATAAAAAAATGCCACTGCCTGCAGTACCTGCTCCTGGTCATAACTGCAGTATTTATAATGGGATATTAAGCTTTAGTTATGTTACTGTCTTAGGCTACATAAACCACCAGGAAAAGAGAGAATAAATAAGATTCTTGCAGATTACTTAATTGTAGCAAACAGGAAGCTGCAGCAATTACAATTTTGCTTTGCAAGGAAATTCCATGGTTGAGAGGTGGTGGAATGGATTCGTGAAGGAAACAGGACTAGCATTAATTAGTCTAGCCCCAGTAGGCCATTAATCAGACTGGGGTAAAGCCTCAGTAAACTCACAGACCTCTACTCAAACAGGTAGGTCACACAGTGGGAAATGCTCTAGCTCCACTGGAGTAAACTGCTGGTCACCCCCTAGAGGTCTGGATCCTTTCAGAACTGGGAAGGATGGACACAGGTCATGTTCTTCTTCCCAGGGACTGAAAGCTGCTGGAATTTGTGCTGCTCAGGGCTAGCTGCTTCTCAGGAGAGGGAGAAAGGCATGTGATCTCTAGCAGCTGGGATGGATATGTCACCTTATAGAGCTCATCCTGAGGCTGGCTTTTCCCAGGTGAAGGGTTACTGTTGTGGCACTAACCTTCACCTTGAGTGTACGTTTCAACAGATAAGGAACTGTAAAGTAGCATGTCCATTCCAAGTGTCTGTAGGAATGCTTCCTAGCCTGTAGTGACCTACTGGAGAGAGGAACTGGGACTGTTACCTGCAAGCTGCTCAAACACATGACACTCAAAAGCTCCATCCTTGTAGGCATAGCCAAGGAAGTCCCCCCATGTGAGCAGGGTGGGATCTGTGGGCTGCCTGAGGTAAGAATCTAATAATTTGGCCAGCAGCCATGATGCCAGTCAGCAAAAAACTCACTTGCTTCATTAGAGGAATTGCAAGCAATCAGTGGTTTGCTTTCCATTACCATGAGTATCATAGCTTTTATGACTTTCAGAAACTGCAGGTCTGCCTTACCCGTGTTTCTCACTGCAGAAATTGGGAATCTTGTTACCCAATGTACAGGTGTGGGCTGTGTGTTACTGCAGCTAGTGCTCTACATGCAAACTGCAGCAAAAGCTTGGTCAGAGTGATTGTGAGACTACTCTCAGCTCCTCCACATGTGCCTGCTGCAAGACATGGGAAAGGTTTCTTCTTCTCCCATTCCTTCACTGTCCTTTCAAACCCTTCTACTCTCTTCTGTCTTTAGGCTGTGAAAGGATTTAATCTTTCACTTCTCACTTTCCCAAAGGAGTGTGTAAGGTTAGAGTTCCCTATATCCCATTTGAGTGGAATGTGCTGCCTCTCTCTCAGCACCCTGATCTTCCAACAGCTGCTCATAGGAAAATTACTAAAATCAGGCCAGGTCTACAGACAGCATAAGACAGGTATTGTTGTCATGGCAAATTGTTTTGTTTTACAAGGAGATTCAAAAGTTTTTACTCTTGAGCTTGGCTGGACATCTTCTGCCTGGAATCTTTGGCCTCTCTCAGAACTGTTCTTTGCTTGAACAAAGAGTAAGGTATTTCCATCCAATTATTTTCCTGCATTAGTAACAGGATTACTAGAAATCTGTTTTTTTCTTTATAACATCCTTCCACTTTCAAAGCTGAGGAGTCTTTCAGAAAATTAATGTATTTGGCTGCAGTTCTACACAGGCATATGAGCCCAAGATAAGCTAAAACTGTTTTTAAAATTGGGTTTTTTGCCTCAGGCAATATTTTTATGTTCCCCTTCTAATCTTTAATTGGAAGTCAGAGTTAGCATATTGATAGGTTGGCTCACTCTCCATTTAATTCTGTTTTGAGTGCTGATAAACTAATTATACTGTTTTACATAAGGAAGCACAGGCTGAGGAAGCTGAAGCAATTTGATGCCAAAACACATTGCCCATTAAGATGTATCATGCTGACTGTTACAAGGACATACTTACTGTGGTCCAACCAACCTGCTGACCCAGGTCTGTAAAATACAGTGTGATGATGGAGGAGGCAGCAAGGCTTTGGATGCTGACAGAATCCTTCAAAAAGGGCCCATCTGCAATGACAGAAATGGGAGAGGAGATGGTGTGAACAACGGGTGCTCTCTCGAGGGCTCCCCACAATGCTGAGGCTGCCCTGCCAGCAGTCCAGCTGTAGGCCCAGCTTGGATTCTGATTTACTTTGGTGACTTGGTACTTATTCTCCTGGTTAGCAACTCAGAGCTCTTCTGTGAGCATTATTCCCTTCCCGCTTTAACAAAGGCATGAGGCTGCTGTGACACAGGGCAGCAGTGTGTGACAGTCGTAGGCTGCTGTCTGTGTTAATGTGGCCCATCAGAGACAGGCCATCCAGTCACACAGACAGCTCCACAGAGTTGTTCTGGCTTGCAAGGCTAATGGCAAAGTCTGTGTTACACAGCGTGTCCCTCACTGACATATTTTGCTGAAGCATTTGCATTCTCAGGCTGTTTTACAACAGGCAGTGCCTGATGATGAATGCAACTTCTTGGGCAAAGGCTCACAATCCAAGATATCTTTTCTAGCTGTCTGACCTAGGCAGACCAGGTGTACCTGAGCATTACATTACTGTTTGCAGTATTCTGAGGCATCTGCTTTCAATCCTAATGGATCTAGAGTGTGCAGGCAGACACACGAAATAACATTTGGTTTTCTTTTATTTTTTTAATATAGGCAGTGAGCCGAATATTGGAAAAATCCAACAGCCGCTGGCACAGGATGTTGCCATGGCTGCAACACCTCTTTGCTCTTTTCCTTATGTATGGTCTCCCTTTCCATATACGTTTGTTGACTGTTTACATCCATGTGGGTGCTAAATTCCATCAGGTGCTCAGCCCTCATTTTCTATGGCTTTGCAATTCTACAAATCCACAGACCAAACACCAAACAGCCTCTGGCAGCTTTATCTTCCACTGCTGTGCCCACCAAGAACTTGTGGACTGACACAGAGGCTGCCTCTGGCAGCCAACTGCATCTTCTGGTGAGGCAGTGAGCAAGTATTAAAACAGATAATACAGTGAGGGAAGGAAGGGAGTGGATGGGCTTAAAACTGCCTTGTCTTCATTGTGTGACCATAAATTGTATTGTGAAACATTTCACTCAGTGATTATGAAAACCATTAGGTTCCTTTATTAATGAGAAAAACTAGTAAGTTAATAATTGATGCCAGTTGATCAGAATGTACTCATCAGTACGTGCAGTTCACCCAATAACAAGATAAAGAGAGCAATGCTGTGAGGAGGAGAATCTGCCAGAGGATCAGTAATGCATTAGGTGGCTGTATTCAGCCATGGGAATACTCACTGCGTTCTAGTTGCAGGCCAACACGGGATGGGTACCACTGGGGACCTATTCCAATCACAAAACATGGCTGTTAATTTCGTGATAGAAAAGCTAAATTTCTGTTGGGTTTGGGGTGGGTTTTTTTCAGCTGATAGCTACAAAAGTGAGATAGCATAAAAACCACCTTTCTTTTGGTCTTATCTATATAAGGAGAATACAAGAGACCTGGGAAGAGTACACAATACACACATTAGAGCATAAATCTTTTCTCCCATTTCAGTGTTGGAAGGGCCAATCTCAATGCTGAAAAGTGAGGAACCTGCTACAGTATCACCACCCCCAGCCATTTCTACCACATTTGTCCTTATTTCCTTTGACACACCTGAGGACACTTGATAGCCTGAAGATTTGCTTTGCATTTTCAGTTCAAAGCCTATGTGAAATTGGTCAGATTTTTTTAGATGTATCTTATAACTCTTAGTGATCCCGTGTTTAAGGTACAAATGTTCCCCTACCTCTAAATGGAAAAAATGGTTTGCAGTGACTGTGATCAAACGTGGAAACATTTGCCCCAAGAAGCTGTGGGATCTCCTTCCCTGGAGATAGTTAGGCCTCATCTGGGGATGACCTTGAACCGTCTTATAGGACTTTAAAGTTGGCCCTGTTCTGAGCAGGAACCTGGATCTGGAGATGAGCTCTGGAGGTTATTTCTACGTAACTTGTTTCAGGGTGATGAGGAGAGCTCGTTCACTCCACCAGCTGCCAGCTGGAGGGGAAGGGAGCTGTACACGGTGTGCACAATGCAGTGACACTCAGCACACTCGCATTTCAAAAGCACTTGGTCTGACTTTTGTAGGCAAGAATAGGCATTAGATGAACCCATGAACCAGGGCTAATAGCAGGAGGTGAGACATCCATCAAGTAAGTTGCAAACATTTTTTCCAGGGTACCACAACAATCCATGGCTATTAAAGATAACAAAGGGAAGATAGAGAAGGAGCAGCTGTCTGACTTGTCAGGGAAGATATGATTTGCTCCAGGACAGCAGATATCAATAGTTATTTGGGAGCCTGAAATGCAATGTATTTGTGTTAAATTGGAATCTTCCCCCCAGCTCCCCCCTTCATATTACAGTATGTTTCAATAAAAGTCAATTTACCTGATCCTGTGGCAATGCTCTTTTAGGTATGGCTCATAATCTTCACAAGGGCAAACAGAGGTTGTGCATTTAAGCACGTCATCCCACATTTCCAGTCCTTTAGCCTCAGTACACCATTATGTTCAAACATACTCGAAGATTTAGACAGATGGAAGTGTGCCTGTGCTGCTGCTCGCCTGCAGTGACCTTGTTATTACATCAGTGTGTCTCTGGTTTCCAGGCCGTGCTTGGAAAGCTGCGTGTATTCTTCTGGAAGGAGCTGGAATTATCTGCTCCTTCCCTGCTCTTGCTGTTGGTCACTAGCTAATGTCAAGTGGAAATGCTAAATGGAGTGGGGGACAAAGTCCAAACACGTTTCTGTGTTGGTTTGAGTGAGACCACCAAAGCTTCCCGCTTTCAGTCTTTACTGTCAGCGGACTTTAGCAAGGCTGTTCCCAAGTGTTAGCTGTCCAGGGTCCTGCAGAAACCAGCATTGCTTTCTGGGGAGAAGCGTGACCCCATAAGGAGTCTGCTCTCCTAACTTGATAAGGCTCATTTCAGAGAGGAAATCTCACACATTCCTGGGCGTCCTGCTCACCACTTGGTAACAGTCAGACAAAGGGACACCGGTCCCACCTGTCACCACTTATTTGCCTTCCTCCTATGACTATTTTCTACAGGGATCCTCCAAAAATCTCACTAGAACAGCTCTGAATTTCTGTTTGACAATGTGGAAGCTATTCCAATCCAGCCTCCCTATGGCAGACACACATTCCTGTCATTCCTCTAGCAGGAAAGCTCTCTTTTCTTTAAACAGTGAAAAGAAGCCAAACCAAGGGACTAATTATCACTTGTATTCATTCTTGCTCCTGCCTGTCAGAATGAGGGGGTTGATGAATATCCAGAGCCAGGGCTGTGTGACAGAGTAGCTTCACCTGGCATCAGCAGGAGTTCAGGAGTGCAGGTGGAGAGCCCTGCTCCCAGACAGGGTAAACACACACACTCACTAAAGGCAGAGACACAGCTGCAGCTGTGGGCAGAACTTGAAGACCTCTCTGCACTCCCACACCTGGCAGAGCTCCCTTTGCTTCCAATCTAAAGCTGAAGGGTTTCTCTTTTGCAGAATTGTTTTGGGGTTGTTATAGCAGTGTATAATTCCCAGTTTTTTCTTATTAATGTTTTCCATTGCTGCCTCCTGCAGAGATTAATGGGTGACAAGACCATGGGTGATAGAAGTCTCTCTTGTAACTCCTGTTGCATCTAAGATCAGGCATGCATTAATATCTACTTTCAAGGCATGTATTAATATTTACTTTCTGACATAGTGGCAGTGCATCAGAGCTCAGCCACAGCAGGTCACAGTCTCCATATAATCCTTGTGCTTAGCAGAGCTGTTCAGCTCACTTATGCAGGGTTTATTGGTTTGGATATTTATTTCACACTTGGAACAAAGTTGTAAAAACAACTTTTCAGCTCACTTATATCCCAGACTGGCTTTGACTTGGAAAAGCAGCTGTAGACTGTCCAGAGAATAAGAGTGGCCACGATAGTTCAAACCATAGGTCTGTTTAGTCAATATTGTGGTTTCTTCACATCTATTGCATTTCTAGCATTTATGTAAAACAGCTTTGGATGATCTCTGATTATCCATTTCAACCAAAAATTGTTCTACAGTTCTGTGAGTTACTCTGTTATGATTCAAGCAAAGTTATATCTATGTGTACAGGCTTCCATTAGTCTGGAAGTGTAAGCAGTTGTGACAGGTCTTAAGTCTTTGACTATATTCCATCTTCTCTGTCAGAAATTTGTTCCAACTTTGCATTAAAAAACCCCCATACATTTATTTTCAAAAACCACTTAAAATATTTTAAATCTATGATGTTTAAGGCATCGTAATTTTTCCAAACAGGGTGGTATTTGCTTGGAAAGCAAGTCAAAGTTTATCCTTAATAACCTCTTTTAAAAAATGGATATGAGGAAAAATATTTATTTCTGTGTGGGTTATTTGTTTTGTGTGGTTATTTGTGGGTTATTTGTCCATATTTAAAAGAGAAATTAAAATACAAGCAAGCTGACAGGGCACATACAAACTGATGGCCACCTTTAATTTTCCCATAGCCAGCTATGGAATTACCTATTAATGCTGGCTATAAAAAGGAGATGTACTTCTGTCAAACAACCATACAAATACCAGCCAAAATGACAGCCTCAGTGCCATGCCCAGCTGCTCAACACCACTGTGCAAAAATGCACAGAAACCCAAGTTCTGCTGGTCCTGCTGCCCACGTGGCGGGTTTTTTTCACTACCTGTATATGAGAATCCCAGTAAATGAATCAGCTAATCAGACAATCCTAGTGACAGTAAGAAAAGCCCCTATGCAGCTTTAACACTGTCCAAAGGTACTCTATCTGCATTACTCAAACTGACCTTAAGGTGTGCTCCACCACTTAAATATCACAAGATGTTTTGAAAATTTAACAGCTAAGAAATCTAAGTACTTTGTACTTTTCAATAGCTGTGAAATTGAAGGAATTGACCTAATTTCTATTAAGATTCATAAAGAATCTTCTACAAAATTAGTGCACTGTCTACTCTGCAGTAAATTGCACAATCAAATGCCCATTTGTCACGAAGTATTTATGAAGTTATGTGAGCCTGTATGAGAACAAAAGTACCATGATGAAGAACTCCCTTGCTGGGGAATTCAGTGTGTTCCTTAGAATGCAGACCTGCAAAAGCTATTCTACTGAGGAGAGAGAAGTCTAAGAAATGCAAAACACAACTGACAGACACAATTTGGAGATAATTAGCAGATTGACTTTCCATCATCAGCTAATTTTATTACCAGTTAAATTGTTTGCTTCTCATTGTATTTCACCACCCATGCATCTCTAATAACAAATAGCCTTAATAATTACAAACAATACCTGCTGTGATATGAATAGGGTGATATGAACAACAAAATTACTATAATCAATCATCAGCAGCATGTTGTTTAAATTTGCAGAAATAGTGGAAATTCCAGGGAACCACCACAGCACCAACCTCCCTTATCCGATGACAAAAATGTTGCACATGAGCTGAGAAGTATAACAGCACTTGTTCATGTGAACTGAGCATGGCTGAAGTGCATCCCACCACCTCAACCAGATGGCAGTTTTGATACCCATGTAGCAATAAGAAGAGTTTGCTAGGAAAGACTCACATTTTAGTATATGTGGGTGTGCTGGCTCTGTGCATAATTTATAGAGACAAGCAGATTATCTTAAAACTTGCTGAGGTCTTTCCTTGACAGATAAACACTGAATAAATACAGTTGTCCCTTGTGTGTGACCTTAGACCGTGGCCATGGCGTTGTCTCCCTTGGTTGCTGCCACCCTGTCCGAGCGTTCCCAGGAACACTTCTGAGAAAACAAGGATAGAGACATCACCATGCTAGCAACCACAGCCTTTGCAGGGCTGATGTTTGCCTGCTCTTGCTTCACTGAGCTGACAGTAGGAAAAGCAGGATGCTGAAATGACTCGAAGCTATTGCTTTCTGCTTTTATTTGGAAGAAAGGGCTGTATGATTTATTGTGCTAACATTGCACTCGCGTGATTCCCGAGCCTGATGGCAGACAGCAAAGCACACCAAAGAAACCACAGTAAAACCAAGCTTGGCCACAAGATCAAGAGAGAAAGTACCTGAAGTGATTACTTACTGTGCTTGCCTCTGCTGTAATAAATGGCAGCTGCTGAGAGCTGCAATCTGAATGACCAGCCCACTTGAAGAATTGCAGCTCTCAGAAGCAAGCCTGGGGCAAGCAAGGCCACAGCATCTCTTCACATGGCCCCTCTCAAAAGGCCCTTTTTGGCTGCAGGCCAAGAGATGTTTTGACACACTAAGAGCCAGCACAGTCACCTGGGTCTATTTTCCAGGGCTAGTGCAGAGAGCAGCTCTGGCCAGGCCCCCTCCAGGAGCCTCTCAGCTGGCACCAGACTGAGCTCCTGAGCCCAGCAGGGCTCACGAGGGTCAGGTTACCAATAGTGTGCTGCTTCCACCTCTTTCTAAGTCCTTAGGGCACAGGGCTGACCTTGGGAGGGCACTTTCTGGATCCAGGATCATTCAGCTAGGCTGTGTTTTCCTGGTAGAAGGACCTTTGAGCGGGTATATCACAATATTTAAAGAGCAGGAGCAGATCTTGAGCTAGATCCATGTTTTTATGGGAACTTAGTGGAAAGAGTAGATCCAGTGCTCAGAAAAGTCTCAGTAGAGTACTGAAATGGATATTGTTTTTAATGGCTCCATCCCTTTTCTTTGTCAGTTTTTTTCTCTGAATATTTTCTCTGATTTGTTTCATTTCTAAACTTTCCAGGGAAGATCTTTGGCCATGTGTTTTACAAAGGCACCTTGAACTCTAGTTGCTATGGGGACACAAAAAATCACTTTCTTAATGGCATGTGGAATTTGAAAAATTAGCTATTTGATCATAAGCATCCATTCCTTTCCTCTGGTTTTTGCAATACTTGAATTCATCAAGCTATAACCACACTGAACTGATGCCTCCAGACACACTGGCTAAGACTAGCATGGCTAAGGACAGGGGCTGGCCCAGAGGCAGGACAGCACGCACTTCCCACAGACTACTAAGCAAGTAAACCCCAGCCTGAATGAATATCTGCCTAAATGCTGCTGGTTGACCTGTTCATTTCATTATTCCCATTGGCCTCAAGGGTTTAAAATCTGTGACCACCTATTTTTCCTACATAAAGTCATGTAACAGTCACTCTGGCAGCTCCACCGAAGCCTCACAGAGACTGGGCCAGAGGGTTTCTCAGAGCATACCTAATGTCTCTATAGCAGAATGCACATAATTCCTGCACCCATTCCCCTTAAAAAAACTGTCAGAATTTTGCATTTCTTTCCCAGGATCTGGCAAAAAAAGGATAGCCCTGTCCATATGCTGGTTCCTGGGAGCAATTCAGCTGCTGCGACTGTGCCCAGATGTGAAGCTCCAGCCTGTGGAGTTCTGCACTGCACATTGAGTCACAGATTTACTTGACTGCATTTTCATTAAAAAAACTTATATAAATGCCTGAACTTGTTGAGGAGCAGAACACTCCCCGCATGCCTTTTGTTTTTCCCCACTGAAAAATAAAAACATTAAAGTCTCATGCTTCAGCTATATTCTGATCAGGCAATAAAGGACAAATTTCTTAAGAGTCAGCATAGTTTTTCTTAATGGAGATTGATTCTTATTAGTGGTAAACAAAATATTATTTGTCATGTGGATGTCAATTTATGTCACTAACAGATTAACCTTTCAATATTCCTTCTGAAACAGTCTGCAAATGAAAGCAACTGTGGAATTTCAGACAAGCAAAAAGCATCAGGGAAAAAAAAACAGCCAAGCATGCAACATTTAGATGCATATGTTAATATTTTTCTACATTGTTTTTCCTTTGCACTTCCAAAAAAATAAAGGAGAAAAGGGAAAAGCCAGCCCTGTGCATTTCCATTTTCCATGTAGCCTGCTGCAGAAAGCATAATTAATTTTGATCTTTCTGAGTGAATTTGCATTTAAATTAATGTGTGTGGGCAAAGGAAGGGAAAGGGAATGAGGCTCACCTTCTATTTCATTAATAACAGCCACCGACCAGAATACAAAGAAACAAGAAAATAGGTACTCTGACAAGGCTGGAGCTGGAAGGAACTTTCCCCTGGGGGACTGCCCTTCATCAGTGCAGGGAGGTGAGGAGGTGCTGAGCACCTGGTGCTGCGCAGGGACAGCAGTGTGACATCCATGGGGCAGTGTCACTGCAGGGTGTCACCCCCTCGCCCTGCCCTCACTGTGACACAGTCACACACTGCACGGTGGCAGGAGGTGGTGGGTGCAGCTGGGCTCTGCCTGATGGGTTTGGGCAGTCTTTGGACCAGGGAGCCCCAGGGAGGGCCGTGTCTGTCACCCATGCACTGCGACAGCGCCGGGTGTGCTTCGTATTCGCAGATAGTTGTGCTCTGCAGGCTCTGAAATGCCAGCCCAAATTAAAAGAAAGGTGGGTCATTTATGCCAAGTGAGGATCTGTATTCTGGTAGTTGTCTTTGCCTTTGAGTCTCCCATCTCCACAAGTCTGGGAAGGGTAACAAAGATAATTGTTCAGGTATCAGGGAATGTGAGAACTTGAGCAGGATTCTCATCCTAAGTATAAGCTCTATCAGTGAAGCCTTCACACAAACCTGAGAAATCGCACATTAAGAACATACATTTGCCAAACTAAATATGTGTTTCAGGGCTGAAAAGGATCATTTCTTCTCTATCTTCTTGTCCATAATTTGGCATGAGATTTCTAAAAACACAGCTTAATATTTGGTGGTTTATGGAATCACTTGCTGTCTATCTCAATCCATAAATGCTCAACTATCTCTGCTGGTGTGGAGCTGCCAGTCCAGACAAGGTTTTCACTGGCAGCAAAGCAGAGCATTTAAACCCAGGCATCTGTCCACCCTCGTGGTCTCAGGAAACACAGGCAATAAGCTATTAAGACCTGTTCTAAGATGTTGCTCCTTTTTAAAACCTTTCTTCATGCTCGCCCAGTGCCAGGTTCTGGAGGGAACAAACAGTGCTGTGCATTGCAGTGTCACAGATATGCTGTGCTTCAGGACACTGATAACACAGGTCACTGCTCCCTCACTTCACAAAGCTCTGGTGTGGCAACTGGTGCAATCAGCATGGCTGTTGAGTACATTTAGGCAGCAGCTCTCCACAGAGCTGCAAGAGGGACAGAGAGCAGAGAACTGGTGAGGTCAGTGTTTCAACCCGGTGCTGTTTGCACGCTGCCTGAACACATTGCAGTGCCAGCAAAGGTTACAGCAGGACTGGGGCCCTGCTGGTTTTGTATTCCAGCATCAGAAAGCACACAGTGGTCCAGCAATCACAGCTGAAACAGGAAAGATGGCTCAAAAGCTCATTTGTGCCTTCCCTGCTGATGTACTGGGAAGAATCCTACCCCAGGCTCTAGCTGTTTCTTTAAAAGCATTCCACAGTCAATTTAGCTAATAAAGTATGCTAATTAAGTATAATTTTCTTTCAATATTGACTGTCCAGGGAATATTGCTCTCTCCAGTCACTAAGCTAATCAGGATGCCTTCCCTCACTGACCCCCAAAGCAATGTGGGTTTTGTATCTAATGGCCACACCAATGCCATCAACAATTAGCTGAGCACATTTGAATTGACACGATTTCATCCTCAGAACAAATTAACTTCTCATAAATTCGTTGGTAAATTCACCACACTGGAAATTAATCCCCACTAAGAACAGGGCTAAACTGTAATTTCTCCAGGAGCAGTGAGAAAAAGGCATCACAGATCTGCCCTGCTCTGGCAGCAGATCAGACACTAGCATGGGACCCAGAGGCTGCCATGTTCCTGTGTCCTTCCTGAGAGGAGCTTATTAGGGTTGGTTTAATTCCCCCATCCCACCACTTTACTTAGGTTGTGGAAAGGCTTTTGTGCCTCAGAAGAGCTGCTATGAAGCTTGAGGGGACCTTATCACTCTCTACAACTCCCTGAAAGGGGTGGTAGGAAGGTGGGAGTCAGACTCTTCTCCGAGGCAGCCAGTGTCAGGATGAGAGGACATATCCTCAAGCTGAGCCAAGGGAGGTTCAGGCTGGACATCAGGAGAAATTTCTTCATGGAAAGTGTTCTAAACATTGGAATGGACTGCCCTGCAAGGTGGTGGAGTCACCATCCCTGGAGGTGTTCAAGAAACAGAACGTGGCACTTAATTCTGTGATCTGTTTGACAAGGTGGTGATCGGTCTAAGGTTGGATGCAATGATCTCTTTTCCATCCTAAAAGTTGATCAGCAAAAATCATACTTTTCCACTTGACAGATGCTGCCCATAAGGGACTTGATTGTAGTGATACTGCTTGGTGAGTTTTCATTCTCCTATCTGAGAGATGATGTTTCATCCCAATCTATATGACAAACACTTTGTGGCCTTTGAGCACTTCTGCTGCTTCCCCTCTGTAAATGTGACAGACACAGCTCATCCAGACTGTTTGTGCACTCTGAACTTGCAGTCTAATGGCAGAACATAAAAAAAATATTGCCTTCCACTAGTATGTATTTAAACCAGAGCAACATACGTTGTTCCAGTATAACTCACACATCATTTATTTCAGCAGTGAGTAATTTTCAACAGCAAATATATTCAATACCATTGTGATTGGGACAATTTAGAAAGAGGCAAAACTCTGCTACATTATTTTTACTGCGAATCATTTGTTCACCTTCTTGTCTTTGATGCATTGCTTTCATTAACTTGAAACAGTTGCAAATACCAAATTTTGTTTGAAAGCTTTCTTATTTCGGTTGTTCTTAGTGTTTCTTTCCCACCATGCACAAATAAGAAAATAAAGAGAGAAATAGGTTACAAATATGAGCAAGGGCTTGTGTCTAAACAAACACAAAACAAAGTACTATCACAGGGTGAAATCTTTCACATGAAGTTCTGAACAGCCCCCCTTGCTCTTGTGCTCACCTGACCCTACCCCTGGAATTGCAGCTACTTGTTACATCGCAGCTCTTTGCCCCACAGAAGGGATGGGCTGCAAAAGCACATCCAGGGAATCCCCGAGGAAGAGAAGACCTGGGGGCAAGTCTGAATTTAGAAGCTGAAGCTGCTGTCTGTTCTCTAGCCTGTTTATCAGAGATGACACCATAGGACTTCTCATTTATTTCTCTTGTTCTCACAAGTTTTTCAAGGAGGTAGGTTCCTCTCACTCTGGCAAGGGAAATTCATTTCCTCTCCTGTTATCCAGTGTCTGTTGGCTGTCTTTCACAAGAATTCCTGGGACATTCCATACACATCCATTCCAAGCAGTTCTTTGTAAGAGAAGCTGTTGGACCCTTCAGCGGTTGGACCTGCCAACTTAGGTGCTCAAAAGTGCAGGGACTCCTGTGAAAAACCTGATGTAGATGCAGAGCACATTTACAGCCTCAGGTGACTTTGACACTGCCTTAATCAACAGACATCTATCTTATTAATGGTCATGAGATTCTTCTCACACTTATGAAGGCCCACTGGGACTTTTAGCATCCTGAGTTCCTTGAATGAACATTAAGCCCATGAGTCTGCTGGTGAACACCAGGTTAACACTGGAAATGAGTCTGTTCTTCAGAAAAAAAAAAACATTAATATCTGAGTGTAAATTGATGTAGGAGGAGTTTTAAACCCAAAACTACTTTGTCATCTTCTGTTAACAGTGGAGTAGGCTTTAATTCCTCAAGACTGGATATTCCTAGGGCCTGGATTAATTCTATAGGGCCTCCTACTGTAATTTTTCCATTGTGCCATAGGCACTAATATAAGACACATTGTAAATAATAACAGGCAATTCTGGTAAACAAATTTTGGTATTTTTCATCTAGATCTGTCAATTAAATCTACTGTAAAGCCAAGAAAAGCAAAGAATCTAGCTATATCCCTGGAGTTTCTTAATGAGGAAAAAAATTTCCTTTTCTTAATAGCATCTCACATTTGTTCTCCAATTGTTTACATAGGATGTCATTTGTGATGCATTGTTGGAGCCCTGTAAATCTCAGCTGGGAACAATATCCCATAGAGCAGAGGGGGACAGTTCTGCTTCAAGCTACATCTCAATAGATTTTCTGCCTTTTCTTTTATTATGCTACTCATCTGAAATGGTATCTGTAATCCTGCTAATGAAATGCAATAACATCAGATGCAGCAGCTGTCAAAAAAAAAAAGAGAAATAATGTGAATTTTCATTAAACTTCTTGAGTTGATCTTCACTTTTTCCATTGCTGATTTAAATATTGCTGGTTTTCTGAAGGTCATCTTATTTCTCTAAGGCTTTAAGAATCCTGGCTTTTGTGTTTTAGACACCTTACTCCCTCTGGTTCAATAGGTCATTAAACATATATTTAAGTCATTCTTTGTCCCAAATGTTTCTTATGGGATCACAGCCAAAAGAGACAAAAGATCCCAAGGTGGATGAAAGGCAGGTTAATTATTCTTATTCTACCGATGAGAAAATGAAGCTTAAAAGGAAGAAAGTGTCTAGCACACAACTCACCCCTGTCCATAGCATCACTCCCATTGGTCAAGTCTTAAAGGCCTAAGTCTGAAACATGACATTCATTTCAGTGTTAATCAGGAGACTTCAGAAGTCCCAGGGGCACTTCTGGCTTTTATGATTATTTTTTGAAGACCAGAATGCTTTAAACATCTGTCTCTGAAAGTCTTGTTTAAAGTTCTCTGTGCCCCGCTTCTAAATCAGTTTAGTGAGCCAAACCTCTACCATAGTTTCCAAATTTAATAATAAAATATTTTTGCAACTTTGTATGTATTTCAGAGAGCAAAACATCATGGATACATGATCAGATGCTTTTCAGACTGTTTCAGTGTCTCTTTTTTTTAGTGTCTCAACTTATAATGAGATTCAAGTGCTCAGCAGAGAAATGAACTGCAGATTCCTGGTCTGGTGCTCACTCTCACTGTTGTTATCTCAGCAGCCCAGCTAGAAATGTCCAAATGCAGAATCTGGGCCTTAGCAGTGTCAAGAGACATGAGCTGGGCTTGAATGTGAGGCTTATGCCCACAGCTCAGGATGCACTATAGTGTCTGTGATGTGCACAGAACCTTCTGGAGGGTGTATGCGATGGGCTCCATGCATTGTCCCTTTGGGAACGTGGCCAGAATAATTTCTTCTGTAATTCCAACACAGAATGGGGTGTGGGTTGTGTGGTACCTGAGTATAAGGTAAACTTTCATTCAATTTGAAGATTAAAATCATGAGGTTAACTCAGTTTGGCATCTCCTTTCTTTTAACAGTGTTAGGTCAATAATGCCATTCTCATTTCCTGACTGGCTGTTGCAAAGGAGCGAAAAAAATTCCCAGCTTTCACAGGAGGGCTTCAATTATTTTGATAGCCAAGCCATCAATTCAGGTCACATGAATCTGTATCAGCAGACAGACCCATGTTTTTTGTATAGAGAGATTTGCACAGATATGTCACAAATAAGCTGAGAGGAGGTTGTCCTCCTGATGCTTCTCCTTGCACAGGATAGAAATGAAGCTACTGGAAGAGCTGGTCTTGTGATGTGGGTCTAAAGCCCCATCCTGAGGCAAGAATTCTCACAGACATGTGCTGCACAGGCAGGAAGCAATTTACTCATGGATGAGATCTCTGATTGCGAGCTGGGAAGGAAGAGGGTAGCAACCAGTTTGAGTTTTGTGGCAGGAGCTGTTGCTTACTTTGTGCTTAGAGCTGGGAAGCAAAAAGTAAAAAATTTCGGAAGATACAAGCCTCACTGTGGCAGTAACAAGAAATTCAAGGAGTTTCTAATAAACTAGGTTGTATTGACAGGCACAGAGAAGTAAACAGATCTTAGAATTATGTCATTTGAAGGATACTGAAATTCATCAGGAACTAGCATCCTATTGATCTCCGCTGTGTGACTAAGACAAAAGAAAAATAAATTATAAATATAGGATGGAATAAATACCATGTTTCCTCCTAGTCTAGTAATTTCCATTTACAAAGTCAACACAGATGAATGAGCAATTTACACTGATGAAATCACCGTACTTCTTAGTGCCCATTTGTAACAAGTGCCCATCCCCGGTGATTCACCTTCATTGTGTCCCTTCCAATTGAGTTGTTATGAATGCAGAGAGGGGAGAATTTACGGAAAACAATAGCTGGATGTGACTGCCAACCCAATGTGCTCTGAGAATGCATACTGAGGACGTGATGCTGGGCCTCTGAGCTCTGCAATCAGACACGGCACAGCAGGATATTGTCTGTCCTTTGGAAAACTCCTTCATATATGGATTCTGGGCTAGTGTGGACTACTTAGGACACAATCAGGGAGGAAGGAGTTTGAGATCTGATAAAAACTATAGACTTTGTAGCTGCCTTTCTGTCCAGGGAGTGCGTCCAGCTCAAGGCGACTCATGGTGGGATCAGATCATTGCCCTCTTTCAAACATTTTGGCTTTCTCAAAGCTTGATCTCCTAATATAGGACAGAAGAAAGATCCCTCTGGAAGGCTCTGTGCCCTAGATAGAACTTATTTGGGTCTCTTTGGTTTATGAGACACATGGCTGATTGACAGGCCAAGACTATGAAGTCAACTTTGCTGAGCCATAAATAGCATAATTCAGCTTCTCTGAGTCCCCAGCAGATGTATTCATCAGGCACATGAGTCTCTCCAGGCATCAAAATTGACAGATTTCATTAACTTTCTGCAACCTGAGAATCCAGCTGTAATAGACAGTGTGGAGAAATCAGAGGAACTGCAGGTTCTCAGCAAGACTGTGTTATCAGACAGTCCTGATTATACAGAGCCGGTAGGCAAGGACTGGCTTAGCAGACACCGCTCTCCCTGGTACTGCTCTTAATGACTAATCCCCACAGCATCCTTTCTCACCTTTCTGAGCCTTGCAGTTTAACATCACAGCCAGCCTCCAGAAGGGAATTACGTGATGCAGTACAGTCATCCTTTCCAGCAACAGCTCTGCGTCTCGCTCTTGTGTGTCAGCACAGGCCTGGCACAAACCCAGTTATTTCTGATGCCCTTGCTATTGAAATCCTGCTACTAGATCTCAGGTGTCATGAAAACCAGAAAAGTTGCACATTCAGAGCATGAAAACCCTTAGCACCTTTTTAGAAAGGAGTAAAGAAAGAGGACTTCCTCCACTAAAGAATTATTTTCACTATTCTTGTGCCTTGAGCTGTGCTCACAAAGCCTGCCTTGTGGTTTTTAAGCAATGAGAGATTCTCCTCCTTGCTTTTCACCCTGTCAGCTCAACTTCTGCTGTTCTGGATTTTGAACCTGCTTCAGAGTTCTAGGTGTACAAGGACCTGTTGATTTTAAAGTGCTGCTCTCCATGCAGCTGCCTGAGCTGAACACCACTGGGTGATGGGATCTGCAGGGCTGCAGCTTCTCCTGTGGCTTCTGGGACATAGGCAGGAGGAGAGCAGTAGGTAAAACCTGGCAGATGACCCCTAACACACTGCCCTACTGTAAGGAGGAGGCTGAAAGAGAGATTGGTCCCTTCGGGAAGAAGGAATTGCACTGTCTTTTTCCTTGTCCTCTCTCTAGAGAAAAACAACAGAAAATATTTCATCAGTATTCCAGGGAACATGGCTCCCAGGCTCACTATAGAAATACCTGTAAGGAGCAGTTATAAGATGGTATAGCAGGGTTCTAAAGTTTCATATTGTTCAGAAATTATGCTGTTTATTCTTGAGTGCCATCTACTGACAATTCCTGTCTTGAAGATTTGCCTTCATTGATATTGCTTATTTTAAATGCCCTATGTAACTCCTGTTAGTTTAGATGTTCCTTATTCCTTGAGCACTTTATTTCCCTCTGTGGACCAGGATACCCTAGACATGATGTTTTCAGTTATCTCTTGGACTTCCCTTTTTCCTTCCACCCATCACCAGGCTTCCTCCTTTCCCTGCCTGCTCCTTCTGCCTAGAGGGCAATTTCTGGCCTCCCTGTGCTCACCCTTCTGGCTTCAAAATGTAGCTGCAGTTGTGCTGTCCCCCTTGAGGAGGAGGTTGCCTCTATCAGTTTGTTACAGTACTGCAGAGATCTTATTTTCTCATTTCTTTACAGTTCTTCCTCTTCTTTCAAGAGCTTTTTCAGCAACTTTCACACAGCAACCTTGAAAATATTTAATGATCACTGACTCCACTATATTACTTGTTCTAGGAGTATTTTATTTTAGTTATGTGATATTTGAATTAGCATTATTATTACAGTTTTTCATTTTCTATCTGTAAGATTTCCTCCCCCAGCAGTCCAATACATTTTGCAAAGATAAAAATAAATTAAAGGTGAAAAGTTATTGCCAAGGACAAGAGCTCAGGAAGTTTAGCCTGCAGGATATTTCTTTCTCCATTGAAAACATAATCTGTATAGATAAAGAAAATGCCAGGTAGCTAACTCATTATAAGCAACTGAGAAAATGGGTCAAGAGACTTTTTTCACTCAGTTTTTGGCTTGGTTCCATCTCTGCCAGCCAGCCAAAGGAATGAGGAAATTTCTAGTAAAGTCTCCTAATGCATGGCACCATTTGGATTGAGGCCCGTGCCTCAGACAGCTCAGCATGATGGCCACTGATACCCTGACACTCAGCTGCCCCTCAATCTCAGGCAGAAAACATCAAGATGTAGAAGTGTAAACATTTGTCCACCACACACTTATATTGTGGAACTCCTTCCCAGAGGGTTTTGCTGAGGTCAGAACTGTAAGTAGGTTTAAAAAGGTTTAGACAGATCCATGGTGGGCAGGTGTGATGTTTGCTATTAAGCATGACAGCCTGCTCTAACATCTGCTACAGAACGGCCCTGTAGAGCTGATGCCTGGAGGGAGCTGCGGCAGATAATCTGCTGTTCTGGGCTGACCCCAGTGGGTGCTGCCTGTGCCTCCCATGGGCAGTGGCTACAGCAGGCAAGGGATGATTAAGAACAGCTTTGATCTGGACAAAGCCTTTGAATTCCCAGGAAGACAACACTTAGTCTTAAATGGTTATTCTCCACTAAGATCCCTGAATCTCCAGCGATAAAACTGGGATTGCCCCCCTGAACTCAATGCCACAAAAGCACAAGGTTAGGCCTTTCTGGAGTTGTTTCAGTAGAGACAGTTTTGCTGAAATGAGGGCTGAGGAGTATTTCAGTATTTGTTCCTGGACTTCTAAATCCATATTCTGCCTTTTGTATAAACACACATCAAAACTAACATTTGACTAACTTAGAAACTACTTATCAGTAAGATGGCAAGTGTCACTTGCATCCCATTTCTTTTATTTTAATGACTAACAACCTGTGCTGCAATTCATAATTCAGCCTCTTTCCTCCTTTCTTGAATCAGGGAGCAAAACCTGATCAGTGACAGAGATGACGCTTGTGAAATTGCTGCACAGGGGTTCCTCTCACTGAAGGGCTGACAAGATACCAGCTGAGGAGAAAGCTTAATTGCATGGATGATCAAAGGAGAATGTATGAGGACAGGGAGACTGCAAGGGTGTGTGCGTGGGAGTGTGTTTTAATGAGAGATTATAGGGGAACGTGTGAGTCTGGCACACACAAAATGACAGAAATGAATGCATGAGCTGTACAAAATAGCATGCTAACCAAAGGCATCCACAGATCAGCTTCAGCCCCTTCTCAGCCCTTGCCTAAGAGAACTGTATTCTATTAGCTGTCATCCCACTAACTGTACAAAGAGAAAAAAGTGAAGGTTTGATCTTTGCAACTGGGAAAGCAGGAGTGGGGGGGGAACCTCATGAGACAGCAACATCCAGGCTGAACTGGAAAAGAGAGATCAAAGCAATGAGCTGAACTGAAAAGAAAGGACACAGGACACTGATACAGTGTACTCCTGGGAATGGATGAATTGACATTAAAAAAATGAGAATTTAAAAAGCACTGAAGGCACTTGCCAGCCCTTCCATGTGCTGTAACACACTGCACAGAGGTTTGGTTCATGGTGTATACTATGCTTTGTTGTATGCTTGCTGTCTTACTTTATACTCAGCTCCACTTACATCACTGGGGGCACTTGAGGAGTAAGATGCCTCTTAATATCAAAACAGGTGCCATTAAAATGGCTTATACACAATCTCACATAATTTTAGCCCAAATCCATTAAAAACCTCATTACAGTTATATTGGCATAAACCTCTGTGCCAGTGTTCTCCAACTGATTTAAACTGCATCAATATAAATCCAGTTTCAATTGATTTAAGAGATTCTAGGCAGAAGTGCACTGCATTTGACAAACTAATGGGAGGACATACCCTTATTGAAATATTAAAACTTCTGCACTCGATCTTTTCATATTCAGCAGTGTGGCTTTTGAACTTTTGCCATTTTGTATTTTACAAGCCCTTACAGGGAGGGAAAATAAGTAACTTTAGAGCAGTCAGGTTAACAGCCTTTCGCTTCATCAACTGAACCCGTG
Source organism: Irena cyanogastra (assembly GCA_013397155.1). Classification (NCBI taxonomy): domain Eukaryota; kingdom Metazoa; phylum Chordata; class Aves; order Passeriformes; family Irenidae; genus Irena; species Irena cyanogastra. The sequence continues at coordinate 90,108 of VWZV01009167.1, read as the reverse complement.
TGCAACCACAGATGCCTTAAGCTTTAGTGTTTTATAAAATTATAAGGACATAGGAGAGGCATAATGCTTTTTCTACTTACCCTGCTCTGAACTCAAGCATATTAGTGACTGACAACCTTTGTGGGGTTTTTTTTCTGTAAAAGGCATCTAGGCTTTAGTTGAACACATCCTTTTTTTGTAAAAGCAAGGAAAGCTCAGTATCTCAGATGCCACCCACTAGACCAGGTTGCTCAGTGCCCCCTCCAACCTGGCCTTGAACCCATCTCAGGACAGGGCATCCACAGCTTCTCTGGGAAGCCTGTGCCAGTGCTTTGCCACCCTCACCATAAAGAATTTCTTCCATATATCTAACCTAAATCCAGATGTTATTTAATCACTCTGAGCTCACGTTCCCCACTGCAGCAGCTTTCTGGTCCACATGGTCAGTTTATAGCCAGCTTGAAGCAGTCTATTGTTACTGAAGTTTATCCAATATAACACTGGGAGAAGAAATGCAGTACTGGACTTGAAATGACACAGTGTAATGTTAAAAAGAAGATAAAAACTACTGCCCCTCGTTTGCTGGCCATGATAAATTATGCAGCTGTCTCCTTCCAGTCTCTCCCATCTGCAACAACTACAATAGAACCTTAGTTCAAACACTATTCTTATTGAGATCTGGAGCTGTCAGGCCAGTCTCAGCTTTTGTGTGAGATGCATGAAAAATAAATTTGACGATTTCTCTAAGTGAAAGGCCTCTAACCATGTCTCCAGCCTGGTAACCATAGTACTTACATGCTTTGTGAAATTTGTGTTTCACATCAAGAATGGTGGATGCTGGCGGTACCTGGAAAAGAAAGCAAAATGCATGCAGGTTAATTTTTCTTTCTTCTTCACTTTGGAATCCCTTCTCCACTCCTCTAATGAAGAGATTCTCAAATTTGTCTGCAAGTCCTTCAGGCTAAAATGAAAAAAAACAGCAAATTTTGTTTTCACAGGTTGGTATGTTATTAAGGATTGTCCAAATTTGAATTATGCATCACTTGGACCACCTTTGCTTAGTCAACAGAGGGGTAAAATCACAAGGGTCCAGAGGGAAAGCTGCTGGCCCTGCTTGATGTAATAATTGCCCCCTAGATCAAACCAGTGGGAGCACTTGAAGGGTTTAGCTTTAAGATTAGGTTCAAGCATGCTGAGATTCATGTCCCAGAGACATGAAAGGGTTCTCTGGAGAGGGAGTGGCAAAAGTGGTAGGTTCTGTCCTTTCTGCCCAAAATGAGTTTGCTTCTGCATGCTTTTGTTCCTGTGCAGTGAAGCAATTCAGGTGTCACAGTTTTAGAGGGCAGTCTGGAGGCTTTTTAGGCTCTATTTTATTATGTATATTGATTTTTTAATATGCTTTGTACCAATTACCTGAGAAACACATTTAGAATTTACAAGAGCAAAAGACTTGGATTTGCCTTTTGTTTCCAAGGAAAAGCAATGGGACTCTTGAGGAAGTAGATGTTGAGCTACTTATTAGTGGGTTGTGACAATAACCATGCAAATGAATAGAGAAGAACATAAGAAATTCTCCTAGTAGAGATCATTTAGCACCTTAAAATAGGTTGTTTTGTTGAAAAAACTGAGTTTGGAGAAATACTGATGCAACAAAATAAAATTGCTGACTCTAAAGCAACAAATCAGTGCAGAAAGAAAACTTTACTCTTATGTAATTTGACACCCCACACAAATATACAGTATATGTGCTTCTAGTTCTTATGAGTAACCCAACTTGCTTCAGTAATATGAACAGGCAGAGAGCTCAATACAGATTTCAATGATCTAAAGAAGTAAAATGACACCTGTGTTAAAAGGTAGTAAAGTACAGACATTTTCTAAGTTTTTTCTTGGGTTTAGATGAGAACATTTTATTTTCCACTGTTACGGAGGGTTTTACTGGGCATTTACAGAAACTGCTGTAAATGAAACTCCACTTAAACCCTAACTTGTCTCTCTAATGTGGCTGCTAAGCAATGCCAACTCCACTCCTTGGAACCAAGGATTACCCTTTTTTCCTGTCCCCACCACCTGTGTTGACCCAAACCATGCTGAACAGTACCAGGCCAGGCAAGAGACACTGCCCTTGGAGACCCTTTTCTTCCTAGCAACAGGAAACAATAGAAGAAGCCATTTTATCTATCTTAGTTTAAAAAGGAAAGAAAATATTTTATCTGTGTTTATTGCACTGCAATACCCAGTAGAAGAGCACGTCTCCCACAGTCTCCATGTATTTTTCCTATCATGTGTGCAACATCTGTGGACTTGTGGGGGGTTACGTTCTTGAAACTTCTAAAAATGTCTGAAATTGCTTTCTCACACTTTGCAATCTCACACCTGTGAGGCCTGGAGCCCAGAATCCACCAGATGTGGATGCAAGTGCTGTTAGCTGGCAACACCTATTCAGCACACAAGCCTGCAGACTGAAATCTGTCACATGTCCTAGCACAAGGCAGATGTGCAGGTACTCAGAGCTGGCATTGCCAGCTGAAGGACAGGGTTGGTCTTTTCCAGTTTGATGGAGGATGAGCTGGCTTTCTAAATGCAGTATAAGCCACATTGCTGCAGGGCTTGCATCCCTACAGATCAGCACCTCACCGGGTTCTGGGATAGAGTAGCTAGGGCCAACCCATGCTCTGGAGAGCTGATCAACCAACTTTAGGCAAAGAAAGCTGAAAAACTGTAAAGCTTAGCATGCTTACAGAGCAGTGCTTGTTCAAAACAGAGCCCAGCTCTCCATCTCCAGCGCTCCTGAGTATGTTTTGACTTCGGGGCAGAGCTGCTCTCAATCTGTTCAAAATGTCTAGTCGAGCCCTTGTTAGCAGTTCTACCTTTACATCCCTCTCCCTTTTTTCATCCTGAGACAATCAGTGCTTTCTCCCCTCCAAGTCCTGCTATGCCAGCAATGGGGTTCATATTACCCAACTTCAGCTACTTAAAAAATTAATCCCAGCTCATGTTTTAGGTCCACCTGTGGAGCCACCCACACGCCTCAGGCGTTTAGAAGCCACCAAGGGTTCGCAGTGTCCTGCTGCAGCCCAGGGGCCGGTGTGCCCCTGGGGGGTGATGAGCAGCACCACACAGCATTCACAGCTGGAAGGGCCGTGCTCTGTACATCCCTGAGGCAGGCAGAGCTTATTAGCAGGACGCTGCTGTGCCTGGCTGCATCCCAGCTGCTTTAGGCCAGCGCTGGTTTAAGCCCTGCCAGCCTGTGGCCGGAGATGTGCCGGGCTGGGGAGTCACGGGCTGGCGGCTCTGCACAGGCTGCAGGGGCCCTGGGGAGGCACGGAGCTCACATCCAGCCAGGAGGGAGTGCATCCAGCATCCAGCCAGGAGGGAGTGCATCCAGCATCCAGCCAGGAGGGCAGCAGGACACTTGTTTTATATGAGCCAGCTGTCTTGGAGAAGGACCCTTCCACCTGAGACAAACTACACAGGACACAAGCTGAAGAATAACACAAACGCTTTCCCCCTTCAGAATGGGCTGTGACGTAGAAGAATCGCAATGTCCTGTCCCAGGCAGAATAATGAGGTTATAGACACAAAAGAATGAAATACATTTTTTTATGATCTTGGTAATTCTGTGTCCTTTTTCTAAAGACCTCATAAAACAACCTGTGAAGTTATAGTTTCTGGTATTGATCAATGAGAAGATGGATGCTGAGACACCAGCTTACTAATAAGAGTGTCCTCTTCGTAGACCATTAATTATCTTTTGTTCTTTTCATTGTACATCAATGCAAGCTAAGGAATTATAAGGACTGGGAAAGCATCTGCTCTTATTACCCTTTGTGCTAACTGAATAAAACACCCTGGAATATTTCACTGTAATTATTAGACTTACTCTCCTTTCATTCTTTTGAATTACGTCTAAGAGTGTTATAACCCTTTCTTTCCTCTATTTTAGCACTTTACAAGTATGCAAAGGCAAAGAAGAGTTAGAGATCACCCTTAGTTTGTTCAAAGCAAGATGGATTTCTGCTCTTATTTGGTATGTATCTTCTGTGGTCTGATGGTCAAGCCAGCTTTTCCCTACAACTTATTCACTTGTAGTCTAACACCTGACTTAAAGTGTAGTCAACTTTCCTATAAGTGACTGTCATGTGTAAGGTTCAAGACTACTTTTTTAAAAAAAATGTTATGAATAAATGCATATTTTACAGCTGTGGGTTGCAGTCATTGCTCTTTCCATTCAGAAAAAGATGATTTCAAAATGTCAAAGCCTGGTTTTCCTGTACTTTCACAGCCAGAAAAATTTTACTTTTCCATTTGAAGGAACTTTTTCTTTACAGGAATTCAAGAATTAAAGGACCTTCTGGGTCATCTATACTAGTTCTAGTCTTCCTTCAGACACCAATGCACAAAGCATCACATTTCTTTTTAAGATTTAAACTACCATATTAGTATTTTATGCTATGACTAAAGGAAGAGCACAAAGTGGAAGATATTAAGGGAACTTAATACTGCCTTTTGTGAGTGCAAGGTAATCAGATAGTTATCCACTTTCATACCTCTTTCACATTTATAAGTCAAGGAATTATGCCAAATCTAGTGATCTGTATGTAATTGCATCACATAGTTCTTGCCCTGAAGAATCATTGTAGGGGTCAGAGGTCAGCAGAATATCAATAAGAATTTGAATAATAGAATTTCAGAAATAAGTAATCTTTCATTCAGCTTTTCTCTTTGAATACTTTTATCTCTTTGCAACGTCAGTACCACTGCACTGCTGAGTCACCTACTTTGTAACAGGCATTTTCCATAATTGCAGAAATTCAGAAATTCTGCCACTCCAGTTGCTCATTAACCACTGCCCCATCTTCAGCCAGGATAAATTTGTTCAAAAGGGTGACATCTGTTTATTGCAGCTGAGGATCTGGCTGCAAAACAGATTACCAGCTAGTGGGAAAGCCAGGTAATTTCCAAATTCAGCAAATTATTTCGACAAATTATTTCAACAAATTATTTCAAATATTATTTCAACAAATACTGACTTCATGACTGCTTTTGCACCCTGTCCTTGTTTTGAGACCATGCTGTATTATAAGAAACCAGCAGCATTCCACAGAAAGTTAATTGGAAAAGCACCTGTTCTAGCTGATCCCTGTGTTTTGTGAATTTGACTTCTAGATCAGATTGGCTCTTTCTTATTGTCAGTTTTCAAAGTCAGAATTAAAAATTGGGCACTGTGTTGCTTTAACCTTTCCCAGTGTGTCCCACACAGCTCTCTTGGTGAACCAGTGTGCTGGTCATGCCCAAAGAGATATAAATAAATGAGCTCACCATGGAAGTGACGTAGAGGTGACTACATATAGACAAGTGCTGTCAGCAGCTGCACAAAGGCTTTATCTAGAATCCAGATTTTTGCTCAGTGGCCTGCAATGGAGTGGCTACCAAAGAGCTGGCTGTGAGCTCAGTCCAGCCCTTCCAGGAGCAGGAGATATTCCGAGTTACGGTTTGAGCTGAGGTGGTTTCCAGCACACGTACGTAAGCAGAGGGCTGTCTCACTGAGCAATCTGCCAGATTATTTATTATCTGGTCACATGAACCTTGGCATATGAGATAATCTGACTGACTAATATTTCCAGTGATTATGGGCACTGAAAATTAGCTAAGAATACACATAACCACATGCTTGCTGCGTGCAGTCATGTCAATTTACACCAGCCAAGTTTGTCTCTAAAGATGATTAATTGTTTTTGTACTGCTAGCTGGGTATTTCTATTTAAAAAAAAAATAATCCTCTCTCTTTGCAAGAGATTGCCTAGAAAAGTGTCAGACACCAAAAAGAGCTTTCTCTCTCTGCTGAAGATGAGAGTGGAAGTAAAGAGAATGTAATTCATTAACAGAGAGAAGTTGTGCAGAATTCTACATGCACACCTATTTCTGAGCAAATCTGACTAGATTGGTACATCCCCATGCCCTGTGACCTTTTATTAAGGGGAGTCAAGTAAGGTTACTGTTCACCTCAGCAGCTGAACAGCAGAACCAGTCAGGAAGCCTCTGTCACAACACTTTTCTACCAGGGAAACGGAATTTTTCTGGCAAAACACTCCATGTGGAAATTTGTGTTGACTTCAAATTTTAAAAATGGAATAGAAGTTTATCAAAAAAAATCTGCTTCTGGCACATGCTGGGAATTTATTTTTTTGTGTTATATTCATTGTTTTTATTTCTCATCGGTATGGAACTTTCATTACTTCTGTATTATTTTACAACACATCTATCATGATAGTCCAAATAATAAAACACATGGCTCTCATGTCATTGAAAATAACCCAATAGGAAATAATATGCAAATAAATGCACTATTAAGTTGTAAAATAAATTGAACTTGAAATATTTATTGTATCATAACAGATTGAAATATTTCAAAACTAATTTGTAATGCAATCTTTCCCAAATTCTACCTCATCAAAAATTCAAGACTCTTTTTTTTTTCACTGTCATTTTCAAAGAAAACAACATTTGGGATATGCACTTAAAAACAAAATAGTTGACAAAAAATAAAGAAATATAAACCGCAAATAATAAAATTAATTATTTTATTAATTATTTTTTAAAATTGTAATATTTTATTAGAAATAAATATAGTGCTGTTCAATTGAACAAAGTATAAATAATAAAGAATATTAAGCAGTAATTTTGACCCATACTTCTCAGGAAGGAAGTGAGGCTTAGAGTGATGTTTTATGTTGGGACTTTGATTGCCAGTTCTAGCACAGATAAAGTATATGGCTTAGCTGTGAAACCTCTGAATTTGTCTTCCCTTTTCTATCAAATAGCTGTATAGATTTTTGTTTGCTTTTTTTATATCTACACATGCTGCTAAAATTAAAAATCAAGAAGTGCACCCAAGAAACTCAACCAATATTAAGCACAAGATGGTCACAGTCTATTTGGGGGGCTGCATGAAGTAAAAAAAGCCAAAAGATCAACCAATTCAAAAGAAATTTCACAGAAGAATATATTTTGGCAAAACAAGTGATTCTATGAGTAGCAGGGCTAATAAAGTAGGTCCGTGGAGGGAAGCTGAGAAGCAGCAGAAAGGAATGGGAAATGAGGGTGATATATGAGAACAACCAGACAGCATCAGGTCTGTTAGAAATCCAAGTACTTTTGATTATTCAACACCGAGTGCAATGAAGAGATGCTTGCTGTGCTTCTGGTAGAGGTTCTCTGATTGCCACCATCTGTTCCTTTGAAGCACAAGAAATGGAGCCATTAAGGAAGAAAAGCTTGCATTTTAAGGACTTTTTAAAATCCAAAATTGCTTAAACATAGGCAGATACAATAATAGCATTACCAGATACTGCTGGGTATTTACAGATCCATGACTCCATGGCTCAGGTGTTCTGTGAAGAATCACACATTGGATTTCAGAAGGACCTGGAGCATGTTCTGATGGAGCAATAAATCATATGCAGGAGTATTTTAATGCTAATAATGCCTATAAGAGATGCTATTATGCACCTAACTTTCCATCATGGGCTGTACTGTTAACTGTTAGACTAATAAAGCACCTACTGCTCCCTGTGGTCTTGTATTGCTCCAGTACGTCTATAATTTGCAATAATCTCTGAATTATCTCTGATGCAATAAGGCAAATGTGTGGCTGGGGTAAAATGTCAGAACTTTGGGGGGAAAGAGGACATTTTCACACTGGCTGGGAATCTGTCTCTACAGATGCAATTTTGGCAATATTTACTGCTCTGGTGGCATAGCTGGCTTTCGCTGCTGGCCAGAATGTTCAGGGAGAGTTGGAGCACCAGCAGTGTCTCACAAATTCACTCTAGTTTTTGCTGAACTTTGAATGCAACTTTAATTTTTTGAATATTTATTATATTTGCTTCTTCATTTCTTCCCCCAGGCTTAGAATTTTTTATCTAAAATAAGAGATGTATAAAATCTGTCATTTAAAGGCACTTCTAAGCTTTGATTACTATCAGCTGAAGCATTAGTCATCTGTTGCAGCTTCTGTAATTCTTTAAGTCATCCCTTTGCAAATGCTAAATGCCCTAAAGTTACCAGCTTCTCCCCTCCCCAGTCTCTCTCTTCTAGAAAAATCAAAGGCCATTTCTCCAGGTATTCCATTTAAAAAGCCATCTCACAGCAAGCCAAAAGTAATATGTATAGTTGCCTCTTTTCATGTGAAACCATCCATAGCTATATTGACATTAAAATTATGTGAATTTCTAGCAGAGCAGGAAGAAATAAGTGTCATGCATTGCTACAACAGAATTTGAATATGTTTACCTACTTTACCAAGTATAAGTAATAACTGAGGAAGAAAATACTACTGTCATCACTTCCAGCAATGTGGGCTGGGCATAAGATTCAATTCTTACAGGCAAGAAAAGACACATATTTGATAAATGTATTTTTTCTCAGTGCCCCCCAGCAAGGACCAGATCCCTGTTGTGCTGGATGCTGTAAAAACATACAGTGAAAGACACAAGACACCATGAAATCCTCCTTCCAAAAGGAAGTAAAAAAAGAGGATTTCCACAGCAATGAGCCTACGTCCAGCTATTTTTGTGTCTGTGTTCCTTCAGCCATTTTACCGTGGGAATTGCTGCTGTGTGGGAGTCAGCATCTATGTCTCACTATGGAAGCCCCTTACTTTGACACAGCTGGTTATTCAGCCCCTTTTGGCATCTCTGGCATCAGAGGTGGCACACTATTAATGATAGATTGCTTGAATGAGAAAAATTATGGTAAAAATCCTCTGCATGAAATGAGACCACTGTGGATGGTCACAGGTTCTTTTCGCTCTCCACAGAGAAAAATATATAGTCCTCTGAAGTGAAATGAGAAGTGAAAGATTTAGGGGGAAATTTACTTAAAACGGCCATGAAAGTATTAATCCCTTTCCTGGGAAAGGACTTCTTTGCTTTGCTTCCCTCGAATGAGGCTGATGGGAAGAACCTGACATTAGAGGCAATGTTCTGGGGGTGGAAAGAGTTCCTTTGCAGAGTTTCACTGCCAACTTTAACGACAGCACTTGCTCACCTAAAATGAATGTGGTATGTCTAACCTCCAAGCCATGATGTGAGAAGTTATTTTTATTTGCTAGAGGAGCTGACTGTGCAAAAGAGAGACAGTGATGGCTGTTCTCCTCTGCTGTTCACTTTTTGTGACAGAGCAGCAACCCACAGGCAAGAGTAAGAGATTTCTGATACCAGAGACAGCATTTCTGCATACAAATGGCTTTGCTAACATGCCAGTGGAAATTCATTGGATTGTTAAGCCATAGCATGCAGGTACAAAGACACTGCTGCTTCAGGTGCTTTAAAAAAAAACCAAAAAAACAAAAACAAAAAAAACCCCAGAAAACCAAAAACAACCAAAAATAAAACCACCAAAAAAACTTATTAACTCCTTTAGAGAAAATCAGGCCTTTCAGAGCAATCAGAATAAACCCTAATTCATCCTTGGCAAAAGATTTCATGATATGCACACTGTAATATTTAAATGGAAGAAGTGTTGAATACACAGGCTTGTGTGTATGCAAGTGTTTTAATTCCTTAAAAAAACAATATTCCTCTGACATTCATTGAAGGCACTGCACAGCAAACAATGCCTACAACTCACAAACATACAATTAGAAGTTCCTCCAGTGTGTACTGTGAACCATAAATGTTCAATTATCACTAAAGGGGTTTTACAGAGACATTTCAGTGGGAGAAAGCACTGGGTAGAGGATGGAGAGCTGGCTTAAGGAGCAGTAGGAAAGTAGCCTCCATTATCTTTGCAACGCATCAACGAAAGAGGCGCTTCCTGCACATCTGAAGAAGTAAGATCTCTTCTTCCTCTTCCCTCTGAAAAAGAGGGTCACTGCACAGTAGCCAAAACCTGACTCTGCACCTCTGTTTACAGTTTAACTTGCAAAATCATACAGCACAAGACTACTGAGCTCTGAGGCTTTTGAAGGGAAAAAGCTTTCTCTGCTGGTTTCTCCAGAGGTGATTTATTCTGTGAAAACTGTACTGTGTAACACTTTCTGCCTTAAAAGCAACTCATGCAAAGTTAATTACATTGCACTATGTTTGTGAGAAAATACATTTTACTACAAGTTAATTTGAAGAAAAAAATATTATACAATGAATGCTATAAAGGAAACAGTTATGAGTTGCTTTAACAGCATTTATAAATCAAATCACTGCACATCGATAACTTTAAAACCAACCTACATCAAGTTTTTGGAACAATGTATGAGGAAAACAGTTCTTGAGTAGCCATGTATTTTTCATAAGCTGTGGGTGGCAAAAAAATGTGTGTTATTTGTTAAAAAGTACAAAAAGGAATTGTTTTCTTTCATTTATAAGACTTGATGATTTTTGTGTGTTCTGCTGTTTTCTGTGGCTTTTTGGAAGCAGCGCAGAAGCCAAAATCCTTAGACATTTTGTGATGCTTTTTAATTGAAAATATTTCTTACAAGAAATCTTTAATTGCGTGCTTTCCTCTTCACACAGAGATAGGTATTTCATCCATACAAATTAATAAATTGTGAGGGGAAAAAGGAACTTTTGATCATCTAGGCTCACCTGCTGCTTTACACTGGCCAAAGAAGAGATTTATTCCTTGCTAAATAGTTCTTTCACTGATTGAGCAAGAAACATGTATGATTCATGTTTCAACTACAGAATATCTTCACAGAAATGCAGTATTTTTGTGCATGTTAAAGAGCTGAACATTGGCCCACAAGACACTCAACTCTTACTTGGTTGTAAAATATGGGCCCAATTTCTTGGCTAATTTTTTTCAACTGTGGCTTTCAGGCACCAGCTTTGTAAGGCTTTTGGCTGCTTGGGTAAGAACCTTTCTGCTCAGAGACATCCTCTCCTGGGTCTGCCTCCCTGGGGAGCAGGGGAAAAAGGCAGGAAAACCCAGGATGCTGTCCTGCAAACTGGCCCAGACACCTGGACTCTTGTCCTGTAATGGGCAGTGTGTGGAGCAGCAGGCTGCTTGTGCACCTCCTCAAATCTTCAGTGCCTAGTCCTAAGGCACCTCCTCTGAGCATTTATATACTGCTTTTAAGGACACTGCTTTTTTAGGTTGTAGCCTTTCTTTTACTGCTTTTTTAGCCTAAGTTTAAATAACTTTCCCTACTTGGAGACTTCCCCTAGTTTGGGGACATTTTGTAGAACAACTGGAAAAAAAAACCAACTTAAAAATCAAAAACTGAAGCTGTTTTGTGATTTCTCCCCATCCCCCAAAATCAGAAGTCTCTTCTCCATGGCACATCACGTCAGAATTAATTTCAAGAGCAAATCTGGGGGAAAAGAAGTCACACTGCTATTATTTCTCTTCTAAATTCTTTAAGTAACTCACTGGAAAAGCTTGTGTGCACCAAACTACTTGCATAATGTCATACCCATAGCAGAGAAAGTCCCCAGAACGGTTGACAATGTTAAATAAAAGAAATTGTAGCCCTATAAAGAATTTCATGTTCACAGCGTGCACATGCAAAATAAACTGCCAGTGTTGCTGACTGGTGTGAATTTAAGTTTTGCAAGATTAGGTAATTTTCCTCCAAACCCAGCTCCTGCAGGAGATGACTATGGGACCAGAATGTCTAGGATTTTTCTCTTCTGCTTCCTTTCAGTATTTTTTCTGCTTTTCCTGGTTGTGGAAAAGCCTGCAATATGATGTGAATGTGCTTTAAAGGCTTAAAAAACAAATATGTATTTATTCTGTTCCTTGAAGTTAAAGAAAATCAAGAACTTACAATAACCACTTAGTATACATGACTGATCCTTCCCAATAGTATAAAATAGGAAAGAAAACTAAAGGAAATAATGCTATTTTTCCTTTTTAAAATGGAGAATTAATTCAGAGAATTAATTGTGCTGGATTCAAAACTTTGGGTTTAGGCCAAACTGATTTCTGAAGATGACACAGCCAAACACACCTTTTATAGATTCCCGATAGTGCATTGAGAACAGGAAATTATTTCTTGCTAAATACCAAAACTAGTTAAATGTGCCATAATTTTGCAGATTTCACAGTGCTCCCACTAATCTGAATGGGATTCATAGGCACATGCAAGGATCTCATAGAAACTCAACCTCTTGGAAGCATCTCCTGGTGTTTTACCACAGAGCATTAAGCATTCAATCACTGTGCCTGAGTTTCTATTGGGTGGAGAAAGAAAGGGTTCTTCTCTCTGCCATTATAATAAATTTTTTCCCTTTAGATTTATTAATCTGAAAATATTATATCAAAATAAATAAATGCAGAAATGTAGAAATAAATTAATTGATTAATGCAGAAATAAATTAATGCAGAAATGCATTTGCTAAGTCATAATATTCTGAACCACTACCAATATGCAATAAGAGCCTAAATCCATACATTTTAAAATCTATGGTTCCCATTCTCTTCTATTCTGGCAAGCAGTAATTACATGCAAACCCAAGAAATTAAGTTAATCATAACTATCTCACAAACAGAAAACAGGCATTAGAAGTGTCATGTTGGGCCTGTACCAGTTCTATTTAATTAAACAGAAAATTATGCATCATGCAGGACACCAGTCTCCTGTTTCCTCCAACAACCAACTGAAATTAAGTTCACCAACACTAACAAGTATTCATGGAAGCAAGGAACTCACTTCAGGGTTGACTTAGGAAGGGATTATCACAGCAAATAAAGGGACTTAAACAGGCAGGTTTAATGAGCATTCAGAAACCAAATTCTTTAAGCAGTCTTGGAAATCTCAGCCTTGTACTATACTTGTACCAATCCCTTGGTACTGTGCCAAAAATATTTTTTAAAAAAACCCATGCTGCTGGCCATGTAAATGAACATATATTTCTGTTTCTGAGCAGAGACTTGCAGGTGTTATTGCTGCCCTGTGTGTATTTTACCTCTGACTAAAGAGTACTTAGCAATCACCACTCATGTTTCTCTTTTCACTGCTACAGGAGCAGAGCCCATGGTTTGGAGGAGGTGTAGAAAATCTTCACGGTCAGAAAAATTCAGAATAAAGATTAAAACACAGGTCTGCTATCATCCCAGCAGCACGCAGCATGGAAGGATTCCTGAAACGTGGCTCTTTGCCTAATGCTGTGTCTGTACTATATCTCTTTTAATGACATTATAGGAAAGCTCAAGATAAGAAACAGATTTGTCTATCTTTTGATCAAAACCTAATTCTAAATGTATGTAGATAGGCTAACAACTGTGTAAATATCACTCAATAAAGTAATGTGAACACTACCATCAAAATTGTTATTAATACTCATCCTATTTTTTTGACCGTTTTGTCCATGTTTCCTCTTTGGCTAAATTTAAAAAATAGCAAAAAATATTTTGCCCTGTTAAGAATGAATGAATGAGACATTTACCTTTGACTAGGCACACAAATTGTAAAAACACCCTTTAAGTGACCAAGAACACTGGAAATCTGGTAGTATTCCACCCTGCATATTTCAAAGGCATTAAACATTTGAAACAAATTTATCTACCTGTTCCAGTTGTTGCCAATGAGGATAAGGGAATTTTTTTTCTAGAAAAACAGTAAGTCCCAAAACTCCACTAATTTACTGAAAATTCCACAGGCTAAATAGATTAGGATTCCCATTTTCATGGCGTGAAAGAGACCAACTCTTGCACTGAGGGACAATGAATCACAAAAACTGTGATGAAAATATTTATGAAGTATTTTTAGCTGTTATTTATGGGTTCATGTTCTTCCGTTCTGCCCAGTCCTCTCATCCTACTTATGCAATTTGGTGCAGTTTATATTTTTTAACTCACACTATTAAAACAAATCAAAAAACCCTTAAAATACCTCTTTTAGTGAAGACCCTTTGTTTAAAAAAAAAAAAATATAAAATTGCCAGGTCCAATCTAATAAGCAAGGCACAGCTGAGTAGATTTAGGCACCAGCAAGTACTTACAGCATTGTGGAGATGGTAGGCTTTACAAATGTATTAAAAATGAGTATCCATTCTGAAACAAATGTTTAAATATCGTGCTCTGAAATAGTCACTGTAATCTAAGTGTCAAGAGTCAGCCTAAGGACGTAACTTTGAGTCCACAGAGCTGCCAAGAGGTCTAAAACAAACCACTGCAGGATTATTTGTAAAAACCCTGGAGAAGACCAGCCCAGGGTTATGACTCACAAGGAATTCTCAGTGTCTCCCAGAGGAAGGAATGAAAGTACTTCTACCACAGAATGAGAGCACAACACAGTGAAAACAAACAGTGTGTGAACCAGGCATGGCCCCAGCATGCTGGGATAATGCACTCACCTTGTCCACAATGCAGATCTGCTTCTTGCTTTGCACATCAACAATCTCTACTTCAAAGTAGGTGATTTTTGAATGTTTGAGTGCTGGGGATGGTTTGATTTGGCCAGCAGAGAGCACCAGCTGAGATAAGTTGAAAAAAGAGCGTGAGTCATTGTGAGACATGGACAGAGCTCCTCCATGGGCTGCGAGGTCCCTGCTGCGTGCCGGAGCACTGGGATTCCTCCTCTTGAGCATGGTGTGAGCCAGCAGCAGCAGCGATCCTCATGTCAGCAGGGGACAGTTCCAGGGGAGAATGTCTCCTCCCTGCACCAGTTAAATACAGCCACAGACCGACGAGACACAAAAGGTCAAGTGGCATTCCATTTTAAGTGTACTGTCTTATTTAGCAGGAGTGAAAACAATGGCTCTGTAATCCATGTCTATATTTAATCAGCTATCGTGATGTCCTGTGCTGGTGCTGCTTTCTTATTCTCATTTCATTTAAAACAGCATTTGAAACAAGACATCCTTAAATTCCCTATTAGCAGATATCAGATCCTGAAATTCCAAAGCCCCAGAGGGGCAACCAGAAATGAATATAGTAAATTCCACTGTTAGCTACTGAGACAGATAATTAATATATCCATGTGCACACACATGTATAGGTATAAATGTCACCTTTCCAGAATCATCATCATCAGATGCCATCTGTTCTAGAAATATCTACTAACAAAATAGCATGAGTTCATCAGTAAAATGTAGAGGATAGTTGCAAATATCTGCTTGGCTTTAGCACTATGGATTTTTTGGTATTTAATGGGGTAGAGCTTTCCCTACAGTTCTGCCAGGGAAAATCAACTGTAGGAATGGAAATTATAACCTTAAAGGCATTCATTCAGGGCTTGGATCATTTCACTATTTTCTTATTCTTTCCTGACAATTTTTACAGTGCAAGTCTGCAACAAAACAAAAGCAGCTTTAATGGTAAAAATAAAGACTACATAAACCAACAAATTTTCTCTGAAGCAGCTTCCCCAAGCCTTGTTTAAACTTCATTTCTCCATGTATGGCTTTTTAATAGGATTTAACAGAACTAGCAGCACTTTTCCATCCTGAAATTCTCCCTGAATTTCCCTGGGCAGAGCCTCAGATTTCAGTGTTAGAAGGGCACCATGAGTTTCTGCAGACAGCTCTTTCCACAGAGTAAATTCTGAATACATTTCTCCAAGGTAAAAATCTCAGGAAACTACAATCACTATTACAAAAATCATATGGGTTTGTTACACTTAGGAAATTAATTAAGTAGAAAAAAGCTTCCACAAGGTAAAAGTCACCACACAATTAATACCAGCCCTGGGATGCAGGGTGGAAACAGAACAGGTCTTTTTTCTTTCATTCTGCTATAACTTAGGGGAAAATTCAATGGTTCTTTAGCCATAGTTCTGACTAAAGAAGCTAACCCCAACTTATAGTTAAGATTCTTTATGTCCACATGACATAACAAATTTTGAAGAAGCTGAGACTGAGAGAAAAGTCCGCATTGTTTGGTGATGCAGCCATGCAGCCTTGGAATGCCTTCACTGGATTTGCTAATGGAAAGCCCTGACTGAGGGAATGTAGATGTACAACAATATCGATCCCCTACCACAAAAAAAAAAACAGGATTAAATTTTGACTATACTGAAACAGTTAGTGTCTTGCCATTGGCGCAGAACAAGTCAGCATCTACAGGAAAAAAGCAGTTAGATTTGAACAAGATTATATCACATCAAAGAAGTCTCTCTGTCTCCGAGCTTAAATGGAAGGGGTTCAAGGAACCATCACCTTGGTGGAGTCAATACAGCAAGCAGAAATTTTGGTATAAGCTAGTCACAACAGGGAGAATGGCAAATTATTGTCTTACTGTAAGGGGCTTGCTAAAAACAGCCACCTAAAAACCACAGAACACACAGGTCCTAAAATCCAAGTGTGAGATACACTTATTTGAACATGCTACTCTAAAGGATCTGAACAAACTGCTGTATAAGGGATGAGACAAACTGATATAATATCCCCTTTTAGCTGTAAGATTTATATGAATAAGTGAGCTGTAATAGCATATATTAATACATTTCTAAATTTATTTCAATTCAAAACCCATAAAGAATAATATTGATCATCAAGGCTAATTTCTGTGTATATAAAGGAACTGGTGCTACAGTCATTACTTAGGGTATATTTATAACATTTAAAAGGATAACATCTGAGCTGATGCTGCTGCTGCTGCTGAGAAAAAAGGCTTTTGATTTACTGCAGACATTTAAATGATCAGAATTTTATTACTGACCAATGAATGCTTGAATATCTGAACCAATTCCAGGAAAATGCTTACAAAAATATACTCCCATTTTTTTCAATCCAAGCTAATCATTTGCAATTTCAATATTTTGATGAACAACGATCTTTACAGACCCAAACACTTTGCTAACATAAATTAGGAGAGCTTCCCTAAAGGTGGCTGGCCCTTTCCTCTCTCTATTGCATTATGGATTTAGGATTAGACTGCAGCAAATGTAATGCTTGCATATAAGGTGGATGAGAGCTACTCTACCAAAAATAATCAGGGATAGAGTTACCACTGATAACACAAGCTCTAAAAGGGAGCTGAATAAAAGCTGTGATGGCTTTGCCATTATTGTAACAAGCACTGCACTTTCTTGAAATGGCATCAATGGGTTTGGATGTTCCAGCTCAACGTGAAGTCATCCAGCCTGTTCTGTGTGGAAGAGCACATAGAAGGCAAACATTAATTACTGGACAGAAGGCACATCTTTCCTTTCAATGCTGTTATTGTACCTCACCTCAGTCCTCAGCACTGAACATAGGCAGCCCCAGCACACGGGAACAAGTGATCAGCCCTATGGTGAGATTTACTGGTCCACATTACACAGCCATAAGGTGCTGTCCCCAGAGCTGTGGCAGGGCTAGCAGCCAGCAGCCACCCAGCCCCTGAGCTCAGCTTCCTTCTGGGCCTCTGAGAGGAGTCAAAGAGCGCTCAGCAAGAATTAAATCATCTCTGACAGCTTCAACTCGCCCTGAAGTTCAGGCCATATAAGGGGCTGATATTTTTGAGGGGCCACAAGAATGGGCATCACTCTTTTCAAAGTGCAGCTCTGCCTCCTCTCCTCACTTGGCACTCAGCTCACATGAGCTGTTTTGGACACAGGCAGGCACTTGGTTAAGCCATCCTTCCGAAATGCACTTTTTCGAGGAGGCAGAGAATGCCTGCCCCCAAATCACACAGCCCAGCCATCATCTCTGGTTAATAGAACTGCTGATATTTTTCAGAAAAACAAGTTACACCTGTAAGGGATTTTTTTGACCCTTCTGATCAAAATCTGGAAACAAGCATCAATCAGCCTGTGCTGGTCATGACAAAATAGGTAACAAGCCACTGGTCAGGAGCCAAGACTTAGCCTTCAGTTTCTGCTTATGACACTGATTTTCTGTGAGGCGTTAGGCAGCTGCTGGTTTTCCTGCTTTTCCCTTCCTATTCCACATGCCATCCCTGTGTGAGGCTCTCTTGCACTGTGCATTTTGCAGACAGCTTGGCACAAAGGGATTTCAGAAGATCTCAGCTGGGGCCTTTAGGTGCTTCTGAAATTCCTTTTCATCTCTGGTTATGTTTGGAACTCCTCCTTCCCCAGAGAACTGGTCATCTCCTTTCAGCCTGCAGAATGTCAGCTGCTAAGTCAGCAGCAGAGGGTCACCTCTGACAGTCCAGATGCTTGTCAGCAGCCCCTCAC
This sequence comes from Irena cyanogastra, assembly GCA_013397155.1. NCBI lineage: Eukaryota > Metazoa > Chordata > Aves > Passeriformes > Irenidae > Irena > Irena cyanogastra. Next base: position 72,065 of record VWZV01009167.1, on the reverse strand, counting down.
ATGTCACTTTTTTATCCCACACACTTGGAATGCTTGGCAGGACCAGGGTTATTCCTTTCCCACAGGCTTTGCCCCCAAGACACAAACCTCCAGAGCCCGAAGTATGTGGGGTTCAGAACCACAGGTCATGAAATCTAAAACAAAGCAGATTTCCAAGGTCACACTTACCTTAGTGTGCCATTTTTGGAGATTCTGCCATTTTTCTTGCTGCGGAGGGAGATCTGAACCAGTGTGTTCCCATGGCCCTTGGCCTCACACCTTTCTCAGCAGCTGTGTAGCCCTTACACCTGGTACTGTGCTTGATCTAACCACCACTGTTAACATCTTCCTGTTAGATTTCATGTTTTTTCGGGGCCAGGAAGGAGTGTAGCTGTTCTTCCAGTGTCTTTTTATTGAGCTGTCCAAGGAAGGATTTACGAAGCTGATCTAATTTACTCATTTGGAAGAACACTGACAATAATTTGTGTGTCTGGCTCCTGGCTTCATCTGGCAGAGAGTTTACCAGATTATTTGGGAAGCTACTGCATTTAAATGTTTGGTTTGATTCTGCTACCCATAGCAATTAAATAACAACTAGAATGTATTTCTGAAGCATTGCAGAAATTTAAGCACGATCCTGGCTGCTAGGGAAAAAAAAAACAAAGAAAAACAACTGTGCATGAACCTCTGGCATTTCTTTGCCTGCACACACCTACCTCAGAAGTCATAAAATCAATTTAAAACATTCTATTTATATGCTTGCACACAAAAATGCTACTTAGAAGCAGCTCCACAGCATTCCTACTAAAACTACTCAGGTCATTTCATTGTTTCTCTTGAAGTTAAGTCTCTTAAATAAGTGATGGACAAGAGAAAGACACAGGAGAGTATCCTGACTCAAACACTAAACAATCCTAAAGCTATTTTAAATAATGCTGAAGTCAGGACTAAACCGCACCAGCTAGGGGACAGGGTAAAAGTGATATACACCCATGTTTCTCCTCTTCAGCTACACTGGCAGAGCTCCTCAGCAGAGGATGACAACCTTTCTGACCCTGTGAGCTGTGCAACAAAAACATTACACGGCCAAAAGCCACAAGCCTCAGGCCACATCCTTCAGGGACTGAGAGAAGGAAGAGTCAAAGGAGCAGTTTGGATGCAGGGCCCCAGGATCTCCAGTGCCCACTTTGTCCCTGCAGGAGCTTTTACCACTGACCAGACCAATGGTGTTTTGCCAGCTGTTTAAAATCTCACTGTAGTAGCCTGGCTTTATCCTTCTGGCTTTGAAAACTGAAAATATTGACTTTAAACTTCAGTGTAGGCGGTGCCAATTAGAAGCAAATTCACAGCCCATATCAAATCCAAAGCCAGTGTTTGTTTTATCCCCCACAGACATCCACAAGAGGCACAAGGGAAATAAGGAAAGTTGAAATACAGGATAGTAATTCTATCTGCAAGCAGTACACAGTGAAACCTCCACCCCCAGCCCCTGTAGGATACAAACACACACCTACTTCTCTACCAAAATAAGTACAGCCTGATACAGAATTCAAATCTGATGATGGGCAAGATATATCATAACAGGCAGCTGCTGGACTGTAGTATGGAAAAAGCCCATGAAGATGCTCCTGGTGATGAAGAGACCCAAATGAATCTTCAAAAGTGGCCAGTCTTTTAAGGTCACTGACAAAAAATAGCATATTCACAGCTGTGAAATTTCAGTTCTTGTTTACATGAAAACAGTGGAAATTGTGCTAGTCCATTGTTTGAGGCATGAGGTCTTCTCCCCTATGCATCTGAAAATACATGGCTATGTGAAAATTCTTTTTTTTTTTTAACTTATATATTTTGTCATTCTCTTTCACTCGGGTAAATGCGTAGCCCTTTTAAACATAGGGGGACATCTGAAAACTTGACTTCAAAAAGCCTAAGGAATAAGATTTTTTCTTAATTTCAAAACAAAGTCTATGATTTTTAAGCTAGTCTTGTCATTTTGCAGAAAGACAGAGAGATCAACACACTATGTATTTAAGTCCTTGCACAGACAATATGCTTTGTACCCCAGTGTTTCTTTGAGGCAAAGATTAGAAAGCAGTATTAGAAAAAATGTCACCCAAACTTGTCCAAGAACTACTCTTAAGGAAAACTCCACTGACCTTTACCTGCAGAATTTTCCCTACACTCATCCTTTAGCATGTCCTCAAGCTGCTTTTGCCTTTCAGTGGCAATAAGTACTTTCATACATTTGCCTTAATGTAGTGTGACTCCCCTTAGTGCATCATCAATTCTGCCTAATAAAATGGCACCTCAATTAACAGAGGTTAGAAACTGCCTTACAAATGTCTGCCTTTATTTCAGCTTTTCACAACAGGCTTTGGGCACTCTCCTGTGCCCCTACTCACCTGAGGAAAGCCACTGGGATGAGGTCCCTGTCAGTCTCAGCCCAGCAGCAAAGCCACCAAATAAGACAGCATCTAGGTGGGTGAGACTCCTCCATGCATGGGAGACAGCAAGTTTCCATAGATTTCGTTGTGGCTTTATGACATTGTGTCACTTCACAGTGTAAAGAGAAAGGGCTGAGCAGATTAATGAAGGACAGGTGCTGATACTCTGTACTTAGCAGCAGTGAAGCTTACTCCATGCCCTCACTTAATTTCAGCTGAGTACAGGTATTACTGACAGCATTTTTTAAAATCCCCTCTGAGAACATACCCTGATGAGATAATGGATTGTAATTTCACAGGATAAGATCAAGTAACCACATTATTGGAAGCTGATCAGCCACTAAGTAAGGATAATGAAAAGAAATACAGTAAGGCAAAGCCATTTTTCACAAATGGCAGCAGTACAGAACTGGCAAATCCATGTTCTTACAGCTGAGATTAGGTGCATCTTTCATTTGGGCAAAGTTATTACATGCAAGATGGAGTCACTTGGAGTAGTTTCAGGGAAAAAAATGTTGTTCAAATATGCATTTTTCATTGACACTGAAGCAGTCAAAAACATTTACTCATTTGGATGAAAAGATTTTGAGGTTCAGAACAATCTGGTCTCTTCAATAATTTCTGACCAGTAGGAGGGAAGAACAGCCTTGATTAGAACACCTACAGATTCCTAAAGAAGCTGTTTCAACCTTAACATATTCAAAAGCTCTTGTTTGCTAATGTAGAATGTATAAAATCCTAAGAGCTCAGTAACTGCCACAAAATATAATCAGGGTCTTTCAGACAGTTCTATCCAGAGATATGTTTAAAAGTTTATAATGACAAAAAGAAGCCTAACTCCAATTTACAATCCTTCTTTATTGTCTGAAGTTCTTGGGGTGATTGGTCTTTCATTGCTTTTGAAATGTTACATGGTATTTCTTCTCATACAAGAAGCCAAACTGTTCTCAGTCTTTTTCATTTCAGGGCTTCATTAATTAGGTTTCTGAAACATCTGTCAGCATAACCTCCTTCTTTCACAAACTTTCAAGTTTCCAGAAAAGTTCCCATTTATTATGACATTTTTAATACTTAGTATCAATCCTTGAGCTAAATTATCAGCCTTTTTTTACAATCATTTTATGACTAAAAAATATTCTTGTGACACTTTCCTTTCAAAGCTGAATAATTTTGAGAAACAGTAGAATTACTGGAAACTGGAATTAGACAAGTAAACAAAAAAGGATCTTATTTATTTCATTAGAGCTGTTGTTCAGTGCTAGGTTTTTTCAAACTTGAAATGCTTGAAAAATGTTTCTATGAAGCAAAATCTGGGGGGGGAGGGGGAAAGCAAGCATGCTCATCAGAATGAAATATGATCTTTCTTTTTCTTTAATTATTTCTCTTGTTAAGGCTCTTCTGCCCCCAGACTACTACCATCCCCAGTAACAACCCTGATAAAAAAGTGACCCTGCCCCAATTTGAGTATTGTGCTAGTGCCTTCTGTTTTGACCATTATTTCTGACAAGCCTGCATCAGAGCCACACTCTCCTCACTAGTGCAGGAAATCTATCCTATTTAAAACACTGCAAGAAACCCATTCCTTATTAACACTTCAGAAGCAGAAAGAAGTCTCACCTGTGGACAGAGCACTTTTCTGCTGGGGCTGGGGTCTGGTCCTGCATGGGAAGCAGTGCTGAGCCAGGCAGCTGAGGTGGAAATGTTGCTGACTTACTGCCACAAACTGAGCAGGTTCATGTGCTCAGGATTACCACCTCATCAAACCTGCCATCCTCACCACATGCCCTGAAATAAAACCTGCTTTTCACCAGGAAATCCAGGGGATGCTGGCAGAACTACAGAAAGTGGTGGTTTCACAGGGAGCCCAGTAGCACAGCCATGTGTGTCATGCTGACCCATGAGAGCTGGCTCTCTCATAAGCCAATTTTGCTCGTGCCTAAACATGATAGCTGCCCACAGAGGTAATGAACCTCAGTACAACATCAAGGCATCCTCCCATGCACGAGAGGATGGAGCCCACGTGAGCTCAGACCTCCCCTCTCTTCCATTGTTGACTACTAGAAAGAAATACAGACACAAACAAGAGTGCATTTCCTCTCTGTATGGGTATTATACCACACAGCAACCTGGAACAAGCTGAAAAGAACAGGATGTTAAGCTTGAGCTCCAAGGAAAACAGTACTGTTAGCTCCAGAAAGGCCTCTGTGTCTTCTTGTGAAACACCTGCCCTTGCAGCAAATAAACAACCTAGTAAATAAACAGCCCCACCTGGGTCACTTTTGCTGGCATAACCCAGTTTATCCACGCTTTGTTTTATCACACCAACATTGGCACAGAAGCATTTTAACCTAAAAAATGTCCTCCTGTCCAGCACAGTTGGCAAGGAAGAGAGCACTAATTTGTGTGAGGTTTGAATGCACAGGTTTCCCTTGTCCTGTAGCAAGTCAAAAGCAGAGAGGCTCAATGCAGCTTGCATTAGTTAGCATGTGACAACTCAGTGATAAGGAGTTTGGCTCCAGAAACAAGCAAAGCCAAAGCAAAAGATTGCCATAGTGGGCTCTAAAACCTTGACAGAACAGATCTGTGAGCTTGGGCTGCCAACAGGCACCACTTGTTGCTTGGCACATGAGGACAGCAGCTCGTCACTCAACACCTCTAGAGCCTGAGCTCCAGTTCAACAGCTCTCAGTCAGGAATGACTGCAACCAGCTTGCAAACAACCACCACGTGGTTACATCCAGCTGTCAAAATTATCTTTGCTTTAAAAAAAAAAAAAAAAGCTGATGCTGTTCCTAGGCTGACAACTGTCTCTGTAAGACATTCCTGCAATTTCCATCTGCCATCTCGGGGGCAAGGTCATACAGATAGGTGTGACAAGGAGAGCCCTGACATTTAACAGTCTGGGGAGCAACACTGGAGGATTATAGGTGAGATATCAACATGCTTCACCACGAGATGAGTTCCTGTAGCAGAAAGCAACTCTGTTCCCCAGACAGCTTCAAAAATGCTGTAAAACAAAATCCCTGGTTAGAAACAATGCCCTCTCTCTATATCCAGCTGTAGGAAGTACTCTAAAAGGCTGAAGGTGCAGTTCATATCCAAATGGTAAAATGAAGGAAGATTCAGTGCCACATCTGCAATTTTCCAGGGCTACAAATAAAATGGTGGGAAGGGAACATCCACAGCCACCTAGTGGGACTTTAAGTATGACAGTCTGATGAGATACATAAATTCTTTTTTGTTTGTTGTTTTTTTATATTAATAGGAACCCTGGCTTACCTGTGCTATCTCCCAGCAGGAGGCTGGAGTATGTCTGCATTTGAAAGGACAGGGAGGTGTGAGCTGACCAGGGTCACATGCTGTGTGTGACAGCCCCACTGTGCCTTCACAGTGTCCCTCTCCTTCCCCTGCAGAGCTGCAGACAAGTGTGGCCATCACTGCCACACAAAAGACATTGCTCCAGCTGCTTTCTGATGCCACCTTCCCCTGAGACCAAACCACATGCAAGCAGCAGAGGTGCTCTACCTGAGTCCATCCACTTTAAAGGTTTTCGTGCCTGAGCTCTTGGTGGGATGTCAGCCCCAGGAACAACTGGCTGTGCCTGCAGGTTTCTTTTCAGATAAGGAACCTGCTTGGCTGTTGCTGCTGTTAATACTGAGGATCTGGGAGTGTCATTAAAAAAAGCTGATTTTGCATGCAAAAGCACAACAGCCTCTTGGACAGAGGAAAGAAACAGACGAGGAAAGACATTTTAAAAAGACTTGATCACTGCCTTTGTAGGTTTAGGTATTAAAGTCTCAGATTTCTAATTGAACATTTGAATTCACAGCATTTAGAGCAAAGCTGGCTGACCACTGGTGTCAGCTTGTTGTAAGCAAGCTAAGCACAGGACACTACCTACCTAGAGAAAACCACAAACTCCACCACTAAGTATCTCTGTCAGAGCACCCCCTTAGCAGACTAATACCCATTTAAACTTAATTACTTGGTTCTTCATCAAGAAAAAAAATACAGCTTTAATGAATAGGGCCAAAAATATTAATTTCTCTTGATGTTACTCCCAGAAAACATTTCTGTTTTCAGCTAGCTGTAGCTCTCAAGGGTGAAAAAGACTGTCAGAACAGGAACATAGCAGCCTTCTATCTTTCTTTTGCACAGCTTACTACAAGGCAAGGATAAAATAATTTCTACTTGTTCTGCTTTTGTCATTTTTATTATAACTACTGCAGCACACCATTTTAAAACACTCCTAGACAGAGAGGGGTTTTTTAGAACAGCAGAGGCCCCAGGAATGCTACACACAGAGCCCAGCAGGTCCCCTCTTGTAGGGGATGCACAGGCTGGAGTCATTGCCCCTGGCACATGAAACAGGCTGAGCTCCTCAGGCCACACCTTGAGTTAGCACTGCTGAGATGGTGATAAAGAAATAGTCAGACATCTTCACTGGCAAAATCCTCCAAAGTTGTTTCTTAATAATGTTCTGTGTGTTGCTAAAGGGCAAGTTCTGAGCCAAAAGTTAATGATTTCCTGATTGATGCCCTTTGGACTTTGAGAGACGAGCATTTCAGAATGAGTAGTTTCTCTCATGAATTTATTTTTCCAGCTCTCTCTTGCAAAATGCAACTCAGAAAGGCAAAATATTCAGCAGCAGCATGTGCCTCATTTTCAGTAGTTCTGTCAGCTTTGTCTCAGAGAAGCTGAAGCACAGTTCACATCTCCCCCTCCTGAAATCCAACAACTGATGGAAACAATGCAGGACAATATAAAAGTGCCAGTGAAGCATCTGTAACTACTTAAAAATGAGAGAAAAAGCAGGAAGTCAGTAGTAAGACTACTGAAACCCACAAATTAAATTACATATTTCTCCCCTGAGGAAAATGGGAGGTTGAGCATCACAAACTATTCTAGAGGAAAAGACCATCTGGGCAGAACTTTGAAAATCATAGCAAGTGCATTAGCATGGACTGGGCATTTGGCCAGAGGGAGTTTACCAAAAACTGAAGGCCTCAGGGGGCTCAGTGGACAGGGACCTGGAGGCTGAGCTCTGAAACAACACAAACTGAGATTAAACTCTTTGCGGCAACCAAGGAGACTTGGTTTTGCTTGAATAACACCAAAATGTTTGTGTCCTTGATTAAAAGTAAACCGAATAAAGCACTTAAAATGAAATATTGTGAAACTTAGAAGAGATACTAACATTTTATGGGATAAAAGGTTTAAAGAGTTTTCAGTTTAGTTATCTCATCCAGATGATTTTGGCCTAGAAATTAATACAATACAGCTATTCACACCATCCAGCACAGGAAACTGCATTTTATACCTTTCCTACATACACAGTGAACAGAAGGTAAATCTAGGCACCTGAATCAGACCTGAGAAAAAAAAAAAAGAACAAACCCTTTCCTTTTCCATGGAATTTCACACCTAAGGTCAGGCTCTTTGAATATCCTTCTAGATGCCCACCACCAGAAACTCACAAGAAATGAAAGCTCTGTTCTCTGCTTTGCTTTAGTCACTGCAGGGCTGAAATCCTGGGACTAGCAGACATCTCAGAAGAGCTAGGCAAGGATCCCACCAAGCTGTACATAATCAGAAACTACACGTTACATTTCAGCTACAGAGTGCCTTCCTGTAGCTCAGGACTCCTGTTAGACTCAAGTTCCTACCCCATTCTCAGAGCAGGGCACGTGAACACCTGCTACCAGAAAGGGAAGGACAAGGCCACCATTCCAACATCAACACTTGCAGACAACGTTTTTTTTATTGGGAGCATCTGCACAAATCTGTTAGCCCCAGCACATTTATTGACACTCCTTAGGGGGTAACCAAGATCAAGATCTGAGCTTTCACCTTCCCACACAGTCCAATTAACAGCAGACACAAATATAAAATCACAGCCTACTTTGAGGATTGATTTTTAAAGATAGATATTTATCACTTTTCTGTGGAGTAAATGGCTAGGTTAAGTTTAATTCATATTTATTAAGGTCCATGAAAGTTTCTGTATAAGAGACAAATACAATTATCTTTACTATGGGAATAAATGTATAATGAAATCCTGGCTTTCCCTTGTTAAAGTAATATACTTCACAATGAGCACAGATTTTGGCAAAGCAATGTTCCCCTGCCACACAGCACATGTTTAATGAAGTTACTCCTCAGCTGTTACTGAGCTGAGCCAAAATGAGATAAGCTGAGTTCGTAAGCTCTCCTAGTCTATTAAAATGGAAACCTCCACTGAAGAGAAATGCTTTACAATTTAAATCTAAAAACTATGTCAGCTTATTGAAAAGACAATCATTCTATCTTCTCTCAAAGTAATTAGACCAGAAAGTAATCACAGAAGGGAATTAAGTATTTGTGGTCAGATTTCCCATCAGGATCACTCAGACCAGCTGTATTCATACATCCTCCTGTCTTTCCCTTCGCCTTGTCACATCCTGGCCAGCAGCAGCTCTGGCACAGGTATACTGAAACAATGCCAATGGCACTTAAATGCCCTGCAATTAATATGCAAGGTTCTAATTTACATACTTAAAAAATTCTAGGAAGGTAATGAAAAGCCATTTTCTTAACAAAACAAACTATTTTCTCAGTCTGAACAAATTATCCTGTTATTACACAGCCCACATGAACACAGATGGGAAGATTTTTTGGTTTCATAAAAAAAACCCCAGGATTTTTTTTGCATGGAAAACCATGTCACTGGAACAGTATGAGCTGCAAAGTGGTACTTTAATAGTCAATAAAGACAGAAAAAAAAGGACACTGCTTGCTACCTCATAGCTAGCAGGTTTTCAAATTATGGAATTAATCTGTCACACTCCACTTAGCATATCTATATCACTTCACCAAGTAATGCCACCATCAGATAGTTATTTTAATAGTAAACAGATAAATGAATAGTGTAAAGAGTAATAGAATGGGGAGGAAAAAGAGACCAAAGAATTAAGTTAAGACTTTTTTCTTTTTCTCTGACACTGTAGAGTGACGATTCCTCTTTGGCTCACTTTAAAAGGGCAAAAGTGTAAAAAAGAGAGAGAAAGAGGCATATTTAACAAGGTAATTTAATACAGGAGAAACCTTCAAGCTTGTTTCAGGGGCACATCTCTAGTGATGCTTGCAAGGTGCTTCCCAAGGATAAACAGAACCTACTGTATCCATTTTCATAAAGCAAACTGTGGTCCAGACTTAAGAGTGGCTTGAGACTCATCCCTAAAAATTCAAAGCCTTCATGTTTTCAGCCTTTGTTCTCCACACCAGCAGGTCTGCCAAGTAGTTCTCAAGGTTCTGGAGCAGGCTGGCTGTGCCAGCGTGCCCACAGTGCCTCCCAAGTGCGCAAAATGCACAGGTGTGCTCCACCACGGGGACTTGAGACCTGGGGAAATGTGGGCTGCCCTTCACCCCAGCTCACATTTGTTAGCACAGCTGAAGCTGTTAGGAGATTTTGGTAGCCACTGAGTTTTGCTCCAACAAGTTGTTTCCCTCAGTTCCTCGGACTCCAGTGCAAGCTTGGGCTCGAGAGGCAGCACAAAAGACAGCTGCATCCTGGAAGCTCAAGGCTGTAACATTTCATGTCTTGTTTTTAACCTGCCTTCAGTTGCTCCTTTGCACACCAGGAGAGCACACCAGCACACCTCTGCAGAGCAGAGGGACTAGGGGGGATAAGGGGAACAAAGAAAGAAGAGCTTTTGCACACAGGGTATGTTTTCCAATGCAAAGCCCCAGCACCCTCTGATACGTGCAGCCCACCCATAAATTCTGCCCCCTTATAAACTGCTGCTGCACACATACTGCCACATTTATTAACCACCCCACCAGAAAAGAACCCTGTTCTTCCAGTCTCCTCATTCCTTTTCATAAAATATAGTGTACCAATTGCACAAGAGATTATCTGAATTTTGCAAAGATCTTTTGTTCATTATTTACTAGAAGGCAATAGCGTACATTCAGGGAATATAAAAATGTTTTATTCACTATCTTCAGCTGACTCTTATTTTTCCTCTATCCCAGTAATAGCATTAATACACTTGTACACAATCTCATTGTAGCATGTCACATTCCACCTGCAGATATATCTTTTTGTCTTTGAAATATCTATGAACTGCATTAAATAATCACTGTAAGCCATCTTCTGTTGATAACTTTATCATTTTACTGCCCTGAATTATTCATACAAAGCCAACACCACATCGCTATATTATTACAGGAAAGCAATTAAGGTGGAACGCACGGTTTCAAGAAAATGGAAAATCTCTCTATTCTGGTGCACAGAGCAGATTGTTTCTACCTTTTACTTAGGTCAGTGTCAGAAAACATCAGAAGTCTGCAGAGCTATTTGGGCGTACGTGTGTGGGAGGGGATGGTTGTTTAGTAGAGTTACCAGTTTCACAGAGGAATAAAGACAGGTTTCTTAGCCCCCAGTGCCTGGTTCCAACAGAGCACTTGTCATCAACACACACATAAAGAATCTGAATGCAATTTTTCCCCTGGCCACAGCTGGTGAAACAGAGGTGTGGCAGAGCCCGCCTTCAGTTATACTCACAGCCTGCTGTAAGGCACCTACAGTCCCCAAATGCTGGCTCAGCACAAGAACTGTGCTGCCACACAGCCACGCCAGCAAACAAAGGCCCAACCTCATCCCAGCAGCTGGAAGTAGCTGATTTTAAAAATGCAGCAGCTGTTTTCTGCTGCCTTAACACCTGTGTATTGCTTTCATGTACCTGTGAAACCCACTGATCCCTTAACATCAGACTGGAAATTAAAGTCTACACTGTGACTTACTTCATGGACGAATCTGAGTCCATCTGAGCACCAAACCTCTATCTGTTTGAAACCTGATTTAGTAAAGACATACTTGTTTCCTTCACAGGACACTCCTTATATAAGACTATCCAATAATTGTTGGCCTTTTTTTTTCCTTTTAACAACTCCTGGAACACTGAATAAAACCCTCTCCAATCTAAAATACATATCAAATTCATGGATGTAGCTGATTTAATGAAACCAACGGGGAAATTTGTATAGACCATTGGTACAGTTTTTGTGTTTAGACCAGATTTAATGCAAACATGCCAGAACAAAAAAACAGGAGCTGTCCCCGCACAATCTCCCACAGCTGTCATTATGCCCTGGAACAGCTAGCCTGTGATAAAAATTTATCCAGGATGGTACTGACAGAAAAGGGAAACACACCACAGTGAGACATCTTCCCAAAGCTCCCTGTGCATCAGGAAAAGATTTTGCAATGAGAAAGTACAAATACTATTAGACATACAATTGTATGTATATATATATATATATTAAAACCAAAACAAAAAAAACCAAACATATATATATATGTATATGTATATATGTATATTTGAGGGGGTTTTACTAGTCCCAGTAATGAGTTATTCTTTCCTAGGAAGCACCAAAGAAGTCAATGAAACATTTTCTCACTCTACAGAGACCTATTTGGGATAATAACTGTGAAATGCAAAAGGAAAAAAAATTAAGCAAAATAAGAACACAGTTCAAATACTGACAAAAAAAAAAAAGAAAAAGAAGTCCCTCTCCTTTGAACAGCAGAACTGGTTAAAAAAAAAGGATGAAGAAATTCTTCCTGCTTTGCTGCTATCCCCCACATCAGCAACTGTGCCTTCTCACAGGGACCACAAAACAAACTGGGACTGCATAGTCAAGTAAAAATACCAAAACATGCAGCTGTTATATATGGAGAGTGAAGTAAAGCCTTTTCCCTCTGCCCAGTGCTGTGCAGCGCACAGATGAAACCACAGATCACCAATATGAATAGCAAAATGGCAAGGCTGAGCCTCTGTCCAGCATGTCTTTGAGGTCTCCAAGACATCTCCAGTCTCTCTGGAAATCCTGCCCACTAGCAGTGTAAAGTATTGGGCAGAGAGAAGCCATCCCTGTAAGAAACAATTAGGAAAGACGAATAAACCCTCCTGCCTTCAGGTAGCTCTGTCCTCCTGCTAACATGTCCTTTCTTATCAACTGGAAATAGCCCTCTTGGATGTAGAGAGCAGAAAAATCACCTCTAGGTTTGCAAGAAACCACTTTAGGTTTGATGGAAAGAAAAAAAAAAACCCTCTGTCAAGTCACTTTCCCTGTCATTTGCACAATGAGACAATGGTCGAATAGGCACTATTTGCTTATTCACACTCAGCAACCCAGAGCATAAAACAAACCAGGGAGCTGGCAGGTTAGCTGAACATAACATGCTGTGTAATTTATTATACACAGCTCCCTAATGAGCTGTGAAATAAATTCAGATGTGGCCATTTTAGCAAATTCAGAATAATCTCTGTCTCTCAAACACCTGAGCTACTGATTCACAGTTTACTCAGAAACGGAAATGTTGCTCCCCTAACCTGTTGCTACTGGTTTTAATGTAAGGGCAGCAGCAACAATTCTGTATCTCTTCTTTACATCACAGAGGTACCTGAATGCTCCAGGCAAGCTCCAGTTTTTCTCCTACCTGGAACTGCACAGTCTCTTTGCACCACCCTCCCTGCAGGGAGGACAGTTTCTAAGAATTTTGAGACAACTCAGAAAACATCTTAATCCGAGAGTTTTGGCAAGGACTATCCTGGCTACTCTTCCACATAGTTATTATGGCTTTTCTCCATTTAGCCATAAAACCAGTTCTCTATTAAGCAAACCTTAGTATGAGATTTTGGGTTAGAGTTGTTTGTTGGTTTGAGTTACGGGTTTTTCTTTTTCAAAAGAGAGAGGAGCAGATACACATTAAAGGTGGCAAAAAATATATTGGGTTTGTGCTTATGACCCTCAAACATATATGATGGCATGCAAAAGGTAAGAGGCACATATTTGAGCCCAAGGCTGCAAGCAACTATAAATTTACCACACCATAAATTTCTCAACCTTCAAGACACTTGTATTCTGTCACACCCAGTTTTAAGTTTCAGGCAAAGGTGATTTTGAGACTGTTATATTTCATCAGCAAGAAGCTTTTTGGATACTCATTTACAATTTTCCCTTCCTTAATTAAGTCCAACTACTTCTAGTTACACCTTTGTGTGCTTCATTAAATCATTTAATTTCCTCCTTGGTATTTAATAGCCTTCAGTTATTTGCAGACCGCTGGGCCCTGTTCTCACCCTTTAGGTTGGCTAGTGGCCAAAACTAAACTAGCCAGCTCAGATCCTCAGCTGGCATAAATCACTTCAGAACTTTTAATCTTTCTCATACTGTACAAGTTGTTCATTCCAAGTCAATGATCTGCTCATCAATTTTTTTCTCTTTCAGCTCTGACCTCTCCCTACTGATAACACAATGCCCAGACTCAGCACAGCGTTCAAGAAATGAGTGCACCAGGGTTCTTGTGTAAAGGCAATCCAGACTGCCACTGGCTTTTTCCAAGCAGGTTGCAAGCCAATGTCTCATTCTGGTCTGCTATCCAGATAGCAGACTCTGTCTCCTTCAGTATTTTCTTTCCATGCTGTGTACATGTGGATGGTTCTGATCAAAATCATTGGGAAAAATACAATTTAATAAAACTCACCTCACTTCCATGTGTAATTTTGTGGGTTTTCCCCACTTCAATGCTTTTGTCTGTCTTTTTGAATCACAGACTCTCAGGTCTATTTATCTCATTCAGTAAAACATAAGCCCAAAACAAATCTCCTTGGAGTGTGCACCATTTGAGGGCTTGGAATTAGCTACTTCTGAAATGCAATGGCATAACTTATTCAAACCTGCTTGCCAGGAGAGATGTAGGGGACATCTGTGATGCTTATATCTGTCTACAGAGCAGAAGAGAAGGAACAAAGCTAAAGTCCTCCAATCTGAATTATTATCTAGTAATGCTAGAGCTGCTGTGCAAACAGAACTAGTCCTTGGCCATGCTGCTTGCAGCACATGTAATTCAAAGAATTGCAGGCCTGCCTGGGAGTAATTTTACTGCTTGCTACTGAAGGAACTATGCCTGCTGCATAGTGCTGTCATGAGGTGCAGAACTGATCTCTCTAATTTGATGTATTGTCCTCAGTAATTTCCCAGTGACTTCAGCTGAATAGCTGACAGAAGGAAACAGCTTCAGGCTTCTGTGTCTCTGAGGACTCAGCTTCCCTCACAGCCCAAGGCAGATGTTGCTGTTCCTGCGGCTCCAGGGACCGTGCTTCTGAGTTCTGCTTCTAAGCGCAAATGCACTCGCGGAGTCCAGAGTGCTCAGAGGTCATTCTGTGCCACGCAGCTCCTCAGAAACCACCCCACTAACAGGCTGAGGATGTGAAGCATGACAAATGGGTGTGCTACGGACAGCCATGGCTCCTCACAACGGAGAAGGCAGGCTCACAGTGCTGATAAAAGACACAAAAGGCATTTAGCACCCAGCTTTTCAATTGCCTAAGTCGAGTGATTATTTTCCTTCAGAAAGAAAACAATCGTGACTGGGTATTGCAAAATCGTGTGAGCTGTACAGGAATGCCAGAAAATAGTTTTCAACAGAACAGACACAGCTGAGCTAGTGTTTAGCAAACAGGTCAGTGGCTGGGGCTATCCCAGAGGGCCTCAAATGTCAACATGGCCAAGTAATTTCTGTGTGAGATGAAGAGAATTACATCCTGCCCATTCTCTCAGAATAGCAACATAAGGGACAGTGGCATGACTGCCAGCTTCTGGAAAGATGACTGTAGCTGCTTCTTGCCCTTCCATACCAAAATGGAACACCTTTTGCATCCCATGAGGTACATACATCTATCCCACAGAGCAGCAACAGGATGGTGAGCTGAGAATCACCTGAGTGCAGGTTAACAAAATAAAAACTGTATTCTAAAACACACTGGAAATAACACTAGCAAAAAAACAGCCCTTCATGTTCACCAAAGAGCAGTCAGGGAGTCAGATGTTTGGATTTACTAATGAGACAATTCCTTGCTACATCTTGCTAAATTACCAAAATTAATCACGACTGCTTTAGAAAATCCTGTTCTTTACCTTCAGATATATCAGGCTGAGCACTCCCAACTCCTCAAAGCAGACTGATTAACACATTAGAAAGTGCAAACTGTGAGAAAGCTGTTTCCAACGTGTTCATTCTCCAGACCAGAAGTGGCCACATTGTTTAAAGCTGCTCTGGGCTTGCTCTAAGCTGCACCATACACACGGGATCCTAACACAGACAGCACCAGTGCAGGAAACCAGCAGGCCCCAAACAGATAGGCTCTGTACCTTCCTTCCATGTGGGCTGCATATTTTTTCTTTCATTATTAGATGCCAGTAATATCATAACGAGTGCTAATATTTGTCTCATCAATGATTTCACAGGCCACTTCTGCTCTCAGTCATTAAATGTTTGGCCCTGATCTATGCCAAATGTGAGTACGGCCACAGTGATACAGAAACTAACTCCTGACAGAAACATCTCCCATTCCCACATAAACACCAGTTTTCACTAGCTGTGACACATCCTAGAGCTTTGGGATGTCTTTCAAATCCAAGGAAAATCCACACAGAAGTTGTAATTTTAATTCAGGCCCTTAGAGTAGCATAAAGGAAGCTGTATGTAGCAGAGTCCAGACAAATTTCAGTATACATGAAAGATTAATGAAATAAGAAGATAAGAGAAGAAGTCGCTACAGGAAAAAGTTGAAATCTGAGTAGTTTACCCAGCAAGTTATAGGAAAACAAAGTGGCAAGTAAGGCTGAAAAGACAAAACTAGACCTGAGTCAAGAGTCAAGCTCTCATCAGAAGTTCTGACAAGCTAGTTCTGACACTGCAAATTATCCTGGACTTTAAAAGCTGCAGTTTGAAACTAGACAATTTTTAAACTAATGAAACACAGGGGAAAATGAACTCTATTTTCTATTAGAGAGGTCTTTCTTCCTAGGAGGGGATCTTTCCTTTGTTTTCCATCACATCCAAAACTTAAACAGTTTTAATTCAGCTGCTGACAAAAACAAGTCTCATTATGGCACAGACTACTTTTCTCCAAAATTATCCTGTTCTGTAAATTGGACCTGCAGAGATATTGAGCACAAACCTTGTAAGTTTTGAGATTTTCAAGACCTCCTGGAAAAATTCCTGGAAAAATTCACCTCTTGGACTAACCTCTTGGTTCTACAAAACCACATTGATCCCAAATATTAGTGCTGACTTCTTCCCTGTGTATCTAAGTGTTAGGGTAGTAACAAGCTGTTTGCCTTCAATTTTAGAACAGTTTTACCTCAAGACCCTATCTAATTTGGATGCAGCCACTTCAAAAGGAGAAATGCGAGAGGGCACTATCAAATGTCTCCTGCAATGCCTGCTTTAATTAAGCTGTGTTGAATCAACTGCACTTTGAGCTTCCCATGCCTTTGTTTGCTGGGTATGAATCATCTTCATCATTTCTGATTTCATTCTTTTGCTGATGGAAAAGATAGCAGGAAAGAATTCCTCAGGATTGATTAACTAAGCTCGCACCCCATTGCCCTTGGTAAGTTTAAAGAGAACTGGAGGTTATAATCATCTTTATCACTGCACGATTAAGAGCCACGCAGATTTCCATCTTTCACTTTACCATGACTTTGCACTTAAAGGAGCACTTAGCTGTGCTAAAGCAACCATCTCCTCTCTCTCCAAGACTATTCTGGATAGATCTGGACCACACTAGGCTGTGGAGCCCCCTTTGGTGAGCATGGCTTTGTAAAAGTGCTAATTGTGGTGTAGGGTATATGACATTAATTACACGGGGGTTGAAATCAGTACTTCATCCTGTGTGACTTTGGGCTGTTCAAGTTGGGTTACAGGGAGAGAAAAATAATCCTGTAGCCATAATGACACTTATTTCTTGTCAGCAGCAGAATTAAAACAGCTTAAGTGATGGAAAACAAAGGAAAGATCCCCCCAGGAAGGAGGATTTCTCTTACAGAAAATACATTTCACTGTGTTCTTTTGTTGAGCTTGCTTTAGTGATGCTAAAGAGATGGCCTGATGGATCTGATGGAGCATTGATTCCATCTCCTGGTTGCCAACTGGAAGTCTGAATTGGAATAAGATTTTATTGCCACAGTAAAGCTTTGTAAGTCTCCTTCTTCTTAGCAGTAAAGTAAAACAGAAAGGAATTACAAAGAATAAACACATGAACTGTGGATTTTTTCCCAGAGTTTAAAGGTGAAGTTGTACAAATATCAGAAACTAATTAAGCTGACTGTGTGATATTTAGTTATCTTAGATCCTGGGAGAAAAAAATTGATTTCTGTTGCACTGAATTAAATTACATTTTCATACTGATTGACAAAAGCTGACTTTGCTTCTACTTGTCTTACAAAATTACCCGTTATCTGACTTTATTTCTTGAAACTGGGCTGCTGACCTTCTGCAGTGATGCTATTTGAGCACTGTATTGATGAACAAACACTTTGTCTACGGGTAGCATTGGTCTGAAACGCCTTATATACATCTTACCTTGCTTGTTCAACTAAGTGCAGGTTTGAAAAGGACATTATTTTTCCTAAGTGAAACAGTATTTTTAACCTGTGTAAGTATGCTGTGCTGCTGCCAGCTTCCACATGCAGAACCTGTTGCGTGAGAGTATGAATGCAAGTTACAAAAGCTTTTTCCCTCCCTGAACTACAATCAGCTTCTAAAACAAAGTCAGTGCCTGGAAATCAAGCACTGTCACATGTTTGAGCTGCACAGCCCTTGCATCTGTCCCAGCTGACACCAGATACCCATCTTCAGGAAGATGAGCCTTAATCCCCTAGCTGGTCTCAGTCTGGTGCAGGAAGGCTGCTGAGCTGCATGACGGCCCTTGATCAGCAGTGGTCATGTGTGCAGTGTCTAGAGGGGACAATACCTGCCATAGCCCACTGCCTGGCCGGCTCTTTCCAGGACCTCTTCCACTGTACGCTGGTTAAAGTGTGAGTTAAACTGCTGTACAAATACAGGTACCAAAATGCTTCAAATTATGACTGCTCACCTGAAAAAACCCCCAAATTTAAAGATGTGACATCTACAGCTTGGCAGTGGTGCCACAGTGCATGTATTTGATCTCTCATTGACAGGTCAGCTGGTGTTCTCATCCTCTGAATGTTGACTGCACCAGCAGTGCATAGTGCTCCTACACCACAAAGGGAGAGGGTGCTTGTACCTGTGGATTAACAGGGAAAGGCAAGGAGGATGTGGTACCCTGCTCTTAAGTGAACCAAGAAGATGGTCTCAAATAAGTGGAAAAAGCACTAAAACATTTTTGGATGATGCTAAACATGCTTTCCTACTGTGAGAGAATTTATTATTTGCTTGGGGGTGGGGGGGAAATAGGAAGGTTAATTTGAAAATGTTGTGTTGCTATTTAGATGCACCTGGTAACTGATGATCTTCCTTTGATCTTGTAAAACAATTTTGAGAATCCCCTTGATTCTTATGGAAAGCAAACAGACCTGGAACTGTCCAAAGACTCCAGTTCAAACAATTTTTTGAATGCCTGACTCCTTCCACTCATTCATGCTTCTCATGGATGCCTGATGATATCTGTAATGGAAATTGCATGTGACATGTCTTTCACACTCATGGGCTTATCAAGGTAAAGCTGACAAGTTCTCTTTTCTCAGCCTCTGACTCTACATGACAACCTGTAGTAAGCCTTGGCAACTTCCAGACAGATGACTACTTCTGTTTTGCACAAGACCAGAGACGTACTGTTGTGGCGATAAAGCGCGTGTCACTGAGTGCTGGGGTTAAGTGCTGCCCAAAATACACCAAAAGCAATGGGGAACTGGCACAAGAAATGATGAAAGGGAGAAAAGGAACTTCACAAAGCCGAGGACTGTGAAGAACTTGGTCACTTTACTGGGAGAACAGCTCAAATCGAAGTCAGTGGACAAGCTCTGGATGATAGACAAAGATGAACTCAGATTTCTTAGGATACAGCCATGTGCTTTGTCTACCCGCTTCCAAAGTTTTAGATGGTTTTTCTAAGCACTGTGAATAATTTGGACACAGAAATCTGTGCTCAGAATCTCTGAGACAGCAATTCAAGAGTTACATTATGTAAAGGTTGTCTAAAAACCTTTCTATGTATTTGGGTTATTGTTTCTAAGCACTGCAGAAAGAGGTTACAAGGCTTTATCAATTTGTGAGTGTTTCTCTTTCATAAAAACCTGTCCTTCCTATCCCATCTTTATCTTAAATAATGTTCATTAAGGCACAGTTTCCCTTCCTTTATGAAGGCTGAAGTAGATGCTCTCTTAGATATTATTTGAAGAAAATCTGGATTCACTGAGTATTATAACAAAAATGTCTTACTCGTTGGCTTCATTCTTTCATTTTGGGTAGTTTACATCAAATGAGTGTAAAGATATTTCCTTTGTTACCAAAAATTACTCCAGTACCACCTCACACAGGAATGTACAAAGACAAAAAGTCCTAATTTGTAAGACTAACGTTTGTAAGAACCACTAACAAATGTGAGATGTTCGCAGATAGTGTTGATAAAAAGCAAAAGTGCCAGGATAAGCAGAAAGGATAGAAATAAATGAGGTAGAAAGGACATTCTAACAATACCAAAATAGCCCTCAAAGATCAAGAGGTTGCAGCTGAGACAAATGAGTAATGGTGGAAGCACAAGCTGCTGATGCAAAACCAGAAGAGAAATGATGGCTACAGAGGTGGCAGTGGCCTTCCCCTAAATTCACCAGCTTACATGGCCTCTGTTAGAGCAGATTCAGCCTGCAATCTGTTGTTTTTACTCTCATGCCAACGTTAGCTCTAGGGCAGAGGTGGACACTGACTTTTCAGAAGGGGCACAGGGACATCGGTCACAGAGCAAAGCCAGCAGTGTTTCTCCTGCCCTCCAGTACCCTGCAACCCCCCAGGGGCTTGCTCTTATTCTGCTCAGCCCGTTTCAGAAGTAGCACTCAAGGACTAAATTTCCACTTAATTTAATTGAGGAAGGCTGTAGGGCTTTAGTACTGTCGTTGTTTAGCAGTTCTTTTTCCTGAAGCTGCAATTATCACTGCCAATGCAATTCAGTGGGTAATGGAGGCAGTCAGGACAGTGTACGCTTCACAACCTCTCAGGTGCTACCTACCCGTGACACTTATTTATGAGGCTCCCACTCTGCTCTCCGTTTTTTTCAGGAAAAATAAAAAGCATGAGCTCTCCCTGGTATAAACACCCAGCTCATCTTTTACCCCTGCATTTGAAGGAGTAGGGAAGGAGCGCTGGGGGACGAGGGGAAGAAAGTCACTAAGTCAAACAAGGATGATTAGGGAACAAAGGCAAGAAGTCTGCCCCTGCTAATTTAGCCCTTGAGGAGCTGATGAAGCGTTAAAGTAACAGACAGTTAAAGTCATGGCCAGGAAAGACTTCTAGCTACTGCATTGTGAACCAGATAAAGTTTTTGTAAGAAATGATGGTGGGATTTGGGCTTTGGTAAATACAAGAGTCACTTGGCACTCATTAATTTGTACTGAGGTGCTTCCAGTTTCCCCCTTGAGGTTCTCCTTCAGAACTTGGATCCCAGCCCTTGAACAGAAGGTGCTCCTATGACAGTCAGCCACTCTCTATATATTTCACCCCAGTCCCTGAAATTTTTTAACTTGAGGCCCTGGTCATTTATATTTTTCCATTAAGATTCTGCCCATAAAGAGTTGACAAGTGTTTCAATGCTTTCTTCATGAAATCATAAAATCTAACAGACCAGCAAGTTGTTTCTACCTGTGGTCTGTAGCCATCTGCAGCATTCACTAATGCATGTATAATCACCCAGAGAGAAGTGGCATGTGTGACAACATTTAATACGCATTACTAAACTCAAACAGACCACTGGAGAATGTTACTTTGATATGAAGTTGAATCATAATTTTAATACTCAAAGGACATAAACTGATTTCCACCTACAGTTTAGCCAAACAAAAGGTATAATTGTTTAGTTTCAACAGGAATTCATTGCTTCTTTTGAACTGAAAGGACAAAAGAAAACCCTGAACCACCCATGAACATATGCAATGAGCAAATCTGCTACAAACCTTTTAGAAGGAAGAATAAAATATTGAGCAAGGAAAATTTGTCCCCCTTGCAAGAAAAGACTCAGCAGGACAAAGGCAAGGTTCTTACCAAACTTACTGAAATAATGAAAAAGTAATGAATTATCCAGGCAAACTTCTGAGATTAAAATTGCAAAATACAGGGCTTTCTTGATGTAATTATTTTGTATGCCCTGCTTATTCCTACTCAATACTACAGTGTTAGATTTCTTTAATCAATTAAACAGGTACATTCATGATGCAGAACAAATTAAGTGGAACAACTTTGGACAGTATTTGCATGTGGATTTCTTTTCGCTTCAGCCTGCAGTGTCCTATGCAAGTGTGCCATCAAGTGGCATAGAGAGGAAGAGCTCGGCAAAGAACTGATCCTCCACCTTACAGACAGGAGACCGACTGAAATGCCAGCTTTTCATCCGTAAATAACCAGGGACAAATATTCATGTGCCGCCGTAAAACGAGATGGGAAAGAGCTGTATGGCCGGGGTAGCTGGGCACGTGGCTACAGGGGCAAATTTCTATGAATTCAAAAGCCTCTGAGGCTCTTGTAACGTGCTTGTATAAAAGCCTGACATTTTTTAAGTCTGCCAAGGGCCCTAATTACCAGCCGGGGAGGTGTATGTCCCACATCACAGAACAAGGCACCCCTTGAATGACCCTTCTGAAGAGCTGGTGAGCAGCATGACTTGTTCAGACAGACGATGCTGATGTAAATGCAGCTCAGTTGAGCCCGGAAGGGAAGCTGTCACTGCCATCTGGGACCTGCTGCAAGTGCCTGGCTGGTGAAGGACCTCTGCACCGATGTGGTGACTCCAGGAGATCCTCCATCCTTGTCCTTGCACTGCTTTCAGCCATGCTGCAGCTGATGAGTTTGGCTCAGTTTGTCTGACTGGAGTCAAGGATTAGGGATTAATTTAGGTACATAAAGAAACATTTTTGGTGATTTCTGAGCATTCCACAGCCCTTCCATCACCAAACCACCCCAGCATCTCAAACCTGAATGAAAAAAATGTTTTACTACTTTGTTTTGGGGGCTTTGTTTTACATCCAGGTAATTTAAGCACATACAAGAAAACAACACACTTCAAGAGCTGCTAAAGGCACCTGTAACTCAGTAAAATCACTAGAAATTACCTGCCCCTAAATACCTTTACAAATATGATATTAGGTGATTCACCTCTGAGCACACAAGTACATTGTACAAACCCACTGTTTTCTGGGTGGGTGGTATGGTTTTCTAAGTGCAGTGGGTGGTAAGACCAAGAGCATCTTGAAGCAGATCTTGTATTTTTCAGACTAGCCTGGCTTTGCATTTACCTCATATATTTACCTCACTTATGAATTACCATTGCAGTTTCCATGCTGGTGGAACTGAGCGTCAAAATACTACCCTGTGCAGTTCCCCCCCCCTCCCAGTATCCAATCAACACTGCCTTCTTCCTTTGGTGAAAAAATCTGTGTTACACTGCAACTCTGTAAGACAGTGTGTGGTTAGGATAGAAGCAGACATCTGAAATAACATAATAGGAAGACAACAAGGAACAAGAACAATACGAGCAATAACTGAAAGATTGGTTGTGGAGCATCAGTAACTTGTGATTAGCAACACAGAGATGTTTGAATCAGGATGACAATTGGTAATTTCCTAAAAGCAAACAAAACAAACTTTATAAATCAGCTTATTCTCACTATGAAAAGTTCTAGGACACATCCAGATTTCCTCTTTTTCACTTACAAAGCACAGTTATCCATAGTCAGCTGAGCTGGGATATCTGCATGTGTATTTCTGTTCCCACCCACAGCCCACCTTCCCTGGCAAAAAAGCCACGGGAGGATAAAGGAAGCCCTCATTTACCCATTGAGGACTATCTGTCACACTGGCATGGTGAAATAGCCAGGTGGTCTATTCTCTTTGTTATCAATAAAACACACTTCACACTGGCAGACCTAAGCTACCAAGGAAGTGTGAGTGGCAGGGGAAAGTTCCTCAGAAGACAATGGCAAAGAATGAAAGGTGATTTATTAGCAGATATATACGAAATTACCTGGGAAAGCAATGAAAGGAGCACTCTGCTCACTAAAAACATACACACATCTGAAAATGCTCATTGTTAAAACTGCAGATAGTCTCTCCTCACCTCAAGTGCTGTTGGAAAAGTAAATCTGCTGATGCATGACTAAGACATGGGAGACTTGGAAAGCAGCACGTGAAAAGCAGAGGTTGTGCTTTAAAGTGATTAAGGAAAATGAACATCAGAATTTCCCAAACTCTTCCAAGATGCTGCCTTCCCCTCTCCTGTCTAGTCATGCTCGAGTGCCTGCAGTGCTGGTTCATGGAAGGGGCAATTTGCCCTCCGCTCTTCAGCTCTTCTGTTGTAAGGCACTGGCTTTATTCTCTCCTCTTTAAAAAAGCAAACTTTAAACAAGCTTTTCTGTTCCCCACAGTGTGGTTAATGTGCTGCTCAGTCCTGTACAGCCAGACTGGCCCAGACTCTTGCTTTTGGTAGAATTTGGTCTGAAGTTTGCTGCTGACTGATCTGTGTCAAATAAGGGATCTGTGTCAAAGCTGAGGGCAATGCTAGAGGCACCATCACGTATGTACTCGTGCTCTAGCTGTATTTGCTACAAGCCCAATGTTTAGCTGCAAAAATGAATGAAAATGGTCCAATTCATAGAAAGCAATAATGTATTATTAAACAGAGAAGCTTTCAAGCATCTCTGTTCATGTGTGCAAACCTCCCTTAGGGAAAGCAGGCCAAGTTCAGTGAGACTAATGGTCTCTGTGGAATAGACAGAGCTACTGTGCAAAGGTTCAGAGGATCAGAGCTAATGGTGTTAGAAATCTCAGTGGCAGAGAAGTATCTCACAGCAGTAGGATGGAAGCTGCCTACCCCTCTTCACTGTCTTAAAAATTACGAAGTTGACTTAGATGGCATTTTAATTGAATTTACCTTTTCCTTTCATCTGCTCTTCATGTCTTCTTGCTGCAACTTGTAAGATTTCTCAATTTCAACTCTTCAAATTGATTTTCTCATAATTAATTGGACAATTAACTGTAACTTAGTAATTATTTATCAAGTATGCTCATTATGCAAATACCTACAGATCTCAAATATATCCACACTCAATGAATTTAATAAGAAGGCATCACTGTGGATATTATAGAATTGTTCTTCACTTGCACCAAATATTTGAAAAGCAAATGTTAGAATTATATTTGTTTTTGCAGTCACCACAGATTTTTGAAATGTGTTGTAGAACATGTTCACTGTCATCACAGACCAATGATGCAACAGCTAATCAATGCTGAAAGGACTGTAGAACATCCCTTTCATGTATCCCATGTCTCACCCATGAGCCACAACTGGACTGTTTGCATTCCTAGAGCATCAGAGGGCCAGGAGTGCTTTGTGCTCCTTGGATTCCACCATTTGATCAGACTGATATCTGATTTGATTTTTTGATTTGATATTTGATTTGATCAGGCTGATATGCAGCACCGTGTCATCTTGGATTAAACTAATGGCAAAAACGAATCGCTGAAAGAGCAAGTACAAAAGGAGGAACAATTTTATCGGCAATCACCTTGGCCTGGATGGTTCTTGTTTCCATGCTTCATTCTTTTGTCTTGCCTCTTCATTCATTTATCCACTGACCCAGAGTAATGTTTCATATAGAGAACCAAGGAACCATAAATGTCAGTTATTGGTCTCATTTCAGCATCCCCTACTCCTATACCCAGAATAAGTGGCTTATTTTGAATTACGGTCAGTTCTGCCCCTCTCCCTTCTTTTTTTTCTTTTTTTTTCTTTTTTTTGCTGCTGCTGCTGCTGTTTTCATCTCTATCATGAGCCACTCAGAGGAAGGAGAAAACACTGAAAAGGAAAAATTTTGGAGGTCTACAGCCATTTCTGTGATTGGCTATTTTTATTTTTACGGCTGTTTGAGAGACAAAGCATTGGAAATACTTGGCCTGCAGTTATTTGTGAGTACTGTTAAAATATTCATTTTCCCAACAAGTTGGAAAGTCCAGGAGGTCATTTTATGTTTGGAAAATTAACTTGCATCAACATTTAGCAGAAGAAAGCTGCAGGAACCCAAGAGCAGATGTAAAGAAAGGTATATATCACTTCAGAAATCAGAGTTAGAAAGAAATATTCAGGAGCACTTATGGGTGGGAATCCAGAACGTTTTTACTCATATATTGACCACATAAAGCTTTAATGAAAAGCCTGTGATATGATCTGTCAGATTAGGCTGTTTTCAAATATTTCAGCTTTCACAGCATGCTCAGTGACTGGCTTTTTGTTTTTCCTTTCTGAAACTTGCCCAGTAGAGTATTTTTGAAGGATATTTTTCCCAGTCTGATTTACCTTTGTCTCTATTTTCCCTGGTAATCTGACTGCCTGAAGTACCAATTAATCATATAATCATATAACATATAATCATGTGTTCCTGGTAATTCACTATTCCATTTGCAAAAAGATGTAGAAAAAACCCCAAAGAATCCAGCATTGTGTAGGTATAAACTATTCTGAATTATTCTACAGGCCCTTCTTTTTCTACTGTGATAAATCTCCAGGAAGAAAAACAGATCTAACCAAGATAGTTCTGGCTTATTTCTAGCATTCTAGAAACAGAAAACATCTGGATGCTTAAGGAAGATGTATCCCATCTGATCCACAACTCAGGGATGTAAAGAAGCTACAGGTTACACAATCACAAATCCAAGGATTCCTTGGGCCACGTTGCTCAGTAATTATGCAGTGCTTAGATACTTTCAAATGAAAGTGGGTTTAGGTAAAAGCAGAAGTAAAGCAAAGCCCAGATGAACTATGTGTTGTAAAACCTCACTATGGATCATACTCTGGAAAGTAAATAAAAATCAGTGGCAGTATCAGCAGGAATGATATTACATTTACTCACTGTGTAAACATGGAGAAAGAATTAATAATCTAATTTATCTTTTGAGGTTTTATATGCACCCAAGTAAATAAGCCCCAGTCAAACCAGTATCCCTTATATCACAAATATGAATAAAATACAGTCACCACTGTTGTCAACAGAAAATGTATTTCCTTCAGGCAGCCTCTGGCATCTCTCTTAGAAATCATTTTAATTGAAGTTAGAAGATGAAAAGCAATAAAAGAGAAGGTTTTCCTTCCTTTTAAACCTATATCCATTTCCATCTAGGTTTTCAACTTCTTACCAGCACGACAAATGTTTTTGAGGTTTGATGTTAATGTAATGCAATTTCAGGAGAACTCAAAACAACATAAAACTTTTTTTGACAGATTGTTGAATATCAGAAGCATATGTATTATTCCTTATGCTTTTTCAAAAGCTGACCTGTTGGCAGAAAATGGAAAAATGTCACTTTCCTTACACTTAGATTTTGTCATGTACATTAGTCCTATTTCCTAAGACTGGAAATAGATTGGTGCAAGAATCTATTTACCAATGTATGTTCATAATGTAGTTCAAGATAAACATGTTAACAGTGAAAAGAATTTTCAGACATTTACAGTCACATGCAACAAAATGTTTTTTTCATAGCTAGTTGAACTTAATGCATACTTTCCCTTAAAAGCAGTGTTCTAAGGATTTATACATTTATATATATCTAAGGTTATTTTCATCCTGTTGTGTTGGTTGACCTTGAATTGCAGTGAGGCTGCCCAAACTGTGCTGAAGAGCTTGCTTGGGTTTTATTCGTTTGTTGTTTTGCTAGAATTTCTCTTTGCTTAGCATGAATAACACCTTTAACCTCGATTTAGTTATCTAAGAGTTAGGCATGTTTAATGATCTTCAGTTTGACAGCAAAATGATCTGTACACACGGATAACTTTGAGTACAACAAGTTCTGCACTCCTTCTCAGCGGTGTTTATTTCCACTTGAGCTAGTTCCTTTAATTTGTAGTGTGTTACTGAATCATGGTTTAATGGAAAGCTACAACTAACTCTGCACATCCGTCAGAGACACCACATTGCAAATCTGCAAGCAGACAGGAAGTCGTCTTGTTGCTAACAAGTGTCAAAAGTTTCTAATTTATTTGAATTTAGTCATGCTTTTTACAGTAGGTAAGTCCAGCATTATTTGTGTGGATCAGCTTGGCTTCCTCTCAGGCTGACAAAGATGCTCACACAATTGAAATCAAAACCTCTGAGTAGCACAGGGGGGTCATAGATGAACCCCATAGATCATAGATGAGGTGGTAAAAAAATCACACAGCTCTGTGCAGCACACACATGCTAACGAAGGTTTTACAGGAAAACTTCTCATTTATCACAGCTTCTGAAATTAGACCCTTCTAGCAGACAGATCTAGCAGACTTTCAGCTTTAGAAGTCCTCAGTCAGTGCTGAAAATTAACCTTCACTCTCAGATAGGTAAATAAATATTAGCAAAGGTGTTGTAGAAACAAACAGCAAGGTCCGCGAGTCTCTTTGGCCTTTTTCCTTTACCAAGGAAATTCTTCTGAATTCTTGAGGAATTCATCCCTAAAGTGCTGGGATTAAACTCTAGCACACTGTATCTGGAGCTGTGCTGCAGCCCTGTAAGCAACTCAGGCCTTGGCAACTCAGACAGTTGCTGTGCAGAAAAAGGATCACCACCAAAGCTGGAAGCTGGGAATAAAACTTGGCATATGCCTTATTTGTCTTCTTTTAGCCCTCTGCTTTTAAAAGAGCTCATGATGAGTTGAACTAGGGGTAGGTAGGTTTGTCTCTGAAAGATGTTTCACAGCAGTATCTTTGGCAATGTAGCACCTTAGAAGTGCAGGTCAGTGGCTCCATCCCATCAGCAGGTATGTTCTGTGACACATACACACACACACACACTCTCTCTCTCTCAAGATCCTCAGTCCTGGTTATGGGACTGAAGGAGCATGAAGGATAAATTTATGTGTCTCCAGTCACTGCTAAATAGATGAGAGTTGAGGAAAAGAAGACAGCTGCAGTAGAAAGGAAGTTTTAAAACTTTTGTGTGATTTTTCCTACCAGGAAGAAGGCCCCAGAGAGGGAAATGAAGTAAGAGTTCTGACTGTCAAGTACTTTTCCATAACCATGTAAAAGCTTGTCTGCCATATGAGGTCTAAGACAAGGCTGCGGTATGTACATGATTATTTCTTAAGTGCCAGACACTGACTTGGATTGGTATAGTATTTCCACACATTTATCTATCTGCTATTTTTTTAATAAGAAATCTCAGAGGACCCTTAAGGTAATAGAGGGCAAACTCATTCACTGATATGCTACCCAATGTCTTTGCAGACAGCTGATATTAAACTCAGTGATGTGCACAGTAACACAACCATCTTTCTAATCCTTAATCTCTCCAGCCACAAGTGGGGCTGGCAGTGACCTGAAGGACTCCAGCCAACTTTCACTGCACTGTTGTCCAGAGGCTTGCAAAAGCAAAGGCTTGTAAGACGGTTCAGGCCTGAAAATGGCACATCACTTGAAAACTAATGCAATATTATTTTGAGAGAGAAAATACCAAACATCAAACCCCTACTCAGAGAAATTACTATGAGAAGCCACTGTGTGGAGCCAGCCACTAATTATTTGGCAGATGAGAAAAATGGATTCAAACTAGTCGTTACTTGAATTTCAGTTGCTCGTGCTACCCCACCAGCTTTGGCTTTACCTCTCTCAGAAGTCTAAACATGACACAATTTGCTGTAAATCAGATGCATAGAACCACCAGTGAACTTAGTAAAGACAAAAAGACACATCCTTTCCCTGTAATGCAGACAGAAGCCTCCACCAGAGTTGCTATGCTTCTATCTACCTTACTTCATATTTTACTCCCATCTAGTCTAAAGTACTGTGACTTGTGAGAAGAGTACTAACAAGCTTCCCAGACTAAGCAAGAGAACAGAGTGTAGCTCAAATGTCATTACTGACAACATGCTGTGGTTTATGGAGTTCATCCAGCGAAGGCAGAGCCTCTTTAGCCATCAGATTAGGATGGAATTTGATTTAGAAAACAGAATAGCTTCTAGGTAATGTGTATATTCAAAAGGCTGGGAAATATGATAAACTTCTTCAACCTTAGGCATGGCGGGCAATTTCAAATGTTACGGAAGAGGACAGCAAGAAATGCACACACCAAGTCTTGTGTTACACAAGATTTTCTCCACTGATCAGCCATGAGAATTTATGGACTACAAGTTCAAACTCTGCTTCGCACTGAAAACTTTTCTCACAGTTTACTCCTGTCTTGGTTTGAAAAGACAGGTGTCTGCTAAGGAGAGGCAGGAGCCTCACTTGAAATAGAAAACGTAAACCCCCTCCCTCCGAATCGTTATAATTTTGAAAATTAAGGGACTCTTAGGCAAAGATATGGGAGTAGGTATAACAGTTCTTTATTAGGAAAAAATAAAAACAAAGATAAAAATAAAAATGCAGCAATACAAAACAACACTGACAGAGTCAGAACATGACCTGACACCCTGTGGGTCAGGGTGCTGGTAGCAGTCCCATTAAATGATGGCTGCAGCCCTCCTGGAGTGACAGATGTGGTTCTGTTGAAACAGTGATCCTGTAAAAGGGTGCAGTTTTCCTCTGAAGGTCCAGTGGTAGTGTAGATGGGCCTGGTATGCTTCTGGGAATCCAGTGGAGAAGAAAGCTGCTCCTCCGGGATTCCAGTGGGAAAAGGCTGACTGTGGTGTTCCAGGTCTCAGATTATATCCAGGTAGGAATGCTTGGCTCCTCCCCCTGGGCAGAGCATCTCCCAATGGGAAGATGTAATTTTATCAGCCATGCAGTGACACTCAGTGGCCCATTAAGAGAAGATATTTCCTGGAGGGAGGATGGGTCGTGAAAGAGATAAAGAAAACTGCCCCACCTGGTTTTAAAAGGTGGCCCAAATAACAGAAGACAACTGCCCCACCTCTAACAGATGGTAATAGAATACACACCTCATCCACACCTTGCATTTCCAACCTAAAACAACTCCATTACTTAACGTGAATGCTCCTCTGTGTTTTCAATAGTCAGTTTGAAGGTTTTGTCACAGGCAGGTAAATGACTGGGATATAGCAAGATGCAGGCACATTTTGTTGGGAAAAAAACCATCAAGGAAAGAAGAATCTCAAGAGTAGCTCAGGTTTTCGTAGCAATGTGGGATCCATCTCTTTTATTCCTCCACTATCTCTGAGGAAGGAGAGAACTGAAATACAGAAGAGAAAAAGTCTATCAGCAACCCTCAGCAACCATCAAGCAGTATTTATTATTTGATGCAGGCAGCAAGAAGCTATAGAAAAAAGATGCGTATTGTTGGTACTAAGAACTGAATGCCATCTGCTCAGTAGTGTGACTTTGTATGGAAAATCACACTACGAAAAGCCAATGCCCACAAATGAGACAGAGAAGTCCTGCAACTTTATTTGAATAAAGGGAGAGAGTCCACTGGGGCACACACCTCTTTCGAGGTTTTGGAGGTCACAGCCTCCTTTTATCCTTAACTCCCGGTCACATGCTGCCCTCTTCCTTTCCCCATTGGCTGAGGTACTAGGAAGGTATAGCCTTGCCAAACTGCCTACTACATATTCCCCAGTGAACTCGTGATTTTACCCCAAAGTTCAGAAACTCAGTCTTGTGCAGACTCACTTGTCTGTTTCAGGAGCCAAGATGTCTCTGAGCTCTATAACAAACCTGCTGCCCAAAGTTAGTAAAGACATTAAGACCCTTTTCAAAGACATTAACACCCATAACCCCTGGAGTTGTTTGTAAAGGCATTAATATACATCTTCCCTCTCAATTTAAACACAGTCATGTCTTAACAGAGCACTCAATTGCAGAGGGAAGTCTTCTGTCCATACTGATGAGCAGCTAGGAAGAAAGCATGTGACTCTACAAGCACTAAGAGGCACACAGTCTCTTCCCTGCAGTATATTCATCTGTACAGCACAAGCCTTAAACACAGGTTGTGCATCTGAGAGGGACCAATTCGACTTTTATTTATGCCTCAACATACCTTATACATGAGGTGAAAAAATGCTTATAGGGGTTGTACATGTGCTGTGAGCCACATCCCAGGGAGACTTCACCTGACAGCCAATCAGGGCAGAGAAAGCTTCCAAGAGTGGGCTGCAAGCACACCTCCAATTTGCTCTTGACAGCTACCCAGGTCAAATCTCTATCTATTCGCAGAAAGTTAAACTATTTAATGAGTGTTTTAATTTGGTCCCAAAATCATTAAAAAGTCAAACTCTTTTAAGGGCAATGACTGTTTTTACTGATGGCTCTGGAAAATCCCACAAGTCCGTTAGGACATGGAAAAATCCTGACACTCAGGAGCAGGAGTCTGATGTTCAAATTGTTCAGGGATCTTCACAAATTGCAGACTTAGCAGCCGTTGTCAGAGCCTTTGAGAAGTTCAAACAACCCTTGAATCTGGTTACTGATTTGGCCTATGCTGCTAGGACAGCTGAAAGAGCAGAACATTGTTTGTTAAAGGAAATGCCAAATCCAGATCTATACAGTTTGCTTTTGAAATTAATATACCTCCTTTCCTCCCAAGAGCAACCGTATCTCATTATGCATGTGAGGTCACACACTGACCTCCCAGGACCAATTACAGAAGGCAACCGGAGAGCAGATCTCCTAGCCATGGCAGTGCAGACCAACCTACCAGACATTTTCAATCAGGCCAAATTGAGCCATCAGTTCTTCCACCAAAATGTGCCAGCCCTTGTCTGGATGTTTAAAATCACAAGGGAACAGGCAAGAGCAATCGTAGGCCCCTGCCCCAATTGCCAGGAGTTTGCTTTACCTCCATGGGGGCTGGGGTTAACCCCCAAGGTCTCGAAAGTTTACAGTTGTGGCAAACAGATGTCACACACTATACACCTTCTGGGAGACAAAAATACATTCACGTGTCCACAGATACATTCTCTGGGGTTGTATTCACATCTGCCCACTCAGGAGAAAAGGCCAAAGACATTTCCAAACACTTTCTTCTAGCGTTTTCCACACAAGACATCCCCCAAGCCATCAAAACAGATAATGGTCCAGCTTACACCTCCAAAAATTTCAAACAGTTCCTAGATCAGTGTGGGGTGAAACACACCACTGGCATTCCCCACTCACCAACAGGGCAATCTATTGTAGAGAGTGCTCAACATACTCTCAAGAGAGTCATTGACCAGCAGCGCGGGGGAGTTGAAACACTACCAAATGTAGAAAGATTATGTAAGGCTCTCTATGTTATCAACTTTCTTAATAATTCATTCACAGAACCAAACCCCCCCATCATCAGGCACTTCTCTAACACTAATAGAGCTCAACTCACTGAGAAACCCCCTGTGCTGATCAAGGACCCCGAATCCAAGCATATAATGGGTCCATTTCCGTTAGTTACTTGGGGTAGGGGCTATGCTTGAGTGTCCACAGAATCTGGCCCCAGGCGGATCCCTGGGCAAGAATGTCAAGCTGTTCATTGAATCGCCAAGTGCAGCTCCCAGAGACACTTCCCTGGAACCTCAGAGACAGGAAAGAGACCAAACTCAGGCAGCATGGAGGAGGACAAGGAAAAAGACTGAAAAAGCAAATGTTCCTCACAGAAGAAGATGACCCTCCACTGCTCCTGAAGACAAAAAGTCTCTCTGTTGAATTTCATTATCTTTTCGGACAACGGGGTTTGACAGGATGGGTTACATCTTTTGTTAAAGGAATTTCTTTGGATTGTAATAATTGTTTTTATAGTTTTAGTCACATTTCTCTGTCTAGTTAAGTGTATGCAGAAGTCCATTGGGGAGGCCTTCTCAATAAAGAAAAAACAGGGGAGTTGTAGTATCCCAGCCAATTCCCAAGGGCATTGCATTGGAAAGACTTACCATAGAGTTTATTCCTTCTGTTGCTACAGACAAGACTCCACATGGATCTCTGTATCACCTTCCTAGATTTCGCAATCCCCCCTGGTTCCTCCTTTCCCTGTTTCCTCACAGGTTGGGTTTCCCTGGTGGCTGCCCCCTCTCCCCTGGAGACTGATTCCCTTTGCCCTGCCCTTAGCTCCACCCCCCCATCCCTTCACATTCTTAAGCTGTCCAGAACACGTGCTTGTTCTCTTTTCATCTGGGTTCCCTTCGACGTTGCATATAATAAATCTCGCTGGAATTAACCTCTGCAAAAGAGCCTTCTTGCCTCTCTCGCTGAGCCAGGTGTGGTTAGAGTGGTGTGTGGGTCTGACTGTGTCGCCTGAATGTTAATCCAACTGGCTTTTCCTCAGGAGATGCTTCCTGGAAACAGATAATAGGCAGCAGCACCCACCATCCACCTCCCATTTTTACATATGTACTTCTTCCCATAGCCTCCTTTCTCTGGATTTCTCCATCTAAGCCTACTGACAGGCAATCAGCCACATAAATCCTTTAAGTTTCTGAGCTCCAGCTGCTCATACAATTCTGACCTGTGTTAAAAAAAAAAAAGAGGACTGCAATATGATATTTGCTTTCACATTTATATCTATTAGTTTTTGCATTGATCATAAGTGTTCAGGTATAATATCATTTATACCTTTATTTAGCTGTTTGTCAGTATAACAAAATCTGTAAGTTTAAGTAGGTACTGCATAGTTTATAGAAATAGTAGTGGGGTGAATATAATATTTTACAGGCCTTAGCTGAACACTAAGTGTTAAAATATCTCTATGTAACCAAACAAATGATGTAAAGTGATCATGTTGTTCCCCTTTCCATTGACTGAATCTTCCAAGTGATAAGATAACCATGACACAATGGAGGACAATTAGAGAATACCATGTTAAATTTAAGGAGGACATACTAAATCCTTATCAGAGGATGTGAAACAGCAAGATGGAGACACAAGAAGAAATAAAATACATTGACCTGACACACAGGATGTCACACAGATAAGCCAGAGTGTGAAGAAGCCAAAGGAGTTCCCAAAACATCAGAAAGTTCACAAGAATGTTTGAATAATATATGAAGCACATGAATATGCATGTACCTCAGTGATGCAACCATATAGAGATAACGCTTTATATATATATATCTGTATAAATCCCCTGTTCTTTGGCTGTCTGCCAGGAGCACCCCAGAGCTGGACTTTCGTCTCTTATTTTATCCCTTATTAAACTTTACAAAAATTC
The DNA here is from genome assembly GCA_013397155.1 of Irena cyanogastra. Classification (NCBI taxonomy): domain Eukaryota; kingdom Metazoa; phylum Chordata; class Aves; order Passeriformes; family Irenidae; genus Irena; species Irena cyanogastra. The sequence goes on along the minus strand of VWZV01009167.1, from coordinate 37,531 downwards.
TTTATCCTGAACTCTGTTTCTCACAGCTGCAAAAAGCACTCCCTGCACCTGGTGAAGTACCTCAAGTAGCCAGTAAGGCATGGAGGAAACAGGAGTTGTAAATTGTCTGCAGAGAGGGTCAGGCTTCATGAATAAACAGTCCAACCTCCATTAACCCCGCTGTAAAGAAGTGTCTTGAAAATTGGGTGTTCAAGTTGAAGCTTTGTCAGTTTATCAAGTGAAACATTCCCAAGGAAATAGTTCAGTATTCTTCCCAGATAACTTGGACACATTTGTCTCTTTCAGCCTTGGGTCTCCTAGGGTTTGATAATATAGTTCTTGACTTACCCAGTCTCTAGAGTTTTAAAAGCAGAGGTTTTTGTGGCATTATTTGGGATAGGTCTGATCCTCCCACAGCAGAAAACCAGGAAACTTCTGTCCAGCTACCCAGTAAAACCCGCCATCCCAAGGTGTTCATATCCAGACAGCCCCAAGGGCCTGACCGTGCACAGCAGCCCTGAATTTGGGAACCTCCTATCAAAACTGGAGACACATGGCTGCTTCTATATGTGCTGATGTTGCAACTTTAATAATAGCACATCCATAATGCTGGAGCCCCCCAGCAGAGACCCAAGCTGTTACAGCCCTGGCCAGAAATATCAACAAGTCTGACAAAGGAGCAGTGATAACCAACCTTAGCAATAAGAATAAAATTACAGTGTTTTAAATGTAAATTGGATTAATAGATTATATTGCTGCTTTGTTAAAGAGATGAAAAGGTTTTCATGTGTTAGAGGAGCAATTCTGGTGTTACAAATGTCCGAGGAAACAGGTCAGGAATCACCAAAGAACCATGCCACTCTGCCTTGATTTAAGCCTTCAAGTACTGTCCCTCCAGAAACAGACTATTTTGTAAACACACTGCAGGTTAAATAAGCAACAGTGTAGAGTGTAGAAAGAGTTATTTTAGCATTTCAAGTAGTTTTAGAAAGCAGTCATTCCCTTTTCTGTCTTAATAAAGCTTGTCCTACTTAGAGATGCCAAAAGCCATTTGCTATGAGGTGGCAGGACCTGAGCTCTGGCAGAATGGGCAGCTGAGCCTGGCACACTGGGAGCCTGGGAGAGAGCTGGCCAGGCTCAGTGCCGAGGGGAGGGAAAAGGATCAGAAGAGTAAAGAGGGGGAAAACTATGAGGAAAGGACAGGAAGGCAGATGATGACAGATATTTTGTTGTTTTGTTGATTTAAAACCAGCAAAAATCTTCCAAAACCTCAGAGATACCAAATCTCTGGATCTTCTAGTTGCTTTGAACAAGCAGCTCCAACAGCCCTTTGGAAAACAGTCACGCCTTGCCCAACCATCTCCTTCCTATGGGTGACAATGTCCTGGTGCTACCAGTCCCTGTATTAATTCCATAACTTTAGGAGCACAGCTGGGATTCACTGTGATACTTTTTGTTGTTTTATTTAGAAATCATGAACTTATGTTTAAAGAAAATGCTCTTCCAAACTGAAATACAAAGGAAGTAAGGGAACAGAAATTGCATGTCCAATTTCACCACATTATTCTGTGTGGTTTGCTGCTCTCTTTCATTATGAGCTTGTTGCCAAAGGATTCTTACCAAAGTCAGAGCAGTGCAGAGAGATTTAGGGTGTTTTTTCCTCTCAGAGGTTGTCATTAAATAATAGGCAAGGCAAGAGACTGTATAAACAATAGTACCATTAGACTGTTGGATGCTGAGTTAAGGAGAACAAGCCAGCATCAAGTCCCTGCTTAGGTGGAAATAAAAGAGACAACCAGTCCTAGTAGCTGGAAGAAGCTTGAACAATGCCTAATGATGTGAAGAGACACTGTGAGCCCCAACACCAACACGTCTGCTTGGCCATTTAGACAGTTAATAAAGCTGAACACCAGCCTAGAGGTGCTTCTTCAGTCTGCCAAGTCTAAAATAATGAGACCCCTAAACACTGCAGCCCACTAAGAGTTTGCTGAGGATTGCTCCCAAGGTGGGCACACTGGTTGAACCAAACTGTTGCCAGATGATGGCCACTCCGCAAGTGGCACTGGGAAATATCTCAGCAGACGGCTGAGCTCTCCTGCAGCAGCCTGGCTTTGGAAAATGGGTGGGTGAGCTTTTCCTAGTTTGATGTTAAACCTTCCCCCATCTCTTAACATCCAACATGAAATGCTAAAACAGTGTGTTTACCATCACCTTCATTTAGGGTTGCTCTGCTGTTCTGAGATCTGCATTTGAAGTCAATGCAGTCAAATTACACTTTGAACATGTGAGACGCTGTGTAATGCTAAGAACTCTTGACAGCAATCCAGCACTTGATATTTGCTGGACACTTTAATAGCTTCAGCCCAAGCCTGTTCTCCTGCTGCAGCAGGATAACATGCCTAGTGCCATCACTGCTGCAAAAATACATTATTTAATGTGGGAGGAAGCTGGGTGCCATGGAGAGGGAGGCGCAGAAGCTCTCACCACTGTCACCCTTGTATGCAGCAGAGGGTAGGAAATAAAATAAGCAAGGCCTGAGGCTGTATGTGGAATGGTCAGAGCAGAAGGCAGCAATGTAATCACAGAGCAAGGCATGGACCCTCTGAAAGAGGAGTATGTGGTCATGCAGATAAAGGCAGGAGAAGAACTTGTGCACAGAGCTGGGCACATTGTCCCTGGAGGGGAATTTCCTATATTTGGAGAAATTGTAACTTCAGCATTTTTACTGTCTGATTTTGGCCAAAACCTCTGCTTTTAGTCTGAATGCTGCTGCTTCATATCCCCACGAGTGCTCACCACACTAGTGTTGGTCTGCACTTTGTGTGTATAAGTCACAGCATGCCCTCTTCCTTGCTTTCTGTTGTATTCTCTGAACTCTTGCTATCTTCCAGTAAAAGGCATTCCTACTTCAGCTCCAGCCCCATAGTCTCATCTCGTTTCTGACTACTAGTAATGTTCATAGCTTAAGCACATCACCTTTGATAACTCCAACACTATGTATGTGCTGCTTATGAATTAGTCTCTTCAGAGACTCACAGTTACTGAAACAAAACAGGTACATTGCACAGGGGTTCCTATTGTGCTCAATATTTACTCTTCCCTTTTCAGAGGGTTGAGATCAGAATGTTTAAAGTATGTGGGCTTTAAACCACAAATCTTCTCTCCTAAACAGCAAAACTGGCTGTTCTTTAGTTAAATTAACCACCTATGATACAGAGGCAAGCCCTTCTGTTCTGCTCAAGTTTTCTGTAAAAATCAAATCTTCCCCAAACCTCTCAAGATTAATAAGTTCTCATGTCAATTAGGTCAAATACTAACCTCATTATTCTAGTTCAAAGATTTCCAGACTCTCTTTCTGCAGACATATCTAATTATTTTGTTTTAAGTTGTAGCTGTCCTGTTTTCCTGGTGGGATGCAGTCCCTGCCTTCAGCAGCACTGCCTGGCAGCATGTGGCTGACTCAGGGTACACTGAGACCTTCAGGTGGGGAGGGACCACCAGAGGTCCCTACTACAGTCTGCTGCTTACAGAAGGTGCAGTTCTGAGGTCAGGTCAGGCTGCTTAGGGCTTTAATGGGGCGGTCTTTAAATGCCCCGAAGGATGGAGACTGCAGAACCTCTCTGGACAATCTGCAGCACTGCTTGGCTGTTCTCACAGTGAGCAATTTCTCTGTATGTCATGTCTTAGGTGCTGTTTTCTGTCATGCCCATTGTCTTTTGTCCTTCTCGTGGAGCACTGTGACAAGCCAGTTTTCAGGGTAGCACTGCTGTAAGTGCTGGTGGGCTGCTGCTGGGTCCCCCTGAAGCTGTTTCTTCTCTAGGCTGAAGAAGTCTCATTCCATCAGTCTCTCCTCACAGAGCCCTGACTGTCTAGGTCACCTCCAGCAGGATGGAGACACCTCCTGTGCTCCCAGGACAGCTGTCTGGAAGACCTAGAAACACTCTGCCTTTCCTTTGAGGTGATGCCTGCATATTGTCAAGCTGTGGTGGAGAGGAAGGTCCCTGCAGTAGACTGAGACATGGTGATAAAGCACCATCCTTACATCCCCTGGGTAAGAGCTCCAAAACTGCACCCTTTGCTTGGGGCTGTCACCCTTCCTGCAACACTGAAATCTAAGAGTGTGACTCTGTTTGTTTTGTGAATTAAATCCTTCAGCACCATGAGGGGGAAGTCCTGCTTGTCCAACATGATTTCCTTCCACAACAGGGTAACCCACCTAGTTGATCTAGGAAAGCCAGTAGATGTAACCTTTTTGGATTTCAGCAAAGCTTTTGATACCGTTTGTCCCAGTATCCTTCTGGACAAAATGTTCAGCACACAGCTAGACAACCACATTATGCAATGGCTGAGCAACTGGCTTTCAGGTTGGGCACAAAGGATTATAGGGAATGGGGTGACATCAGGCTGGTGTCCAGTCACTAGTGGAGTTCTGCCAGGCTCCATCCTTGGCCGTGCGCTCTTCAACATCTTCATTAATGACCTGGATGCAGGACTCAAAGCAATGCTAAGTAAGTTTGCTGTTGACAGTAAACTGGGAGGAGTTGTCAATTCCCTTGAGGGCAGAGAAGCCCTGCAGAGAGACTTCAACAAATTAGAGAGATGGGCAATCATCAGTTGTAGAAAGTTCAACAAGTCAAAGGCCAGATTCTGCACCTGGCATGGGGCAACCCTGGATGTATGGACAGACTGGGGAATGAGAGGCTGGAGAGCAGCACTGTGCAAAGGGTCCTGGGGGTTCTGGTCAATGGAAAGTTGAATGTGAGTCAGCAGTGCCCTAGCAGCCATGAGGGCAACCACGTCCTGGGGGGGACCAGGGACAGCATGACCAGCTGGGCAAAGGAGGGGATTGTCCTGCTGTGCTCTGCTCTGGGGCAGCCTCACCTTGAGTGCTGGGGGCAGTTTGGGGTGCCACAATATAAAAAGGACATGAAGCCATTAGAGAGTGTCTAAAGGAGGCCCACGAGGATGGTGGAAGGGCCTTGAGGGAAAGTCCGTAAGTGGAGTGGCTGAGCTCCCTTGGTCTGTTCAGAGCCTGGAGGAGACTGAGGGGAGACCTCAGTGTGGTCTTCCACATCCTCATGAGGGGAAGCGGCAGGGCAGGCACTGATCTCTTCACTCTCCTAAGCCAGTGGCAGGACCCGAGGAAACAGCCTGAAGCTCTGTCAGGGGAGGTTTAGGCTGGATGTCAGGAATAGGTTCTTCACTCAGAGAGTGGTTGAGCAGGTTGAACTGGCTCCCCAGCGAAGTGTCACAGCACCAAGCCTTACAGAGTTCAAGAAGCATTTGTACAGCGCTCTCAGGCACAAGGTGTGATTCTTTGTGATGCTGCTGTGCAGGGCCAGGAGTCGGACTCGATGATCCCTTCCAACTCCGCATACTCTGTGATTCTGTGGTAAGAGCAGCAGGTCAGCGGTCCCTGGTGCGGGCATAGAGAAGAGGCGTCCTGGAGCTGCTGGGGACCCTCCGGCTTTGTGAGGTGAACTGCAGCAAGGCCAGTCGGGGTCAGCGGGCCGATGGATGGACAGCACGGAATGCGCTGGAGGACCAGCGCTGAGCGGGCTGGCGTTCTCGTGCCCTCGGTGCCGCATGTGGGGACATAAGGAAGAAACCCCAGCGCACAGACGAACAGCCCGCGCCCTTTTCCTGAGGGGCGGGGCCACCCGGGGGCGGGGCCACCCGCTCCTGCCGTGCCCCCGAGCCCGCGGCCGCCGGGGGCGCGCTCGGACACGCCCTCAGGGCGGGGCGAGGCCCCTCCCCCGGGAGCGTGCCAGAGGCGGGGCGTAGGGCGAGCGCCCGCCCGCCCCCGGTACCGCGGCTGCGCCTTGCTTGCGCCCGCCGCCGCCATGGACAGCGATGAGGAGACGTTGGAGGAGATTGTGGAAGGTGCGTGTCCCACGGCCCGGGGAGCGGCGCCCGCCGGCGCCGGGCGCTGCTGCAGGAGCCATGGAGGCGTGGGGCGGTGGCGGCGGCGGCGGCGGCCGCGGCCGGAGCTGGGCGGCCAGGGTCGGGCGCAGCGCATGACATCAGTGGGCTTATGCAACTGACGGGCCGGGGCCACGCACGTGGCGGAGTTCGGCCGGCGGAGGGGCCGGGGGGAGCCGGGGCCGCGCTGGCGCCGTTACCGGGCGGGCGCTTTGGGTGCCTTCCGCCGCCGAGCGCTCCGGCCGCAGCGTGAGGCTCCGCAGCCCGGACGCAGGGATGGCGGCTGCTCAGCTCTTATTGTCAAAAATAAGTCACGACCGTGCTTTTCTGCCGCTGCTGTGCCCCCGTGCGGGCGGTGGCCTGCAGCCCGCACTCCCTGCGCGATGCGGCCGGTGCCCGGTCCTTCCCCCGGCGGCTGAGGGATATGGGGATGTCCATCCTTGGGGAGAGCCCCGGGAGCCAGGATTGTAGTCACATACGTGGAAATGGAGAAGGGAAAAGAAAGAGGGAGTCCGAGAAGACACTGTTACCATATCCGTGAGCGGCAGGGCTGGAGCCATCCGTATGGAAGCGAGGTCAGCCACCTTATAGCTAATATTCACTCTCTGCGTGCGGTTCACCTCTCATGTGTGGGTAACTAACCCTTGCAGTGTTCTAAACCCGGAGGCACATGTCCTCTGGAAGTGAATTACTGATGGAAACCTTAGCAGGCGGGGATGCAGCTCCCTAGCGCGCTGTCATCCCGTGAGGCGTCTGGGAGCAGGGAAACAAAGCATGGCATCTCTCTGTGGGAAAGCACCGGCTCACCAAGGATTCCTCGCAGAGGGACCATGGTCCAGCCGGGAATAGCAATCCGGGGTGTTCAGCTGTTGAGACAAAGAAGCAAGGAGCTGCCTAAGATGCGGGTAATGCCCATGTTTGCCGTGTGTCTCCTGTGGCCGAAGGATTAGGCCTCAGAGCGAGTTGCTCCAGGGAAGGTGTCTTGCACAGCAGCTTAGTCTGACAGCAGATGGGAGCTGAGCAGCTGCTGCTTGGTGCTGGATTTGCTGTCTAGGCGTGTGGTGTCTGGAGCCAGAGAAGCTTTGTTGTATATGAGGGAAGCGAGGCTCTGCTATGGTTGGGGTGTGCCCTGTGCCCTTACAGATGTGGTTTTCCACTGCCTTTCCTCCCAACTCCTCAAATCTGTGGGTTGCAGTTGTCTGGGGCAAGGAGTCATCATTTTCATCCTTATATCACAGATGAAGTGTTCTGCTGTATCCTGGATTTGTTTGGCATCTGCATGGGCTAGGGAGACACATTTTTAAAGCATCTTTTATTTAGCAGTGTATGTGAATGTATGTGGTTTTTTCTGAGCGAGGCAGAAGCAGGGTGCTCTTTGGGGGTGAACAGGATTTTGCACTTACCCAAAGGAAGTTAGAAATACAGAAATCAGCACTTCTGCTTTTGTGGGGTGAAGTTTGGTTTATTGTTGTTATCCCCCAAACATCCATCTGGCATCTTTGTGGCCAGAATTTGTTATTGATGATGCACATTATATGTCATCTGTTAAGTAATAGTGATACTTACAGTAAAGGGCTTTTATCTTTGATTTGTGTACATCAGTGGTTTTGGTAAGTGACTCCATTGTGAACTAGCCCCTATTAGGGTAATTCCTTTTCTTGAAAAGTTCATTGTCTGATCTTAAGAGGAAGTCTTGGGAGACTCTTAATGAAGCAACAAAAGTGAGGTTTTACAATAATTTAAAAATATGTTTAGACGTTTTGGGTTTATTTTTTGCAAATGGAGGAGGGGGGTGAGAAAGGAAAGTGGAACACATTGCTCCCCATGAAATAATGAGGATTTTTTCCATTGACTTAATCTGAAACAGAATTAGAGCCAAAGGCCACCAACCATACAAAAAAAAAAGTTGTGTTTATGTTATGAAACTTGAAATTGCATTTTTTCCCATGTTGTTGACTAAGAGAGACTGTGTTTCTTGTTTTGTTCCAGTGGTGGGGGCATGGTTTTATTTTTTTTTAATAAGGGGAAAATTCTAGCACTAGATTAATTAACTTCTAGCACATTAGAATAATTGAATTCATTGTATTGTGGCTGAGATTAAGACCCTGTATAGAGGCCACTGGATCAAAGCTGACCATTTTAAATCTCCGAGGTAGTCTGTATCCTACTGTGCAAAAGGCCTGGCACGTGTTCTCTGTGCAGGCATGACAGCTTTTGTGTTGGGCTTTGCATTCCAGCAAAATCTTGACAAAGCTGAATAGTCACAGAGAACAAAGTTGCAAGAGTTTGTTGTTGTTCTTACTTTGGGTATTTTTTAAAATAGTATGACCAGTATTATCAGTGTATTTTTTTAATCCAAATGTTTTATAAAAGTTTTGCCCCTGTAGTGATGGGGAAACTGGTATTGTATTGTTTAGGGTTTGTTAACTGACACCAGTGTACCCTTCTATATTGATAAAACTTAATTACAAAGGCTTTTAATTAGAACTATACATGTTGACATAGTTTTTAGTCTAAAAGAGGTGTCACATCAGAAATGTTACTGACCTTTTAGTTAAATTGGTCATTAATTTATTGGTTATTAATATTTAACCATTAATAATAATTTATTAAATTTAGCTGAAACTTGTCCTTTCTACAAAAAGGGGTGTCCTGACAGAATGGAAGAGAAAAAAGCCTTTCTTCTCTTTGGAAAAAGCAGTTTCTGTTTAAAGAGTTCCTCTTCAAAGCCTTTAGTGATAGAGCTTTTTTCCTTCCACCTTTCACTCTCTCTTTTTGCTCTTATTATTTCTCTCGCTGTGAACTGATAAGCAGTGCTTGATTGGTTTTACTATCTTCTTAAACTTTTAACTGTTTTCAATCTAGTTTGGACTAGGGACTTGAAGTGAGAGCAGAGTCATGTGCAGGTGCAAGAGAAACTTGGTGGAGCATGCTAGGGAAGGGTGAGGGAGGGAATCCTGGCTCTTGGATGACTTCGGATTCCTCTCTGTTACTTTCTCATGTACACTTTTCTAGGTGCATTTCCATACTCAATGAAGTCTGCACAGCTTGTTCCCTCTCTGGGCACCGGACTCAAGGTCTGGTAGTACTGAAGTGCTTCTTTTTGCCTGTATCAGCCTGGGCTGTAAATCAGTCCCCCTCACACTGAAGTTTGTTTCTGCCTTTCCATATGTGTGATGAACCTTTCAGTTTAGGGCAGATTTGGTCAGGGAAGAGTTTGACCCAAAGCCAGAAGAAGTGGACGCATACACTGCCTCTCATCTCTAATAGGCTGTGTATGCATCACCAGGAGACTGGGGGAATCAGAGGTAATGTTTTAGTTAGAAGCATGGAAGAACATAAATACAGACTAGCTGTTATTTATGTGGCAGTTTTCATGCAAAATTTATACCTAAAATGTAAAATGTCACTGTGGGAGCTGTAGCACCCATTCAGGTGTGTCTCTGTGCTGTGAGCAGCCCTGCTGAGCTCTGCAGCCAGAGCTCACAGTGTTCAACCAGGCAATAACCATCATTTCAAACACTTCTTTCATTTTCCTTTGGCTTTGAAGAGGCAGTTAGAGATGCACTAGGAGCCTTATTATGCTTTAACGTAGTAGAGAGTTGGCCATTTATATTCAGTAAAACACAAAGCATGCAGGTGAGGATCCAAGTGTGTTGTCTCTGCTTTCCCTCTGTGCAACAGCTGTAATAGGGAAAACTGATATGGCTAGGGGTAGGAACAGGAACACATTGGAAAGGCACTGGAGAACAGCATTTAAAATATCAAATACCACAGCGACTGACATATTGCAAGGGCACAGCATTATGGATGTTACATACCTACATACATACATACTTTTATTTCTTTCAGTTCCTGTGAATACAGCTGTACAGTGGCACACCCACATTATCATAAGGCATGTGTTTATCAAAAGAAAGTAATTGGACCTTTTCTTATCCTGTTCTCACCAATAAATACATGTTTTAGATAAAGAATTATTATACTTTTGAAGATGTATATTCATACAAGTTAGAATAATATAAACCTTGTTTCTTTCAGAAACCAGTTTTGCTTATTGTTCTCTTCTCTCTCCTGTCTCTCATCCCTTTTCTTTTATCCTTATCTTTTATTTTTATTTAAAGCTATATGTTACACAAGTACAAAATTCAGTTGTACAGAATGTCTGATCACTGTTCCTAACAGTAATGATCTGAATTACTGTTTTGTACTAGGGAGCTACTGCATTTCAAGTAGCTACATGATGAGTTCAGGCATAAAATCTTGTATAATAATTAATGTGTTCTGTTGCTCTTTGTTTGGATTTTATTTCAGGGCATCTAGATGATGATGGGCTGCCGCATGGATTCTGTACAGTAACCTATTCATCGACAGACAGATTTGAAGGAAATTTTGTGCATGGAGAAAAGAATGGCCGCGGCAAATTCTTCTTTTTTGATGGAAGGTACACTCTTTGATTTTTCTTCTGTCTTCTTCCTTCTGCTTGTAGCGATGCAAAACTAATCTACATTGATTGTATACTGCTGAGTTTCTGGATAAGATTTCTCATTAAAAACTGTAGCTGAAAAGTTTGCTGCTGCTGTAGCCATTCCCGTGGCGACTTTCTGTGTAATGAGGTACCTGTAGTTGTTTCCTGGAGGGAGAATGCAATGGTGTGAGCTCTTTTAGCACTGTAAAGTTATGAGCTGAAGAGAAATCATAAGAAATGAGAGGTGGACAAAACTATTGAACACCATGTTGACAATGACTTGGACATCAAAGTTCATTACTTCAGGTGGACTTCTTTGCCTTATAGAGCTGCCCAGAAAGTGAGTAAGAAAGCCACTCCCAGAAAGCTCCCTATGCCAGCCCTCAAACCCAGACCTAGGACCTTGACAGAGAGGCTTGTCTTGTGCTTTGTGAAATTGTTAGGACTGAGTTAAATACAGGTTTGTTAGCAACTCTAGTTAATCCTCTGCAAGTTGCTTGTGGCCTGATTTACTTTCAGAAAAGCCCCTATAATTTCCCTTCTTTTCACTGGGAATTGTGACAGTGAAATCAGGCTAGTCCATGCCTATGCATGTGTTTTCTCTGATCCTCATTATGAACACCCTGTAAGTCTTCGCCCCACCATCACTGCAGCATTCCTGTCTGCAGTTGCTCAGAACTTCCTCCGAGGGAGCAGCAAATGTATATAATGACACGATTCTTCATGGTTTTGCAGCTGTTGGTGACACTCTGAATAGTGGCTGTTAAACTGACAGTCGTGCTGGGTCTCCTCTCTTCTGCTCAGCAAAATTCTGAGCTGGACCAGAGGTATTGTGCTGTCTCAGTGAGTCAGCTCCTTGTCTGTACTTGCCTTTGCGCTTGCTTCATATTGGCGATTGTGGGGTTTTTTTCATGAGGAAGATAATATATTTATTCAGTTATATAGAAAGTGATTAGGCCTCCAAGCTTGGATGAAGAAAAATTGTCACTGTTGTTGGTAATGGCCTTATTAAATCTTCTCTGAGTAACTGAAAATAAGTACTGCCCAGCAGCTGAGTTCTCTAAACATAGTTTTGGTTTAAGTTGTTAGACAGCGTCTCTGTGGACACATGTACATAACGTTTCTGTGCTGGTGGATGATCTCACCAGAGTAGTTGCTGATTGTACAGTCAGAGGAACTGACCTGCTGTTTTGTTTGTAGGGCTGCTCCTCCATGTAATCCAGGGTACAGGCAGCATTTAGTGGGAAGGGTCAGGCTGCTGCTGAGCCTTTTCTGTACTGCTTAAGTGTTGCCAACTCTTCTTTTTTCTTTTTTTTTTCTTAATTTTCATAACTCTTAAAAAACTGGAACAGCTGGCCACTGATGACTTTAGGAACTAGCAGGATGAAAATATGCAAAAATAGTCTGCAGTGTGGTTTTGGAAAATGGGATATTTTCATTAACTATTATGTATTTTAAGTTAGGTAAAGTAGCCTTAACTGAGCAGTAGGTAATTACTGAAGATGACATTTATCTAGCTATGCCCAGCTAGCAAGACTAAGTTGCTCTCTGAAATGGATTGTTTGGGAATTATGACATGTTGTAAGAATGACCTGGCATAAAACAGGACATGCTGTTTCCATTAAGTGCGCCATGGGCAAGGCTTAGTGCTCATGAAGATGAGCAATAAATATAAAAAAAGTCTCAAACCAGCTCTCCCTTTGCAGAATCCTGTGCAGTAAGCTAGCTGGTTTCAGCACTCGTGGGTGTGTTTCCCTGGCAGGCTGCTGAGTAAAGGCTGACAGCTGTACTGCTGTTCCTCTGTTGTTGGGGAGCAGCTGAGTCCTGTCAAATACAGGACTGGCTGCAGTGTCAGCATTCTCATTTTTTGAGTATTAGGGAATAGGACGGGCTGCCTGGCTGCCTTGTTTGGTCAAGGAAACTTTTCCCTTTACTGGAATAGCTGACCCCTTCCTGTTGATTATTTAAGGGAATGGAAATCTGGAATGAAATATCAGTTGTTTTTTTCCTTCCTCTTCAAGAAAATGCATCAAATCGCAGCATATTTGTTGAGAGAGATGTTTGCCCTCTGGCATACTCTCTGTTTTGGATTATGGACTTGAACTTTCCTTAGTGCCAGTGGTTCTGGAGTGTACTTTGCAGAACACTTTGCACTATAAAGGCAGGCATGAGATCCGTGCTTGGCACAGAGCTGCAGCTGCCCTTCCTCCTTTATTGGAAACTCTTGTAAACTCACATCTCCCAGAACACAGTAGAAAACTATTATTTTTAGGGAAAAAGTTTTCCATGTTCCCATATAGAGGGAGCAAGAGATAAATGGATTGGTCACTATCGATATTAACTTAATCCCTGGAAGGATATTGGAGTGAGTATTTCCCCCCCAATTCATCTCACTGGTTTAATTGTTAGATAAGGAGTATCTTCCATCCCTTCAGGGCATAGTGGATAATGGAAAGATGCTACATCTGATAAATCTTGACTGTTGTAGAATTTATGTTGTCAGAAGTACGATTATCTGAGAAGCAAACTAGAGAAATACAAGCTAGTTCAGGGTTTGTGTTAAAAAGGTTTTGCTTATGGAAGACACAGAAGCTATTTATTCATCTCTGTGCTTGTCAAGTCTTAGTTGCAATTATTGTGTCTGGCTGCAGACACCATACTGTGAGAACTTAAAAACGTGAAGTGAGGAGCCAGGTGGACATAGCTCAGAAACTTCAAACAGTGTAAAAGTCTCTGAACCTGACTTTTCAGGTGAGTTTGAAGGACACAGACTTCTTTCTTAAAGTATCATCCTTTCGATTTCTTTAGATGAGATGGATCTTTTGGTCACTGTTTGGAGCTTAATACAAAGAGAGAAAACATAGAAGTTTGAGTTACAGTGAAAGAAAATACATTCTTTCCAGGGCTGAAGCACTGTTGTAATTTAGCAATGTTTTAACTTCAACTACTGCAATTAAAGGTAACAAGACAGGATTTTTGGTGTTTTTCACTACATAAACTGGGGGTGGGTACTCTTCTTTTAAAGAGTAATCCTACATGTGCACGCTCTGTGTGTTTTCACTACAATGGAATTAAAATCTAGTGATCTGTGATAAATGAGAAGGGAAAGTGGCATCATTTATAGTTAATTAAGGGCACTGATTTCTGGTGGTTCCCTCATTGTTCCCTGCGCTGTAGTGCCATAGCTATCTGTGCAGCTCTGTAGCAACCTGGATCAAGAAATCTATTTGACTGAAAAGTGAAATTATTTTCCTGCCCCTTCTTGTTTTGCATCTGGTGTGCACTGAGGCTTTTACTGTAATGTATTTTCCCATGGAAAGCTCATCCAGCTTGCCAAAGTTATGTAAAAACAGAGCATGAAGCTTTAGAAGCAAGAAAGTGAATTCTGAAAAAACATTCCTTCCATAACTCTTGCAAATCTGTGTGGTAAAACATGTAGAGTCGTGCTTACAGAAACTGTTTGAGCTTATACCTTGAACGTCTGCATCTGAAAAATAATTATGCAGTGAAAATATGTGTATGCTGACAGCTGGCTGTTAGCTAAGTGTGCTGAAGTAAAAGCTAAACAGGTTGTGTTCCCTTATGCTAATCCTAACATGAGAAAGAAATACCTGAATAGACACTCTTTTATGGTGATAGTAAAGGGTTTGCAAGACAAAACTGAAATGAAATGTTTCTTTGTTTAGATCCAAGTGCAGCACTAATTGTGTTTGACAGGCTGTGTTCAATTTTAAGAGAAATACATGAAAAATCGCTGCTTTTAGCAGGGTCTGTACAAATGGCTAAGTGTATCTCTGGGGAGCTGATGCTGGACTGTGGCAGGTTGCAGTTCAGTCCCTGTCATAGTTCACATGTACAGCAACTCATTATCATCTCTCTGGAGACATGTCAGTGAAGATCCACACGTAGCAGGTAGAAAATCCTAATGCAAGAGTAGCGTGCTTGAGCAAGAATTCCTTCTTTGACCAAGAGTGTCCATTTGCTGACTATTCCAGCCTACAGAAAAGTGCCAAATGTGATTGAGATGAGTGATTCTGTGTGTCCATGCAGCACATCCTGACGAAAGGGTGCTGTAAGTTGTTTTCTGCCTTTGGAGCTCCATAGAAACAAGTTCCCAGTTTTCACCTTGGCGTTCCAGTGTGTTGAGGCTTTGGGTTCACCCTGAGAGGTGAACAGTTTTCCACTGCTGTTTTCTTTCTCTCTCCATCAGCACCCTGGAGGGATACTACGTTGATGACGCCCTGCAAGGCCAGGGAATCTACACCTACGAGGATGGAGTGGTCCTTCATGGGACCTATGTGGATGGAGAGCTGAATGGCCCAGCCCAGGAGTACGACAGTGATGGGCGGCTGATATTCAAAGGGCAGTATAAAGACAACATCCGGCACGGAGTCTGTTGGATTTATTACCCGGTAAGCCTGACCACCTGCTCTCCTTATTGTAGAATTTGTACCTTTCTTTCCTCCCCAGCTGAAAGAAATACCTACCATGACCCAGCTGTCCAAAAGTGAGCACACACAGATCTGGGTAAATGATCTGGGCGTTCTGATTTTGGATAATCGAACACAAAGTTAAAAAGATTTTGGTGTTGAATAAGTGGATGAGATTCAGTGAGGCTGCAAGATGCCCTCCACCATTTTAATCTTCTAGGAAGCCCAGCCTCTTGGAAGTGCACGTATATATGATTTGTATGTAATGTAGAAATAGGATGTCTAATAATTTATTTTAGCATTATCTCTAGTTTAGCATTATCTCTTTGGGGAGGCTGGACTAATGATTTTGCCACTTGGTAGTGCTGGCTGCAGGTGAGAAGCATGAAAGCCATGCCCGTTATTGCAACCCATTGCTCTTATTAAAGTGGTAGGAGGGACTTTGTCTCCTTTTCTGCAGGATATGTTGTGAAGACTGGCTTTGCCCAACACATCAGATGTAACTAGTGTGAGAGCTACGCCTCTGAGTGGAGTTGTGGACAAGTGATTTGCTAGTTAAGCAAGCCAGTTTTTTATCTTTTTGAATTTTGATGTTCTTTTAAAACCATGCTGGTTAAGGCAGTAACTGTTGTATAGTTTTTAGGGAGTTTTTGATGCAAATTTTTAAAAAATATAATTCCTATTCAGCCTTACACAGCAGAGTTGAATCTTTCACTCTTACCTCGTGCTAAGAAGAGGGTAACGTCTGCATGTAATTAACCTGCTGGTCAAGACCCTAATTCTGTGCTACGTATGGCACAAGCTTTAGTTGCAGATTGATTTCTAAATGCTTGCCACCACTGGCTGTTCATTTTATTTACTGGTTTTTACTGTTGCCATTAAGCATGTATTAGAATCAGCAAATGCTTGTTGTGTGCTGCCAAAAGTTTTTCAGTCCTAGTGTATAAAATACGGCTGACCCTTCACTTCATGTATCTCCCACTTCATCTTCCAGCTGACAAAGTGTTGCTGAACTTTGTGGAAATGTTGATAATTAGAGGTTGTTTATCATTATTTTCTTGCCAGACGAAAGGATGCAAGGTGTTACAAAAACTCCTTTGCCATGGAACCAATTGTTTTCTCATGACTCTGTGCAGGATGTGCACAATTTTTTTCCCAGACTTAAGGTTCACTGTTCCCTATTACAGCATGAGCATTGAGGGGAAGGCGGGGGGTGTCGAATCAGGCAGGGGGTGCTCCCTCAGAGAGACTGAGGGTTCCAGGGTTTCCCTGAGGCACCTCAGTAGATGGTGAGGGGCCTTTCTAGTGAGGTAGGTTGTTAGTAAGTTTCCAGTGCAACAGCCACTCCCAGGAGCAGAGGTACACTAGAAGACAGCTGGAGACTCCTCGCAGTGGTGGTGAATTGTCCCCACAGCAATTGCAGCCTGTCTTCCCACCAGTGCCAGGAGAGAGAGAGATAGAGGGGGGAAGTGAAAGAGGAGTTGAGGCCAGCCCTTCATCACCCGGCCAAAATCTCAGTGTCTTTGGCCTTCCAAAGAAAACCCCCTCCCCAGCTAAAGAGAGTAATCAGCTACACCCTTGCCCCTCCTCGTCTTTTCTTCTCTTAACTATTGGTAGTTACTGTTTTGTAGTAACAGATGGGACAAAATTACATGAGAGAAAGAATCAAGGAAAAATCCTAAACCCCAATAAGTGGTTAGACCCGTGCTAATGTATGCATCTCATTTCTGCAGTTCTGGAAGTAGGTCTAACCTGAGCTGCAGGCAAATTACAGATGGCAAAGCCCAGGGCTGAAATACGTAAACTTTGAAGAGGAAAAGTGTTGCTGTTGATGCTTTTTCCACAAACAGTTGTTCTCACTGATTACCACCTGACATTGGGGGGGCATTCTGGGAATCATTTTTCCTTAATAGGCTCAAGTCTTTAGAGGTACCATGAATTTGCAAGGTAGCATTAAATCTTTTCTCCCTCCAGCACAGTATCATAGTAATCAAACCTGGGCATCTGTGTGGCTTGTTTTGCACATTGTACACATAAAACTTTCACCAAGTGAAATTGAATATTTGTGTCACATGGAAGGAAAGACTTTGGGTTTTTCCTATTCCAGACAACATAAAGAATCAGTTTTATCCTAACTGGAATTACTTCACTGAGCTTTTTTGTGTGTCTGTTTCTCCTTCATTTTCATAATTTCACATCTGAACTTACTGATGGATTTTTAAAAAGTTGGGGAAAACCCTTTTCATTTACTAGATGTTGCCTAGAAAATAGAATAGATCTTCCCAACAACATTAGAGTGAATATAATAGCAAACCTTTACTTGAAAGCTGTCTGGTACTCAATATGGCAAAAACCACACGTGGTACAGTAAACTCACCATTTTCTAAGGTTTGTTGATTAGTATAACTATCATGTATTGTCCAATTAAAAGGTTAGTTGATTAGGTAAGAGCTCCTCGGGTTCTGCCACACAGGAAGGAGTCCACAGGCTTCTTTTGTCCCACTTTCGTTATGTCAGGTCCAGATTCTGGTTGGAAAACTGAACCTTGTTGTAGTTGCACTCTTCTTGGTGTAAGACTAAAGAATATTTTAGCAATGTGCTTAGAAGTTAGCTTATTGTTCCTAAATGGAAAATAGGGGGAAAGGATAGGAAAAGTAATAGAAGCTACAGCCACACATTTGCAATCTACAAAGCTACAAATGTTTGAAAAATATAAAAAGCTAAAAACCTTAGGCATCAACGATAGTAAAGTATAACTAAATGCTTTGCCTTTTCTTTCTTGCCTGTGCTCTCAGGATGGAGGCAGCCTTGTGGGAGAAGTGAATGAAGATGGAGAGATGACTGGAGAGAAAATAGCCTATGTGTATCCTGATGGAAAGACAGCATATTCTGGAAGGTTCATAGATGGAGAAATGATAGAAGCAAAACTGGCAACTCTGACAGCTGTTGAGGATGGGAAACCTCAGTTTGAAGTAGTACCAGGCAGTAAGTTCAGCTAACATAAACTTGTATTCCTGCTGTCAGCCCTTTGCTGCAGACAGCTTGATTCCAGTGATATTCCTGACTGAAGACTGGCTGTGATGACACAGGCTGTTAGTGAGGGGCCCTTTCTCTAAGTCACAGAGTTGGGCAGAGAGGAAGATGGTCCTTGTCCTGGGAACAGATGGGAAGTGCCCCCTGTGTGGTCCTGCCCAACTGCATTTCGTAGCCTTTCTCTCACTGCTGTGTTTGTGGGCAGTCCTGCTTGTCACACATCCCACTACGCTCTGTACCAGATGGAAAACCTGCTTCATTCACCCTGATAATGGTGGTACAGCTACAGCCACAGCTACAGTATTTCTTGCAGTGAGATAACTGCAAGAGGAGAGTGAGGCCCTGATGTGGTGGTAGCTCTGTCAGCTGGGTTTTGCAAGTCAGTGTTTGTAATGTGAATATTCTGGCACCTGCATTGCTGGGCTGAGATTGGAATTAGTGAACCAGATTCAGTTGTTGTGTAATGGTCTGATTCACCAGCAGCCTTCAGTGTGTCTGGTCCTGCTGACAGAAAGTGGCTGTGAAGTGCACAGGGGTAGGGTGATGCCTTCTCCAGTGGCTTGAACCTATAGTTCTGGAGTGGTTTGTTGTTCTGAGGTGTTTGTGATGTTTTGGAGGAGTGTGGGTTAAGCTGCAGTAACAAGCAGGGACTGTGCTAATGCATTTATTGCTCTGCCAGCAAAAATTGTCTCACTTGATATGAAATAGGCCCATAAAGTGAAAAGGTATTGACCAGCAAATGCATGTGCATTTAATTTTTGAATTGCTCAGTTATGATAGCAAGTCAAAATTCAACTTAAAACTTACTTTGTAGGAGGGTATGGTTGTGCTGTGTAAATAGGATGAAGTTACACTCAGGAGGAAGCTGCCTTCAGCCAGAACAGATCCTGGACACCAGGGCCAAAGGCCTTATATCAAACTTCGTAGTATTCTGTTCTGTTGGGGTTTTCTCCCATCTTATTTCCACCTTCTTCTTAATCTATGTCCAAGATAGTCCTCTGGCTATCTTGGATAGAGAAGGATGTAAGAATATAATTAGAGCTGTACCACTAAGTTGCTTATTAATGGCAAAAAATAAAGGACTTTAGCAAAGGTGCTTTCTGATTACCAAATGTTTTCTTCTGGCTGAAGTCTCTTCAGGATCTGGACTAGAAAATATTTCATATGTGAAGTAATTAAGTTTTTGGGTTTTGGGGGGAATTTTTTAAATGAGCTATTTAATATATCCTTTTAAGTTTTGTTTTACTTTTTTACTTTACTTTTAAATTATATTTAGAGAAACCAGGAGGATTAGTTTTGAAAGAGTATCCAGTCCTCCTCTACAAGTTGGTAATTTGAAGAACATATGTATCACCTTTCGTGTTAGTACTGTTATGCTAGAATGTGGAGGAGAAAAAAATAATCAAGTAGCAGTATCTCACTTAAGGCTTTTTACAGGTGCATTTCTGTTTAATACCTTTTTTTGGAAGTGTAACATTTTTTGCAGCCATTAAAATTTAATTTTTGAATGTCTTAATTAAGTTAAAGGTTGCATACTCTCAGTACTGCCAATTAGTTTATTTCCTTCACTGATGTCTGATTTTTTTTTAGGCCCAGTATACAGTTTTGACAAATCTACTTCCTCCTGCATTTCTACAAATGCCCTTCTTCCTGATCCTTATGAATCAGATAGGTAAACTTTTTTTTCTTCTCCCCATATTTCTTTGCTGTTACCTATTTAGGGCCTTATTTTGCAAACCTTTTCTCATCTAAAACTTACAAGATGTGTACAGGTTTGTAAAATGGAAGCCTTGTGTGTACCTCAACTGTAGTTGCTTTCTGATACGCTGAAGTATCTAAATAAGTGATTAGTAAAATGCTTGCTTTAATTTGCATTGAGTACTTGAAGATGTGGTGCATCACCTTGAGAGCTCTTTCTTCTCAGTGCATGTACATACCAGCAACCCCAGCTGGGTGGGGACTTCTGGGGTTCTGATATGTTATTGAGGGTGTTCCTGAATTGAAGCCATCATTGTGGAGTAATAGTAGATTGACACTTTTAAAAAAATAAAAGTTTTCCAAGTCAGCCCAAACCTCCCACCAAATCTCAGTTTTGACAAAATAGAGAGAATACGTGGAAGAGAGAACATATGGAAGAGAGGAAGGAAAGGAGTTCCATAAAGAGGTTTTTGAATAATAATAATAATAATTTGGTTTTGTTGTTGTTATTGTTATTAGCTTTATTGTTATACTGAAGTATTGGGCCTTATCCCAGTAGTGTTGTACTTCTTGAAAACTAAAACTGCAGCCAGTCACTGATTCCATGACCTGTACCTCTTGTAGGGTGTATGTGGATATCTCTCTCATTTCCAGTGCTGGAGAAGGATTGTTTTCAAAAATAGCAGCAGAAGCCAGTACAGTGATGTCCTTCTATAACGGAGTGCGAATTACACACCAGGAGGTAAAGAAAAGAAAAAAGTCAGTCTGAATTTTCATTGCTCCTCCTGAAATTTTCTTTTCATAGTAGGATCTAACACCCACTACCTTCCCACCGTTGATTTAACATGATGTAGTTTAATTGAAAGAAAGTGCATGCTCACCTATGTATAGATTTTAAAAGTGTGGGTTGTTCTTTTTAATGGCGTACATCCAGGAAAAGCTTTGTTTGCATATATTTTGAATGTTGGGTTTCAAACTGCTGACAAAGTTGACCCCTCCTGCACACAGACATTGGATTTTTGCCTTGCAAACTAGGTAGACAGCAGAGACTGGGCCCTCAATGGAAATACAATATCCCTGGATGATGAAACAGTCATAGATGTGCCAGAGCCCTACAACCATGCTGCCAAGTATTGTGCCTCACTGGGGCATAAGGCCAACCATTCCTTCACTCCTAACTGCACCTATGAGCCGTAAGTACAGCCCTGTGCTTTAGGGTTGAAGCTGCAGCCCACCTGTCTGGGCTCACAGCGGGTCCCTGGGCAGCTGGATGAGGACCACTGGTGGGCTGGGAGTAAAGAGCTAAAGCTCTGAAGGGGTTTCTGCTCACCTAAACTGAGTGGGAAATGGGCTAGCATTATGGGTGCTTGATGTCTATTGGGACTTACCATGGAGTATCCTGAAGTTTGCAACTTGTTAGTTTTGTCATGAACTTTGAGTTGCTTCTTGATTGTGAAATGCATAATCACAGCTGTCTAAATCCTAGCTTGACTAGAACTGCACTGTATTTGCTGAACTGCCAATGCTTTGATAAATCAATATTTTTGCTCGTATTCTTAAATATTTATGAAGTTGACTCAAGATGGCTAATTCAATATCAGATTATGCAGTACTGCTCTGAAGTGAGTGAATTCTGGAACTGCAAAAGGGGCTGGCAGAGTATGCGAACTGACAGCTGAGCCTAGCAAAGATGTTTTTTTCCTAGGTTTGTTCATCCTCGTTTTGGGCCCATCAAGTGTATCCGTACCATCAGGGCTGTGGAGAAGGATGAGGAATTGACAGTGGCTTACGGGTATGATCACAGCCCTGTGGGGCAGAATGGCCCTGAAGCACCAGAGTGGTACCAGCTGGAACTGAAAGCTTTCCAGGCTGCCCAGCAAAAGTGACATGGGAGCACCTTCTCCATTCAGCAAACTGAAACAGAAACTTGGATCTATGCACTACCTTTATACTGAAAACTGGACAACCAGGGATTGTTCATGCTGTTGCATCATAACCTTGCATTCTGTGTTAAGAGATAAGTTCCTTGGATACTAACTAGGTTTGACTGTGTTACTCATAGCAGATTTAAAAATTAGCTAGCATTGCACCAGTCTTATCTGAAAAAATTATTTAATATTCTATACAAGATGTGGTATTCTTTGGTAGCTTCTGCTTTTGCACCATATGCAAAGATGCCAAAAGACTAGAAAGAAACTAAAATGGGTGTATTGTTTACTTTTAGGCGGCAGACTTAGTGTTGCTCTCTACCTGCCTAGGCATTATTGTGCAACTGCATTTTGCATATATGCCACTTGTGATGATAACAGTAATATTTTGATATTCTCTAATAGTAGCATAATTTTGCCTTTTTAAACCTTTGATCTGAATCTTGCAATAGAGCAGTTTATTTATTAGCATATAGGAGGCTGGGTTTTAACTCCCCTTTCCTCTTGTCTGAATGTTGTTCTTTCTACAAATCCTCTTTTGCAGGAGAAAATCCTTTCTAACTAGTGGAAAGGCTTGTGTGTGTATGTGAGAGTGCTGTGTGTTGGTCTCTGTGGCTCTCTAAATAGTATAGCAACATGTCTAAACCTAATATTTATCTAGCCTGTATGGCTGGCTTATTTTATTTAATTTATTATTATGACATGCAAATGAAGGTGTTCTTTGCATGAAGATTTTGTTGAAAGGAGAAAACAGCTGTTGAAAGACTTCCAGAAGTACATGTTCTGGAAGGCGAGCACAATACTTGCATCCGTGTTCATGAGTTGGTTTGTGTATTTCACCTGTTCAAGTGGCCAGTTCTCAAGGCAAAAGATGCTTGGATCTCCCATGGGTTCTCTGAAAGCAGGTGCGTGTATTTGGGGGCAGGCTGTAGTTCCTGGTGAAGGAGAGCTGTATCTTGTGTTCACTTGATGGAACAACATAGCCTTATAGCCATCTTTTAGTAGTTCTGGTTTATGACACAGTGAAATAATATGAGATATCAAAATAAGATTTTTTAAAAAAGAAAATATATTAAAAGATTGTTTTTGAAAGACAAACAGTGAATGTAAAGGCATCACTCGATGCTCATATTTATAAACAGCAGTCAATCCATAGCTTTGTTGCAGCCAGCAATGGGGGCTTGTGAATATTCATCTGCAGGGCTATGTTCTGTGGTTTTTCATGGGTAGGGAAATTGTGTGGATTTTCAGATTCTGTACCCGTCTTGCCTAATGCTGTATAAGAGAGAAATCATGTATTGTCTTGGTCTGAATACTGGAGCCTTTCTGGGATTCTGATGTTCTCTTTTGGGTTTAGCAGCTTAGGAAAAACTCAAATGCATTTGCAACACTTCCTTTAAATGTTTGTAGTTTAAAAAAGTTTGTATATATGTAACATAAATGATTTGGGAATCAGAACCTACCTTTCTATTGCAACACATTTTGGTTGCTTGCTTGAACTGTTGGAGGCCTCTGGCTGTCTGGGGAGCTGGACAGGGAGGACATGTTGGGTACCTGCAGGTAGAAGGATGAGGCTGCTGTTAGTGCAGTCTGAGAATCCTTGCTTTGGTACCTGAGGAAAGTTAGGAATTACTTACAAGAACCTGTGCTCTGTTTAGTCCCTGTGGCTGCTCACAAACATTTTTCATCACCTCATCATTTCAGTTTGCACAGAAGCTACTCTGTGCATGTGCTGAGGTGGGGGACGGGCAGACTCAGGGTATTGTGACACTCTTTGAGCAATGATCCGCACACGAGCTGTGACACCTCTCATCTCCTCGTGCTGGACACTCAGGTCGTAGCTCCTCATTTGGTCCACGGCAGAGGTGACAGGTCAGGGACTCACCTGAGTGTGCAGAGACACAACTAACCTCACAGGTGATGGAGAGTTGGCAAAGGTCAGTCAGCTGCTCAGCTTCACTAAATGGTTCTCAAAAAGAAATATGCATGACTTCATCTTTCCCTACCTGCCCGTGAGTCATTACTTTAGGTCATCAGCCACTTGTAGGAAAGCCTCTGGTAGGGAGCTCTTATTTGTATCTTGGGAATTATTGTGCCAGGATCATGAAGTTTACAAAGCTGAGGCTTGAGTTTAGGTGTAGGAAAGAGCAGAGGGAAGATGTAACTGAACCCTGCTGGGAATGGATGGTAACTCCTTCCACGATCTCGATAACCTGCTTTGGACTGCTGGCCTCTCTGTGCTCACTGGGGAATTGTGCTTAAAATGTTCTATCTCTAGGGCTCCTTTGCCTTCATTTCTGATCAGTCTCTGTCCTGGGTTGATTCCTCTGCTAATTTCCTGTGTGGAGTTGCTTATGTTTTAATAGATTTGTCAGTCTTCATATTGCCTGATTTTGAGATAAATAGAATATAGGTGCTCTTTGTGCATCAGGCTTGAAGACTGTATCCTAAAATAGGGAAATTCTAGGAAAAAAAGGGCACTGAGGTGTCCTGTGTCTTCTCAAAAAAATTTGGTGAGAGTCAAGCAGATTCTTTTGTATGTGTGTGTAGCCTGGTAGCATGCCACAGCTGTGGCTGTTGTCTCTGTTATCTCTGCTGTCCTCCTCAGCTCTGTAAAATCTGTTGGTCCTTCTATAGCTCCCCTCTTCAGTGACCAACCTTCTATGAGAGTTGTGATTACAGAGCTGCTTTGGCTTGATTCAGGACCAAGCCTTTTAACTCCTCTTTGTTTTCTCTCTCTCTTCCTGGTCTGTTGGGAGTGGAGATGGCTTTTGCCACTGGCTGGTGAGAGAGTTCAGTGTGTCCTTCAGAGGTATGAGTTTGCATCCCCTGGTTCAAACACAGGTTAGTTACAAAACTCCAAATAATGCCTTAACTTGGTCAGTGTGTTGCAGCTCTGTTTCTGGGTCTCACTAGAGAGCAAGACCAGCTTCACAGAGCTCCTTATTGGTAGTGTGATGACATATCCATAGACACAAGACCAACACCCAACCATGATTTTCATTTGGGGCAGAGGAAGTATCACCTTGCACAGCAATCTTCTTGGGTCTGTGAGATGCAGCTGACTACTGGTGAATATGCAATAAGTAAAGAAGCTCCACTTCTTAGAGTCTGGCCAAAGACTTTTTCTGTCAGTACAGAAGCTGGGAGGAGCACTGATGCCTGTCAGCTAAGCCTGAGTGAGCAGCTGGCTCTCGGGATACCCATTGTGACTAAAGAATACCATAAGAAAACCTGGAATTGCTGCATTTTTAGGTACGGATCAGTTCCCAAAATCTGCTTTTTATCTGCAGAGCTGCATGTGGCTTCTCCAGGATGGGAAGGTTACTTGAGCTCCTTTATGAGAAACCTGTATCACGCTCTATTAGAGGCTGCTGATCATTTCTTTAAAAAAAAAATAAAAAAATTAAGTGGATCTTCCTGTGATGGCAGCACAGGGTTTTGTCACTAAGAGTACTGAAGCTTTGTTTTCTGGAAGTGGCTATTCTTGGAGATGAGAGCCAGAAAAGTTGGCAGCTGAGAACTGCCTGCTGCTGTGGTTACTCTGCTGGATAAGAAGGAAAATGGAAAGTGCTTAGGCCATGGAGGGTGTGTCTGAAGTTGAGTCTTGTGCTATAATTTTACTTTTGGGGATCCTGATTTAATAAACCTGAAAAGGCTTTTTTTCCCCTTTTTTTAAAAATAGTAATTATAAAAAAACCTGCATAAATACCTGTAAATCTTGACTGCTGAAAAAGTCAAAGGAAATACATGGAAATAGCTTTTCAGCTGTGAGAGCTTTTTGACTTTTTCTACAGTTGCCACGATACCTCCTAGTATCTACTAGGATGGCCCATGCTTTTAATCAGGTGAAGCTCCTGGGAGTTTTGGGAGCTTTGGGAGCCCATGGGGTGAGGCTGCATGTTTTGGGAGTGACTAGGCAGGCTTCTTGGCACAGCTTTTCCAGATGTGGAAGTGTTGCACACAGATGGCAGTGGTTTTTTTTTTCCAGGGGTCTTGTAGCATGTTGCTAGAAGATAGAAGCAACATGCTACAAGAAGCAAGAGCTCTGTCAGGGATTTCTCACCCTCTGTCAGGCACTGGAAGAGCAGAGTAGCCAACATGTCCCATCTGGTAAGAGAAACTCATAAATTATGGAAATTGACACTTTTTTGTTTCCTTCCCAGCTGTCTGCCCTTGTCCTCCAGTCAAAGCAGTGCTCACCACTTGGGTTGTGCCAGGGGTGCAGCAGCATTGCTTCTGTGTGATTTGTGTGCTTTCACTCAATTTGATGGTCTTTAGGAGAATGCTGCCATTGCCGTGAGGTAACATTACACAGAGCCGAGTATCTGCTGCTTTGTTCTCCTGTGGCCCAGCAGAATTGCTAGAGCTGTGGGTGCCTGAGGACTTCACCTCCAACCACTTAAAAAAACCAAATTGCTTTGGAAACAATGGTACTGAAGTATCTTCTTACATGCTGGGGTGCTGCCTGTTCCTCACTTCCACTGCACTGCTGTGTGCCAAGGGCATCCAAGCAAGGAAAGCAGGCGTGGGAGCAGCTTCATCTGCGAGTGGAAATGAGCTTCACCTGCAGTGAACTTGTTCCTTATGCTTCATGTGATGGAAACATGAGAACTGTATTTTTGGACAAAGAATTTCTAAGCAGTCTTACAAGGGATTTTTTTTTAAGAAAAAAGAAAAAAGGTGCAAGATTAAGTGCATGTTTACTTGTCCCAGATCAAAGGTTTTGAACACTAAGGTCACTCTCTTGAGTGGACCCTCCTCTGTCTTTGGGTAGTGGAACTTCCTGTCCTTTTTCTCTTTAGCATTTTACTGTAACTCTTTTTTTCCCCTAGGAGAAATATCTGTTCAAAAATTATAAGCAATTAAATGTTCAAGCCATAAAATCATGAGTGTGGGAAGACCCGCTTCATAAGTTTTAACATTTGTATGTAAAATGATGTTTTTATGAAATATTTTCATGGTAGAATGAATATTTAAACAAAAAAGTTCCAGTAAGATCTAAACCAGATTTAAAGGAATGTCTTTTTGTAAGATGCAAGCGTAATTGAATACCAGTAAGTAGATGATTTTTTTTTTTAAGGGGTGATGCAACAAATGATCCTTACAATTACAAATGGTCGTTTCTGCTATTTGGGGAAGTATTTATGCAGCATTACGTGCAGCCGCCATAAATAATTGCAGTAGCAAGGCTAGTCACATTTTCAAGAAGTACCTCTCAGCTTGTCCCTTCATGATACTGTACAAACAACCCATCTCTCCTTCCTGTAGCTTCCCTTCTATAAAACTTTTCCTACTGCAGCTGTAATAAATTTAACTCTGAGGTAAGAACCAGACTAAAATTGTGTATTACCTAACAGTTTCTGCTGGGCCTTCTGCTGTTTTAATACTCTTTAGCCCATAATTACTGGGTGTCTCTGTTCTGAAGAACTAAGTGCTAAAGAATAATCTTTGGGGTAAGCTTATACGTGTGTTAACGGTTAACCCCGGAGTATTCAACTTGTGTACAGTACTTGATAGGTGTTTTATGACATTTGTACTCGAACTATGAGCCTTACTGAACATCTGTAAGTTTATTCATGACTTTTAAAAAACAGATAACTCTAAGAAAGATGTTTACATGAATGATGTTTGCCCTTCTTTTGATGTTACGAATGGGGTTTTTATAGTGTGTTTGGGCGTATGTGCAAGGAAGCAAGAGAAGTGTTTCTGGGGAAAAACAGACTTGACAAACATTTGTAATAAGTGAATTTTAAAGATTGCTTTAATTGCGCTATGAAGGCAATGCAAAAATAAAATATTCAACAGAAAACCATTGTCTCTCCTTGTTATTTGTTTGTCACAGTTTTGGATGTCCTCTGACCTCTCCCCCTTCCTTGTGTCCTGTGTGACCACAGTTTTTGCTGATGCACAGGAGCAGGATTTCACACAGTTAACACACATCTAGGCCACAATATGTAAATAGTGAATGAACACCTGACACCACTTGTTGCTTTTTTCTGTCACCTCTGCTGCTTTTCGTACTCCTCTTTTTCAGTGCACATAACATGAGCTGCAGTTACATTGTGGTATAGAAGAACATCCCACACAAAGTGTCATTAACTGCTGTTTTAAAGTGTGGTGTATTTTCCTGTGAGACAGTGGGAAGGTGCAGCAGGGTGCCTTCCAGCCAGGTAACCTATTCCTCTGTCTCCTAATTCCATGTACACATCCTGCTGGGTGAGTGGTGAGGAAGGGGGCAGCGCTTTTAGTGCCTGCCCTGCCCTCCTCTCCTATGTGATCACAATTGACTGAGGTAACTGAGCCTCTCCTGCCTGTGCTGGATGTAGGTGTGCAAAAACTTTGTCCTCTCCTCTCTGCAGGGATGCAGAAGTGACATTGCCATTGGAACCTTCACAGTCATAACGGGCTGGGAGGATGGGTGCTTGGTGTGTATTTGCAAGCTGTGTGGAAGATGGCACTGGGATTGTGGATGGTGCCATGTGCTGGCTTCACCCAGCCTGCCTGTGTTCCAATCCTGCCCTGGTGTAATAGCCCAGTGCACTGTGGAGGTGCAGTGAGTTTATTTAAAGAAATTATACCTGACCTGTGAGCTGATTACTTAGAAATATTTTAGGGATAGGCAGGTTTTACTGGTGTGCTCGTTAGGATTTGGCTGGAGGTGCTTGGGGGGAATGTTAGAATCATAGAATTGTTGAATCATCCAGGTTGGAAGAGACATTCAAGGTCAACCAGTGCAACCATCCACCTCCCACTACCCCTGTAACCCCTAAACTACATCACCCAGATCCCTCTTGAGCACCTCCAGGGATCATGACTCCACTGCCTCCCTGGAAAACCTATTCCAACACCTAACTGCCCTAACAGTGAAATTTTTTTCTAATATCTAATCTGAAATTCCCCTGTCATAGTTTAAGGCCATTTCCTCTGGTCCTCTCACTGCAGACACAGCAGGAGAGACTGTTCCTCACCTTATTATGGCCTCCCTTGAGGGAGTTTTAGAGAGTGATGAGGTTCTCCCTGAGCCTCCTCTTGAGACTGAACAACCCCAGCTCCCATAAGACATGTTTTCCGCACCTTTCACGAGCCTTGTTGCCTTTGTCTGGACACAATCCAGCACCTCAAAATCCTTTTCAAAGTGGGCGGCACACAAGTGAGCACAGCAGTTGATCTGTGGCCTCACCAGTGCCAAGTAAGGGGGATGGTCACTTCCCTAGTCCTGCTGTCTATTCTATCCCAGATACAGGCCAGGATGCCCTTGGCCTTCTCAGTTACCTGGGCACACACTGGTTCATGCTCTATCAATGGCACTCCCAAGCTCTTTTCTGTCCAACAGCACAGGTTCTTTTGCTCTTTCCAACAGAGAGTGGGCACCAATGTGCCAGGGAAACCCTTGCCTGTCAATCTAAAGAACTGATCACACAAGTCATTAACAATATGTATAGAGTTTCGTGGAATCTTGCAATCAAAACGTGGTTTCAACTGGGAGAGGTCTTAGAGATCATCTAGTTCCACTCCCCCACCAGGGCAGGAGCACCTTCCACTAGATCAGGTTACTCAAAACCCCATCCAGCCTGGCCTTGAACACTTTCAGGGATGTTGCATCCAACAAGACCTCTGAGCAACCTGTGCCACTTTCCCCAACTCACAGTATTGCATATGTATATCGCGAGAAGCAGCACTTACAGCGGCAGAGGGGGGAAAAAAAGAGAAAAAGGTCTCCATTGCTGTGGAGAGGGATGGGTGGAATGCCCCGTCCCGGCAGCCCGAGTGTGCCCGGGGCGGGGCGGCCGCTCCCGGCTGCGGGCGAGGCGGGAGGGGGCGGGCCGAGCAGCAGCGTCCCTGCGTGGGTCACGGCACGGCACAGGGTCTCCCGTGCTCGCCGGCTTCTTTTGACATAGGCTCGGAACTCCTTTCCCCGGACGCGGAGCAGGAGCTGCCCCGACGCTGCCCGGGGAGCGCCGGCCGGGCCGGTGCCGCTGCAGGTGAGGGCGCGGCACTTCCCGTCCGGCGGGATCGGAACGGAACAAGGGGACACGGGAGGACACGGGAGACGGAGCTGGAGCCGCCCCGGAGAGGGCGTGCGATGACCGGCAGCAGCCGCGGGGAGTATCGGGGCTCGGTGCTGGCTGCCCGAAGGGAGCAGCGGCGCCTTCCTGGAGAGGTGCGGAGCTTAACTTCAAAATGCGAGAGAACCTGGGCACCCCCGCGCCTCTGTGGGCAGCAGAAACCTCGAAGGGAGAAGGTCAGCGCTGGGGTCTGAGGTAACGACGGCGCATTCCGCTCCAGAAACGTCGGGAATGGTGTCCCGGTCACCTGGCACGCAGCAGCCCCAGGGGTTTCCCAAAAGGCCTTCGGACACTGAGGAGTGAGCTCTCTACTCCTGGTACCGCTCTTGCGCAGCAGCCGATGCCCGCAGGGTGCTGACCATCCTGTCCCTTCTCTCTCTGCTGCCTAGGAAGAGCCATTCTTCCGACCCTGGAAGGCCCTGGTGCAGCTGGCCAGTCTCCGTGTTCAGGGGTTTATGTGCGAATCAGAGCAGAATGGATCGGTATCGATATTTCATCTTTAATCAGAGGAACATGGTCGTGCTGGGGATGTTCCAGATAGCCTTCAGCACCGTCTGTGTCACCAGTGGCTTCATAGATGGCATTTTCAGAACAGAGTCTCAGCTGGGCAAAACCAGAGCTCCGATTTGGGCTGGCATGGTAAACTTCTACTACATTTTCTATGCTTTGTTTTGCAGTGTTTTTTTCCTCACTGCTACCTATGATAACTCATATTGGGGGTGGGAGGGAAGCCAGGATTTCTTGCCAGCTCTTCCCCTGTTCTCTGCTTTGAACTCAGTTAATAAAAGTTTCCTTATAATAATACAGGCAGAAGAGTGCAAGCAGACTTTCCTCTAAAGGAACTAAATTAAATACATTTCTGCTGGATAATGTTGAAAATGGGGCATAGTGACAATTGACAGGGGTTTTTTTTGCAGAAGCATAGTGACAGAGAGGCCACCAAAGATTAGGAGGGGAACGCCCCAGCCTCTGTTCAGGTAGATGAACATCTGGGTGATGATCTCTGTTCCACAGCACAGTGCCCCTAATTTTGGTACTGCAGTGAGGAGTGGGCAAGAGGTGTCCCTGCTCCCTGGCATTCAGCACCCTGATTTACCCTGCTGAGCCATGCTGCAAGGAAATTACACTGAAGAGCGCTCTCCAGTGCAGAGGCTGCCTGTCTCCTTTCATTCATATCTTTCTTTCCTTTACAAGATGCATGTGGACTTGGGAAAGCAATGTGCATTTTCAGTACCTTAAATCAGACTTATTCCATCAGTTTTATTATTTTGCCCAACCCGTAAAGCTCTGGTCAAGGCTGTGCAAGGTAGCAAGTGGGCAAGATGCATGTCACCCATGTCCTGCATCCAGGAGATGCTACAGAGGAAAACAGAAGAAATAAGCAATTCTCTTCCCATTTCTGATGCAGCAGTTACTCTGATCCAAGCCTTGAAAACATGGGCTCTTCATTACTCTGTAGCAGTTTATCTTCCAAATCTGATACTAGTCTCCCAAGTTGCCAGCTCCTTTTGTGCTCTGCAGGTGATGGGAGTCCCAGGCGTCCTGGCTTTGTTCTCCTCACAGAGGAAGAATCCAGTTCTCGTAAGCTAAAGGGGCAGATGGGTGTTTGTGTGTATGGGGCAGGGGAAAAATGTTGGGGCAATCAAGAACAGTTTGAAGAGGGAATGAGCTGACTGGTCCTCCTACAGAATTAAGAGCTTATTTCTTTGGGTTATCTTCACAAAAGCTGCTGTCTTCATAACCAGGAGGAGGATGCAGTGTTACCTTGCTGACCTAATAAAAAGCAAAGCTCTGTAAAAATACTTCATTTCAATGCTTTTCTTTTGGTGGCCCTTCATGTTATTAAGCACTGTGTACACTAAAATAGGAAATGAGTAAAGAGGTTTGCATTTCCTAGGTAGGTTTCTCCAGCCATGTAAATTCCAAGGGAGGATATTGCATGTAAATTAGAGATCTCTAAGGCAAAGTCTTTAAGTAGCACCTCTGATTAATATTCAGGACTCAGCTGTAACTCAGAAATTCAGTATTATGAAAACCTCTACTTCTCTGTGTTTGGCTTCTAAGCGACTGTTAGAGGGGGGAATGTGGTAGTGTTGTGGTAGTGTTATGGTAGGTCACAGGCTACCTGTAATGCTTGTATTTGCCCAAGGACAGCTTTGATTCCTGCTCCCCTTCTTTTTCTCACTAAAATTCTCTGTCTGTCTAGGTGAATGTACTGATAGTTGCTTCCATAGTCTCTTGTGTTGCCATCCTCATTGTAATACTTTATAGCTCCTTCACACTGAGCTATGGTGAAGAGAAGGAGCTGAGTTCTACCCCAGTCCATGTTATCCATACTGTAAGTATTGATATCATGATTATTACCGGGGAACACAACACTCTTAATCTGCAAGCAGTGCCAGATGCAGCTTACAAACAGAACCAGACTTCTAGGAGGGGTGGCACCAGGTCAGATTGGCTGCTTTTCCTTCTTAGTGTGAATGGGTGGTGTCGGCTGAGCCATGAAAAAATACTGGTGCTGCTTAGGGAAAGGTGCTGAGAGTATCCCTGGCCTGGTTTGAGACAGTGATTGCAAGGCTTGAATCTTTCCAATAAGGACCTCGAGTGATAAAGTTACAGCAGTTACACATCAGCTGGTTAAACCTGGTGTAACTTCAGGTGTATCCTCCACAGTAAAGCTGTAGAGAAGGAATGAAGCCCTTTTGTATCTCCAATCTACAAGCAGTTGCTTACTGTGGGGGTAAAGGCATTCCAGACAGACGAAGTTGATCATTAGTTTATTGCAGGACAAATCAAAATGTCAGGCTGCTGTAAGGTGCAATGCAGCAAAACAATGTTTCTCATATTCAGTGTGAAGAGCAGCCATTCCTTGAGTTTTTACTCATTGTCAAAGCTATTTCCAAACCCAGTGCCATTGCATAGCATCTCACATTTAATCAGCACCTTTATTTCACTGCTTGCTCTGTTTGAGGTTCATACTTGGTTTGTTTTTCAGCACACAGAAAAATCTTAAGTAACACTGACTACGAATCAATCTCCTGTCATGCAATCACAGCATTCTTGCAGTCATTAGATTATTTTTTGGTGGAGGGTGTCACTTTTGGAATATGGCTTTACCATCTCCTTTTGTGTTTGCAGAGGTTCATACTCAGTAAAGTTGTCAAGGGTGCTAACATAGCCATGCTGGCTGTATCCATCTGCAGTGCCTTTTTTGTGCTGGCCATGGCTTACTTGGGATGCCGGAGTCTTCCACGCTGCTCCTGCTATGACAGCGTAACTGGGATGGTGAGTGAGGAGCCCAGGGCACAAGTTTGTTTCTACTGAGTGTTGGTGGGAGGGGAAGAAACTGGGGAGAAGGTTTGTTTTTCTCCTATAAACCTAGTCTCAGCTCCTACCTCGGTCATGCAGGGCTAATTCTAAGAAATTAAGTGGGATATTAGAAGGGTTTTATATTCCTCATATTTTTTCCTTTTACTGTCTCCTTTTTATGTACAGTCTCATGTAAGATCTAATATAAGTTATCTCTATTTTCCAAACATCTGTGCTGAAGCTACTGTGGCCCCGTTTCCCATAAATTCCTGCTATCCTCAAGGACTGTTCCTCTCATCTTTAAGCCAAGAGCTGCTTCTGGTGCAGCATTACAAAGACTTGCTGGAGCTTCAAATCCAGTAATAAAAGTATCTCCAGTGCTGTGTGTGAAGTGTTGGGGTGCTGACATATGTAATTTACTCATCATCCATAAGGACTTTGCCTCAAGTGATGGGACACACAGCGTCTCTGCTAAGTGAGCTCAGTAAATAAATAAATGCCAACTGCTTCTCTACTAGAGCAATTCTCATGCTGTGTTGTTAAACATGTACATCCAACCATTTGGTTTGGTAAGGTGCAGGCCACAAGGCAGTTGAAGTTCTTTAGTTCTGACTAAAGACACTGAGTGGGTAATGTGAGGCTGCTTTAAACTTTTAAACAAAAACATGTTAGGAGGAGTGGACTGCACAGACTTTTAAAATAAGTTCAGATGTATCTTCTTGAACAAATTTCCAGGTGAGGTATTTGATGGTGCTGTTTTTTTTACATAGGAATGGTTGCAGCCTAATGAGGACCAAAATCAGGCTGTGGAAATGATTTGTGCCGTACAAAGTGAGTAACTCTTTTGCCTCCACGTGTCTGGATGTTCACCAGGGATGAGGAAGGAACATTCTAAATAAGGTTTACATCCAAGGCCAAAATCCTGATAACCAAAAGGAACTCAGGATTTTGTGCAAACATCTGTACTGTGTTTAATGGTTTTCTCTTTCTTTTCTCACACAGGCCCTGGGGGGAGAATTTTTAACTTCACAGATCGGTTTCCAGCCCACGATGCAGATGCAGAAGACGACACATCCAAACCTCCACCATATATCAGAATGACTTAAAAAAGTGGCCCAACATTTTGTTCAAATATGGCAAGAGAGATGCAATAAGTTCCTAATCTTTAAAGATGGTCATGCACTTTTCCTTGGCCATTTGAAAAACACACACACAGTGAACTGGTGAATGCCTAACACTAAGCAGAGATCACAGTGCAGAGGGAAAGATCTGCAGGTGATTTTGAACTTTCAGACTTTGTATAGTGAAAATACCTCATTGCTTCTGGAAAGTGAGAGCATTTTTTCCTCCAGCTTTTGTATTTAAATCACATCTTATTTCACTAGAATTCATCATGTAATTTGTGTAGCAAGTGCTAGCCTTAGGCATTTAAATATTAAATACAATTCCTCTTTCTTCAACTGCTGTCTCGATCTCCTGCTCTTACTGTGTGAATTATTTGGATGATAATGAAGGATGTGCTTCATCCTTCAGCTTCAGAGTGTTTTCCTTTTCTTCTTGGTAGAAATTGGGGCAAGTAAAATTTTGGATATAAAACCTTAATAATGCCATTCAGGTACCTCTGTCAAAATGTGGCTTCTGTGGGGTGTACATGTGTCAGTACAATTAGTTTTAGTGCTGAAGTGTAACTAGAGTATGGCAGGAACTGGAGCTGCAGTAGCTCCTCTTATGAAGTAACTTGAATACTCTAAATTCAGTTCAAGTGTTCCTATTTTGACTATGTAGATTGCAAGTTTAAAAGAAGTCCTTATTTTAGGGCCTATTCTGCTAAAATTTATTACAGATGTAGACAAAGGTGTTTTGTTGTATTTTCTCTAGGGGACCTCTTGGTCCTCTACACCAAGGAACTACAGCTTCCAGTCAGGCTCTGTCATCTGAAGTACACGGAAGTCCCGTATGTACTTTATGTTTCACTTTTAGGTGAATGTCAAGAGTTTATCTTGCCTTGAGCAGGGAGTGGTAGATTAATTAACCCGTGATGCAGATTAACACAGCATTTGAATAGGGCCTGGAAAATAAGTTCCCATCATGAGAAAGGGGGTGGTAGGGTAAGTCATACCCACCATGATGCATGTAACTCCAGGAATGATCTCATATAAAACTTCTGTAATTGCAGCAAGTAAAGTGCCTTTCATGGTCCCAAGAGGAGAGTTGTTCTTGATTTATTTTTTTTCTCTAAAGACTGAAGTCCTTTTCATAATGCTGGTAAAGGGACTTTAATACCTAAATAGCTTTAAACTAAAGAGGGTGGGTTTAGATTAGTTATTGGGAAGAAATTCTTTGCTGTGAAGGTGGTGACACATTGGCACAGATTGTCCAGAGAAGCTGTCACTGAAAGCTGAGGCCAGGTTGGTGGGGCTCTGAGCAATGTGCTCTAGAGGAAGGTGTCCCTGCCTGTGGTAGAGGGGTCAGGATGAGGTGATCTTTAAGGTCACTTCCAAACAAGTCTGTGAGTCTGTGATGATTCTATGAAGATGTTACACAGCTTTTATTGTAATCTGGAACAGAGAAATACTCTTAGCCACATATTGAGGAAGTCCCAGTGAACTTTGGCACCTCGTTGTGTGTTTGAGGTACTTGCCAAGTGTATCTGTTGCTGAATTCAGCCATTAAAATTACTAATGTCTGGGAATATCTCAGGTCAAGAGAGCAGCCGTAACCACTAGGCTCCCTTCACAGCCCTTCTCAGGTGACATATTGCTTCCTCCACTGCCCAGCTTCAGCCAGGGAAGCTGTCCCCATCTTTGGGTGCTTGGGCCAGCAGCTTAACTTGGGCCTGCAGGTCCTGCTCTGGCAACTGGAGGCTTAATTATGTGCCACAGTAGCCAAATTCTTCCTGACTTTGGCTCTAAATACCTTCATTACCTTGCCTGCAGAGCCACAGAGTGCCTGAGGTTGGAAGGGACCTCTGGGGATCACCTAGATCAACCCTCTGCTATGCCAACCAAAACGCAATTGGTGTCTCGTTCATTTGAAGGTGTTAATGTTTGAATTCCTTTAATATATTAATTCAAATGTTGTGATTCAAAACGGGATGCTGTGCTTTTTCCTCCGAAATAGTGCCTGCCAATAGGCATCGAAGCACTGAATGTGACTGCTCTCCGTGTCCTCAGATACTTCTGGCACAACTCCACACCATCTGCAATGAAATGCTGGGGAGTTTCTTCTAGTTCAACACAAACTGCTGTTCTTGTACATTAAAAGAGAGCCAGACTCCCTCAGAGGGCATTGGGCTCACTGATAGCTGAAAGCAGCACGGCTCTGGTCAGTCTAAAACAGATCTTGCATTGCTATAATGCAAAGAGAGCCTCTGCATTATTTCTGGGAGTTGTGGTCCCATCCAGAAGAGCTGTTCCTTAATCAGTTGTTGCAGTGTGACATACTGAGCATAATTTAACAGCATTTGACTGCTGGTTGAACAGGGCAATTTGCTTTTACTGTGAGTGTGCAGAGCAACATGTCACCAGTCCTTTTTCAAATGCTGTGCTGTTTCCAGCAGCTCAGGCAGACAATTCCTGGGATGAGGGTGGCAGTGCCACCATAGCTGCTGCAGGTCAGGTCCTCCTGGCATAGCTCTGGGGCACAGTCCAAGTACCCAGCTCAGCTTTGAAAGCTTTTGATGTGGCATTTAGTGACAGGTGTGGCAGGTACTCTTTTGGCTGTGAAACAGCCTTAGCAGCACATATTGAAGTCTTAGGGTGTAAAAGAGAAGTATGCTCTATGCTGCTTCTGAATAAAAATGTATGCAATTGATTTATCAGCAGCCATAAGGTGGCTTATTTCTCACACAGCGCTTCCAGTGGTGGAACTATTGCAGATCACTCATAGACACGTGATTTCAACAGTTCTTTCTACAGAAGTGGGGGTTTCCAGAAAAATGACAGCTGCAGGATGGAAATTGGTGGAAACTGATTAGCAGTTTAATGTTACTCCTCTTTGGTTAGTGTTGCAGAAAATATATTCCTGACTGCAAGTTTCCAGTGCAGTATTTAGCAGTGAGGTACAGTACATTCCCAGACCCTGGCTGCATCTCCAGGGATGTTCCACGGCTTGTGTGACCCCCCACTTTCACTGGTGGAAGTAAGGTGGAGCTATGGACCCCCATTACGGACCCAAGCATTTTGTGCTCACCTTGTGTCAGCATTGCTTGTATTAAGTCAAAACCAAGGCATTTACATCAAAAAAACTTCTTTACCTCAAGTAGGCTGAGGCATACATTTCCCTATTCCCTGACACACTGAACAAGGCACACAATATCCACGAGTGGATAAAAGCAAAGCCTGCCAGCCTCTCCATTAGCAGTGGCAAGAGTTAATCACTCAGTGTAATCAGAAGGTTCATCAGGGAAGCTGGTTCTGGAAGTTAATGTTCAACTTAGGGCAACGAATTTTTTGAAGTCATTTCCCCAACAGAAAGGGCAGGAGGTGCAGAGGACGAGGGAAAGAGGAAGGATTTTCCTCATGGTGAGGATCAGGGAGCCCTTTCAGGTACTTATCTGGCAACAAGCTTAAAAAATGAAAATTCATTTAGCATTGAAAAAATGCTAAAAAATGTTTCAATTGCCTGAAATCACTGGTGCATTATGCAATCCAAATTTAAAACACGGATGATTTTAGAAGAGATTTCTATAACACA